>CM060341.1:11112103-11123543 GCA_030674155.1 Stramonita haemastoma | reverse complement strand
ATTAGCATTTTTGGACATGCAGGAACATGAGAGGAAATTTGTTTTGTGTGTGTGTTGCATTGTCAGTGACTAAAGTATTTATTGTGTGTTCACAGGGTTGGCACATGTAGACAGCTGAAGACTGTGTAGAGAGAGGAGTCAGGATTTGCTGAATGGGGATCTACATGCAGGTGAGTGCTATGCATACCACTGTCAGTCACAGCAACGTTCTCTGCATGAAAGTCAGGCAGCTCTCCCCAGGGAGAGCATGTGGTCTCAAGAGCAGTGTCACCTATTTAAAGAATAGTCATTCAGATGAGACTATAAATTGAGGCCCCATGTGCGAATGCACGCCGAACATCTTGCGTACTAGTTAAAACTCTGTTCCGCCTTTCGGAAGAGCAGGTCATCATGAGCCGGTAGGATGACAAAATTATATTAAAAAAATGCAGCATGCACACAGGTGTTGTGTTTAGACACCATCCTGAGGGGGGGGGGGGGGGGGGGGGGGGGGAAAGGGTAGGCGCTGCACTTGTGGCAACGAGTGGCTCTCCCCAGGGAGAGCAGCCTGAATTTCATGCAGAGAAATCTGCTGTGACATAAAGTGATATAAAATAAAATGAAATAAAAAGATTAAAATCATTGAAAAGACTCGGATAAAACATCGTGTTGGATTCCACCTCACTTTGGTGTATATTACAATACAAAAATGCTTGTGTTTGTCTTTGTGTGTCTTTGTGTTTATTGCATTGTCCTCGATATTAAAGGGAAAAAAAAAGATAAAAGACACATACACACACATAAATGTATCTATCTGCGCATGCACATGCACACACTGAGATTAAAAAGAAATTATTTCAGAAACATTCTAAAATGTCAAAAGAAAAAGTTATATCAGTTTACAATATCATCCATGCTTTTAGGTTCATACCTTATAAAGGCAATAAACAAAAACAGAAACGAAAACCCCAAAATATGCAAAACAGAAACGAAAACCCCAAAATATGTACTTATACCATAACAATCAAACAAACCAAAAAATCTGCTTAAGAAATCAACAATGATTGTGATAATAACGCTACGATAATGTGATAATTACTCATCACCACTAAGTGCAGTAACACAAAAATAACTATATAAAAAAGTAGTTGAAAAGGACGAGGGGAGGGGGGGTGGAGGAGAACACAATCAACCAAGAAAAAAAATTAATAAAGATATATAAAAGTATTAAAAGCAAACAAGAACTCCTACATGATATAAGCAAAACAAAACCCAAAGCTCATAGTCAGGTAGACTATCAAACCAAAACAATAACAATTATGATAGTACTAATAATCCCATCACTAATAACATCCATTATAAAAACCTATAAATTGAATAAAGAAAATACACACACACAAAATCAAGTCACAATATTGTTACGTCAGCTGTTTGCTCTTCTTTCCAGAGTTGTTATATTTGCAAATTGTGGGTGTGGGTGTGTGGTTCATCTATGTAGTGAAGTAGCTGCTGTTGTTTCTACATGTTCACTGCTGTGTGTTACAGGGCTGATGAACCAAGACTGATGAATAAATCAGGACAGGAGGCTGCCATCTCCATCACAAGTTAAGTGCACTGTTTGTGTGTGTGTGCGTGCATGTGTGTTATGTGTGTGTGTGTGTTTACCTGTGACTGGAAGCTGAAAGGTGAGAAGGTCAGAGGCTGGCTATTTTCTCCACACTAGGAGCACATCGTTGCATTGGCACTTCCTTTTTGTTGGTCATGTTTTTACTAACCAGCACAATTGACCAGTCTGGTATTTTGCTGAAAGCGGTGTTTATTAATTTAGGTATGCAAAGGTGAGTGTGATATTCATTTAGCTTTCAAACTAGTATCTTTCTACAGGCAGGAACATGAGAGGATTTTTTTTTTGCATGTTTGTGTGTGTATGTGTGTGTGTGTTGCATTGTCAGTGACTAAAGTATTTATTGTGTGTTCACAGGGTTGGCACATGCAGACAGCTGAAGACTGTGCAGAGAGAGGAGTCAGGACTTGCTGAATGGGGATCTACTAGACAGGTGGTTATTCAAAAAAAATTTTTTTATGTCACAGCAGATTTCTCTGTATGAAATTCAGACTGCTCTCCCCGGGGAGAGCGCATTGCCACAAGTGCAGCGCCTACTCATTATTTTTTTTGTTTGGGTAGGTGCTGCACTTGTGGTGACAAGCTCTCCCCTGGGAGAGCAGCACAAATTTCACACAGAAAAATCTACTGTGACATAAAGTGGCACAAAATACAAACTACAAATTGTCTTCCTGTCTGCAACTGTATTTGGTAGAGTGGCTTTTTTCTATAGAATTTTGCCAGGGACAACCCTCTTGTTGCCATGGGTTCTTTTAGTGTGCTGAATAATTAAATGTAACATACGGGACCACGGTTTATCGTCTCATCCAAAAGACTAGCATCCAGGCTACCACTCATGGTTGAATGGATGGGAGAAAAATTTTGGGCCCAAACTGTATTCAAACCACCGCACACTCTGACCTGGACTAACTTATCCACTGTAATATTCCCCATTTTTGACACTAAAAACTACTTTGCTCTGTTATTCATGCAGTCTGTATTTCAGGTGTTCGCTTACAGATTTAGACATCTTTGTTTGCGATGATTATTTCATAAAGACTAGCATGTTTGGGCTGGCTATGGTTAAAAAAAAAAGTTTAGTATTGTTAAAAAACGAAGTTGAAAATCACCCCTGTTAAAGAGATTAGGGGCACAAAATATCCTTCCTTCCTTACTTTCTAGACTGGTGTAGTATGATTAGACCATTGAGCCAACGTCGCTGAGGTTATGTGTTAAGTGGTGACTGACATGTCACTGATGCTATGTGTTATGTGGTGACTGACATATCACTAACGCTGTTATGTGTGACTATGTGTCACTGACGCTGTTATGTGGTGACTGACATGTCACTGTTGTTGCTGTGTGCAGATGGTGTCTGTCCATGATGGAAGGGGCGGTGGGCAGCACAAGCGTGTATCAAACCATGGCCACACATCTTGCAACACATCATCGCATCAAACCACGGGCACACATCTTGCAACAGGCATTGTGTTGGGAGGCAGGAGATGTGACTGCTGAAATAAAAGAAAGTGTCATTACAACCACCCCCTCTCTCCTGCCTCTCAACGTGTTCATTGCCAGAACTGTGGACTGCTTTCTTTTGTGAGCTTCTGTACGCCCCCTGACTTGTGGTTTTTTTTTCTTTCTGAGGGGTATGTGCGTGAATTGCATGTGTGTGTGTGTGTGAGAGAGAGAGCAGTAGACTCCCTGCTACACCTCTGAGGTTCACCAATGGTGAGATTTTGTATATACGACCGTTTTTCCTCGCCCTGAAGGTAGCCACATTTTGACTTTTGGGGAAGCATGTCATCTAAAAAACACTGACATTTTATCCTCTTAAATAAAATGGCTAAAATACAACCATCTGAAAATACCAACATTTAAACCAGACGAATAAATGGCTTAAAATATTGACATTTAAATCGTATGTGTAAAAGGACTAGATACAGCCGTCTAAATCTCGTACGTAAAATGGCTAAAGAATAGATATCCAAATGAGCTACAGCCATCTAAAAATACCAACATTTAAATTGCACACATAAAATGGCTAAAATAGCCTATCTAAATGGGTTAAATAAACCTTCTAAATGGGCTAAAATAAACCTAAATTTGCTAAAATAAAACCATCTAAAAAATACGATCATTTAAATTGCACACATAAAATGGGTCAGTGGTTTAAAAATTTCTATAAATTAAAACGCACATATAAAAATGGTATGATACAAACTATGATCTAAATATGCTAAAATACGGCCATCTAAAAATACCAATATTTTAATCGCACACATAGAAGCAAAGAAAACAGCCGACTGTAATCCCTGTAATGGGCTAATCCCCCCTCCCCCTTCCCCCCCCCCAAGAAGTGCATATCCAGAGATCATGGGTTCGAATCCAAGTGGGAGCTCAGCACATACATAAAGGGGCAGCAGAGAGACATCCAGAGTCATGAACTGGATGTGGGCCAGCCTCCCTAGAGTGTAAGGAAGATTAAAGGCCAAAACACTTGTTTGAAGGGGGCTTCTCCTCTGAGGACTCTCTGCTGCCATGCTCTACACTATGGGCTAAAATAAAACCATCTAAATGGGCTAAAATAATCTAAATGGACTAAAACAAAGCCATCTAAATGGGCTAAAATAAAGCCATCTAAATGCGCTAAAATAACGATCTAAATGGGCTCACTCACTCACTCACTCAGTCCATGTCCCAAAGGACGTAGGGGGGACATGAGAGAAGACGCAACGGAGATCTTTTTCCATGCTTCACGATCCTGTGTGGCTAGTAGGAGGCGTTGCAGGGGTTGGGCAGTCCAGTCTTTGATGTTGTCAACCATGATTTCTTTTGGCGGCCTCTTCTTCTCTTGCCCTCGACTGTTCCTTGTTTTTAAATGGGCTAAAACAATCTAAATGGGCTAAAACAAAACATCTAAATGAGCTAAAATAATCTAAATGAGCTAAAACAAAACCATCTAAATGAGCTAAAACAAAATCTAAATGGGCTAAAACAAAATCACCTAAATACATAAAGTGGCAGCAGAGACATCCAAAGTCATGAACTGGATGTGGGCCGGCCTCCCTAGAGTGTAAGGAAGATTAAAGGCCCGAAACACTTGTTTGAAGGGGCTTCTCTGAGGACTCTCTGCTGCCATGCTTTATGTGAGTTTCTTACCACTACTATACTTTAAATCACACACATATAATGGCTAAAACACAGCATCTAAATGGCCTAAAACAAAACCATCTAAATGGACTAAAACACAGCATCTAAATGGGCTAAAAACAAAACCATCTAAATAGACTAAAACAATCGTCTAAATGGGCTAAAACACCATCTAAATGGACTAAAACAACAATCTAAATAATAATATTACATGGAATTTGTATAGTGCTATATCTTGTAAAACAAATCAAAGCACTTGCATTCGACCTGACCTACACAACACACAAGCAATCAACAACAATTTACAGTTTGAACAAATTTGAATGTATACATGCATGCGCTAATGGGCTAAAACAAAAACCATCTAACTGGGTTATAAACAAAAACCATCTAAATGAACTAAAACAAAACCATCTGAATGGGCTAAAACAATCTAAATGGTCTAAAACAAAACCATCTAAATGGACTAAAAAAATATCTAAATGAGCTAAATCTAAATGGGCTGAAGTAAAACGACCTAAATGGGCTAAAACAAAACCTTCTAAATACATAATGTGGCAGCAGAGACGTCCACAATCATTAACTGGATGTGGGCCGGCCTCCCTAGAGTGTAAGGAAGATTAAAGACCCGAAACACTTGTTTGCAGGGGGCTTCTCCTCTGAGGACTCTCTGCTGCCATGCTCTATGTGAGTTTCTTACCACTACCATACTTTAAATCACACACATATAACGGCTAAACCCCAGCCATCTAAATGGTCTAAAAGAAAACCATCTAAATGGGCTAAAATAATCTAAATGGGCTAAAAACAAAACCATCTAAATGGGCTAAAGCAATCATCTAAATGGGTTAAAACATCTAAATGGGCTAAAGCAATCATCTAAATGGATTAAAACACCATCTAAATGGGCCAAAAACAAAACCACCTAAATGAGCTAAAACAAAAACATCTGAATAGGCTAAAAAATCTGATTGGGCTAAAACAAAACCATCTAAATGAGCTAAAATAATCTAAATGAGCTAAAACAAAACCATCTAAATCAGCTAAAAACACCATCTAAATTGGCTGAAATAAAACGATCTCAATGGGCTAAAACAAAACCTTCTAAATACATAATGTGGCAGCAGAGACATCCAGAATCATGAACTGGATGTGGGCCGGCCTCCCTAGAGTGTAAGGAAGATTAAAGGCCCGAAAACACTTGTTTGAAGGGGCTTCTCCTCTGAGGACTCTGCTGCCATGCTCTACTTTTCTTACCACTACCGTACTTAAATCACATGCATATAATAGCTAAAACACAGCATCTAAATGGTCTAAAACAAAACCATCCAAATGGGCTAAAATAACAATCTAAATGGGCTAAAAGAAAACCATCTAAATGGGCTAAAATGATCATCTAAATGGGCTAAAACAACAATCTAAATAATAATAATACATAGAATTTGTATAGCGCTATATCTTGTAAAACAAATTGAAGCATTCAACCTACACAACACACAAGCAATCAACAACAATTTACAGTTTAAACAAATTCGGATGTACACTCGCACACATGCACGCGCTAATGGGCTAAAACAAAACCATCTAAATGGGCTAAAACAAAACCATCTAAATGAGCTAAAACAATAAATGCTTAAAACAAAACCATCTAAATGAGCTAAAACAACACCATCTAAATGAGCTAAACCAAAACCATCTAAATGGACTAAAACAAAACTATCTAAATGAGCTAAAACAATAAATGGGTTAAAACAAAACCATCTAAATAAGTGGCAGCAGAGACATCCAGAGTCATGAACTGGATGTGGGCCAGCCTCCCTAGAGTGTTTCTTACCACTACCATACTTTAAATCACACACATATAATGGCTAAAACACAGCCATCAAAATAGGCTAAAATAACAATCTAAATGGGCTAAAACAATCATCTAAATGGGCTAAAACGCCATCTAAATGGGCTAAAAAAAACAATCTAAATAATAATAATACATGGAATTTGTATAGCGCTATATCTTGTAAAACAAATCAAAGCACTTACATTCAACCTACACAACATACAAGCAATCAATAACAATTTACAATTTAAACAAATTCAAAAGTACACTCACACGCACACACACACTAATGGGCTAAAACAAAACTCTCTAAATGGGCTAAAAACAAAACCATCTAAATGGGCTAAAACAACACCATCTAAATGGGCTAAAACACCATCTAAATGGGCTAAAATAACCATGTAAATGAGCTAAAACAAAACCATCTAAATGGGCTAAAATAGTCTGAATGGGCTGAAACAAAATGAAACAAAAGTCTCATTCGGATGAGACTATAAACCAAGGCCCCATGTGGAAACCCATGCAGAATAATTTGCACACAGAACATGTTAAAGTTCCGCCTTTGTAAAGGACAGGCAGAACAAGCCATCTGTGCCAAAAACAGCATGCACACAGGTGTGTTTAGACACCATCCCTTGGGGAAAAAAAACATGGGTAGGCCTGCACTTGTGGCAATGTGTTCTCCCCCTGCCCCCAGAGCAGCCCGAATTTCATACAGAGAAATCTGCTGAGACATAAAGTGGTATAAAATAAAATAAAATAAATAACCATCTGAATGGGCTAAAATAACAATATAAATCGGTTCAAACAAAACCATCTAAATCAGCTAAAACAACACCATCTACATGGGCTAAAATAACCATGTAAATGGGATAATTAAACCATCTAAATGGGCTAAAACAAAACCATCTAAACGGGCTAAAATAGTCTAAATGGGCAAAAACAAAACCATCTAAATGGGCTAAAACAAAACCATTTAAATGGGCTAAAATAACGATGTAAATGAGATAAAGAAAGCCATCTAAATGGGCTAAAACATAACTATCTAAATGGGCTAAAATAACCATGTAAATGGGCTAAAACAACACCATCTAAATGGGCTAAAATAAACATGTAAATGAGCTAAAACAAAATCATCTAAATGGGCTAAAATAATCTAAATGGGCTAAAACAAAACCATCTAAATGGGCTGAAACAAAACAAAACAAAAGTCTCTTTCGATGAGACTATAAACCAAGGCCCGTATGTGCAAACCCAGCAGAACATTTTGCACACAGAACATTTTGCACATGTTAAAGTTCCCACTTTCAAATGAACAGGCAGAACAGACCATCTGTGCTGGTAGGAGCCATGACAAAATTATACATAAAAAAGCCCCGGCATGCACACAGGTGTGTTTAGACACCATCCCTCTGGAAAAAAAAATTATGGGTAGGCCTGCACTTGTGGCCATGTGCTCTCCCCCTTCCCCCAGAGCAGCCGGAATTTCACACAAAGAAATCTGCTGTGACATAAAGTGGAATAAAATAAAATAATCATTGGGCTATCCTTTCCCTTCAGTCACAATCAGATCACTTTGGTTGTCCCTTCCCAATCCAAACCAGCAGAGTAGCCTACATAAAACAGGTATACAGTCACAACCAGGGCATCAAAGATAACACTCCCACCCACTGTCACTCCACCCACAGTAAGGTGACTAATGTCTTGTCACACAATACAAAACAATAACTCCACCACCACCACAAAGACCAACACAGGTATCAACTCAACTGACAAAGAGTTACCACAAGGGAAACAGCAGGGTATATATATATATATATATATATATATATATATATATATATATATATATATATATATATATATATATATATATATATACATATATATAAGAGATGTAAACCCCACCTGAAGGCCATCCAAAGTCACCAGCAGGTAGGACATCCGGCAAATTGCCACACAAAACAAAGACTGCAATACTGCCAGTCAAAACTATCCACTCCCCTCAAAAGAGGTATAAACAACAATATAACCAAGACAATAAACTGGCATCACTCTTGAAGCAACCACTGGAAGGAACAAATTACAGTTGTCAACTCATCCTAGGAAGAGTCCCCACACTGCAAACAGCACAAATGCCACAGATAGTAGAGCCCAACATCACCTGAAGACTTAACACACAAGTCACCAGCAGGTGATAAGTCAGACCAACCGACAGCAAACCACCAGAGATTGCACAACTGCTATATGCTTCACCACAGCCACCTCACTAGAACCAGACTGACAAACAAAACTCTTCACTTCACAAAGAAAACTTCCCTCTGATAAACAACCCCAAAATAACACCAGCTTAAAAAATATGTACCCGGACACCAACCTTGCCCTTCAAAGAAATGACCCCCACCCCCCTCCCCATTCCAAACTTTGCCTAATAAACTAAGAATGACCTCTTACAAAATATACAGTCAGCAAGCTTGGCCTGCTAACCTCAGATTGACCTACACAAGAGGCCGCCCCCCCTCCCCCCCTCTCTCTCTCTCAGGGGAATGATAGCCTAGTAGTCAGAAAATTGTGCTTGCAATTTGATGACGATCTGGTTCAAATCCCCTCAAGGAGATTTTTCTCCTGGAGTTAAAATGAAGGCTGACTCCACTCTCCCCAAAAGTCTTTGGATGAGACTGTAAACCAAGGCCATGTGAACGCATGCAGAACATCTTGCATACATGTTTCGTAAGAGTAGGCCATTGTGTGCCAGTGGTAACAATTGACAATATTTACAAAACTGCATACACACCGGGACTGGATGGAAAAAAAAGCACAAGAGTGCTTATTCCACTAACCTAGATATAAAAGAATAAAATCTCTCTCTCTCTCTCTCTCTCTCTCTCTCTCTCTCTCTCTCTCTCTCTCTCTCTCTCTCCTCTCTCTCTTCTCCTCTCTCTCTCTCTCTCAAAACAAAGGATGTCATGATCACAGTGACACCCATCCCTTCTCTTCCCCCTCCATGGCTGTCACAAAGATTCAAGATTTAATTCACCTTTGACCCCTTTTGGGGCATGGAGGACTTCAGAAAACAAAATCAACTGTAACATATATAATTTGCATTAATAGAATACGTTCATTCACAGAATTTCACAGAAATAAAAACATAGTCAACCTTTTCATTGTTGTCATGCAACTTTACTCTTAACTATGAATTTGCTAAGTTTTAATAAAGTATGTTTGTCAGAAGAGAACAAAGCATGTGAAATACTCAATGACAACCTCCCATCCAATTCACAATTCAATGATTTATTATCTCACAAATAGAGAAATTCATGTGGGTTACAAGCAACAAAAAAAGTAAATAGGAAAAACATTTATCACAGAAAAATAACACAGCACAGTACACAAGCTATATATACATTTTAAAAAAGATCAACAGAAACCTTTATCACCCAAAACAATAAAATTCAATCATTAAAAACAGATACACACACAGACCATGATTCACATTCCTGTATCCCTGTGAATCATGGACCCTGACTGCAGATTTGGAGAGAAGAGTACAGGCAGTAGAGATGAGATGCTTCCCGAGACTCCTTGGCATCTCTTACAGAGACCACATGAGCAACAAAGTAGTGCATAACAGAATCCAGCAAACCATTGGTACGAAAATCTTCTATCAATCATAAAGAAGCTTAAACTTAAATGGTAGGCATGTCACAAAATCAAAAGGACTAGCAAAAACAATATTGCAAGGCACTGTCCAAGGAGGAAGAAAAAGAGGCAGGCCAAAGAAGAGATGGGAGGACAACATCAGCGAATGGACAGGAATAGAACTCAACAAAACCCTGAGAAAGGCAGAATAGAGAGAGGAATGGAGGGAACTGCCGGAAAACAAGCAAAGTAAGCATAAAAGGGAAAAAACAGATTAAAAAAACAAAAACATAAAAACCCTTTAAACATAAAGGCTACATGAAAACACATCTCTATATTCAAATGGTAAGAATACAATTTGAATCCAACATAACAACCAAAACACTCTTCTCCATAATAAGTCTAGGATAGAATATGTGAAGGTGGAAGTTGGAAGGGAAAGGAAAGGGAAAGGACGGAAAAGAGAGAGAGAGAGAGAGAGAGAGAGAGAGAGAGAGAGAGAGAGAGAGAGAAGAGAGAGAGAGAGAGAGAACTCGAACTCGAAATTTTTAATGAGGGTAATTGGGTAAGCCAGAGGCTTCTTTACACCAGGCCCTCATGGGGACAAAATGAAAGAAATATGAATAAATCAATGAATTAATAAACAAATAAATGTAACATATTAAGAAAATCAGTCAGTCATATTACAATTCAATTATTGATAAATCAGGAAATCAATGAAGTACTACATAAGTGAACCAATCAAGTTACTAAACAACAAACACGAAAAACTACCCTCTCTAACACCCCCTACCCTAAACAAACAGTTCTTCCCAAAAGTCAAGGTAAGATACACACACACACGAACACACGCAAACACACACACCACACAGACAGAGAAACACACACAAACACACCCACACACACGCACACAGACGAGCACACACACGCACGCACGCACATACACACACACACACACACACACAAATAAACACAATTACACCAACACGCACATACACACCAACACTCACAAACAAACACACTCACTCAATTACACCAACACACACTGACGCGCGCCCACGCAAAGACAAATTATCCTGAACACATATCCATACACATGTACATTTTTACCCATACAATGTGATAATTATGCTCATATCATAATCATCAAAATACACATTAGATCCAATGCATATACATTCCAGGACGTATCAATATTACTGACATAATTATCTGCATACAGACACAAA
>CM060341.1:11107103-11109603 GCA_030674155.1 Stramonita haemastoma | reverse complement strand
ACCAAATGTCTCCTGCTATGATTTCAACACTCAATTAGACACTAGACAACCACATTGATAAGGAATTCAATGAGAGTATTTAAAATTAAAATGACCACCATGTCCCCAACCCACCCTTTTTTATTTATTTATTTTTTTTATCCATCAGCGTTTTACTTAAAACCTAGCATCTCATTAAGACACCAGTTGCGATGCTAAGTTAATCAGTTGCTGTGCATACTGATGGGCAGGATTGCTGGATAGCCAACCCTGGGGGTTTGAATGACCAAAGGGTACAGGGGGGTAGTAAGGTGAGGCAACAGGGTTTGAAGGAAAAGAAGGTAGTCTAGAAATAAGGTCTCTATCTTGGAGACCATAAGGAGGAAACTGACATTGAACTGGAAATTTAGGAGGGGGATAATCTGAGTGCATGAAAGTTGGTTGTCTTGGTACAGGGCGGAAATTTGGTGGAGCCCTTGGGGCAGAAAATGATGGCTGTAAATTTACATCAGTCAGTGGCTGGGTGTGATCAGCAACAAAGGATACATTGTTATTGGAGGGTTCTTGAATCTCCAAGGTTGCCTGTCCCCCAGATGAAGCTGGAGGATGATGATCCAGCTTAGGAAGTCCAGGCTGGTGGCTGTTCCTAGAAGGTAGAGGAGGGAAGTCCACTGGAGACATCACGGCTGGAACACCTCGGCCCCTGGTTGAACTGGTGTGCCTGAGGGGTCTGTCCCATTCAGCACGGAGATTTTCTTGTGCACCCCCTATGTTGTTTCTGAAAGGGGGATGGCCACTGGGAGCACCACCCTGATCTTTAAGAGGTAACATATTATTCACATAAATATCATCAGAACTTAGATGTGGCGGCTGGGGGAGGGCTTGCTTGAAGGTGACAGCCAGACGGGCTGTACCTTTAGCGCTAGGATGAAAATTATCCTTATACAGGGCTTGGCGAGGAGCACCGTTTTTTTGTGATGAATGTTTGGTAGTTATCCAGCATGTTTGTCTGTGATCTTGAGCATGCTGCATAAAGGTTTTGGTTAGAAGGTGTGACAATATTATTTAATATGTGTCTGCCCCGTGCCGGAATGATTGAGCTAAAAGCCACATATGCATTTGGAAAACGGGTTTTGCATAGCAAAATAATTTTAGACCAGGTTTGAATCGAGATTTGTCCATTAGAACAATCGTTAATTCCCACATGTATGATGACAGTATTGATATTTTCTTGTCTGTTGAAGTCCTGTAACCAGTTTAACAAATCTGCCACAGTTAGTCCAGGGATGCAGATTTTAAAGAGTGGATCATTAGTTGTTCCCAGTCTTTTGGGATTGATGTATCTGATGACAGAGTCACCTATCAGAAGAGAGGAGGCTGTAGCTGGGATGGTTAGTTCTTTTAAGATTTGCTGTGAAGTTTTTCCTTGTTCAGAGTGAAGTTGTGTGGTTGCATGATTAGGATTTGGCAGGACTTTGGGAACAGTGGATTCAGAGCTTGGAGAAGAGTTTTCACTCTTATTACCTTTGGGTTGTCCCTCATCCTGACTGAGATGAGAAAGCAGCTCATAACGGTTTTGGATTGGTACAGTAATGTCGGATTTAATACCTTTAGACTGAGTCTCAGAACTGTTTTCTACTTCTGCATTGTCATTTACAACAGTTGGGTGAACAGAGAAGGTGTCTTCAACTATTGTGTGGACAGGTGGAGGTGAGAAAAGAGGGTTGTCAGGAAGAATTGCCCAAGTGTCTTTGTAATTGTCACAGCCGTTGGCATCACAGTCAGTAGGAAAGTCACATTGTGTAGACACAGTATTAGTCTGAGGGCTTCTTTTCTTCATCTGTTTAATTTCAGAGTGGATTGTACCTAAACTTGTTTTGATTGATTTGTTATCTTTAATCACGTTATTTATTGAGAGGTCAAGTTTTAACAAGCTGGCTTTAATGTTATCCACTGTAGAAACAAGAGATTCAACTGTCTTGTCAAACTGCCGTTTCAGCTCATTTTTAATAGACACTTTGGAGTTTTCAATGCTGGACAAGAAATCAGCATCACGCTCAGCTTGAGCAGCTTGCAGACTATCAAGAGCTGTTTCCATGTAATGGAGCTTGTCAGAAATGTCCTTATTAGCTTGCTGTGAAGGGCACAGCGTCCTTCTTCTATAGCGTTTCGCTTGTTTTGACAGTTTAGGAGTCTTTTTCACACTGTTTCTGGATTCAGTGGCAGCATTAGGGTTGTGAGCAATGCTGTCACTTAAATTAGGTATAGCCTGATGAGCATTATCTAGATCATTGTTTTGATCCAGAAAATCATCAGCTTGTAGTCTTTTGTCTCTTCAGAGTCAGGTGACAGAGGAGAAAAGTCCTCCATATCACCTAGTAGTCTTTTCTCAGGAGGCAACTGTTCTGGAGAAACAATAGTATCAGGGGAAGACACAACATGGGGAGAAGACACAAGAAGACACAACATTGTAGTCCAGCTGCAAGCTGGTGGCAGTAACTGTACTGCACTGTCGTTTTCT
>CM060341.1:11102103-11104603 GCA_030674155.1 Stramonita haemastoma | reverse complement strand
GGGAGGGGGTTTCTTAGCTTTATTCCCTGATCAGGGCAAGGGCCGGATGAAAAAAAGTATGTAATGCTTACTTACTCTGTTACCCTTGAAAAATAAAGATTATTCATTCATTCATTCATTCATTCATTCATTCATTCATTCATTCATTCATTCATTCTCTCTCTCTCTGTGGTTGAACTGCTGGTGGTGGTGATGCTGGTATGTAGGGGTAGGGAGGGGGGTTCTTAGCTTTATTCCCTGATCAGGGCAAGAGCGGATGAAAAAAAGTATGTAATGCTTACTCTGTAACCCTTGAAAAATGAAGATTATTCATTCATTCATTCATTCTCTCTCTTGGACTTTTTGGGCTATAATGTATTAAGTTCTCAGTATATGTATTTTGTGCCCTGTTCCCCTCCCACTGTCTCCTTGTGAATGGGCATCTCGCTTACACAATAAACCTTTGTCATTGTCATTGTCTCTCTCTCTCATGGGGACTGGAATGTAAAAAAGCACAAGAGTGCTTATTCCATTATCCTCGATATAAAAGAATAAATCATTCTCTCTCTCTCCCCAAAAGTCATTCCGATGAGAAGGCCATGTGCCAATGCAGGCAGAACATCTTGTGCACACACTAAATCCTGTTCCGTTTTTCCTGTAAGAGTAGGCCATCATGTGCGGGTGGGAACCGATGACATTTACAAAACTGCATACACATGGGGACTGGATGTAAAAAATCACAAGAGTGCTTATTCCATTATCCTTGATATAAAAGAATAAATCTGTCTCTGTCTCTGTCTCTGTCTCTGTCTCTGTCTCTGTCTCTCTCTCTCTCTCATCTCTCTCTCTCTCTCTCTCTCTCTCTCTCTCTCTCTCTCTCTCTCTCTCTCTCTCTCTCTCTCTGGTAACTGGTTACCAGTTAGCATGACACTAGAGGTTTCAAACAGTATTTCAAAACCACAGGAACACCAGATCGAAAGAGAACCTTTTTATAAATTAGTATGGAATCAAGTAAAAGAAGACCAATTTCTGATTGCACTAAAAAGCAGTGACATTCATGACAAACTGTTAATAGCTACAAACACCCTTCATGAAAATATAGAAGCTGCTCTAGACATGTCTAGATACATGGCCTTCTCAGGAAGGACTTCGTGTAGGATACTTAAATATCAATAGTGCTAGGAACAAGACTGAGGAAATATCATCAATTATACACAATCAAGGAACTAGCTTTCATATATGTTGTGTAGCTGAATCGAGACTCAACAACTTAATTTCAGATTCAGATATGTATATCCCAGGTTATAATACTGCACGACTTGATCCTGTGACTGTCAGATCTACCGGTTTGTTTTTATACTGTGCTACTTCTTTGTCATGGAAAAGACTAACACATCTTGAACAGTTTCATGTAGAATCTATATGGGTAGAAATCACGTTTAGACGCTGTAAATTGATTATACTTGGCTTCATCTACAGGAACCCAGCTGAAACAATTGACTGGTATGATAAATTCAATTCAATGATGGATGCAGCAATTCTAGAGTCCAAAGAAATCTTTCTAATGGGAGATTTCAACATAGATCTGACAGTCCCTGGAACAAAGTGGAATATTAATTACGCTATGTATGGTTTGGAGCAAATAATTGATAGGCCAACTCGCATTTCTAATAAAGCTAGCACCTTCATTGATCCATCCATCCATCCATCCATCCATCCATCCATGCATACATACATACATACATACATACATAGATCATCAATTATACACAATCAAGGAACTAGCTTTCATATATGTTGTGTAGCTGAATCGAGACTCAACAACTTAATTTCAGATTCAGATATGTATATCCCAGGTTATGATACTGCACGACTTGATCCATATCCTGTTCCTGTTCCCCCATCTTAACTTATGGAGCAGAAGTATGGTTTCCTTTTTGTTTTAATGGCCAATCAGACTTTCATATTCAAGATTTATTTAAATTAAGCCCAACAAGAAAATATCTTTATGAAAATATTCATGTAAACTTTTGTAAGCAAACTTTGGGAATACATAAAAAAGCGATGGCATTACCCACTTTAGGAGAACTTGGACGATTTCCATTGACTATCAAAATACTTAGTCAGTTAATGTCTTTTTGGATACATGTAACAGAGAAAGACAAAAACTCATATGTTAAAATGTTGTATGATTATATGTATCAAAATAATGAATATGATTGGTGGATTAGCACAGTTAAAACTGTTCTGTGTAAAATTGGTTTTAAACATGTATGGGAAAACCAAAGTACACTTGATGTACACCGATTGTGCCATGCAATACAAACAAAACTGAAGAGTTTATATAAAACATTTTGGATTAACCAGAAACAAGAGTCCACAAAACTGAACTTTTATAATTTTGTGACTAAAGAATATAGACTAGAACCATATCTGATTAACTGTGAAAACAAAAACCATAGGAAAACATTTTGTAAATTTCGTACAAGTTGCCATGATTTAATGATAGAAAAAGGAAGAT
>CM060341.1:11074603-11089603 GCA_030674155.1 Stramonita haemastoma | reverse complement strand
TGTACTGCAAGTATATTTCAAACACAAAGTATTTTTTTTTGTCTTTTTGTCCAGTGCTCAAAAACACAATCAATAGAATCAAGAATCAATCCCAGATCAGAGATCTAAAGATTCTCAACTGATAGGAAGCAAAGCGATGGCAAGTGAGTGAGAGAGACAGACAGACAGGCAGGCAGGCAGGCAGGCAGACAGACAAACAGACGGACAAACACACACACATACAGACATACATACAGAGACAGAGGACACAGAGACAGGGACAGAGACCATCCATTCATTCTTTTATTTCGAAGTTAATGAAACAAGCACTTGTCCCCACGAACAGGTTGATTTAGAAGTCTTGCCAGTGTCTACCCTAGTCAAGTCAAGTCAAGTCAAAAATTAATTCCTAAATTACTTCATAAAGGGACAATCGCAAAATTGACAGGTATATACGTTGAAAAGAATGATTATTTTTCAAAACCTTCTAGAAAGCGGAACAAGATTTAACATGTAAAACAAAAATGGTCAGTATGCGTTCACACTCAGGACCTTGGTTTCTAATTACATACGAAGGATGAAAGAAAGAAACAACACAAATAAAGGCGCATCAGAGAAAAGAGAGAGAGAGCTTTTTCATTCTTTAATTTCGAAGATAATGGAATAAGCATTCAAATGCTTGTTACATCCAGTACCGTGTGTATACAGTTCTGTCAATTTTAATCATCGACTGCAAGAGAGAGGAGAATGAATGAATGATCATTTGAATAAACATTTTTATTGAGAGAAAAGATTAAGCACAGTGGTGGCTTGTTTTTATTCAGCCCTCTTAAAAAATACAAAACAAAACAAAAAAAAACAAAAAGAAGTGAATCTGTCAAACAATCGTATGATTAAGCATAAAGTTATGAAATTAATAAAAAAACCTAGTAAATCAATCAACCAATCGCATAATTCATGTATAAAGCTATGAAAATAAAAATTTGGTAAATCAATCAACCAATCGTTGATTTAAGCATAAAGCTATGACATATCAAAACCTAGTGAATCAATCAACCAACCGTTCTATTAAACATGAAGCTATGAAACTCAAAAACAAGTGCCAATAGTTGAATTAAATATAAAGCTATAAAATGTCAGGGAATATCGGGAAACTGCATCACGTGAAACATGCATAAAGCAACAGAATAGAGACGGTTGCATACACAGGACAGACACCAGAGAGGAGAGAGAGAGAGAGAGAGAGAGAGAGAGAGAGAGAGAGAGAGAGAGAGAGAGAGAGAGAGAGAGAGAGAGAGAGAGAGAGAGAGAGAGGAGAGAGAGAGAGAGAGAGAAGAGAGAGAGAGGAGAGAGAGAGAGAAGAGAGAGAGAGAGAGAGAGAGAGAGAGAGAGAGGAGAGAGAGAGAGAGGAGAGAGGAGAGAGAGAGGAGAGAGAGAGAGAGAGAGAGAGACAGAGAGAGAGAGAGAGAGAGGAGACAGAGAGACGAGACAGAGAGACGAGAGAGAGAGAGACAGAGAGAGAGAGAGACAGAGAGAGAGAGAGAATGAGGTGCGGGCTGTAATTATCTTTTTCAGCTCCTGCAAGTGGGTAAGAGAAATTGACAAAGAAAAGAGAAAAATAGAATAGAGGGAAAGAAGGAGAGAAGGAGCAAGAGGAGGTGGAAGAGGAGAGAAAAAGAAGGATCAGGGAAACATCAAGAACTACAATATGGAAGTTAGTACCTATTCCTGTCAAGTGAGCAAAATCATAACATACACAATATTATACAAAGGTGTCATCAAAAATCAGAAATATAATGTGCACCTAGACAGTTCAGTGAAATAGAAACGCTTTACATAAGAGACAGACAGAATGGTGGGGGGAAGAGAGAGGGGGTGGGGAAGGGGGAAAAGAAGAATGGGAGAGAGAGGGGAGAGAGAAGAGGAGAGAGAGAGAGAGAGAGAGAGAGAGAGAGAGAGAGAGAGAGAGAGAGAGAGAGAGAGAGAGAGAGAGAGAGAGAGACAGACAGACAGACAGACAGACAGACAGACAGACAGACAGACAGACAGACAGACAGACAGACAGACAACAGAGGGAAAGATAGAACAGACAGAGAGACAGTAGAACAGACAGAGAGGTGGGAAGACAGACGGAGACAAAAGACAACAACACTGGAGCGAGAGGGGTGTAGAGAGGGGAGGGGGGGAGAAAAAGAGAAGGAGGCAAGAATAAAGAGGGAACAAAAGTATTGGGGGGAGCTGAAGAGTTGACATAAATACTTACACGGATTGAAATTACATGGCATTAGTTATCAATGTTGTTGCAAAATAAAATTAATTTCATCAAAATAGTGATATATTGTCCATAAGATGTACGTGATAGGCTTAAAAAAAAAAAAGAAACACTGCAAGCTTTGTAAAAGTTGAAAGTTGATATCTCATTCCACAGTATATCCACCAGAATATGTGAGAGTAGATTTTAAAAAGTCAATTCTTGGAAATGGCACCATTATCTTATTGGCATGACGATTGACATTGCTTATGAATCTATTTTGAAGCAAGGGGGGGAGCGAAACCCGACATGATTTTATAAATAAATACTGCCTTATTATGCTTAAGCTTGGATGTTAATGGAAGAATATCAAGTGCTTTATAGTCAGAAATGGCTAATGATGAAGATTTTAAAAGAAAAAGTTTCAGAGCCCGTCTATACACACTGAACAATGGCTTGAGAACATTTGCGCTAGCGGAATCCCAAATCGTTGAAGCATAACTCATATTGGATATAATATATGCACTGAAAAACATTTTCCTAGTGTTTAGGTCCAAAAAATGCTTTATTTTAGACAACTGGTGTACACATTTTGATACTTTTTTTGCATAGTGCAAGAGACACAGTCTAAAAGAATTAGGCTGTCTACTATATTTTACAGGGACGTAATTCTGCCTAATGTCCTCTAACACTAGGCCACATGTACTTCATTCTCAGGTGCTTGCTTACATCCAGTTCCCGCCCTTATAAGAAATATAGCCTGAAAATAAGCAATAGTTAGAAAAACAAAACCCAAATACAAAAACAACCAAAATAAACGAAAGAAAACAAAACAAACAACAGCCCCCCCCCCCCCCAAAAAAAAAAAAGCGGACAAAAAACAAAATAAAAACCAACAATCCCCCCCCCCCCCCTGCCCCGAAAAAGCCTTAAACAAACCCAACATCTAAACAATTAATTAGTACAACAGCAACAACAATCAAATAGACAGACAGATAAACAAACCACTTCCAACAACAACAACAACAGACAAACAAGAAGGATAAAGATAAACCCATTCCCAAAAAACAACCAAAAAAATAACAGGCAAATACATAGAAAAGAGACACAGAGCTAGAGAGAGAACTCAGAACTCAGAAATTTAATGTACTTCGGCCTTGGGCCATAATGTATGGTTGGCGTAGGAGAAAGAAAGAGAGAGAGAGAGAGAGAGAGAGAGAGAGATGAGAGAGAGAGAGAGAGAGAGAGAGAGAGAGAGGAGAGAGACGAGAGAGACAGAGAGACAGAGAGACAGAGAGACAGAGAAGAGACAGAGAGAGACGAGAGAAGAGAGAGAGAGAGAGAGAGAGGAGAGAGAGAAGAGAGAGATTTGATTGATTTATTCTTTTATATCGAGGATGAGAGAGGAGAGAGAGAGAGAGAGGAGAAGAGGAGAGAGAGAGAGAGAGAGAGAGAGAGAGAGAGAGAGAGAGAGACAGAGACAGAGACAGAGACAGAGACAGACAGACAGACAGACAAGACACAGACACAGACAGAGAGACAGAAAGACACAGACACAGACAGAGAGACAGAGATATTAAAGAAAACTTAAAAAAAAATAAACACCCAGATGAACTTTTGGAAGCACTGATGCATAGAGGTTAAAGAGAAATTTGAGCAAACCATCTGCCAGTGTACTTACTGATGCTTGTACTGAAACAACACGCCACCCTTTTCCACCAATCAGCTGTCGCTTTAGACAAGTCTGTCAGCAGTCTCCACCAATCAGAAACCGGTTGAGAAATCTTCCATGGAGGAAAACTAACCGCCTGTGGCAAACGCTGACAGCATTTAAGTTTGATGCATGGGTCTAGGGCTTAAAACGGTTTACAGACAGACCATTTTATAGGTTTAAATCGGTGAGCCAACGAAGAGGTTGCCATTTATTCGCATCCCTCCAGACTGTTTTGTCTAAGCTGTATGCATTGATTGGGGTCCTTGCTGTGTTTTCTTGTAGTTGTTTTTTTTTTTAATGGTATAATTCATTTTAAAGAACTTAACATTCATTGGCGTTCCTATTAAACATTTAGTTCGTCTTTAACTTTCAGGAAAAAAATTTCGACCCAGACAGAAGGAACAAGATATCCTGTGTTGATGACATATATACACTCATTGGTCAATTTTTGGTCATTCCTGAAGAATTCAGTATAAGAGACTACCCAACTCAGAATCAGAACGTAACACGAGCAGTGAAGAAGCCACAAAGGAAAGACCGTTTACATAAATTCCCTCAAATATGCAGTACTTTTCCTTGAGCAGTAAGATTCCACTGGTGGTAGTGTGTGGTGGTGGTGGTGGTGGTGTCCATCATGACTAAACCAGTTTCAGCCCATTGCTCCGCCGAGTTCAGAGAGACCATTCTAGATCACCTGAATCTAGATACTCATCTGTTTACCCAGAACGTGATCATGGAAGTTTCGGCCAGGTCCCGGATCGAATGCAGCAAGAAGTGTGTGGAGACAAGGGGTTGTCTCATGTGTACATTTCACTCCAGCCCTGAAGGTCATTCACCAGGCCTCTGTCGACTCCACAGTCAGCTAAAGGAGAACACTGATGACAAGCAGAGCAAGGCTGGAGCCAGGAGTATGGGTAGGATTTGATTTTGATTTGATTTGATTTATTCTTTTATATCGAGGATAATGGAATAAGCACTCTTGTGCTTTTTTTTTTACATCCAGTTCCCGTGTGTATGCAGTTTTGTAAATGTCATCTGTTCCAACCGGCACACGATGGCCTACTCTTACGAAAAGCAGAACGGGATTTAACGTGTGCGCAAGGTGTTCTGCGTGCGTTCGCACACGGGACCTCGGTTTTAAGTCTCATCCGAAGGACTTCTGGGGAGAGTGGAGAGTAGGAAAGTCCCGGAGTTGCTTCGCTAGATGTTAGATTTTGCACTTGTGTTTTTGTTGCTCTTGTTGTTGCTGTTGCTCACCGTTGTCAGGTTTCCACAACTTTCAGCTCCTCTCAGCTGCTAATTAATCCAGCCCAGCCCAGCCCAGCCCAGACTGGTGCTAATTATAGCAAGAACTGACCACACTTGGACTAGGTAAAAGGAAAGGGCACGCTAAATATATATACACTCTTGACAGAGTAATGTTGGATTTGCACGCTGTGCATACTGTGCGTTCCCCAGTTTAAACCTTAGAGGAATACCTGGAATAATATGCCCAGGGTCTCACTTATCCCGCTTTGGGAATTACTGGATCGGTGGTCTAGACATAACGTACCCGTCTAAAAAGCAAAAAGTCCAGGTTCCAAGTGTTGGGTGGTTTGAGCCCCGTTTGGGCCCCGAAACTTTTCCCACGTCCGCTAGACCATGAGTGGTTGTCTGGGTGCCAGTCTTTCAGATTATATGATAAACCGAGGTCCCGTGTGTTACACATACTTATTTAGCGCATGTAAAAGAACCCACGGCAACAAGAAAGTCGTTCTCGGCAAAATTCTGTACAAATTAATGCAGCTGAAGACAGGAAAAGACAAATCAGTAATAGGTGGTACTGTTCTTGTGGCGACGAATTCTCCTCCTATGTGGCCTAAAGGGGTATAGGATACTGTGAGATTGAAAGTACGCAGGGATGAATAGATTGCCTGTGTGACTGAGTCTTTTATTTTTCCAATGCCTTGCTTCAGAAGGAGAGCTTCTCTTGACTTCAGATGATTGTTTTATGTTGGATTGAATTTGTAATGCATTGTATTGTATTAAAGTGTAAATGAAATTAAAGTGTATTGTATTTTATTGCAATGTTTAACCCGTTCCGTTACGGCAGATTTATCTGTCTTGAATTTGAGCTGCTTTCCACCTTAAGAGAGATGTAGTAGTACTGCACGAGTAGTGCCACTTAACCGATTTTTGTTTGCTGATTTGTTTCTTTGTTTGTTTGTAGGAGTATTTGTTTTTTTCTGGCAGAATGGTCTGTTCGTATCTACTATTCAGTCCATCTAGCTTTAATATGAGATAGGGATTGACAATGGTGGAAGTAAAAAAACAGAGAGAGAGAGAGAGAGAGAGAGAGAGAGAGAGAGAGAGAGACAGAGACAGACAGACAGACAGACAGACAGACAGACAGACAGACAGACAGACAGACAGACAGACAGACAGACAGACAGACAGAGACAGAGAGAGAGAGACGGACGGACGGACGGACGGACAGACAGACAGACAGGCAGACAGGCAGATAGACAGAGAGAGAGAGGGAGAGAGAGAGAGAGAGAGAGAGGAGAGAGAGAGAGAGAGAGAGAGAGAGAGAGAGAGAGAGAGAGAGATTTGATTGATTTGATTTGATTTGATTTGATTTGATTTGATTGATTTGATTGATTTGATTTGATTTGATTTGATTTATTCTTTTATATCGAGGATAATGGAATAAGCACTATTTGCTTTTTTACATCCAGTCCCCGTGTGTATGCTGTTTTGTAAATGTCATCTGTTCCCACCGGCACACGATGGCCTACACTTACGAAAAACGGAACAGGATTTAACGTGTGCGCAATATGTTCTGCGTGCGTTCGCACACGGGGCATCGGTTTAAAGTCTCATCCGAAGGACTTGTGGGGAGAGTGGAGTCAGCACTGATGTTAACTCCAGGAGAAAAATCTCCTCGACCGGATTCGAACCCGGGTCGTCAAATTGCCAGCGCAATGTTCTGACCACTGGGCTATCCGTCACCCCAGAGAGAACTCAAGAACTCAAGAACTCAAGAATTTAATTGTATAGGCTATTCAACCCGTTACAAATCCATAAGTAATCATGTATGATTGGATACTTTGAATAGAGCATTATATTAATACAAAAGCATATTTTGAAATCAGCATCAATTACTCGAAGAACATAGCACAAGATTTCATGATGACATTATCGGCGTTTGTTGGAATGATAAATAAATCTGCCCAGATCATGGACACACATATCATCTTGCATTAATCTTTGGAATGAAGTTAGCGATGGATACATACGATATTTTTCTGGGATAAATTTTACCCGTAGGTCACTTATGACATTACAATACAAGAGAAAGTGCAGTTCTGTTTCTATAGCGCTGTGGCAAAATGTACACTGGAGATCTTGTTCAGAAGTGGCTGTGTAGCGCTTTCTGTGCGTCTGTAGGTCTGATATTCCTAGTCTGAATCTGATTAGAATGTCACGAATATGCTTGTTAGGCACCAAGGTAAAGTATGTTTCCATAGATACAGATGATTTAAATGTACGGTACACACTGAATCGAGTGCTATTGTTAATATGTTCATTCCACTTTTGAAAGAAACAATCTAGTAATCTTTGTCTAAGCTGTCGTAAGAAAGCTTTATGGTCAGTAACACCTTGGTTTTCCCATACAAATCCAAAACCGGTCACATATAACATTTTACAAATATGTGATACCCAACACATTTTACCATCATTATGGAGGGACAAAAGCATGTTGTAGGCTTTTCTTGGAAGTCTAGTTTCTTCTAACTCTGTTAAACGCAGCCAATATCTGATCGTAGATATATAGCTAGAAATATATAATGGGTATCTACCAGTTTCACTGTAAACCATGTCATTTGGGGTTCTGGGGCTTACGTTTAACAGTTTTTTTTCAGAGCAAACGTGTGGACATTCTCCACTGACTTCTGTTGAGACAGGCCCCATATTTCCGCTCCATACAATAGAATTGGTTTAATTTGGGAATCAAAAAGTTTGACAAAAATGTCTGCTGAAAAATCCCCCAGTTTCCATAGAATTCTGAAAATGTTAATTACCCCTTTTCTAGCTGTACACGAGAGCTCACGGACTGCTTTACTGTATGCTATCCTAGTAGAAAGGAACAAGCCCAGGTACTTATAGGATTTTACGATAGATATTTCTTTTCCTTTGTAGAGCCAAACCTCTTTCTTAGCAACATATCCACCATTTCTAAATATTACAATGTTCGATTTATCAAGATTTACATGCAAATCTAGTTTTATGGATTGACTTGCTAGAACATTTAACTGGTTTTATAAGCCTGAAACACTGTCAGACATCAAAACAATGTCGTCAGCAAATAATAAAATGAAAATTTCTAGTGGATCAGGGTAAAGCTGAATGCCATGTATTCCATTTTTAATGACATCCTGGGCTAACTCGTTAATGAACAATGAGAATAAAAGAGGGCTAGTTATTTCACCTTGTTTTAAGCCTTTGAAACAGGATATGGCTTCTGATATCTTGGTCCCAAAACGAATCCGGGCTTTTACAGTTGCATACATACTCTGTAATGTTTTCAAAATGTTACCATTTACACCATTTTTTTCAGAATCCGCCAGAGTTTGCTTAAAGAAATAAGGTCGAAAGCCTTCCTAAAGTCAATGAAAGCAACATATAATTTTTTGTTTCTAATGAGCTGTCTTTGGATAATAGCATATAATGTAAAAATAGCATATAATGTAAAAATATGATCTATTGTGGAATGATCTTTTCGAAAACCTGCTTGTATTTCACCAAGAATATTTCTGTTTTCTACAAAAGTTGATAAACGTTTATTGATTATATAGCTTAGGAGTTTACTACAGATGTTCAATAATGAGATGCCTCTATAGTTATCTGGTCACCCCAGAGAGAGGAGAGAGAGAGAGAGAGAGAGAGAGAGAGAGAGAGAGAGAGAGAGAGAGAGAGAGAGAGAGAGAGAGAGAGAGAGAGAGAGAGAGAGAGAGGATTCGGATATTTTATTCATTAGTCCATAGCCCCTCATGAAGGGGATAGTGAACAAAACATACACATGAAAAAGCGTAAATTTTCAAATAAACAAAATAATTTGGTCATAATAGATTTGTGACAAGAATCATGACTATGATGTCGCTATTTCTCTTAACTAAAATGCCTTAAACAGAAAAAGATATAAATTTGGTACCTCTTTGTATCTAACAGATGACATGAGAAAACTGACTTTGAAAACAGATGGCTGTCAGTAATATTTAGGCAATATATATCTTTGTCTAAAATCCTGATAAGCTTGACAGCATAGTATAAAGTGTATTTCATAATCCCTATGTTTCGCATAACTGACAAATCAAATCACTATCTTAAAGTCTTTATATCTGAATTATGAAGTAATGCGTGGACAAATCTGACACACCTAATCTAAATCTAGTCATAATGTATTTCAAAAGCAAAATTAATGCATGTCAAGAGTCAAATATTATTTCAATTCGTGTAAATGGGAAAATGCTCTATACAGACTATATCGTTCACTACTTTGAATGTGATCATCCCAGTCTTGCCATCTACTATCAATCAAACATTAAAGTAACAACTAAATGAAACTGTCTACACTACCAACACCTTGATTTAGCCACACATCACCGAAAGCCATGTTTACATAGACAGACAAGCACTAAGTCAGTAACCCATTTATGTTTTCCTCTAATATCTAATTCGTACAACAATTTGTAAGCCTTAAAAGGAATTCTTGCTTTGTCCATTTGAAAATGTCTAAGCCAGTAACGTATGGTTTGTATAGCAGAATTTATGTAAATTGGGTATCCATTAGTTTCTCCATAGACAAAATCATTAGGGGTACGCCTATCAATACACAAAAATCTTTTCAAATCATACAAGTGCAATGATTCACAATGACTAGCTGCATTACTTAACCCCCTTAGTTCAAAACCATACTGTGCTATAGGTTGTATCTGAGCATCGAATAACTTTAGGAATAACTTTAAAGATGTATTTAAAAAAATAACTCCCCCCTCCCTTTCCCCCGCCCCAAAGCTCCCAAACAACATAAGTATATTGCTGTAACAATAGTTAATCTGTGGTTTAAAAATAACAACAAGTGTATGGATGGTATGGTATAAAGTAAGGATGTTGTTGTGTTTTGATGGTGTGGTATGAAGTAAAGATGTTGTAGTGTATGTATGGATGGTGTGGTATGAAGTAAAGATGTTGTAGTGTATTGATAGTGTGTTATGAAGTAAAGATGTTGTAGTGTATTGATAGTGTGGTATGAAGTAAAGATGTTGTAGTGTATTGATAGTGTGGTATGAAGTAAAGATGTTGTAGTGTATTGCTAGTGTGTTATGAAGTAAAGATGTTGTAGTGTATTGATAGTGTGGTATGAAGTAAAGATGTTGTAGTGTATTGATAGTGTGGTATGAAGTAAAGATGTTGTAGTGTATTGATAGTGTGGTATGAAGTAAATATGTTGTTGTGTATTAATAGTGTGTTATGAAGTAAAGATGTTGTACTGTATTGATGGTGTGGTATGAAGTAAAGATGTTGTAGTGTATGAATGGATGGTGTGGTATGAAGTAAAGATGTTGTACTGTATTGATAGTGTGGTATGAAGTAAAGATGTTGTAGTGTATGTATGGATGGTGTGGTATGAAGTAAAGACGTTGTTGTGTATGGATGGTGTGGTATGAAGTAAGTATGTTGCAGTGTATTGATGATAGAGCATAAAGTACCTAAATGTTGTAGTGTATTGATGATGTGGTGTGAAGTAACTAAATGCTGTAATGTATTGATGGTGAGGTATAAAGATGCAATGCATTGATGATGGAGTATAAAGTAAAGATGTGTGAAAACAAAAGAAAAACAGAGACAAATCAAACTGAAAAGCAACTGCACCTTTCGAATCAACCATCCATTTAGATTACACGTGATAGATATCAACCTTTTTTTTTTTCAAAGCTGCTTACTTGAGAATACTTTGTTCTTTAAATTGCTTTTATAATTACACATTCACACACACACACACACACGCACGACACACCACACACCACACACACACACACACACACACACACACACACACACACCACACACACACACACACACACACACACACACACACACACTCACACTCACACCACACCACACCACACCACACACACATTCACACACGCACACACATACTCACACACATCACACACACACATTCACACACACACAACCAACACACACACACACAACACACCACACACACACACACACACACACACACACACACACCACCACCACCACCACCACACACACTCCACACACCACACCACACACACCACCACACACACTCACACCACACCACACCACACCACACCACACCACACCACACCACACCGCACCACACCACACAACACCACATCACACCACACCACACCACACCATCAGTATAATTATAGTACTATTGTGATGTATGTATGTATGTATGTATGTATGTATGTATGTATGTATGTATATGTATAATAATAATAATAAATGGAATTTATATAGCGCTATATCTTGCAAAAACAAATCAAAGCGCTTGCATTCAACCAATTCTTGCACATGCAGCCAACAACAATTTAGATTTTTAACAAAGTCAATGCACACACACACACACACACACACACACACACACACACACACACACACACACACACACACACACACACACACACACACACACACAGAGGTCAAGCACTTTGGCAGGGTGGTGGATAGTTCAGCTGTTGAGAGCAGGGGCAGAAGATGAAACAGGATAGGAAAGTCTTAGCTTTGAAACAAGTGTGTCTTGAGGCTGGATTTAAATGTGTCATAGGTAGGCTTTTTACGAAGGGAGAGAGGGAGATCGTTCCAGATCACTGGACCAGAAACAGAGAAAGCACGACGGCCGGCCGATGGTGGATTGATTGAATCTAGGTATTTGTAAGCGCAGGGTATCTGCAGCAGAGCGGAGGGAACGAGAAGGAGTGTAAGGGTAAAGACATTCACAGAGGTAGGAGGGTGCTGTTTTGTGAAGACATTTATAACAGAGAGTACTGATCTTATAGTTTACTCTCTGTGGCACAGGCAGCCAGTGGAGAGATTGCAAGAGAGGAGTAATGTGCTCAGATTTTTTCTTTCTGAGGACCAGTCGAGCTGCAGAGTTTTGTATACGTTGAAGGGAATGGATAGATGATGCTGGTAGACCAGCCAAAAGAGAATTGCAATAGTCGAGACGTGAAAGAATCAGAGACGTGACGAGTTTAGATGTTGCATCAGTGGACAGGTACTTTCGAATTGCACTAATACGTCTTAATTGATAGTAGCATGACTGGCAGGTCTGGGTGATGAATTTTTGCATGGATAGTGTGTTGTCGATAACAACCCCTAGATACTTTACAGCAGTGGAAAGAGTGACTGAAGTATTGCCGAATTCTACTGAAGCTGTAGTAATGGAAGAAAGTTTGTGGATGTATGTATGTATGTATGTATGTATGTATGTATGTGTGTATGTCTACATGTCTATATGTCTGTCTGTCTGTCTGTCTGTCTGTCTGTCTGTCTGTCTTTATGTCTGTCTGTCTGTATGTATGTATGTATGTATGTATGTATGTATGTATGTATGTATGTATGTATGTATGTATGTATGTATGTATGTATGTATGTATGTATGTATGTATGTATGTATGTATGTATGTATGTATGTACGTATGTATGTATGTGTGTCTGTCTGTCTGTCTGTCTGTCTGTCTGTCTGTCTGTCTGTCTGTCTGTCTGTCTGTATGTATGTATGTATGTATGTATGAATGTATGTGTGTATGTGTGTGTGTGTATGTATGTATGTATGTATGTATGTATGTATGTATGTATGTATGTATGTATGTATGTATGTATGTATGTATGTATGTGTGTGTGTGTGTGTGTGTGTGCGTGCGTGCGTGCGTGCGTGCGTGCGTGCGTGCGTGCGTGCGTGTGTCTGTCTGTCTGTCTGCCTGCCTGCCTGCCTGCCTGCCTGCCTGCCTGCCTGCCTGCCTGCCTGCCTGCCTGCCTGTCTGTCTGTCTGTCTGTCTGTCTGTCTGTCTGTCTGTATGTATGCATGTCTGTCTGTCTGTCTGTCTGTCTGTCTGTCTGTCTGTCTGTCTGTCTGTCTGTCTGTATGTATGTATGTATGCATGTATGCATGTATGCATGTATGCATGTATGCATGTATCTATGTATCTATGTATGTCTACAGCTCCAAGACTTCAAAGCTCCTCCAACAGTGGGGGGTACGCATTAGTCTGCAGCACCTGTGTGAAAGCCATGACCACACCAGAAAATTACTTCACTGCCACAGACAGGTGCAAGCAGATGGAAGGATGTTTGGCGATGGCCCAAACATCCACCAAATCTGACTGCCTCTGGAGCCACAAGAACGTTCATGGTGCGTTTGTTTGTTTGTTTGCTTGCTTGCTCGCTTGCTTGTTGTTTTTGGCATGGTGTGGGTGTTGTGGTGGGGTGGCGTGGGGTTGGGTGGTGGTAGGGTGAGTGGGGTGGGGTGGAGTAGGTGGGTGGATGGGGTGGTGGGGAGTGGGTGGGGTGGGTGGGGTGAGGTGGAGTGGAGTGAAGCTGGGTGGGATGGGGTGGGGTGGTGGGTGGGGTGGAGTTGGGGTGGGGTTGGTTGGAGTGGGCTGGGGTGGGCTGGAATGAGGTGGGGTGGGTTGGGGTGGGCTGGGATGGGTTGGAATGGGGCTGGCCGGGTGGGTTGGGGTGGGCTGGGGTGGGTTGGAATGGGGTGGGGTTGGTTAGGTTGGGGTGGGCTGGGGTGAGTTGGAATGGGGTGGGGTTGGTTAGGTTGGGGTGGGCTGGGGTGGGTTGGAATGGGGTGGAGTTGGTTGGATGGAGTGGGGTTGGTTGGGTTGGGGTAGGTTGGCTTGGATGGCGTTGGTTAGAGTGGGGTGGACTGGGGTGGGGTAGATGGTTTGGTTGATGTGGGGTTTAAAAAAAAATTCTTTTATAATTATTTTTTATTGAGGATAATGGAATAAGCACTTATGTGCTTTTTGACATTCAGTCCCCGTGTGTGTATGCAGTTTTTGTAAATCGTGTCATCTGTTCCCACCAGCACACGATGGCCTACTCTTACGAAAAGCGGAACAGGATTTAACGTGTGCACAAGATGTTCTGCGTGCGTTCGCACACGGGGCCTCGGTTTAAAGTCTCATCCGAAGGACTTTTGGGGAGTGGAGTCAGCACTGATGGGTTAGGGTGTAGTGTAGTGGGGTATAGTGGAGTGGGGTGGGGTGGAGTAGGGTGGGTTGAGATGGGTTGGGTAGGGTGGGGTGGGGCACAGTGGTTGGGATGGGGCAGGATAGAGTTGGGTGCATAGCTGTCAGTTTCCCCCACTTTCGGCGCCTCTCAGCTGCTGATCATTCCATCCCAGCCCAGCCCAGATGGGGGCTAGCTAGTGCTATTTAGAGCAGGAACTGACTGACCACACTTGGGACTATGTAAAAGGAAAGGGCGCGCTAAATTTAGCACTCTTGACTAAGGGATGTTGGATTTGTGCACTGTGGGTGGGGTAAGGTGGGGTTACGTCGGGGTAGAGTTGGGTTGGTTTTGGGTGGGGCGGGGTTGGTTGGGGAGCGGGGGGGGCGGGGTGGGGTGCATTCCGGTGTAGAGGATGGGTGTTTGGGTGGAGTGGAGTGAGGGTAGAGTAGTGTTGGTTAGGGTGTGGTGAGGTTAGTTAGGGTAGGGGTGGGGTAGGGGGGGTGGGGTGCGATGCGTTGGGGTGGAAAGGATGCATGGGGTGGAATAGGGTCGGGGTGGGGTAGGGTGGGGTGGAGTTGGTTGAGTTGGAGTGAGGTGCGTGGGATAGAAAAAGGTTGGGGTGGGGTAGGGGTGGGGTGGAGCTGGTTAGAGTTGGGTAGATTAGCGTTGGTTAGGATTGGGTGAGGTTTGTTTGGGTAGGGGTGGGGTGAGGTGGGTTGGGGTGAGTTGGGGTGGGGTGCTTGGGGTAGAGTAAGGTTGGGGTGGGGTGGGGTGGGGC
>CM060341.1:11069603-11072103 GCA_030674155.1 Stramonita haemastoma | reverse complement strand
TATTTGGGTTGTTTTTTTAAAAACATCCCTGTGTATAATTATTTGCCTATAATGTATACGTGTTGTTGTTATGGACATTTATATTCGATGTATCAAAACAAAGTAGTGTTATGGACGTTGTTCTACATATATGTTGTTAACGTTAAGTGTTCTCCGGCCTTCTTTTTTTTTTCTTTTGCTGTTAAAAGTTGGCATCACTCTTTTGTAGCTGTTTCTCAAGTGTTCACCTAGGTCAGTGACCCAGAACAGTGTGCACTCTATCCCTCTCCTCTCCTCTCCTAGGTCAGTGACCCAGAACAGTGTGCACTCTATCCCTCTCCTCTCCTAGGTCAGTGACCCAGAACAGTGTGCACTCTATCCCTCTCCTCTCCTCTCCTAGGTCAGTGACCCAGAACAGTGTGCACTCTATCCCTCTCCTCTCCTCTCCTAGGTCAGTGACCTAAAACAGTGTGCACTCTATCCCTCTCCTCTCCTAGGTCAGTGACCCAGAACAGTGTGCACTCTATCCCTCTCCTCTCCTAGGTCAGTGACCCAGAACAGTGTGCACTCTATCCCTCTCCTCTCCTCTCCTAGGTCAGTGACCCAGAACAGTGTGCACTCTATCCCTCTTCTCTTCCGTTGTGTCACTGTTAATTAAGAATACACTCTGGAAGGAGAAGTTTGCATGCAACACTGCTCATTTTCCCCCACATACCTGGCCATGCTTGTACTGGAAGGAGAAGTTTGCATGCAACACTGCTCATTTTCCCCCACATACCTGGCCATGCTTGTACTGGAAGGAGAAGTTTGCATGCAACACTGCTTATTTTCCCCCAAATACCTGGCCATACTTGTACTGGAAGGAGAAGTTTGCATGCAACACTGCTTATTTTCCCCCCAATACCTGGTCATGCTTGTACTGGAAGGAGAAGTTTGCATGCAACACTGCTCTTTTTCCCCCAAATACCTGGCCATGCTTGTACTGGAAGGAGAAGTTTGCATGCAACACTGCTTATTTTCCCCCACATACCTGGCCATGCTTGTACTGGAAGGAGAAGTTTGCATGCAACACTGCTCTTTTTCCCCCACATACCTGGCCATGCTTGTACTGGAAGGAGAAGTTTGCATGCAACACTGCTCTTTTTCCCCTAAATACCTGGCCATGCTTGTACTGGAAGGAGAAGTTTGCATGCAACACTGCTCATTTTCCCCCCAATACCTGGCCATGCTTGTATTGGAAGGAGAAGTTTGCATGCAACACTGCTCATTTTCCCCTAAATACCTGGCCATGCTTGTATTGGAAGGAGAAGTTTGCATGCAACACTGCTCATTTTCCCCCCAATACCTGGCCATGCTTGTATTGGAAGGAGAAGTTTGCATGCAACACTGCTCATTTTCCCCCCAATACCTGGCCATGCTTGTATTGGAAGGAGAAGTTTGCATGCAACACTGCTCATTTTCCCCCCAAATACCTGGCCATGCTTGTATTGGAAGAAGTTTGCATGCAACACTGCTCATTTTCCCCCCAAATACCTGGCCATGCTTGTACTGGAAGGAGAAGTTTGCATGCAACACTGCTTATTTTCCCCCAAATACCTGGCCATGCTTGTACTGGAAGGATAAGTTTGCATGCAACACTGCTCATTTTGCCGCCGCGGTAGTCGAGTGGTTAGGGCGTTGGACTCGTAATCTAAAGGTTGCGGGTTCGATCCCAGCTTTCGACTATGGCGTTGTGCCCTTGGAAAAGGCACTTTACGGCTATTTTCTCACCCCACCCAGGTGTAAAAGGGTACCAACCTTGTGTTGGGGGGTTAACCCTGCGATAGACTGGCGTCCTATCCAGGGGGAGTCTATGACTCTCAGTCGCTTAGCGCCACAGAAACCGGGATAAGCACCGGCCTGATGAGCCTTAGGCTCGGGACAGACTTTAACTTTTAACTGCTCATTTTCCCCCAATACCTGGCCATGCTTGTACTGGAAGGAGAAGTTTGCATGCAACACTGCTTATTTTCCCCCCAATACCTGGCCATGCTTGTACTGGAAGGAGAAGTTTGCATGCAACACTGCTTATTTTCCCCCAAATACCTGGCCATGCTTGTACTGGAAGGAGAAGTTTGCATGCAACACTGCTCTTTTTCCCCCCAATACCTGGTCATGCTTGTACTGGAAGGAAAAGTTTGCATGCAACACTGCTCTTTTTTCCCCCAAAATACCTGGCCATGCTTATACTGGAAGGAGAAGTTTGCATGCAACACTGCTCATTTTCCCCCCAATACCTGGTCATGCTTGTACTGGAAGGAGAAGTTTGCATGCAACACTGCTCATTTTCCCCCCAATACCTGGCCATGCTTGTACTGGAAGGAGAAGTTTGCATGCAACACTGCTCATTTTCCCCCAAATACCTGGCCATGCCTATACTGGAAGGAGAAGTTTGCATGCAACGCTGCCTCTCCCCCCCCCCCCCCAAAAAATACCTGGCCATGCCTGTAACTAGGCAGGCAGTCAGACTCCCGACTTTAGA
>CM060341.1:11037103-11064603 GCA_030674155.1 Stramonita haemastoma | reverse complement strand
TAAAAAACTTCATTCATCTAACTCACTACACTGCCAAGTCCTGACGGGAAAGCTATAAACAAAAGTTCCTGTGTGCGAACACATGCATTTCATCTTGTCTACAGGACACAAACCCCATCTCTATTCTGCGAAACACTGGGAGGAGATACCCAGATGTAAAGTCCTTCAGACTGTTCTGTAAACTGAGATCCCGTGTGGGAACGCACACAGAACATCTTGCACACATGTTTAAAAACATGTTCCACTTTTTTGAGAAAAAAAGTAGGCGGGTGGGACTGGATGACAAAATTTACAAGCCCACATGTACTTTGGGGACTAGATGTAAAAAGAAAAGAGATACGAGTGTTTAGTCCATTATCCTTGAAACTAAAAAAAAAAATAGATAAAATAGTAATAAATGTAAGGTCACCTATCTAATTAATATTATACTGCAGCATTGAAACAATCCTAGCATAACGTGTATAAGAACAATGGCATGCTATGGACCGGTGAAAGTCAGACTGGAATGAGAAAAGTGGCATGTTTTGGACCAGAGAAGTCAGACTGAATGATACAATGCATGCTTTGACCGTGAAAGTCAGACTGGAATGATAACAATGGCATGCTTTGGACCAGAAAAGTCAGACTGGAATGATAACAATGGCATGCTTTGGACCAGAGAAAGTCAGACTGGAATGATAACAATGCATGCTTTGGACAGAGAAAGTCAGACTGAATGATAACAATGCATGCTTGGACCAGAGAAGTCAGATGGAATGATAACAAGGCAGCTTGACAGAGAAAGTCAGACTGGAATGAAACAATGGCATGCTTTGGACCAGAGAAAGTCAGACTGGAATGAGGACAATGGCATGCTATGGACCGATGGAAGTCAGACTGGTCATTTTGACAGAACATGTTCAGCTGACTACCAGCAGTTTGCTGTGTACACCTTTTCCTCAGATGTTGGTTTGCGGTCATCATTTTTACACCCAGAACATACACTTTGTCTTACTAATTACATCTGGGGGACAGGATAGCCTAGTGGTCAGAACACTGCGCTCACAATTTGACGACCCGAGTTCGATTCCCGTTCGAGGGGATTTTTCCCCTAGAGTTAACATCCATGCTGACTCCATTCTCCCCAAAGTCTTTCTGATTAGACTATAAACCGAGGTCCTGTGTGCGAACGCACGCAGAGCATCTTGCGCACACGTTAAATCATGTTCCGCTTTTCGTAAGAGCAGGCCATGTGTACCGGTATGAACAGATGACAAGATTTACAAAATTGCATACACACGGGGGCTGGATGTAAAAAAGCACATGAGTGTTTATTCCATTATCTTCCATATACAAAGAATAAATAAATAAATAAATAAAAAATAAATAAATAAATAAATAAATCAAATTAAAAAATACTGTGTGGTCTATCCACATGTGAATGTCTTGGTTGGTTGTTGGGTGCAAGGCATTCATTGATGGGGAAAGGCATGATATCTATATCACGTCAAACCCATCAATGTCCTGCCTGTACAGTTTACATCCAGCATAATTATAAAGTTAAATTTTGGACGTTGATTTCCGAACCTTGGGTTTTTATTTTTTTATTTTTTTATTTCACTTTGTGATTTGAAAATAAGAAATGGTGTCCCTGGATGCACTAATATGGGGGGCGGGATAGCCTAGTGGTAGAACATTGCGCTAGCAAATTGACAACCCGGGTTCGATTCCTTCGAGGGGATTTTTCTCCTGGAGTTAACATCAGTGCTAACTCCACTCTCCCAAAAATTCTTCAAATGAACTATAAAACCGAGGCCCCGTGTGTGAACACACGCAGAACATCTTGCGCACACGTTAAATCCTGTTCCGCTTTTCGTAAGAGTAGGCTATGTGTGCCGGTGGGAAAAGATGACAAGGTTTACAAAACTGCATACACACGGGGACTGGATTTTCAAAAAAAAAAAAAAAGAAGGACCGATTGATGCCAAATATTCTATGAAAGGAAGCGTAGAATACAGCCCTGTCAGTAGTTTCAAAGCGCTACACTTCCACAGTAGCATCATCACATCACCCTCATTGTCACTTATCTCATGCAATTAAAAAAAAAAGGGTCACAGATTCGGTGGCCCTAACTTGCCTTGATCTTATGGTGACCTCAGTTTCGGTTACCCCATAAACTGAATGGTTAAATTTAATGGTTTAAGTTTTGGTTCCCTGTAAACTTGTGTGCTTGTGTGACTTTGTGTCAAAGCCTTTTGGGGTTGGAATTTTTACAGGAGAAAGTCGAATCATAGACGTTCTGTTTTTTTTTATTTTATATTTTTATTACTTTTTTATACCACCTTATGTCACAGCAGATTTCTCTGCTGTGAAATTCGGGCTGTCTCTCCCGGGAGAGCGCGTCGCCACAAGTGCATCGCCTACCCATTATTTTATCTTTTCCTGTCTGCAACTGTATTTGTTTTCTCTATCAGAGTGGGTTTTTCTACATAATTTTGCCAGGGACAACCCCCTTGTTGCCGTGGGTTCTTTTACATGCGCTAAATAATAATGTGTTACACACTGGACCTCGGTTTATCGTCTCATCCGAAAGACTAGCACCCAGACCACCACTCATGGTCTAATGGATGGGGGAAAAGTTTTTGGGCCCAAACGGGATTTGAACCACCGCACACACCTACCTGGACTTTTCGCTTTCTAGGCAAGGTACGTTACCCTACCTAGACCATCGATCCACCTGTTGATCATCATCCCAGGTGAGCATCTCTCTCAGTCTGCCTGAGCTATTGCTGCTTGTCAGTAAGGAGCTTGTAGTAGGTGGTGTCCAGTAGAGTCAGCTCGGTGGGTCGGTAGTCTAGAGGCAACGCGCCTGTCTAGAAAGCGAAAAGTCCGGGTCGGAGTGTGCGGTGGTTCAAATCCCGCTGAGGGCCCAAAACTGTTTCCCCATCCATTAGACAACGAATGGTGGTCTGGGCGCTAGTCTGTCGTATGAGACGATAAACCGAAGTCCCGTTTGTTACACATCATTATTTAGCGCACGTAAAAAAAAACACCCACGGCAACAAGGGGGTTGTTCCTGGCAAAATGTTTTAGGAAAAAGCCACTCTGATAGAGAATTTTTTTTTTTTTACAGTTGCAAACAGGAACAAGGAAAAAAATAATGGGTAGGCGCTGTACTTATGGCGACACGCTCTCCCTGGAAAGAGCAACCCGAATTTCTTGCAGAGAAATCTGCAGTGACATAAAGAGGTATAAAATAAACAATAAAAAATGGAATAGAACAGGCACCACTGAATACCACCAAAGTGACCCAGTAGCAGTGCAGGGCCTCTCTGGCTGGTGGCCCAATGGCGGCCTGATAGTGACAGGGTATACCTGTGGATTTCCAACCTGGGTGTGCGACATAGTGAATCCGGATACTGCTGGGTTGGTGGAGAGATTCAAAACAGCATATGTCAGGAACAACCACAGAAGAACAAATGGAAACAAACACAAGAAAATCCCCCACTTATGTCTATAGACATCAAAAATATCGCCTAAAAATGGAAAGGGAATATGCAGCTATCCTAAAATTGATATGCCCTGACCATTTTTCAACCAGTCTTGTTCAAAATTTCTGATAAATCCATGAATGTCCCCCACTCTGTGCGGCCATCAACCAAAACTCAAACTTAATTCAGACAATAATTGACCTCCTATCCTTGATACCCACTGGACTTTACCCTTAGCATCTAAATCACAAAAGATGTTTCTATTCTTCATTTCTGACTCCTGCTTGCTCCATCTCCCCTCCCCTCCCCTACTGTTGTTGTTGATGTTGTTGAAATTATATTAGAGTCCCAGCGGATGTACTCCAATTTAGGGACTGTTGTAGACAGAAGCCAGAAAGTCAGAAGGTCTCCCACTTCAGTGCTCGGCCACCCCAAAAATAGAACAGTTCTGTTGAAGCAACAAGAGAGAACGGTCTGTGGAAGTACCGCAGTGCCGCACGAGCCGAAGTTCCTTATTAACTCCCCTCCCTCTACTTTAAGGTCTGCGGTTTTTTATACCTGTGCTGTGATTGATTGATTGATTGATTGATTGATTGATTGATTGATTGATTGATTGATTGATTGTTTTATATCGTGGATAATGGAATAAGCACTCTTGTGCTTTATTTTTACATCATTCCCCTTGTGTATACAGTTTTGTAAATGTCATCTGTTCCAACCGGCACACGATGGCCTACTCTTACGAAAAGCGGAACAGGATTTAACGTGTGCGCAAGATGTGCGTGCGTTCGTACACGGGGCCTCGGTTTACAGTCTCATCCGAAGGACTTTTGGGGAGAGTGGAGTCAGCACTGATGTTAACTCCAGGGAAAAAAATCCCCTCGAACGGAATCGAACCCGGATCGTCAAATTGTGGCGCAATGTTCTGACTACTAGGCTACCCCGTCACGTTTAAATTATCCACAGGATAAGTGCAGCGTATTCACTTCTATAACCCGGTTCTCAGAACATTTTCCCGATTATGTAATCTACCTGTGAAAATCCACTATGCCTAACAGTCACCACAGTGCAGTGGCTTAGCGTTTTTTCGTTAAGGACTATAAGGTCAAGGATCAATCTGAAGAGAGGCATAGGATTTTTTTTTTAATTTTTATTTTTTTTACTCTGACCAGCTTCTACTCAAGAGTGAGTTTGCCATGTGCTCATTTGAGAGAGTGGGACTACACGTCAAACTTCATCCACTTAATAATAATAATAATAATAATAATAATAAATAATAATAATAATAATAATAATAATCTCATCATCATCATCATCATCATCACTCATCAATCATAATCATACATCATAATCATCATCATCATCAATCATCATCATCATCATCAATAATACACGGAATTTATATAGCGCTATATCTTGCATACAACAAATCAAATGAATGCACTTTTGAGAGTGTTGCTCAAATTACCAGACCAACAACGCTACAGCTGTCTGTATCTCTTGGGACCGGTTGACAACCCGGGTAGATTATGATAGAAAGTGTCAGATGTACACCGCCTTGTTGAGTAATTTGAAAGTGCATGCATTTACATAGCCATTCGGATGAGACTATAAACCGAGGCCCCGTACGTGCGCGAACGCACGCAGAGCATCTTGCGCACACGTGAAATCCTGTTCCGCTTTTTGAAAGAGTAGGCCATTGTGTGCCGGTGGGAACAGATGACAAGATTGACAAAACTGCATAAACGCGGGACTGGATGGAAAAAAAAGCACATAAGGGCTTATTCCATTATCCTCGATATAAAAGAATAAATAAAAACAATTAACTAAATAACTAACGAACTAACCAACTATCTAACTGACTGACTAATTAACAAACTAATTAACTGACTAAATAGTAAGATGATTGCATCCTCCCCTCCCCATTGATCGTCATGTAATTAAAAAGAAAGTTGACTCTGATTCAGCGGCGCCATATTTTCTGGTTTCATGGAGACCTGACTCGTCAGAGCACTCGCTTTCCCCCAAGCTAAGATTAAGCATCATCGAGCGTGGTTACCAAGTAGATAGGCGACCGTTTGCGTGCCTTGGTTTCAGTACAGTCTCGCAGTCCACCCAGCTGTAAATGGGTACCTGCCCTCTTTAGGGTAAGGGAAGGTAAAGTAGCGAGGGAGAGGAAGGTAGGCGCCGCCCTCAATATGCTGGTCACTGGAGAAGCCTGATGCCTCGCTCCCTCACGTCCACATAAGTTATGGGGACACCTTTAACTTTGATATACTTCTATACCTGTGGTGAGCATGTGTCGTGGCATTTAGGGTTAGAGATTCACGGGAGATGCGTGTTGGGGAAACGTTGTAGTAGTCGTCATCCCGATGGGCGCCTCTCTCAGTCTGGCTCTGTGACTGAGCTATTAACCAGTTGTTGTTTTTTTTACTTGATTTTGCCGCACAGAAGAAAAGCGTCACGTGGATCGGTGGTCTAAAGGTAACGCGCCTGTCTAGAAAGCAAAAAGTCCGGGTCGGAGTGTGCGGTGGTGGTTCAAATCTCGTTTGGACCCCAAAATTTTCCCCCATCCATTCGACCATGAGTGGTGGTCTGGGTGTTAATCTTTCAAATGAGACGATAAACCGAGGTCCCGTGTGTTACAAATCATTATTGAGCACACGTAAAAGAACCCACGGCAACAAGAGGGTTGTCCTGGCAAAAGTCTGTTTAAAAAAAGAAGCCACTCTGACAGGGAAACAAATACAGTCGTATACAGGAAAAAGAAAAAATAATGGGTAGATGCTGCACTTGTGGCGACCCGCTCTCCCCGGGAAAGCAGCTCGAATTTCACGCAGAAAAAAACCTGCTGTGACAAAAAGTGGTATGAAATAATTTTTAAAAATACAAAAAAAAGTTTTTGAATTATATTCTAATCTGTATATAGTTGCGCAGTCTACATCTGAGGTTTTAAAGATTTGATCAGGAAACAGCCTCGATATGGGCTGTGTGGTCGGCAGGGCTATATACAACAAGTTTGAATTTGATTGAACGGGTCTAATGTGCCCCTATTGTGAACTGTGGGATATAAACAACATGCAACAAAATGAAATTCAGTGAGCAATTTCAATCTCACAGGGATTCCCAGGTGGGATGAGTGAGTCAGAGTGCACATTTCTGGGTGACCCCCAAAGTGTTAAGCTAGGGAATGCACAACAACAACAAAATAATGAAGTCAAAATAATGTGGTTGTTTTTTCTTAAAAGAAAAAAAAAACAATTCTTGGAAGCAATAGCTTCTAATTTCAATCTTTTATACACGTCTAGGTGGGATAGCTCAGTGGTCAGAGCACTCGCTTTCCCCCAGTCAAGTTAAGCAGCATCGAGTGTAGTTATCAGTTGGATGGGTGACCCTTTGCGCGCCTTGGCTTCAGTACAGTTCCCTCAGTTTCCCCAGCTGTAAATGGGTACCTGCCCTTTTTAGGGTCAGGGAAGGTAAAGCAGCGAGGGAGAGGAGATGGGCACCACTCTAAATATGCTGGCCCCTAGAGAAGCTAATGTCTCTGATGCCTCGCTCCCCTACCACCGCATAAAATATTAAGCACAAATACTGTACCGCATACTCCTTACAGACCCTGTTTCAAAGTGTTCTACTGAGGAAAAAAATTCCCGTCTGACATGAATAAACGTGACTGTCATGTCACAGTTACTATGAAGACAGCTTCTGTTTTGAGGACTTGGGTGTTAGTTTTTATCTCATTGTGTCTGCCTTTGATGCAGTTCTTTCACAAGCCGAGACCATCCTTTATTGACCCATATGGCTGGCCAGGATCTTGATATGAGGAACAACTGTAGCATCGTGGTGGATCGGTGGTCTAGGTGGTAACACGCCTTACCTAGAAAGCGAAAAGTCCGGGTCGGAGTGTCCGGTGGTTCGAATCCCGTTTGGGTCCAAAACTTTTCCCCCATCCATTAAACCATGAGTGGTGGTCTGGGCGCTAGTCTTTAAGGTCAGACGATAGATCGAGGTCCCGTGTGTTTCACATCATTATTGAGCGCACGTAAAAGAACCCATGGCAACAAGAGGGTTGTCCCTCGTTGTGGTGGTCGCCACCTCAGGTGGGTGACTCATTCAGTCTGGCTCCGCGACTGAGCTAATACTGTCTTTAGTAGGGGGCTTAGTAGGTGGTGTTCTGCGTATGTTAGATCAGAACAGGCACCACTGAACACCACCAAAGTGACGCAGCAGAAGTGCAGGGCCCCTCTGGCTGATGTCCTCATGGCGGCCTGATATTGATGTACTCCTTGTGGACTGCCGATTCCGAGGAAGAGACACAACAAATCTGGGTATGGCTGTGGCGGGGAGATTGAAATGAGCGGCGTGGGAACAGCAGTACGAGGACGTCACAGAAGACGACGCAGCAAAAAAAAAAGATGGTTGTCCCTGGCAAAATTATGTAGAAAAAAGCCACTCTGATAGGGAAACAAAATACACTTGTATACAGGAAAAAAAAAAAAAAAATAATGGGTAGGTGCTGCACTTGTGGCAACGCGCTCTCCCCAGGAAGAGCAGCCCGAATTTCTGGCAGAAAAAAACTGCTGTAACATAAAGTGCTCTAAAAATTTTAAAAAAAAAAAAAAAATCGTTTATGAATTGTATTCTAATCTGAATATAGTTGCGCAGATCTACATCTGAGTTTTAAAGATTTGATAAGGAAACAGCCCCGATATGACCTTTGTGGTCGGCGGACTATATACAACAAGATTGAATCGGATTGGACGGGTCTAATGTGCCCCTATTGTGAACTGTGGGATATAAACAACATGCAACAAAATGAAATTCACTGTGCTATTTAAATCTCACAGTAATTACCAGGTAGGAGGAGTGAGTCAGAGTACACATTCTGGGTGACGCCCAAAGTGTTAAGCTGGGGAACACACAACAACAAAATAATGAAGTCAAAATATGTGGTTATTTTTTCTTAAAAGAAAAAAAAACAATTGTCCCTAAGCAATAACTTCTAATTTTAATCTTTTATACATGTCTTGGCGGGATAGCTCAATGGTAACTGTACTCGCTTTCCCCAAGTCAAGTTAAGCATCATCGAGCGTGGTTACCAGTTGGACAGGTGACCGTTTGGGCCTTGGCTTCAGTGCAGTCCCAAAAAGTTCACCCAGCTGTAAATGGGTACCTGCCCTCTTTAGGGTCAGGGAAAGTAAAGGTGCGAGGGAGAGGAGATAGGCACCGCCCTGAATATGCTGGCCCCTAGAGAAGCTGAGGTCTCTGATGCCTCGCTCCCCTACAACGCCTATGTTAAGGACACCTTCAACTTTAGACATGCCATTCACACCGAAGTAGAAGAAGTGTGAACTCTTCAGTTTGCACTTTTTGCCCCCTCTATGAAAATGTTGCTGTCTTTTTCATCTCCTTACGGAGGGTGGAGGACCGTGGGGAGTGGAGGAAGCTGGTTACAGAATCTTCAGTTGTGCGTCCACGGTCCACAGGACTACGGGACAGGAGAAGGTGAAGGTGAATAAAGACAGTGTGTTTGACTCTGCCTCCTGTCCTCACGGTGTTACAAAATTATAATCTTCGTTTAAATAGAAAATTTTGAACAATACTTTTTAAGGGTCTCGACCATAATTCATTTGCCTGTCAACATGTTCTCGTACAACTCTTTACATAGACACAACTATCTCAGAAAATACACAGACACAGACAAAAAAGCAGGCACACAGACATACAGACACGCTACACACACACACACACACACACACACACACACACACACACACACACACACACACACACACACACACCACACACACACGGGCACACACACACATACACACACCGCGACACACACCACGCGCCACACATACACAACACGCACGCTACGCATGCATACACACACACACACCACCACACACACACACACACACACACACACACACACACACACACACACACACACACACACACACACACACACACAGAGCCACAAGCGTACACGAACATTCACGCATAGATAAAATTATGCATATTACATATATAGCTACATAACTTCACAAAATACACACACATAAACACGCACATACACACACGCGCGCACGCGCGCACACACACATACATACATAGCCATAGACCTACGATCAGGTTCTTATAGTATATTGATTTTTACCAGTTATATGACTTGGAAAGTTGTGTTTTAGCTGCTATTTCTTTCTGTTCATTATTCTTGTTCTACCCGGTTTTAAGTTTTGGTTTTTATAGTTATTAAATGTGGATAATTAGCTATGTGCTCACCCCACCCCACCCCCTCTACCCCTACCCCCCACTCACTCACCCATATACATTTTCTCGTATGATATCACTAATTAGTGGAAGAGCGTTAAACTGAAGAACTAACACACAACACACACACACACCCCACACACATACACACACACACACAAACGCCCAGCACACACACAAAAAAACAACACGTGTAAACAAAAAAAGCGCACACACATACATACGTGCACACGCACATATATACACACAAACACAAACAAAAAAACAATCAAACACATACGTACACGCACAGAGACACACAAAGACACACACAGTCCCCCCTCCCCCCCCCCCCCCACACACACGCACGCACGCACAGACAAACACACACGCACACACACACACACCACCACACACACACGCGCAGATGCACACACGTACACACAGACACTTACACACAAAACAGCAAGCAAATGAGGGTGTTTTGCAAGTATGTTCTTATAGATAAACATGTATGCATACATATGCAAATCCATCCATCCATCCATCCATCCATCCATCCATACGTACAAACACACACACACACACAGAAATAATATATATATATATATATTATAATAATAAATATATATATAATATATAATATAATAAATATAACATAATAATATATATATATATATATATAATATATATAATATATATATGTATATATATATATATCCACCCATCCACCCACCATCCATCCATCCATCCAATTCATCATCCATCCATGCATGCATCATGCATACATACACATACATACAAGCATAATAATATACATAGATGCATCCATCTATGCATGAATGCATACAAACCCACATACATACAAACACCACATACACACACGCATACATACATACATACATACATACATACATACATACATACATACATACATACATACATACATACATAGATACATACATACATACTACATACATACATCATACATCATCAATGCATAATACCCACATACATACAAACCCACATACATACATACTACATACATACATACATACATACATACATACATACACATACATACATACATACATACATACATACATACATACATACATACATACATACATAAACTACACACACACACACACACACACACACACACACACACACACAACACACAACAACACACACACATCTATGTATCCATATATGGCATATATGCAATAGACACACAGATACAGACATGCATACAGCCACACGCACACGCACACCCACACGCATGCACGCACGCACGCACGCACGCACGCACACACGGACGAAAGCAAGCAGCACCCACGCACGCACCACGCACGCACGCCCGCACGCACACACGCACGCAACACGCACGAAACCACGCACACAGACACACACAAACAACACACACAACGCGCGCGTGTAGAAAAGCGCACCAGAAAAACAAACACACACATGAAATGTAAGCAAAGACACACACCAGTGTGCGCGCTCTTATCATGCACACACCTTTACATGCACAACACACAGATTATATATATATATATATATATATATATATATATATATATATATATATATATATATATATATATATATATATATATTATATTTGTGTGTGTGGTAGCGGTGTTGTGGATGTGTGTGTGTGTTTGTGTGTTGGTTATATAGTTCTGTAGCAAGTTTGTGCACATGTGTGTGTGTGTGTGTGTGCGCGCGTGCACGCACGCGCGCGCGTGTGTGTGTCTGTGTGTGTGTGTGCTTATGTGTGTGTGTGTGTGGCGCGCGGCGCGCGTGTGTGATGTGTTATTCCATGTATACACGCGTAAGAACTTGGCACTGTGTGTTTAGACGTGTTGGAAGCCAGTGGTACGTTAATTATACATAAGTGTGTGTCTAATAGTGCGTTTCCTTTAAAAATCATTATTTTTTTCTGTATCAAAGAATACTGGGAATCAATACTGCCTAGATGCTCTTCCTTTTTAATTCTCCTCTTTTTTTCTTTTTTTTTACTTTGTTCTAAACATCAACTATCGATTTGTTGCATGATATGCAACTAACTTAATTAAGAGCATGCCTGGGGAACGTTTTTGTGTGCTTTGTTTTTTTATTGTCTTACATTTTTTTAAAAAACACTGTTGTTGTTTGTTTGTTTCTTCACTTTAAAAGATTTATATAAACAATTTGCGTTTATAAAAATGTATGTGTTTGAAATGGGCTTTATTTCTTGCCTGTAGTATAAAATAGTGATGCTACATTCTTAACTTGAGCTTTACCACCCCCAAAAAATGAGTTCTTTACAACTCTCACAGAACAGAAGTATTCTGGAAATAGCACCAACAACACTGACAACACACGCTGTCAATACAAACAATTTAAAGAGGGGCTCGAGTTCAGCAGAGCTTTTCATGAGCATCACATACACCTTGTGGTACATAGTCCCTCCTGTGTTGCTGGTGTTGGGCACTTTCGGCAATGTGATGACGGTGGTGGTGATGCGGGGGATGCGGGCTTCCCAGTCCACTGCCTGTCTGTCTGTGTACTTCACGGCTCTGGCCCTGTCGGACCAGTGTCTGCTGGTGTCCTCAGTGGTGTTCTACTGGGTGGCCTATGTCCTCACCTGGCCCCACGCTTTTTTCAGGTACGAAATTTTGTGCTTCGTTCAACTTTTCATGACCTACACGTGCTCACTGACGTCAGCCTGGATTTTGGTGACCATGACGTATCAGCGAGTGACGTCAGTGGTGGCGCCACATCGTGTTGGGGTTTTGTGTACTGTAAAGAGAGGGAAGATCATTGTTGCTATTATTGTGGTATTGTCTAGTTTAGTTAACGTACATTTCGCGTTTTCGTACCATTATCAACCTGGGTATGGAGAATGTGTGACAAAAGATCAGTTTGTCCATTTTATGGACATGTTTACGTGGGTGGACCTTTCTCTAGCCTCTGCGATTCCTTTCTTTTTTTGATAGTTGGCAACACTTTCCTTATTCGTCAAGTCATTTCTTCCATGCGTCTGTCCAAAACCATGCGAGGACACGTAGTAGAACAAAGCACAACCACAGAAAGCAAAAAAGTGTCTCCTATGACGAGAACTCTCATTTTGACCTCAGCGGCGTTTTTGATGTTGTCGTTTCCAACTTGCGTTTTCGACGTATTTGACAGACTGAACAATAGTTTTAATTCCACCGAGGACGATTTGAGAGCTAAGATACAACTGGTGGAGACTGTGGGTTTGTTTCTGTGGATGTCTGTCAGTGCTACCAACTTTTACCTGTATCTGTTAAGTGGTAGGAAATTCAGAGAAGAAGCTAAACGATACTTGTGCCAATGGCGTGTGGGCAAGTAGAGAAGTCAAAGGTAGTGGAAGATTTCATGAGAAATATGGCTTCAACATGTTACATGCAAGAAGCAAAACACTTTCAGATTAGGCAATTAAAATATCAAAAAGAAATCAATTAAAGCTGTATTTTTGTATACATTGTTTTGACGATGTTGGAATGTACTGAATTTTTTTCTTCACTTTCTCATTTTCACTTTTGTGCTCTTCCCTGTTTCACCCCCCCCCCCCCCAAAAAAAAAAAAAAAAAAATGAAATTTGAACTTTTGATATTACTCACGTGAATTCAAGAAAGGTAGTTCAAGCATTGAGATACAGACTCCATGGTGTACTTCTGTGTTGTTGTTGCTGCTGTTGTTGTTGTTGTTGTTGTCATTGTTGTTGTTGTTGTTGTTTTTATGATAGTGCTGATGGTGAAATGTTGTTGGTTTAGTCAATGAGAATAACATACACATGCCTGAAAATCTCCTGCACATTCCCGGTAGAACATATCAACAATGGTCATTGGCATACAAAACATGCTCTGATCCAGCGCGAGTTCTGCAACCATTATGATTTATTTATTTATTTATTTTATCTATTTTATTCTTTTATATCCAGGATAATGGAATAATCACTCATGTGCTTTTTAACATCCAGTCCCCGTGTGTATGTAGTTTTTTGTCAATCTTGCCATCTGTTCCCACTGGCACACAATAGCCTACTCTTACAAAAAGCGGAACAGGATTTAACGTGTGCGCAAGACGTTCTGCGTGCGTTCGCACACGGGGCCTCGGTTTATAGTCTCATCCGAAGGATTTTTTTTTGGTGGGGGGTGGGGGGAGGGGGGCAGTGGAGCCAGCACTGATGTTATCTCCAGAGGAAAAATCCCCTCGAACAGGAATCGAGCCCGGGTGGTCAAATTACCAGCGCAATATTCTGACCAATGATATTGAGCTAAGCAGCGTTCATCTTGCCCACAACACACAAATCCAACATCACTTAGTCAATAGTGCTATATTTAGCATGCCCCTTCCTTTTACCTAGTCATGTGTGGTCAGTTCCTGATGTAAAAGGCACCAGCTGGACTAGGATGGACTTGGATGGGATGGATTAATTAGCGGCTGAGAGGAGCTGAAAGTGGAGGAAATTGACAGCTGTGTACCAGACCTGACAAAAATAGTGCAATGCCTCATCGACTCTCAAAGGAGCAAGAGACACACCAAGTAAGATTACTTATCTAACTAACTAGTACTTCACAGCTGTCATTTCCCCCACTTTCAGCTCCTCTCAGATGCTAATTAATCCAACCCATCCCAACCCAGATGGGAGGGCCAGCTGTGCTATTCATAACAGGAACTGACCACACTTGGATTAGTTAAAAGGAAGGGGCAGCTAAATATAACACTGGTGACTGAGTGATGTTGGATTTATGTGTTGTGACTCTACTGCAGCAATGAAACAGTCCTAGCATAAGGTGTATAAAAATAATGGCATGCTATGGAACAGTGAAAGTCAGACTGGAAGGAGAACAATGGCATGGTATGGACCGATGAAATGCAGACTGACTGATAACAATGGCATGGTATGGACCAATGAAATGCAGACTGGAATTATAACAATGCATGGTATGGACCAGTGAAATTCAGACTGGAATTATAACAGTGGCATGGTATGGACCAGTGAAAGTCAGACTCTAATGAAGATAATGGCATGCTATGGACCGATGGAAGTCAGACTGGTCATTTGACAGTATATGTCAGCTGACTACCAGCAGTTCGTATGCATGCCTTTCCCTGAGCTTCTGCTTTGCATTCCCCAGCTTAACACCCTGAATATGCACTCTGTATCACTAATTATACATATATTTTTTTATACCACTTTATGTCACAGCAGATTTCTCTGCGTGAAATTCTGGCTGCTCTCCTTGGGGAGAGCGCATTGCAACAAGTGCAGCTACCCATCATTATTAATTTTTTAAAAAATATATACACAGTCCTTAGCCGCCCTGGGACTCTAACTCCCCGATGTTTTCCTCGGGGATTGTGTCTAAACACGACACCTGCGTGCATGCCCCTTTTTTAATTATTTGTCATCTGCTCCTACCGGCACACAATGGCCTGCTCTTCCAAAAGGTGGAACGGGTTCTAACGTGTGCCAAGATATTCTTCCTGCGTTCGCACATGAGGCCTTGGTTTATAGTTTCATTTAAATGATTTACTAATGAAGTACTGTGAGACTGTAAGATACACACTAGATCAGAAAAAAAGTATGACTTTTTACTAACTCACCGTACAGGCAATCATTATTCGGTTACAGGGGATTTAAAGAAGTGTTAAAGTTGTTATGCCAAGAAGTTGTTAGGACAGAATATGAGCTCAATGTAACATTCCAAAGCATAACATCCTGTTCCGAAAAATAGCATCCCCCAATTTTTTAAATGGTTGCGGTCTTGTAAATCTCAAATACTCAAAACGAAAATACTTTGAAAGTATCATTCTGAAATGGCTTCTTCTCTCCACTTCCTCAAAACCGGACCCTTTCTAATTTGCATACAAAGCCAATAGAAGTACAATGATGCTACCATTACCTTGCTGCATAATGCCTACTCCACCCAGAAAAAAACAAATTCTTTAGTTCGTATACATTTCATCGACTTTTCCTCTGCCTTTAATACCATTCAGTCCCATCTCTTAGCACTCTAACTACTGTCAACAAACGTCTGTCCATGGCTCATTCTTTGGATTATGAGCTTTTTGATGGATCTAGCACAGTTTGTTTGATTTCAGAAAGTGATATTTACTAAAACATCTACTTCTACTAGTTCTCCCCAATGCAGTGCTCTGTCTCCTATCCTATTTATCATTTACACCAATACCTGCACTGGCTCCGATTTTACTCCAGTAATAAAATGTTCTGGTGATTCTGCCCTGGAAGACCTTCTAACTCACATGACATTTATTCTAAACTAGTCGAAAAGTTTTCCTCCCGGTGCAAACGGAACTGAATTGACTTAAACATTGAAATAGATTTTGATTTATTTTTTCCAAAACCCTAAGCCTATACCAAGTCTTTACATTTCTAGTGTAATGGTTTATCGTTTGCCTGAACACAAATACATAGGTACAGTTGTTGATGACAAACTGAACTTAATGTTGATACAGATCTTGTAAATAGAAAATGTCATTCTGGTATCTTTTTTCTTCAAAACCTCTTGTGTTTTCAAGTGAAAAAGTGGTAGTTTTACATAATTTCCATCAATTCTTCATTGAAGCTGTCCTTTTCTTCTTCTTAATCTGTTGGTACAAAACTAGCTGTCAAAAACAAAAATCTCCTGAACAAAATTGTAACAAAATGTCGTAAAATTACGGGCTGTGAGGAAATAAAACGGAATAATGTGTATGAATGCACGGATGATACTACAAACCAGGGCCCCGTGTGCGAATGTGCGAACGCACGTAGAAAATTTTGCGCACAAATTAAATCCTGTTCCACTTTTCGTAAGAGTAGGTCATTGCGTGCCAGCGGAAACAAATGACAAGATTTACAAAACTGCATACACACGGGGACAGAATGTAAAAAAGCACATGGGTGCTGATTCCATTATTCTCGATATAAATAAATAGATAAATAAATAAATTAGTTAATTAATTAATATAATAAATAAATAATGAATAAACAAATAAATAAATAAAATTAAGTAATTGAGAGACACAATTAATGCTGTGTGAGAGAAAGTGTCAGAGAACTTGTGAGTGACAGTACACATGACTGTGTTTGCAAAATATTTCAAATTTCTCACTTCTCAAAAGCGCTACTAATTCTGGCTAGCCCTTACCAGGAGTGAGATCGCTATGAAGTCACTGTGAAGACTGCGACCACACAGTCGAGCTTCATCGACTTTGAGAGTGCGGTTTGGAAGAGTGTTGCGTCAATTACCTGACCAACACTGCAGGTGTCTGCACCTCTCGGGCCCGGTTGATGCTGAGATATCTTATGACGGGAGGTATAGAGTACAGCTATGTTAAGCAATCTCAAGCATATGAACTTCCATAGCAGTATCATACATCATCCTCATCCTCATTGGTCATTAGCTCAGAACAGGCACCACTGAACACCACCGAAGTGACCCAGCAGCAGTACGGGACTCTCTGGGTAGTGGTCCCGCGGCGGCCTGAGGTTGAATGGCGCCCTGTGGACTTCTGACGCTGGGATTTTAACAGGACAAGTGTGGGTGTGACTAGGGGTGGAGAGACTGAAATGAGCGGCGTGGAAACAGTAGGAGAAAAACGTCACAGAGAATGAGGCAGCGAAGGAAAACAGTTTTTGATGCTTGAAATGTAGTATAAATAGTGGAAATGATCTGAAGAAGTTGAAATAATATAAACAATAAAAGAATTCTTTGAAACATTTCACAGACTTTAAAAATCTAGGCTCAGTCAAAATAAATGATGGTTCACGAGCCACATCCATGAAAATATAAACACGCAGAGATAACTCCAGAGTGATCCAACTAAAAATCATCTGGAAAGAACGCAACCTTCTTTACCATCTGGAAAAGAAGATTTTAAAAAATACCTTGTATGGCATGTCACTGTCATGCTATATGCCTGCGAATCCTGGACACAAAGTAAAAACGATGACAAAAGGAACTGAAACAGTTCAGGCGCTTTCAGGAGAATTCTCAGGATTAGTTGAACAGACAGACAGAAAAAAACAAACGAGAACATTCAACAGGAACAGAGAATAACAAGATAACATTTATCATTGATAACTGAAGTTCCAATTTTAATATATATATATATATATATTATATATAAAATATATATATATATATATATATATATATATATATATATACTGCGGGACAGAACCCTATAATAACTGAAAGCGCATTATGATAAATAGGTCACGCATTATGTAACCAAGAGACCGACCTCAGGAAGACTGTATTTCAAGGCAAGATCAAAGCAAAAATGAAATAGGCAGACGACCAGCTTAATTCTTTAGCGACATCACTGAATTCAGGGAAATAAGGATCCATGAAGTCACCTGGTCGGACAAACGAAGACCAGAGGATGTATATGGAGAAAACTAATTATCTCGATATCACTGAACGCGATAGCTAATGATCTGCGCTCTGCTGTTAGAGAAAATAAAATTGTATGAAAGCGGAGTTTGGCTGCCTGTTGGGCAAGATAATTGAAAACAGTCACACATACAGATATCTCTCATCCAGTGTCCTCTGGCAGTCTCAGCTCTCAGTGATTATCCCGTGTGATAAGTGAAACAGAATGCATATTTTGATTGACCGTAACAAGGGCAGCAGCGTCAGCAGCAGTGACAGCATCGGTGGTCTAGAGGTAACGCGCCTGCCTAGGAAAAGAAAAGTCTGGGTCGGAAGTGTGCAGTGGTTCAAATCCCGTTTGGGCCCAAAACATTCCCCCCATCCATTAGACCATGAGTGGTAGTCTGGGTGCTAGTCTTTCGAATGAGACGATAAACCGAGGTCTTGTGTGATAAAATGGCAAAATTCTGTAGAAAAAAAGCCACTCTGACTGGGAAACAAATACAGTTACAGTCAGGAAAAAGGGAAAAAATATGGTTAGGCGATGCACTTGTAGCGACGCACTCTTCCCGAGGAAAGAGCAACCCGAATTTCACGCAGAGAAATCTGCTGTGACATAGTGGTATGAAATGAAATAAAATAAAATAAATCAGCAGCAGCAGTAGCAGCAGCAGTAGCAGCTGGAACAGAAGCAGCAGCAGTAACAGTAACAGCAGCAGTAACTGTAATAGCAGCAGCAGCAGTAGCAGTAGCAGTAGCAGCAGCAGTAACTGTAACAGCAGCTGTAGCAGCAGCAGTAACAGCAGCAGCAGCAGCAGTAACAGTAACAGTAGCAGTAGCAGCAGCAAAAGTAACAGCAGCAGTAGCAGCAGCAGTAACAGTAACAGCAGCAGCAGCAGTAGCAGCAGCAGCACCAGTAACAGTAACAGCAGCAGTAGCAGCAGCAGTAGCAGCAGCAGCAGCAGCAGTAACAGTAGCAGTAGCAGTAGCAGCAGCAGTAGCAGCAGTAACAGTAACAGCAGCAGTAGCAGCAGTAACAGTAACAGCAGCAGTAGCAGCAGCAGCAGCAGTAACAGTAACAGCAGCAGTAGCAGCAGCAGCAGTAGTATTAACAGGAGAAATAGCAGCAGTAGCAGCAGCAGCAGTAACAGCGATTGCAGCAGCAGCAACAGCAGTAACAACAGCAACAACACAACAACAGCAACAAAGGCTTTAAAATGACCAGTGTTGAAGCAGTTCTAATAATTATGCTTGGAGTCGGTCGGGAAGAGAGACTAGAGCATCACCAGACCGTGTTGTAGAACTGTGCAATGAAAGGGGAGCAAATGTAGCTCACTGTGATTAGTCTCCGCCGCTAAATTACTTCCCCTGGACATTTTTATCACAGTGTTTCTTGAATTGTTATTTATTCTTTTATATCGAGGATAATGGAATAACCACTCATGTGCTTTTTTATCCAGTCCCCGTGTGTATGCAGTTTTGTAAGTCTTGTCATCTGTTCCCACCGGCACACAATGGCCTACTCTTACGAAAATCGGAACAGGATTTAACGTGTGAGCAAGATGTTCTGCGTGCGTTCGCACACAGGGCCTCGGTTTACAGTCTCATCTGAAAGACTTTTGGGGAGAGTGGAGTCAGCACTGATGTTAACTCCAAGGGAAAAATCCCCTCGAACGGGAATCGAACCCGGGTGGTCAAATTGCGAGCGCAATGTTCTGACCACTAGGCTCTCCCGTCCCCCTGTCATGACTGTCATGACTTATCATCAAACCCAGCTAGCACAAAGCTGTATTGCATCCAAGATGATGATGGAATCCATGTCCATGTCACAGTTAGTAGTAGTAGTAGTAGTTAGTAGTAGTATTTAGTAGTAGTAGTAGCAGTATAGTAGTAGTAGTAGTAGTAGTAGTAGTAGTAGTAGCAGCAGCAGCAGCAGCAGCAGCAGCAGCAGCAGTAGTAGTAGTAGTAGCAGCAGCAGCAGCAGCAGCAGCAGCAGCAGTAACAGTAGTAGTAGTAGTAGTAGTAGTAGTAGTAGTAGTAGTAGTAGTAGTAGTAGTAGTAGTAGTAGCAGTAGCAGTAGTAGTAGCAGGAGTAGGAGTAGGAGTAGGAGTAGTAGTAGTAGTAGTAGTAGTAGTAGTAGTAGTAGTAGTAGTAGTAGTAGTAGTAGTAGTAGTAGCAGGAGTAGTAGTAGAAGTAGTAGTAGTAGTAGTAGTAGTAGTAGTAGTAGTAGTAGTAGTAGTAGTAGTAGTAGTAGCAGTAGTAGCAGTAGCAGTAGTAGTAGCAGTAGCAGTAGCAGTAGCAGTAGGAGTAGGAGGAGTAGGAGGAGTAGTAGTAGTAGTAGTAGTAGTAGTAGTAGTAGTAGTAGTAGTAGTAGTAGTAGTAGTAGTAGTAGTAGTAGTAGTAGCAGCAGCAGCAAGAGGAGGAGGAGGAGGAGTAGTAGTAGTAGTAGTAGTAGTAGTAGTAGTAGTAGTAGTAGTAGTAGTAGTAGTAGTAGTAGTAGTAGTAGTAGTAGTAGTAGGCACCCACCAGTCTCGGAAGACTATGGAGTTGCGCTCTAGTCTTTAGAGCGCAAATGGTTCATTGGAAAAGCAATGACAGATAGGAATGGTTCCAGTACCGTCGCAGGAGCCACCAGAACGTTGCCATATGATACAGCCCCGAGCCGCCCTTGGGACTCCAACTCCCCGATTGTTTCCTCCATGTCACAGTTACCAGGCCAACATTGAGGGCATATTGGTCCCAGGTAACTATCACCATGGCACCCGCACGCCTTGCTTGGCGCAGTGGTTAGTGCCTTGAGCTACTGACTGACTGAGAGGTCGCGAGTTCATATCCCATAAAAGTCGTAGTGAATTTTTTTTATTTCAGGACTCCAACCGGCTCCAGCCTGAGTGAGTGTCATGTGGACTCAGTGGGGAGACTGGGATCACGCAGTCGAGCTTTATCTACTTTATGGGTGTGATTTTGAGAGTGTTGCTCAAATTACCTGACCAACACTGCAGGTGTCTGTATCTCTCGGGACCGGTTGACGCGCCAGAGTATAATAATCATTATGATAGAGAGTATAGAGTACAGCTCTGTCAAGTAGTCTCAAAACACATGCACTTCCATAGCAGCATCATTACATCATCTTCTCCATCATTTATCATTATGTAATATAGAAAAAAATTGCCTCTGATTCGGTGACCCCCAGTTGCTCTGGTCTCATGCTGACCACTGATTCGTTTTCTCCATACACTTCTGTGCCAGTGGTGAGTTTGCGTCAAAGTCTTTGGGGTTGGAAGTTCACGGGAGAAGGTTGTTGTAGAGACATTTTGGTAGTCACTTAGACTGGCTTCGTAACTGAGCTAATACTGTCGTTAGTAGGAGGCTTTCGTAGGTGGCGTCCTGCGTATGTTAGCTCAGAACAGGCACCACTGAACACCACCAAAGTGACCCAGCAGAAGTGCAGGGCCCTTCTGGCGAATGTCCTCACGGCGGCCTGATATTGATGGGCTCCCTGTGGACTTCCGACCCTGGGGATGCAACACAACGACTCCGGTAATGGCTGGGGCGGAGAAATTGAAATGAGCGGCATGGAAACAGCAGAACAGGAACGTCACAGAAAACAAAGCAGCAAAAAACCTAACAAAAAATCAACCCCAAAATATAACCATGGCAACATTATTTCAGGGATTCAACAATGTTGCCCGTCCCTCCTATCTATGGAACTGTTCTACAGCTAACATTTACCTACTTATGTTAGACGCTCCTAGGCAAGACATGTCATTGTATATTCATTCATTTCAGCCTGTTTTCAGCGTTATTGTAGAATAATCCTCATTTCATCGGTGCTTGGTTCAATTTCGTTACTAGTGCAAGATGACATTTCTAGCCTGTTGATGTATTAGTGGATCATTCCCAGCACATTCAATGAAACGGGATAGCCTAGTGGTCAGAACATTGCGCTTGCAATTTGACGACCCGGGTTCGATTCCCGTTCGAGGGGATTTTCCCCCTGGAGTTAACATCAGTGCTGACTCCACTCTCCCCAGAAGTCCTTCGGATGATACTATAAACCGAGGCCGGTTCCGTGTGCGAACGCACGTAGAACATCTTGCTCACACGTTATAAATCCTGTTCCGCTTTTCGCAAGAGTAGGCCATTGTGTGCCGGTGGGAACAGGTGACAAGACTTACAAAACTGCATACACACGGGGGCTGGATGTAAAAAAAAAAAGCACATGAGTGCTTATTTCGTTATCTTCGATATAAAAGAAAAATTGAATGAATAAATGAATGAATGAATGAATGAATAAATAAGTAATAAATAAATAAATGAATGAATAAATAAATGAATAAATAAATATATAAATAAATATATAAATAAATATATAAATAAATAAATAAATAAATAAATGATTCAGCATGACCTCACACACATACCTGCTGTTTTCAGCTTGTCCTTCACAGCAGAGCTCTTTAAAGACAAACTGAAGAGAGCAGGTGACAGACATGTGGATGGAAAGGCACTGGGTGGATCGGTGGTCTAGAGGTAACATGCTGACTAGAAAGCGAAAAGTCCGGGTCGGAGTGTGCGGTGGTTCGAATCCCGTTTGGGCCCAAAACTGTTCCCCCATCCATTAGATCATGAGTGGTGGTCTGGGCGCTAGTCTTTCGGATGAGACGATAAAACTGAGGTCCTGTGTGTTACACATCATTATTTAGCGCACGTAAAAGAACCTACGGCAACAAGAGTGTTGTCCCTGGTAAAACTCTGTAGAAAAAGTCACTCTGATGTGGAAACAAACACAGTTGCACACAGGAAAAATACAAATAAAATAATGGGTAGGCGCTACACTTGTGGCGACGCGCTCTTCCTGGATGGGGCGAGCAGCCCGAATTCCAAACAGAGAAATCTGTTGTGACATAAAGTGGTATACATATAAATCAATATAAATATTTCACTTTGACAACACTAAGCATTGCGCAATCATTGCAGTTCCCACCCATGCCATACTTCAAGTCTGCGTTTTAAACCAAGTTAGAGATGTGGTTTGGGTTGCGTTCCTCAGATAGAGCTCCGAGGTTGACCAGTTGTGAGATTTTGCGTGTGTCCCCGTTTGCCCATCACTTAAGTAGCTGGGTTTTTTTTTTTTTTTTTTTTTTTTTACTTTGGCGATGGTTTCTAAACATGAAATTTATCTGAATGAGCCTTTTGTGATTTGTCATTGTTTGAATGGACCAAATTGTTCAATGGACCCAATTTGGAATATGGACCAGATCTTAAAGGGTTATGTCCAGAGTCTAAAATGTTTGGGTTCTGTGAAAGAGACTGGTAGCTAATGTCTACACAATGTTAAGGATAGAAACGTTAAGGACAACAATATTATTCTGTTTAGCTGCAGATAAAAAAGACAAAGGCATCCTAATAACTTTCAAAATCAAAATTTCCCAAACACCAATCTGGCCAGTATTGCTAACAAAACTAAAAACAGACAAAATAACATAGCCAAAATGATGTTCTATAGTTGACTTCTATGAGTCCAAATGGTTTGACAAAAAAGACCATTCAAAGAACTCTTGAACGTCCAGTACCAAGACAAATATTATCTGAAACTGATAACCTTAGACTGAGTTATGCTGATCATGAATACAGAAACACACAGACAAATCTGATGACACTTCTCCACAACGTCCCTCTAGCGTCCGTCCCACGTAAACCTCCAACCCCGAAGGCTTTGACACTAACTCATCACGGGACGGGGTAGCCTAGTGGTCAGAACATTGCACTCGCTATATAACGACCCGGGTTCGATTCCCGTTCGATGAAATTTTTTCTCCTGGAGTTAACATCAGCGCTTACTCCACTCTCCCCAAAAGTCATTCGGATGAGACTATAAACCGAGGCCCCGTGTGTGAACGCACGCAGAACATCTTGAGCACACGTTAAATCCTGTTCCGCTTTTCGTCAGAGTAGGCCATCGTGTGCCGGTGGGAACAGATGACATTTACAATACTGCACCCTCCCCGCCTCCCACACCCCCAGCCTCCCTACTACCACCCCCACCCCCTTCCACACGGGGACTGGATGTAAAAAAGCACAAGAGTGCTTAACCCATTATCCTCGATATAAAAGAATAAAATAAATAAAATAGAATAAATAAAATAAAATAAAACATGCACAGAAACGTATGTGGAGACCGAATCTGAGGTCACCACGAGACCAGAGCAAGTGGAACCACGAAATCAAAGGCATTTCATTTTATTGCAGCCATGATCATCAATGATAATGAGTATGATGTCATGCTGCTGCTATAGATGTGTATGCGCTTTGTGACTACTTTTCAGGGATGTACTCTATGCTTTTTTATCATATGTACCCTGGTGTCAAATGGACCAAAGAGATACAGACACCTGCAGTGTTGGTCAGGTAATTTGAGCAATACTCTCAAAATATCATCCATAAAGTGGATGAAGCTCGACAGTGTGGTCCCAGTCTTCCTACTGAGCCCACAGCACACTCACTCTGGGTAGAAGCCGGCTGGAGTAAAACAAAATTCCCTATGGCTCTCATGGGATTCGAACCCTGAGAGATACAGACACCTGCAGAGTTGGTCAGGTCATTATGAGCAACACTCGCAAAACTGCATTCGTAACGCTCGACTGTGTGGTCCCAGTCTTTCCAATGAGTCTATAAGCACACTCAATCTGGGTGTATGTCGGCCGGTGTCCGAAATATTCCTTATGACTCTTACGGGATTGGAACTCATCCTATGACCATACAGCCCACAACCAAGGCATTAACCACGGTGGTCTAGGAGGTAACGCGCGAAAATTAATGTCTCTTATTCCGTAGACCCGGTTTTTACCACTCAGAATAGATGACAATATTACAAAAATATTTACAAAACTGCATACACACGGGGACCGGATGAAAAAAAGCACATGATTGCTTATTCTGTTATCCTCGATATAAAAAATAAATAAAAAAATAAATAAATAACCCGCGACCTTCTAGTCTGTAATCCAAGGCTTAACCACTGCGTCATGATGGCTGGTTCAGCATCTCCTTTTTTTCCCCAATCTTAAATTCATGAGATATATCCGAGGTCGGAATTCAGCTGCTTTCATGGTGGGCAAAAAATGGTCGCATACACAAAATCTCACCATTAGTAAAAATTGTACTTTTATATCAATTTATACCAATGTATGTCACAGCAGATTTCTCTGCGTGAAATTCGGGCTGCTCTCCCATCCAGGGAGAGCGCGTTGCCACTAGGGCAGCGCCTACCCATTATTTTATTTTCTTTTTCCTGTCTACAATTGCATTTGTTTCTCTATCAGAGTGGCTTTTTGCTACAAAATTTAGCTAGGGACAATCCTATGTTGCCGTGGGTTCTTTTACGTGCGCTAAATAATAATGTGTAACACACTGGACCTCGGTTTATCGTCTCATCCGAAAGTCTAGCACCTAGACCACCACTCATGATCTAATGGATGGGGGAAAGTTTTGGGACCAAACGGGATTCGAACCCCTGCCCACTCCGACCAGGACTTTTCGATTCCAGACAGGCGCGTTACCTCCTAGACCACCGATCCACCAACATCGAAGGTTCAGCCTAGAAACTACAATAAAAATCCACGAGAGACTAAATGCCAGGAAGTGTTCGTAACAGACCAAAGAAGAAAGCCTGGAGTGAATAGTTTCCAGGGTAGTACAGACTATAACAACACAGACACAGCTGAAGATCATTATGTAAGGACAGAAAAATCAGTCTCAACCAGCACCCTTTGCACAGTGGTTAATGCCTTGGTTGTGGGCTGTATGGTCATAGGATGAGTTCCAATCCCGTAAGGGTCATAAGGAATATTTCGGACACCGGCCGACATACACCCAGATTGAGTGTGCTTATAGACTCATTGGAAAGTCTGGGACCACACAGTCGAGCGTTACGAATGCAGTTTTGCGAGTGTTGCTCATAATGACCTGACAACCAACTCTGCAGGTGTCTGTATCTCTCAGGGCACAGTTGACGCCGGGATATATCATGATAGTCAGCGTAGAGTAAAACCCCTGTTAAGTAGTCTTAAAACACATGCATTTACATAGCAGCATTATTACATCACCCTCATTATCATTGATCATCATGCAACAAAAAGAAAATGTCTCTTATTCCGTAGACCCGGTTGCTCTGGTCTCATAGTGACCTAAGTTTGGTTTCCCCATACACTTCTGTGCCTGTGGTGAGTTTGTGTCAAAGCCCTTGGGTTGGAGGTTCGCAGGGGACAGTCATTGGAGGGAGTTGTGGTGGTCTCCACCTCAGGTGGCGTCTCACTCAGTCTGGCTCCGCCTCTGAGCTAATACTGTCGTTAGTAGGGGGCTTAGTAGATGGTGTTCTGCGTATGTTAGCTCAGAACAGGTACCACTGAACACCACCAAAGTGACCCAGTTGCAGTGCAGGGTCTCTCTAGCTGGTGACCCCATGGAGGCCTGACATTAATAGGCTCCTTGTGGACTTCTGACCCCCCTGAGGAAGCGCCATAACAAATCTAGAATTAAATGGCGCAGGGAATATTGAAATGAACGGTGTGGATAAAAAGACAGGATAGGAACATTAAAGGAGATGACAGAGGAAAAATGAAACAAATAAAGAAAGGAAATTAAAGAAACAGAAAGATCAGACTCAGCTCTAAGGTCAAACTGCAGGATTTTATTCATTTATCCATTCTTTTATATTGAATATAATGGAATAAGCATTCATGTGTTTTTTTTTACATCCATTCCCCGTGTGTATGCAGTTTTGTCAATCTTGTCATCTGTTTCCCACCGGCACACGATGGCCTACTCTTACGAAAAGCGGAACAGGAATTAACGTGTGCGCAAGATGTTCTGCTTGCGTTTGCACACGGGCCTCGGTTTATAGTCTCATCCGAAAGACTTTTGGGAGAGTGGAGTCAGCACTGATGTTAACTCCAGGGGAAAAATCCCTCGAACGGGAATCGAACCCGGGTCATCAAATTGCGAGCGCAATGTTCTGACCACTAGGCATGTCCCGTCCCCCCAGGATAAGGCAGTCAGCGTGTTACAGTAAACGTTGGCTTCTCAACTGCCGCCATTACAGCTAATACTTGGAGGAATCAAGTATTCACGCAAAAGTCTTGTTTCTAACCGCAAATCAATAAGAAAAGAAAAGAACTAAGATAAAGTCTAACGTGACAAAATATCACAACTGAAATATGATCAAAATACCAACCAAAAAAACCAGTTCCTGAGAGAAAATATTCTGAAAATCCCCCCCCCCCTCAAAGAAAACAACAAAAAAACAAAAAACAACAAACAAAACAAAAAACAACCAAAGAATAAGAGAAGAAATAAAAAGGAATAAAACAGC
>CM060341.1:11022103-11029603 GCA_030674155.1 Stramonita haemastoma | reverse complement strand
CTATTATCCTCGAATAAAAGAATTTGCCTTGCCTTGCCTTGTCTCTCCCTCTCTCCCTCTCTCTCTCTTTTGACTCTCTCTGTGTCTGTCTGTCTGTGTGTCTGTCTGTGTGTCTGTCTGTCTGATTGTCTGTCTGTCTGTGTGAAATAAAGTACAGGGTACTTGATTGCTCGTCTTTCAGTGACATAGTACACAGCCTGAATGTGTTTTAATTAATCCTGTATGTTAAAACGTTTTCCTCCTTTGGTTTTTTTATGACATTACGTACTAAAAACAAAACTGTCAAACATTTCGCAATCATTTTGTACCAAGCGTGTAGAATTCCAATCTCCCTACCAATTAGCCAATTAGCTCTACCTGACTGATTTGTATTATGCTCATTCTTCACAAAGGGAAGCGGAAAGTAGGTCGACCAAAACAGACCTGGGCAGAAGCATTGAAGCAGATGACGAAGGCAGCCGGAATGACGTGGGCCGAGCTGAAGAGGATCTCCCAGAACCGAGTCCGTTGGAGAAGTGTTGTTGCGACCCTTTGTTCCCAGGGAATCACAGGCATAAGTCAAGTAGTCATTCTTCAGTTATGTGTTATTGTCTGGCTGATCGTATTTTGGATAAGAATGCTGGTGTCTGGTTTTTCTCTGTTCTTGTCACTCTGCAGAAGGTTTTCCTCGCTGGCCTAGGCTGACATATTCCGACTTCAGAGCAGCTCATTTAAAGATTAATAACAAAAAACTTAACATTGGCTTGAGATAAATAAAAAGGAGAATGGTATGGATAAGCAGAAAATAACAGATTCACACATATGCACGAATGCATGCACGCACACACGCGCACGCACGCAACAAACACATGCACACACATTCATATACACACATATAATTATACATATTCACACAATGTGAATAGACGTTACATTGAATAACACACAACAACCATATATACACACAGAGGCGACATATTTTTTATTCACAATAACCCACGGACGTGAAGGTTCAGTCTAACATTCTGGCATAAAATTCTGATGTCTCACAAAAAAACCATAAGCCTTTTCTTTCTTTTTATTATTTTTTTTCTTTCAAAGAATGGAGCTTCACGACAGTACATCAACCCTACAGATTACTCCTACACACTACTACGATGCTCCCAACACATCACTCCCCACAAAATGCGTCTTGGTCAGATTGAACTCCACACAATACCTACCGTGGAACAACCCAGACAACATCGTGACAGAGGAAGCAGTCACACACGCGGACAAGTTCAAGGACTTTGTCCTGGCCTTCGCGTTTCTGATTGGGCTCCTGCCAACGTCATCAACATGGCGGTGTTTTTCCAACAAGGCCTCAAGGATCGTGTCAACCTGACCTTGTTCATGCTCGCTGTCAGTGACGAGGTTTTTATCATCTCAGCGTTTTGTCTTCACGCTGAAAATATCTATTTGCATTTGGTTTCGAAAGCGGTGACCTCTCCTATGAACGAATTCATGGCTAACAATAACCTGATCGCGTTTCTAGGCATGGGGTTTGTGTCTTGTGGTCTGTCCGCCATCATCGCCTGTGAGAGATGCTACTGTGTGCTCAGACCTCTGAAATACCAGACTTTTCTACGGACCAGAACCATGGCTTTGATCATTCAGGACTTACCTCAGTGTCTTCACGTTGTTTTTCATCGTGTCTTACCGGTTCTGGGTAGGTTGCGTTTTAGATCCAGTCACGGGGAGGTGTCCGTTAAAATAACTGGCGGGGGGACTGTACATGACACATAAACGGATTATTGACCTCATTGACAGCGTTTTCTTCGGAGCGGGTGTGCCGGGTGGGATGGTGATTGTGGTGATAACAGCGACGATGATCACGGATAATCAAGCTCCGTCAGGTTGTGTCCTGGAGGTCTGAGACTTCATCGTCTTCATCGTCGTCGTCGCTCTCTCCTCGAGAAGTGGCTTGTACTAAAATGCTGGTCAGGCAATTCTGTGCTCTTTCATTATTTGCGTTTCTCCATCTTGCATTTTCCGGGTGGCGTTTTTCTTCTTACCGGAAATGGGAGCTGGCGGGCGCCATCATAATTTTTATTTTACGACCTGTGGATTTTTGAAGGGTTTCGGGTTTATAATTCTTCGTTTAATTTCTTTATTTACTTACAGTATGGGTCGCGTACAGGAACTTTTTGGAGACTGTTTAGGAAAAAAACGAAGGTAAAGGATGTGTAAGTGGAAGAAGTTAACTAGTCACATAGTACAGGGATGTGTAAAAAGACCGCTACAGACACACTTAGCATGGACCTCTCGTCTACTTAACACACACATGGCACAAATTACTATGCAACGATGTAATCGCTTTGCTGATTGTTGACTATACTGCATTAATATTAAAATTGAGTACATTTATTGACAGTTTGTCATCACAGTTTGTATAGATACATGCAAAACGATGAAAGACTTAAATATTTGACTAGAAGTTGGGTAAATTTGATATTTGTATGTATCGAGAATGTATGTCATATGTGTCTTTGTTTTGTGAGTGTGTGTGTGTGTGTGTGTGTGTGTGTGTGTGTGTGTGTGTGTGTGTGTGTGTGTGTGTGTGTGTGTGTGTGTGTGTGTGTTAGTGTGTGTTTGCGTGTGTCTTTGTTTGTGTTTGTGTCTCTGTGTGTGTATGTGTGTATGTATGTGTATGTATGTGTATGCGTTTGTGTGTATGCGTTTGTGTGTATGGGCATGCATTATGTGTGTTTGCATTTGTGTGTATGCGTTTGTGTGTATGGGCATGCATTATGTGTGTGTGCATGTACATGTGTGTATGTGTTGGTCAGCTCCTTTTAGGTCACTCATTCTAACAAAATATCTTGTGATAGTTATGTGGTTGTAAATATGCCTAAAGAAAAAGAACAGCACACGAAAGGGTAGGTTTAGGGTTGTTTCTTCACTTAGAATTTAAAACAATAGTGTGTAAAGGAATGACAGTCCTTTTAGGAGAATTATAGTAAATGGTCTTAATTAAGTGGATGGCTAAATATGAAATAACACATGGCACATTCTTAGAAAACAATCATATTCTCATGTCCGAACTAAAACATTCAGGCCACTAGCGTACAGGGACGGGTTAGCTCAGTGGTCAGAGCACTCACTTTCCTCAAGCTGAGGTTAAGCAGCATTGAGCTTGGTTATCAAATGAATGGGTAACACTTGACTTCAGTATAGTCCCCCCAATTCACCCAGCTGTCAGTGAGTACATGCCCTCTTTAGGGTCAGGGAAGGTAAAGCAGCGAGGGAGAGGAGATGGGTGATGCCCTCGATATGCTGGCCCCTGGAGAAGCTGAGGTCTCTGACGCTTTGCTTCCCAATTGCTACATAGGCTATGGGGACACCTTGACCTTTGCCTTTGTCACAATCTGACCAGTAGTGATGTTCAGAATATCCAAACACAGAGCTGAAGATCAAGAAATTGCACGATGTGTACCGCAAAAAGAACAGTTTCCCCAAGCCAGAGGCAATGTTTGCATGAGTACCTAAATTAAAACACTTTCAAAAGCTTGTATGATGATGAACAAAATGGCCAGCATAATCAGACAGATTTTTTCTTCTTCCTCCATCACTCAGACAGCAATTATTGTTTTCTCTCATAATAATGAGCAAAAACGAGTGGCATTGCCATTAAACGTTTGCTGGTGGATCGGTGGTCTAGGCGGTAACGCGCCTGCCTAGAAAGCGAAAAGTCCGGGTCGGAGTGTGTGGTGGTTTAAATCCCGTTTGGGCCCAAAACTAACTTTTCCCCCATCCATTAGACAATGAGTGGTGGTCTGGGTGCTAGTCTTTCGGATGAGACGATAAACCGAGGTCCCGTGTATTACACATCATTATTTAGCGCACGTAAAAGAACCCACGGCAACAAGGGGGGGTGTCCATGGCAAAATTATGTAGAAAAAAAGCCACTCTGATGGGAAGCAAATACAGTTGCAAACAGGAAAAAGGAGAAAAAAGGGGTGGTGCTGCACTTGTGGTGACGCGGTCTTCCTGGGGAGAGTAGCCCGAATTTCACGCAGAGAAATCTGCTATGACATAAAGTGGTATAAAAATAAATTTTGAAAAGTCAGACCCAGCGCGTCCGACTTCAGCATGGGAGACATTTGTTATCTTCCAAGTCTTTCTGGGAAAAAAGGCAGGAGAATGGACCAAGAAGGCAGAAAATAGACTAGACGAGAAGGAGGTGACCAGTTAAAAAAGGATCAAGGCAAAAACAAAGAGAGGGATTCGCATAAAAGAGAGAATTCCTAGCACTGATTTTCCAAAATTTTTTATTCATACCACTTTATGTCACAGCAGATTTCTCTGCGTGAAATTCGGGCTGCTCTCCCCGGGGAGAGCGTGTCGCCACAAGTGCAACACCTACCCATTTTTTTTCCCCTTTTCCTGTCTGCAATTGTATTTGTTTCCCTATCAGAGTGGCTTTTTTCTACAGAATTTTTGCCGGGGACAACCCTCCTATTGCCGTGGGTTTTTTACATGCGCTTCATAATGATGTTTAACACACGAGACCTCGATTTATTCTCTCATCCGAAAGACTAGCACCCAGACCACCACTCATGATCTGATGGATGGGAAAAGAATTAGGGCCCAAACGGGATTCGAACCACCGCAATGCACTCCGACCCGGACTTTTCACTTTCTAGTCAGGCGCGTTACCTCCTAGACCACCGTGTGGGGATGCTATTTCTACTGACAGGCTTCCTGACATCTCCCTAAGGAGGCGGAAAGGGGTGGGAGGGGGCTATAGGTTGAAAGGTCAGACAAAGATGATGAAAACATTTTGCTGCAAAACACAAGAGAGAGAGAGAGGTTGAGTTCATGAACTGGTGCTGAAGCGTCTGAAGATTTTGAATCTGGTGTGCAGAACGTTGAAACCAATTCAAAAGCTGGCGCAACTTTGCACAGTTCTAGAGGGCTGGAACAAGTGCCACAGAAGACTCCTCAAAATATCATACAAGAACACAAGACCAATAACTATGTGAAAGAAGAAATCAAAAGCGTGTGGGCCCCAAGAGCCTTTGCTCTCCACCATAAAGAGGAGAAAGCTGATGTGGTTTGGTCACACCACAAGACACAACACCCTAGCAAAAACCATCTTGCAAGGAACAGTCGAGGGCAAGAGAGAAGAGGCGCCAAAGAAATCATGGTTGACAACATCAAAGACTGGACCGCCAACCCCTGCAACACCTCTACTAGCCACACAGGATCGTGAAGCATGGAAAAAGATCTCTGTTGCGTCTTCTGTCATGTCCCCCTACGTCCTTTGGGACATGGGACTGAGTGAGTGAGTAAGTGAGAGGGCTGGGATATGATGAGAAAGTCTGAACAATCTGTTGTTTTTTTCCACCTACCTATCTACCTTCACTCCTAAACAAACTTCTTGTTCTTGTTCTTGTTTTTCTTATAACTTCTTGTTCTTGTTTTTCTTGTTTTTGTTTTTCTTGTTCTTGTTGTTCTTGTTGTTGTTCTTCTTGTTGTTCTTCTTGTTCTTCTTGTTCTTGTTGTTGTTGTTGTTGTTGTTGTTGTTGTTGTTGTTGTTGTTCTTCTTCTTCTTCTTCTTCTTCTTCTTCTTCTTCTTCTTCTTCTTCTTCTTCTTCTTCTTCTTCTTCTCTTCTTTTTCTCCGTCTTTGAACGCTCAGACAAAACTATTGTTGTCTTTTTGTATGATCAAAAATGCCTTGCGCTGCCGTTCAGCACCTGACTATTCAGGTCTAGCACATCCAGGTTCAGGAAGCTAGAATAATTATTGTTATCTTCTAACCTATGCCGTCGTTAGGGGCGAGGCGTCCGAAACCTCAGCTCCTCCAGGGGCCAGCATGTTGAAGTGGCGCCCATCTCCTCTCCCTCGCTGCTTCACCTTCCCTGACCCTAAAGAGGGCAGGTACCAGTTTACACCTGGGTGAACTGGGGGAATGCCAAGGCGCGCAAACTGTCACCCATCCAGTGGTAACCACGCTCAATGCTGCTTAACCTTAGCTTGTGGGGAAAGCGATGCTCTGACCACTGAGCTACCCGTCCCACTGTTGAGTAGATATGATAGACTATAAAGTAAACAAAAAAAAAGATTGGTGTGCTGGAGGTGTGTGTGTGTATGTGTGTGAATGAATGAATAAATTTGAATATGAATGAATGAATGAATGAATGAATGAATGAATGAATGAATGAATGAAGAATGAAGAATGAATGAATGAATGAAAGAATAATCTTTATTTTCCAAGGGTTACAGAGTAAGCATTCACATTGTTTTACCCGCCCTTGCCCTGATTAGGAACAGCTGCCACCCCCTGCTCTCCCCCCCCAAAAAAGAAACAATACTCCCCCCCAAAAAAAAACCCATAAAAAACAAGAACACATAATACTACCAAAAAGAAAAGCATAACAGAGACACGACACAGACAAACAAAGACACCAAGAGAAGAGAGAGACAGAGAGAGACAGAGACAAAAAGAAAGAAGAACAGAGAGAGAGAAGAGAGAGAAGACAGAGAGAGGGCAGACGAGAGACAGAAGAGACAGAGACGAGACAGAGAGACAGAGAGAGACAGAGAAAAGGAGAGAAGAGAGAGAAGGAGAGAGAAGAGAGAGAGAGAGAGAGAGAGAGAGAGAGAGAGAGAGAGAGAGAGAGAGAGAGAGAGAGAGGAGAGAGAAGAGAGGAAGAAGGAAAGTAATAAATTGCAATAAGTCTTCAGGTTAAAGTAGCTTTGCAATCCGCCAGTGAGGTATATTCAGTTGCTGCTGGTTGTATTTTTTAAGTGTGCATACTTACACTGTGGTTTTTGTGTGGTAAGAACCTTGTTGTCTCTGGCTGGGTTTTGCTGTGATCGTTGTGTTATTGTTCGTTTCGTTGTTTTTGTTGTTGCTACTGTAATTGATCAGGCCAATGGTGATTTTTGTTCCCTGTCTTTCCTTCCGTTTCTTTCTTTCTCTCTCTCTCTCTTCCTTTCCGTTTCTGTCTTTCTGTCTTGCTTTGAAACTCGCGATTTCTTGCTGTCTAGACAATGGTGCATTACGCCCAGCCAACTAATCCACATCAGGTCCTACGAGACAGGTTTTACAGCACAGTATAATATATTTTTTCGTTCCTGAGCTAGCACTTAAAAGGTAAAGGTAAAGGTAGGTTTCCATAACCTAGGTGGTCGTAGGGGAGCGAGGCGTCAGAGATTTCAGCTTCTCTAGGGGCTAGTATATTGAGGGCGGGCGCCCACCTCCTCTCCCTCTCTGCTGCTTTACCTTCCCTGACCCTAAAGAGGGCAGGTACCCATTTACAGCTGGGAGAACTGGGGGGACTTTACTGGAGCCATGGCGCGCAAACGGTCACCCACATAACTGGTAACCACCTCGATGCTGCTTAACTTGACTGGGGGAAAGCGAGTCCTCTGACCACTGAGCTATCCCGCCCCCAAGCTAGCAATTAAGGTTCACAAAAAAATGGTGAGATCTTTAAGGCAAGCCATCGTTTTTGCCCACCATTAGGACGCTG
>CM060341.1:11007103-11017103 GCA_030674155.1 Stramonita haemastoma | reverse complement strand
CAGGAACAATTTTGTTTTAATCTACAAGAGCTCAATTCAGATTAAAAAAACAACAACAACTCATCCATATTGACCTGATAAACTAAAAACTTAGCAGCGAAACCAGAACAAAACAACAACAAAACAAAAAAGATGACCCGTATAAAGAGTACGCAGCATCTCCCCACAAGCGGCAGTAAGCTTCAGCTGCTGATGATCGTGGTGGTTATCATGGCCGCTCCACGGTTAATCCTGACCCGCAAGACCCGCCATCACTACTCTAGACCCCACCTGAAAAATGCCTCGTTTGATGCCCTTCCCTTTGTGGACGTTATCTTCAAGGAAGACCTGCTTCTGAATGTACGGGCCAGGTCCCGGATCGAATGCAGCAAGAAGTGTGTGGAGACAAAGCAATGTGCCATGGGTACCTTCCACTCCAGCCCTGAGGGTCGTCCGCGACTACCCGGCCTCTGTCGACTCCACGGTCGGCTGAAAGGTTCTGGTGATGTCACAGAGAGCAGTCCTGGAGCCAGGAGTATGGGTGAGTATCGTGTGTGTGTGTGTGTGTGGTGTGTGTGTGTGTGTGTGTGTGTGTGTGTGTGTGTGTGTGTGTGTGTGTGTGCGTGTGTGTGTGTTATTATGGAAAAGATGAACGTCACCCCCTAAACAACAACATGTGTCCATCACTACCAAGTATTACAACCAACACCAGTATAATTACGTGGCAGTATCTATTTATTTATTTATTTATTTATTTATTTATTTATTTATTTACGTATTTATTTATTTATTTATTTATGTAGTTTAATCATTTTATTATTTATTTATTTATTATTATTTATTCATTTATTTGATTATCTATTTATTTATCTCTTTATTCATTTATTTAGTTAGTTGGTTAGTTATTCTTTTATATCAAGGATAATGGAATAAGCACTAATATGCTTTTTTACATCCAGTCCCCGTGACTATGCAGTTTTATAAATCTTGTCATCTGTTCCCACCGGCACACAGTGGTTTACTCTTACGAAAAGCGGAACAGGATTTAACGCAAGATGTGTGCAAGATGTTCTGCGTGTGTTCGCACACGGGGCTTCGGTTTACAGTCTCATCCAAAAGACTTTTAGGGAGAATGGAGTCAGCACTGATGTTAACTCCAGAGGGAAAATCCCTTTGAACGGGAATCAAACCCGGGTCGTCAAATTGCGAGCGCAATGTTCTGACCACTAGGCTATCCTGTCCCGCAGTAGTAGCAACAAAAACAGTATCAACAAAGCCAGTATCAACTTTACTATGTGATGGACATATTATTGCAGTTGTGCAGCTCTCATAACATGAAACAATAAACAAGAAACAAGTTGTTTTCGTCGTATGTTGACAATGAATAAATATACATAAATATACATATATACACATATATACACACATATATGTATATATATACATGTATATATATCCACACACACACACACATATATAAATACATATACATATATATATATATATATATATATATATATATATATATATATATATATATATATATATATATATATATATATATATATATATATATATATATATATATATATATAAATATATATATATGTATTTATTTATTTATTTATTTATTTATATATATAACACAGGTTCAAATGAATTATAATTTCCCTTGAAAGTCGAAACCTTAATTCTGGATTAAAGAGCTCCTTTGAGAATGCAAAATGCGCAATGAATACTGATAAGCAAGAAAATCCAAATTTGGTTCTTTACCTATCGATCCACGGGTTAACTCTTTGTACGTCACATTGAGAAGTTATTTACTAGATTTATTCATAATTTATATCACCTGCCTCTCAAAGCTTTGCTCTTTTAAAATAGTTTTCCTTTTCTTCTTTCCTCCGCTATTACTCGGGGAAGATAATTTTTTCTTGAATATTCAGGAAGCAACTTATTACTGTCTGTCATATAAGCGAAAACATGCGTCGCCCTGCCATTAATTTAAGCACCCGACAAGTCAGGCCTAGTACATCCGACTTCGGCATGGGGGAGAATTGTTATTTTTTAGTCTTTCTACAAAAAGGCAGGAGAATAGACCTGGAAGGCAAAAACTAAGACAAGAAGGAACTGACAGGGATGATAAAAATATGGGCATATACTCCGGAGAGACACACAATCTATTGCAAGAACAGCACTGCACTAGACCCCAGACGGTAAGAGAAAGAGAGGAAGACCAAGAACAACATGGAGGAGGAGGACAGTGGAATGTGAGATGGAAGCCATGCAACACTCTTGGAGTTCATTGACCAGGCTGGCACAGGATAGGCAGGGGTGGAAAGTCTTTGTTGCTGCCCTACACACCACTGGGTGTAAAGGATGATGATGCTGATGGTGAGAAACAAGAGAGAAATAGAAAAGATGGATTTCCTTGCAGGCAATTTCCAATTTACTGTCTGGCTATCGGCATTCCCGCAGGGGAAGCTTTCTTTCTGAACATTTTCATGTCGGACTGCATCATAGTTTTGTTTATCTGTATAGAAAACAAATAAAGGAAATGTCATTCTTCTCCCCATCAAAAACTTTCTACTGTAGCAATAAATATGGAAAAATGTAAAGGAAATGTCATTCTCCTCCCATCAAAAACTCCCTATTATAGCAACTACTATAGGAAATTTAAAGGAAATGTCATTCTCCTCCCATGAAAAACTCTCAACTGTCGCAACTACTATAGAAAAAATAGAGGAACTGTCATCTTCCTCCTATCGAAAACTCTCTACTATAGCAATCAGTACGGGAAAAAATAAAGGAAATGTCATTCTTCTCCCATCAAAACCTCTCTGCTGTAGCAATTAGTAGGGACAAAATGAAGGAAATGTGATTCTTCTCCCATCAGAAACTTTCTACTATAACAATCAGTATGAAAAAATATATAGGAAATACCATTCTTCTCCGATCAATAACTCTCTACTGTAGCAATCAGTATGAAAAAACAAATAAAGGAAATGTCATTCTTCTCCCATGAAAAACTCTCTACTATAGCAATCAGTATGGAAAAATATACAGGAAATGTCATTCTTCTCCCATCGAAAACTCCCTACTATAGCAACTACTATAGAAAACATAAAGAAACTGTCATCCTCCTCCCATCAAAAACTCTAATATAGCAATCAGTATGGGAAAAAAATAAATGAAATGTCATTCTTCTCCTATGAAAACCTCTCTACTATAGCAATCAGTAGGGGAAAATATAAAGGAAATGTCATTCTTCTCCCATCAAAATCTCTTTACTATCGCAATCAGTATTTAAAATCAAACAAAGAAAATGTCATTCTTCTCCCATCAAACACTCTCCTATAGCAATCAGTATGGGAAAAAATACAGATTTTATCCTCCTCCCATGAAAAACCCTCTCCTATAGCAATTGGTATGGGGGGAAATACAGGAAATGTCATTCACCTCCAATCAAAAACTCTCTACTATAGAAACCACTATAGAAAACATAAAGGAAATGTCATTCTTCTTCCATCAAAATCGCTCTACTATAGCAATCAGTATGGGAAAAAATACAGATTTTATCCTCCTCCCATGAAAAACCCTCTCCTATAGCAATTTGTATGGGGGGAAATACAGGAAATGTCATTCTCTTCCCATCAAAAACTCTCTACTGTAGCAATCAGTATGGGGGGAAAAAATGTCATTCTTTCCCATCAAAAACTCCCAACTATAGCAACTACTATAGAAAACATAAAGGAAGTATCATTCTTCTCCCATAAAAAAACTCTCAACTAAAGCAATCAGTATGAGGAAAAAAAATTAAGGATATGTCATTCTTCTCCTATCAAAACCTCTCTCCTATATCAATGAGTATGGAAAAACATAAAGGAAATGTCATTCTCCTCCCATGAAAAACCCTCTCCTATAGCAATTAGTATGGGGGAAAATACAGGAAATGTCATTCACCTCCAATCAAAAACTCTCTACTATAGAAACCACTATAGAATCATAAAGGAAATGTCATTCTCTTCCCATCAAACACTCTCTACTATAGCAATCAGTATTGAAAAAAATAAAGGAAACATCATTCTTCTCCCATGAAAAACTTTCTACTGTAGTAATTAGTATGGGGAAAAAATAACGAAAATGCCATCTTCCTCCCATCAAAAACTCTCTGCTATAGCAATCAGTAGGGAAAAAAATAAAGGAAATTTCATTGTCCTCCCATTAAAAGCTCTCTACCACAGCAATCAGTATGGAAAAAAATAAAGGAATTGTCATTCTTGTCCCATCAAAAACTCTTTACTACAGTAATCAGTATGGAAAAAAAAGGAAATGTAATTCTTCTCCCATCAAAAACTCTCTACTATAGCAATCAGTATGGAAAAAAAAGGAAATGTCATTCTTCTCCCATCAAAAATTCTCTACTATAGCAACTACTATAGGAAACATAAAGGAAATGTCATTCTTCTCCCATCAAAAACGCTCTACTATAGCAATCAGTATGGAAAAAAATAAAGACATTGTCATTCTTCTCCCTTCAAAAACTCCTTACTATAGCAATCAGTATTTAAAATCAAATAAAGGAAATGTCATTCTTCTCCTATCAAAAACTCTCTACTATAGCAATCAGTGTGGTAAAAAAAAAAATGAAGGAAATGTCATTCTCTTCTCATCAAAAACTCTCTACTATAGCAATTAGTAGGGAAAACTATAAAGGAAATGTCATTCTTTTCCCATGAAAAACTCTCTACTATAGCGATCAGTAAAGAAAACATACAGGAACTGTCATCTTTCTCCCATCAAAAACTCTCTACTCTAGCAATCAGTTTAAGTGGAAGAGAGCTGGAAAGTGGATTACTGATACTAAACAAGGGTCTTAGTGCTGACAAACTCATGGATACTGATTCCTACACCTCTTCATACAAGATGATTTTAATTTAATTTGCAATAAAATGGATATACAATACAAAAAATAGATAGAAAATCGAACAATTCTATTAAAAGTTATTACAAATTGAAACGATAGACTGCAGGAAATGACAAAATGAGAAATTGTTTATGTTTAGCATCCTAATAGGTGGTCAGAATGAGGGCTTGGCTATTTTCAAAACATGTTTAAAGGCAAAACGAAATAGAATTATGCTTTGATATTTGACTACAAGGTAGAAAAAGTGCTAAATTTTTGTAATCAACCAAAATCTCAAAATCAACAACCTCACCCCCATCTGCCTTTAATGGCTCCTAGCTGAAAAGTGGGTCATTGGCTAAGCGACTCATTTCGTGATGGAGCGTCATTTATTATCGAAACTCGAAACTCGAAATTTTAATGAGGGTAATTGGATAAGCCAGAGGCTTCTTTACACCAGGCCCTCATGGGCAAAAATGAAACAAATATGAATAAATAAATGAATTAATAGACAAAGAAATGTAAGATAGCAAAAGAAGAAAAAAAATCCATCAGTCATATTGTCATCCAATTACTGATAATCAGGAAATCATTGAAAAATGACATAACGAATCAAATGAATAAGCAAAACCAGTCAGACACAAACTACTCCCCCTCCCATAAACAATTCATCCTCAAAAGTCAAGACATAGCACCCTTCCACCCACACCCACACCCACAAGCATAAACACACACACACTCACTCACTCACTCACACACACACACACACACACACACACACACACACATACACACACACTTCATCCTGGATACATATTCATACACATGTACAGTTTCTCTGCTACAATGGGAGATGCCTGAAAAATAATCATGAAAATACGCATTACACCATTTCAGAAAAGAAAAACAAACAAAAAACCCATCATCAAAAACCAACCAAACAAACAATAAAAAAAAGGAAACCTTTAACAATTTCATTATTTATCAAAAGATAAACACACACCACACACACACACACACACACACACACACACACACACACACACACCAATTCAAAGGGAGCTCACCAATGTCAAAAAGCACACCAGTTCAAAGGGAGCTCACTAATGTTTGGAAAAAAATAAAAAAAAAAAGCAATTGTACTGCCCACTCAATGTACCATCCCAAAACAAAAGTCCGACTTGACCCATTTTGACACACCACCCAGGCACCACCCATCCCACACACCCGCGCGCGGGACACACACAACATCACACACACACAAACACACACACACCTTATTATGGAAGGCAGTACCACAGGTTTTTGAGTTATGCTAATCAATGCAAATACTATATGAAAAAAACATTCTCTCTGATAGAAATGGTAGTCATTCAACATTTTGTTTCTGTATCCTCTTTGGAGCAAAGTTTGAACATGGCTTTTTGCAGAACACGACTATGTGAAATAATTATCTATACCGGGATCATACGGCGGGATAGCTAGTGGTCAGAACATTGTCTTGCAATTGACGACCCGGTTTGATTCCCGTTCGGGGGATTTTTCATCTGGATAACTCATGCTTGCTACACTTCTCAAGATCCTTCAGATGAGACTAAAATCGAGGCCCGTTAGCGAAGCAGGCAGAATTCTTGCCAACTTAATCCTGTCAGTTTTCTAAGATAGGCCATCGTTGCCCACGGATGAACAGTACAAGATGAAAAACTCATACACAGGGCGATGGATGTAAAATAAAAACACATGAGTGCTATCCATTACCCGATAAAAGAATAAAGAATGAAAAATCATGGAAATGTTGGACTTAGGCTGTATAGTGTTTTCAGTAAGTGGATGAAGCCATCTTGTTGTGTAGATTTCGTGTGGCAATCATAATACGAAGATCATAGATCGAACTGAATGTCAAAGTCATTGGGATGAGACTATAAACCGAGGCCCCGTGTGTGAACGCACGCAGAATATCTTGCGCACACGTTAAAACCCCGTTCCGCCTTTTAAAAGAGCAGGCCATTGTGTGCCGGTAGGAGCGGATGACAAAATATTCTTTTAAAAACCCAGCATGCACACAGGTGTCGTGTTTAGACACCATCCCTGAGGAAAAAAGCGGGGAGTTGGAGTCCCTAGGGCGGCTCGGGCTGTAAGAAAAATAAGTAAAATTTAAAATGGGTAGGCGCCGCACTTGTGGCGATGCGCTCTCCCCGGGGAGAGCAGCCCGAATTTCACGCAGAGAAATCTGCTGTGACATAAAGTGGTATATGAAAAAAGAAAAAATAATAATAATGACAATGCGGCCTGTGAGTATGCAAAGAATCCTCGCAATTACCCTGGCTAGTTGAAATTGTAGCTTCTGGTCATGATCAGTACAGGCTGTTTCTGATGCAGTTATTAACAAGACATAATTATTGATGTAGTTTTCTAATGAAAATGTTCAGAAGACAGATATAGTTTTTTTTTAAAAAAAGATATTAAGAAAACATGTGTAGTTTTGTAATAGAAATATTCATTTATTTTTATTTTTATTTTATTTTTTTATATCGAGGATTATGGGATAAGCACTCGTGTGCTTTTTTCATCCTGTCCCCGTGTGTATGCAGTTTTGTAAATCTTATCATCTGTTCCCATCGGCACACAATTGCCTACTCTTACGAAAAGCGGAACAGGATTTAACGTGTGCGCAAGATGTTCTGCGTGCGTTCGCACACGGCCTCGGTTTACAGTCTCATCCGAAAGACTTTTGGGAAGAGTGGAGTCAGCACTGATGTTAACTGCAGGGGAAAAATCCCCTTGAACAGGAATCGAACCCGGGTCTTCAAATTGCCAGCGCAATGTTCTGACCACTATTCAGAAGATATTGTAGTTTTCTGATGAAAATGTTAAGAAAACATGTACATTTTTAATATTTAACAAAAATTCAGAAAACGTGTAGTTTTGTAACAGAAATATTCAGAAGACATGTGTAGTTTTCTGATAAAAATGTTCAGATGAAATTAGTTTTTTTTTAAATAAAACTAGTAAGAGACCGTGTGTAGTTTTGTAAAAAACTATCCAGAAAACATGTGTAGTTTTGTAATAGCAATATTCAGAAGATATGTGTAGTTTTCTGATGAAAATGTTCAGAAGATATTTTTAAATAAAACTATTAAGAAAACATGTGTAGTTTTGTAATAAAACTATCCAGAAAATATGTGTAGTTTTGTAATAAAAATATTCAGTAGACATGTGTAGCTTTCTTATGAAAATGTGTAGAAGACATTTTAGTTATTTTAAAATAAAACTATTTAGAAAACGTGTAGTTTTGTAATAGAAATATTCAGAAGACGTGTGTAGCTTTCTTATAAAAATGTTTAGAGGACATTATAGTTTTTTTTATATAAAACTATTTAGAAAGGATGTGTAGTTTTGCAACAGAAATATTCAGAGTACGTAGTTTTCAGATAAAAATGTTTAGAAGACATTATAGTTTTTTGTTAAATAAAACTATTTAGAAAACGTGTGTAGGTTTGTAATAGAAATATGCAGAAGACATATGTAGTTTTCTGATGAAAATGTTCAGAAAACATTCGTAGTTTTTGTAATAGAACATTTTTCAAAGACATGTGTGCTTTTCATGTGAAAATACTCTGAAAACATCTGCAGTTTTTTTTAAAATGAAAATGTTCCGAAGACGTGTGCAGTTTTTTACTAGAAATATTCAGAAGACCATGTCTACTGTTTTAATTAAGAAATATTCAGAGGACATACACAGTTTTCTCATGTGTACTTTTTGAAACGAAATATTCAGAACCAGTATATTGTGCCTTCATTATTCATTTTATTTTATTTTATTTTATTTTCTACCCCTTTATGTCACAGCAGATTTCTCTGCATGGAATTCAGGGCTGCTCTCCCCTGGGGGAGAGCGCGTCGCCACAAGTGCAGCGCCTACCCATTATTTTTTTTTCCCCTCAGGGATGATGTCTAAACACGACACCTGTGTGCATGCTGGTTTTTTTAAAAATAATATAGTTAACATAATTAGCAATTAATTAATGAATTAACAATTGATAATTAACATCAGGACTTTAATAACAATGCGATGTTATTTCTAATGCAGCTCTCAGACGCCGCCGTTGTGCTGATGGCTACAAGCGGGTCTCCAATCGCTGTCTGAGGGCTGTGGAGAAGTCTGCTAACTACGACACTGCCAGAAAAGAATGCCAACGGAGGAATAGCTCTCTGGTTCAGATCAGCTCATCTACAGAGCTGAAGTCTATCTGGGACTTTGCAAGAAAACATGGTATGTTCCTTTCTGTTTGTTTGACTGTCGTTGTCGACGATGACCTCCAAAACAGCAGAGGAGGCAGCTGCTGTTTCGGAAACTGGGCACAAATTTATTATTATTTTTTTATATATTCATTTTATACCACTTTATGTCACAGCAGATTTCTCTGCGTGAAATTCGGGCTGCTCTCCCCGGGGAGAGCGTGTCACCACAAGTGCAGCGCCTACCCATTATTTTTTTTTCTCCCTCAAGGATGGTGTCTAAACACGACACCTGTGTGCATGCTGGTTTTTTTTTTTAATTTTGTCATCCGCTCCTACCGGCACACGATGGCCTGCTCTTCCGAAAGGCGGAACGGGATTTTAACGTGTGCGCAAGATGTTATGCGTGCCTTCGCACACGGGACCTCGGTTTATAGTCTCATCCTAATGACTTTGACATTCAGTTCGATTTTTTCATTAAACTGGGAAGAAAGGGCGAGCAGGGTACGAACCCCAGAAACTCGCGGTTTACATATTGGCAGGCGAACATCTTAACCATCCTGCCACCGTCCTTTTGATTTGATTATAGTGGAGGTGTCTTGCCCACAGCACACCCAACCCCACTCTCTCGATCTCGGCCTAGGGGGCATAAGGACAGTCAGGTTGGAGATGTTCTCCAAAGGCCAACTAACCCCCCAGGGCTGCAGCACATAAGGACTGTGCAAGCCAAGCCTCCTAATCAGAGAGTCATAGTCGATCACTAAAGACTAAGCTGTGAAGTGGAATTCCATGAGTGGGAAAGAAAGCCACTGATCATACAGCCTCTCACTTTGTTGTTGCCCCCAGCATCAATGGTTTAATCTAGAACTGTGATAAAGC
>CM060341.1:10972103-11002103 GCA_030674155.1 Stramonita haemastoma | reverse complement strand
GACGATTTTCAACCTACACATTCAACTCAAATGAGCAACAAAGGGGCATGACATTTTCCCTCTCTCCCCAGTTCTTACGCTAAAATTGATAGAGCCACAGCACCTGAAGAAGCCCAGATGTTCATGTTCAGGGTATCAATTATGCTTCAGCTGATTGTTTATTTTATTTATTTATTATTTATTCATTTATTATCTTATATCGAAGATAATGGAATAAGCACTCATGTGGGGTTTTTTACATCCAGTCCCCGTGTGTATGCAGTTTTGTAAATCTTGTCATCTGTTCCCAACCGCACCAGCACACAATGGCCTACTCTTACGAAAAGCGGAACAGGTGTGATAACTGATGAAATAATGCATGGTGGCAGAGACTTCTTTGAGAATTAACGATCTGTGCTGTGCCTACTTTGCCAAAATGCAGAACAGTTCTGTCCGTGTTACGTTACAGCATCTCAGTCTTCTACACAAATAGTCTGCTAATTCTTGGGGGGGGGGGGGGGTAGGCTGGGGAAAGTGGGGGCGGCATGGGGGGGTGGGGCTGTTGTCTTTTGTTGTTGTTGTTGTTGTTGTTGTTGTTGTTCCTCAGCTAGAGCTTTGAGATTCACCAATGGAGAGGCTCTTTGCGTATGAGACTCTTTTTATTTTCTTTTTTTATTTTGCTGCCTCGTCTTCTGTGACGTTCTCGTACTGCTGTTCCCCACACCGCTCATTTCAATCTCCCCGCCACAGCCATACCCAGATTCGTTGTGTCTCATCCTCGGGATCGGCAGTCCACAGGGAGCTCATCAATATTAGACCGCCGTGGGGCCACCTGCCAGACGGGCCCTGCACTTCTGCTGAGTCACTTTGGTGGTGTTCAGTGGTGCCTGTTCTGAGCTAACATACGCAGGACACCATCTACTAAGCCCCCTACTAACGACAGTATTAGCTCAGTCGCGGAGCCAGACTGAGTGAGTCACCTACCCGAGGTGGCGACCACCACAATGTCCATCCAACGACCGTCTCCCCGCGAACCTCCAACCCCAAAGGCTTTGACACAAACTCACCACAGGCACAGAAGTGTATGGAGACACTGAACCTGAGGTCACCATGAGATTCACCAATGGAGAGGTTTTTGTGTATGAGACTCTTTTTGTTCACCGTTAAGGATACTGCCGCATTCCGTCTTCCGACTGTGTTTTGACTTCAGGGATGTGTGATAGGTGTGTTCGTGTTTCTGTATATAATCCACCGACCAGGATCTTTACCGGGTATAATTATTAGATCTTTTCTGTGCATATCTATACACGAAGGAAATGTAGGCACTGGCATGTCTGTACTTGAAAGTTGACCTGGGAGATCGTAAAGATCTTCACCTTTGAAATCATTTCATTTATCTATTATTTATTTATTTATTCATTCACTTGTTTATTTATTCATTTATTTTCAAGATTTTTAAAATTATTTATTATTCATTCTTTTTTTTTTTCGAGAATAATGAAATAAACACGCACGTCACGTGCTTTTTTATAACATCCATGCAGTTTTCTTAAAATCTTGTCATCCGTTCTCAACGGCACATAATCGCCAACTTTTCCGAAAAGCGGAACGGGTTTTAACGAGTGCGCAAGATGTTGTGTATGCGTTCGCACGCGGGAACTCGATTTATATTTTATTGTATTTATTTATTCTTTTATATCGAGGATAATGCAATAAGCACTCATCTGTTTTTTTACATCCAGTCCCCGTGTGTATGCAATTTTGTAAATCTTGTCATCTAATCCCACCGGCACACGACGAAAAGCGGAACAGGATTTAACTTTGCGCAAGATGTTCTGCGTGCGTTCGCAAACGGGGCATCGGTTTATAGTCTCATCCGAATGACCTTTTGTGGGGGGCGGGGGGGAAGTGTAGTCAGTTAGAACTGATGTTAATCTAGAGGCAAAATCTTGTGTGTGTGTGTGCATGCGCGCGCGCACGCCGTGTGTGTGTGTGCGTGTGTACGTATGCGTGTGTGTGTGCGAGAGTTTGAATGCGAGTGTGTGTGCGCGCGTGCGTGCGTGTGCTCGTGCGTGTGTATGTATGTGTATATGTGTGCATTTACGTGTGCGTTCGCCTGTGTGTGCGTTTGCATGTGCGTGTGCATGGGTATACAATTAAATTTATCAAAACTATTTGCAATTGGTTGTATGTGTAAAGAATAAGTTTAGTGCCGCAATTAAAAAACAACAAGCATCTTAAAACACCTTATATGACGTTTAAAATCATCATCATCATAAGATATTTGGAAAAAAGATGTATCGCAGGTTTTTTTGTTTTTTTACTTACGTTATTTTCTGACAGGTATTTAATTACATGTGAGCGAGTTAGAGGGTTGTTTTACGTATATTGAATGGACTTTGTACATGTTAATGCAAGTTTAAGGAGAGAGCTAGACATTTGGAGAGAGAGAGGGGAGGGAGAAAGAGGTGGAGGGGGAGAGAGAGAGAGAGAGAGAGAGAGAGAGAGAGAGAGAGAGAGAGAGAGAGAGAGAGAGAGAGAGAGAGACAGAGACAGAGACAGAGACAGAGAGACAGAGAGAGAGACAGAGAGAGAGACAGAGAGAGACACAGAGAGAGAGAGAGAAAGACAGAGAGAGAGACAGAGAGAGAGACAGAGAGAGACAGAGAAAGACAGAGAGACACAGAGAGAGACAGAGAAAGAGACACAGAGAGAGAGACGACAGACAGACGCAGACAGACAGACGACAGACAGACAGACAGACAGACAGACGAAAATGCATATGCATCCGAGATCTTGTGCATACAATTTACACTTGTAAACACACACGGTCATTCATGACAAACTAAAAATCAAATACGATCAGGTTTGAGTTTGTTTATTTTTGCTTTTATGCTCATTCATATTACATTTCATACAGCCCTGACAATCTATTTCAAAGTCGTTATGAAGCTTCAACTTTCATTTTGTATCGTTTCAGCTGCGAGCCGGCTACCCAACCCTAACTCCAGCTTTTTTGGGCTGAAGGGGGAGGTAGGCTTTTCCCAATGCTCTGACCAGCAGTGACAATGACTGACCAACCAATTTGTTACCTCTTGAAATCTCACACCCCTTGAAAGGGCTTAGACCAGAATGTTTAATTTATTCTATATGTTTTTTTTTTAAACAGAGGAGGGACGAAAAAGATGAATTCCAGCAGTGTTATCTTTTACAGCCAGAAAGTACAGACACCCCGTATGACTAAAGTGTACAGCATCAGCTTCTAAGTTTGAATTTTTACAAATTTTGTATTTTTATCCCCCCAAAAAAGAAATTCTGTTGGACAGTCAAGCACTAGTGGTGTGTGCTCACCACTTTATTTTTAAACCAGTTTAAGATGTAAAATTTTCTATCAATTTGTACAGGGCTGATATGATGTACACAGAAAAAAAAAAAGCAAAACTAGTTTACAAACAAAATTTTGTTAATCTTTCGAAAGGAACATGAAAAAGTTTCTCCAACCATTCATATGGGCGAACTCGGATTTATCTCACATTATGATACAGGTAATTATAATGGGCTGTAAACGTTTATCGACACTCGTACATTTTCGGTTTCAATTCTAGAACAAGCTGAACTGGTGGGAACAGATGACAAAATGTCAAACGGGGACTGAATGTAGAAAAGGACACAAGTACTTGTACCATTATCATCGAAATAAAGAATAAAAAAATAAATAAAAGGTGTAGTAACTGCAGAACCTCAAAAGTCTACCAGACACCTGCAAAACCACTGTCTTAACAATTTAAAAAAAAAAAAAGTATAATGATGATGATAATGACATAATGATGATGATGGTGGTGGTGGAGGTGGTGGTGATGGTGGTGGTGATGGTGGTGTGTGGTAGGTGGTGATGGTGACACCGATGATGATAATGATGACAATGATGATGGTGGGTGGTGGTAACACTGATGATGATGATGATGATGATGATGATGATGATGATGATGATGATGATGATACTGATGAGATGATGATGGATGATGATGGTGATGGTGAAGATGGTGACGATACTGGTGATACTGATGATGATGATAATGACGACACTGATGATGATACTGACGACACTGATAATGAAAAATACTGATTATATACTGATGATGATACTGATGAAACTGATGATGATACTGATGATGATACTGATGATACTGATGATGACACTGATGACACTGATTATGATACTGATGATAATGATAATGATACTGATGAAACTCATGATGATACTGACGATTATACTGACGATGACACTGATGATGATAAGATGATGATAAGGATGATGATAAGGATATGATGATACTGATGATGATACTGATGATAATACTGATGATGATACTGATGATGATATTGATGATGATGCTGATCGATGATGATGCTGATGCTGATGCTGATGCTGATGCTGCTGTGATGATGATACTGATAGGATGATGGTGATACTGATGAGGATGATGGTGATACTGATGATGATACTGATGATACTGATGATACTGAATGATGATGATGATGATGATGATGATGATGATACTGATGATGATATTGATGATAATGAGATGATGATGATGATATACTGATAGATGAACTGATGATGATATGATGATGATAATGATGATGGTGACACTGATGAGGATGATGGTGATACTGATGATGATGATGATGATGGTGATACTGATGATGATACTGATGATACTGATACTGATACTGATACTGATACTGTGATGATGATATGATGATGATGATGATGATGATGATGATATGATACCGATACCGATACTGATGATGATGATGATAATGATGATGATGATGATGATACTGATGATGATACTGATACTGATGATAATGATGATACTGATGATGTTGATGATGATGATGATACTGATACTGATGATGTTGATGATGATGATGATGATGTTGATGATGATGATGATGCGATACTGATGAGGATGATGGTGATACTGATGATGATGATGATGATGATGATGATATGGCGACACTGATGAGGATGATGGTGATACTGATGATGATGATGGTGATACTGATACTGATGATGATACTGATACTGATGATGATGATGATGATGATGATGATGATGATGATGACGATGACGATGACGATGGCGATACTGATGAGGATGATGGCGATACTGATGATGACGATGGTGATACTGATATGACGATGGTGATACTGATGATGATGATGGTGGCACTGATGATGATGATGATGATGATGATGATGATAATGATACTGATGCTGATGATGATACTGATGATGATGGTGATGACACTTGATACTGATGACGAAGATGGTGGTGATGAATGATGGTGGTGTTGATGATGAACCGACTGTGATGATAATGTGACACTGACGATGATGGTGATGGTGACACTGACGATGATGTGATAGTGACACTGACAGTGATGACGCTGACGATGATGATGATGATGATACGACGACGACTGATGATGATGAACTGATGATGATGATGATAATGATGATACTGATGATGATAACGATGACACTGATGATGATGATGATGGTGATGATGATACGACAACACCGATAGATGACTGATGATGCTACTGACGACGACACTGATACTGATACTGACGACGACAATGATAGATGACGATGATGACGATGATGATGATAAGTACATAAAATAAAAAGACAAGCGGGCAAAATGCCCTCTGCATACAAAAAGGTAATGGTCTTTCCATAACCCGTGCGATCGTTGGGGAGCGAAGTGTAGAGACCTCTGCTTCTCTTAGAGCCAGAATATCTAGGGTGGCGCCTATCTCCTCTCTCTTTCTTCTTTACCTTTTCTGTCGCTAAAAGGGGCAGGGTAGGTAGCTGATTTTCAATTTTATTGCTGAGTAAACTTGGGGGACTGTACTGAAGCCCATACGCGTGACGGATCATATATTCAGGTGATAATCACACTTAACATTGCTTGATTTTAGGTAGGGGGTAAGCCAGTGCTCTGTTCACTAAAATGTCATCACTTTTAAATGCCATGTTTTATAGACGATGTACACAGAAGTTAATATTATTGCAAATACTGTATTTTACTGTTTATTGCGACACTTAAAAGCACTTTCTTTCTCTGTATCCTTTTCAAAATTACGGCACATTTTGGCTTTCTTTAATCAAGGTTGGCTACAGCTGCAAACCTTACAATTTATTTCTTAAAACCATACACTCGCACGAAAAATTCGAATTCATGTGCTTTCGTAACTGCTATTCCTCATTTTAACACACAGACACAGACACACAACAGACCAGAAACACATACAGACACACAGACACAACACACACACACACACACAACAGAAACACACACACAGACACAGAAACACACAGACAACAAGACACAGACACACACCACACACACACACACACACACACACACACACACACACACACACACACACACAGACACACAGCACACAGACACACAGACACACACACACAGACACACAGACACAACACACACACAACACAGACACAACACAACACACACACACACACACACACACACACACACACACACACACCACACACACACACACACGACCCGAGTATACACTCTACCCCTCTTTACTAACAACCCCTCTTCTCTTGTCAAGCAACTTCACCGTGCATTGTGAAACAAATCCCCCCCCCCCGACTTTTTATGTTTTTGAAATCCCTTTTTTTCTCCCTAAAAATGGATCCCCTCTCTATTCAAATAAAATAAATATTCAATCTTGCATTCTAAAAACCATCATCCCTCTATTTCAAAATTTTCATTCTACTTTTTTTTTTCTGAAAATGCTCAGCTCTCTAACCACCACTCTCCCCTAACTATAATAAGTATAACTGCCCCCCCCCCCCCCCCGTCCCCATCCTCAGTCATAATACCCTCTTTCCCCCATCTCTATGCGCCAGACAATTCTACCCCCCCCCCTCCTTCCGCCCCCCCCCCCCCCCCCCACTTTCTCCAGCAATCCTCTCCCTAAAAATTTTGGCACCCTTCTTCCCACTATTTCTTGACTACTAGTATACAAACCCGAGGCCTTGTGCGCACAGCAAACGTACGCAAAACTACTTGAGCATACGTTAAAACCTGTTCCGCCTTTTGGAAGAGTCGGCCAGTTTTACCGGTGTAAACGGGTGACAATGTTTACAAAATAGCATGTATACGCGGACTGTAGGATTTTTTTAATTGCTTATTCCATCATCCTCGAAATAAGGGCTCGTGTGCAAACGCACGCAAAACTTGAGCATACGTTAAACCTGTTCCGCCTTTTGGAAGAGTCGGCCAGTTTTACCGGTGTAAAAATTTACAAATTGCAACGTATATGCCAACTGTATGTAAAAAAAAAAAATCAAATGATTGCTTATTCCATTATCCTCGAAATAAGGGCTCGTGTACAAACGCACGCAAAACAACTTGAGCATACGTTAAAACCTGTTCCGCCTTTTGGACGAGTCGGCCAGTTTTTACCGGTGTAAACGGGTTGACAATGTTTACAAATTGTATGTATATGCGGACTGTATGTGAAAAAAAGAAATCAAATGAATGCTTATTCCATTATCCTCGAAATAAGGGCTCTTTTGCAAACGCACGCAAAACTTGAACATACGTTAAAACCTGTTCCGCCTTTTGAAAGAGTCGGCCAGTTTTACCGGTGTAAACGAATGACAATGTTTACAAATTGCACGTGTATGCGGACTGCATGAAAAAACACACCAAATGATTGTTTATTCCATTATCCTCGAAAATAAACGAATTCCGAAGAAAAACTGTTCAGCCACTGTGTCAGCATATACCATGTTATCTACCTGCCTTTTGTGTCCACTGTGGGGGTCAAGGGTTAAGAGTTGAGGTTAAGTGTTAGGGTTAGAGTTAAAAGAGTTAATAGCGGGTAAGGGTTATCGGTCAGTCAGCTGGTCGGTCCTGAATGTTAGAACGCACGTGGACACAATAGCACGCAGACAAAATGGTATGTAGCTGTAGACACAATGGTTACATGTCTCGCAATAGTAGTAGTAGAAGTAGTAGTAGGCACCCATCAGTCTCTGAAGACTATGGAGTTGCGCTCTAGTCTTTAGAGCGCAAAGCCTGGGTAAGTAAGTATGGAGGGCAAGCTGTTACCCATGCAGCAGACCCCCCCCCCTCTCCACGCCACTGGAATGGTCCATTGGAAAGGCAATGACCGATACGAATGGTTCCTGTACCATCGCAGGAGCCGCCAGAACGTGGCCACATACAGCCCCGAACCGCCCTGGGGACTCCCAACTCCGAGTTTTTCTCAGGGATGGTGTCTAAACACGACACCTGTGTACACGCCGGCTTTTTATATAATAATTTTGTCATCCTCTCCTACCGGCACACGATGGCCTGCTCTTCCGAAAGGCGAAACGGGGTTTAACGTGTGCGCAAGATGTTCTGCGTGCGTTCGCACACGGGGCCTAAGTTTATAATTTCATCTGAATGACTGACATTCAGTTCGATTTTTTTCATCAAACTGGGAAGAAAGGGCGAGGCTGGGAATCGAACCCAGAACCTCACGGTTTACTTGTTAGCAGGCGAATGTCTTAACCATCCTGCGACCTTCCTTCGTTTCCTGTCACCTCCCTTCGTCCTTCCCCGTCCAATAGTATAATGGAATTACAACCCTGTCGCAATATCATAAAACTTCAAATAATAATTACAAGCCCTATCAACAGCTAAGACTATGCATTGGCGTTAAGTGTATCCAAATTTCCAGTTTTCCTCATTTTCGTTTTGTTGCTATTTGGGCTACAGCTTCCAATATTACTATTGGTGAGATTTTTGCCAATCGGACCGGTCAATGTGATCTCAAACCCGAGACATTTTTGAAGTTGCTTTCCGTTAAGGAGCCCATGGTAAACCATGTAACTTTGGACAAACTTAGCCATGTCTGTTTCCATCCCCACCGCTGTAAACAAGTACCCTTTTTTTACTCCCCCACTTCCCTTCCTTGCCCGTTTCCTCCCCACAGCCCCTTCACACACACACACTCGCGCGCGCGCGCGTGCACAACACAAACACACACACACACAAGAACACAAGGCACACACAAGACACACACACAAACACACCACACCACACACACACACACACACACACACACACACACCACACACACACACACACACACACACACACACCACACACACCACCAACACAACACACACACACACACACACAACACACACACACACACACACACACACACACACACACACACACACACACCAACACACACACACACACACACACACACACACACACAACACACACAACACACACAACACCACTCACACACTCACCAAAACAAAAAACAATGCTATGACTATGCTTAAGTAAAATGAATCTCATTTACAGTTTTGTTTAGAAAGTAATCCCCCTGAAAGAAAACTATTCAGCCATCTTTTTACCTTTTACCGTTTACCTTTTATTTGAATAAAGTGATCTCAGATCCACGACATTTCTTGGATTATTTCTTGGGGATTTTTTTTCTAACACGAATTATTTTCTACTCTAGGCAGAATCAATGGCTGTGTGGAGCCGCTTCTTTTTTCGTTTCCTTTTCTTGAGCGAGGGGGGAAGGGGGAGGGGGAAGTGGGGAGGGGGAGGGGAAGAGAAGTATCCGACACTTTGCTGCCCAACGATTGCATATGTTACGGAGCACATGTACCTGGGGGGGGTTTGCTAACTGAATTTTTCCAATTGAAATAAATTACCAAAAAATATTGTCATTCATATAGACTCGAAGGGGCAGATTATCATAAAATTATGTTTGTAATCATTTCATGTCATTTATGAAGCGTTTTCATTTTTAGATTTGTCATCCTTCCTCGTTGGTGATTCGTACACATTCCCTTTAAAAAAAAAATTAGATTAAAAGCTCTCCATTTTGATATTGGTCGGCTGCTTTTTTTGTCACCTCACATTTTCCTTCCTCTAATGAATACATCTAGATAAAAGAATCTGAAGGCTTGAAATAAAAACAAAATTGAAACTGTTCTATCATTTAAGAAATTAACAGACCGATACATGTATTTGTCCTGCAGGAACCACTAATAGATTTACACAACCTAATTTTACAAACAGCACAAATTTCTTTTTTATCAGTCCTATATTTAAAAAAAAATCTACACTTAACTAATGAGTAGCCATTGGGTATGAATTCTCGAAGACTGCCCCCTCCTCCTCCTCCTCCTCCTCCTCCTCCTCCTTCTCCTTGTTGACCGTTACCTGTGGTCTGGAACTGGTCACTTCAGACACACTGGTATGAGTAGCCATTGGGTATGAATTCTCGAAGACTGCCCCTCCTCCTCCTCCTCCTCCTCCTCCTCCTCCTCGTTGACCGTTACCTGTAGTCCAGAACTGGTCACTTCAGACACACTGGCTGCTGGACACGTTGGTTTGGCACCAGAACACCTGAAAACAACACTAACAGGCAACGTGAGCAATCCCCACATCTTACATGATCAAACAAATCAATTAAATATTACTTTAAAATATAATTATTTATACTGTTTACACAAGGGGACTCGATTTATAGTCACATCCGGATGAGACTATAAATCGAGTCCCCTTGTGTAAACAAGCAGCGAATGACCCCACAAGTCATTCGGATGAGACTTTAAAACCGAGGCCCCGTGTGCGAACGCACCAAGAACATCTTGCGCACATGTTAAATCCTGTTCCGCTTTTCGTAAGTGTAGGCCATCGTACGCCTGTGGGAACAGATGACATTTACAAAACTGCATACACACGGGGACTGGATGTAAAAAAGCACAAGAGTGCTTATTCTATTATCCTCGATATAGAACAATAACGATGATGATGATGATGGCGATGATGATGATGGCGATGATGATGATAATGATGATGATGGCGATGATGATGATGGCGATGATGATGATGGCGATGATGATGATGGCGATGATGATGGCGATGGCGATGGCGATGGCGACGACGACGACAACGACGACGATGATGATAATAATATAATAATAATAATAATAATAATAATAATAATAATAATAATAATAATAATAATAATAATAATAATAATAATATCATCATCTTGTACACACGTCAAAACCTGTTCTGCATTTCGAAAAAAGTAGGCCAATGCGTGGTGGATAGAACTCGTGACAACATTCAAAGTTTATGGAAAAAAAAGACATTGCTCACTGTTGTGTTTAGACATCCCCGAAGTTTAAATGCAGCTACCTTAATGATGGAGAAAATGGTCGCCTGCTCAAAATCTCACCATTGGTAAACCAGGAGACTTAGCCTAGGAACGAAAGACAACAACACGATGTCTACTTACGTTTGTGAGTTGTTGATTCCTACTGCAGTAGCGACGTTGTGGTGGGATCTTGGTGTAGTAGCGGCGATGTCGGATCTTGGTGTAGTAGCAGCGATGTCGGATCTTTCTATAGTAGCTAGCAGCGATGTCGGATCTTGTAGTAGCACCGATGTTGGATCTCGGTGTAGTAGCACCGATGTTGGATCTTGGTGTAGTAGCACCGATGTCGGATCTTGTAGTAGCAGCGATGTCGGATCTTGTAGTAGCAGCGATGTCGGATCTTGGTGTAGTAGCAGCGATGTCGGATCTTGGTGTAGTAGCAGCGATGTCGGATCTTGGTGTAGCAGCGATGTCGGATCTTGGTTTAGTAGCAGCAATGTCGGATCTTGTAGTAGCAGCGATGTCGGATCTTGGTGTAGCAGCGATGTCGGATCTTGGTGTAGTAGCAGCGATGTCGGATCTTGTAGTAGCAGCGATGTCGGATCTTGGTTTAGTAGCAGCGATGTCGGATCTTGTAGTAGCAGCGATGTCGGATCTTGGTTTAGTAGCAGCGATGTCGGATCTTGGTATAGCAGCGATGTCGGATCTTGGTGTAGTAGCAGCGATGTCGGATCTTGTAGTAGCAGCGATGTCGGATCTTGTAGTAGCAGCGATGTCGGATCTTTCTATAGTAGCTAGCAGCGATGTCGGATCTTGTAGTAGCAGCGATGTCGGATCTTGGTATAATAGCAGCGATGTCGGATCTTGGTATAATAGCAGCGATGTCGGATCTTGGTATAATAGCAGCGATGTCGGATCTTGTATAATAGCAGCGATGTCGGATCTTGGTGTAGTAGCATTGATGTCGATGTGGACCTTGGTACAGTAGTAACGATGCTGAATCTTGGCACAGTAGTGACGATGTGGGATCTTGGCACAGTAGTAACGATGTGGGATCTTGGCACAGTAGTAACGATGTGGGATCTTGGCACAGTAGTAACGATGTGGGATCTTGGCACAGTAGTAACGATGTGGATCTTGGCACAGTAGTAACGATGTGGGATCTTGGCACAGTAGTAACGATGCTGGATCTTGGCACAGTAGTAACGATGTGGGATCTTGGCACAGTAGTAACGATGCTGGATCTTGGCACAGTAGTAACGATGTGGGATCTTGGCACAGTAGTAACGATGCTGGAATCTTGGCACAGTAGTAACGATGTGGGATCTTGGCACAGTAGTAACGATGTGGGATCTTGGCACAGTAGTAACGATGTGGGATCTTGGCACAGTAGTAACGATGTGGGATCTTGGCACAGTAGTAACGATGTGGGATCTTGGCACAGTAGTAACGATGTGGGATCTTGGCACAGTAGTAACGATGTGGGATCTTGGCACAGTAGTAACGATGCTGGATCTTGGCACAGTAGTAACGATGTGGATCTTGGCACAGTAGTAACGATGCTGGATCTTGGCACAGTAGTAACGATGTGGGATCTTGGCACAGTAGTAACGATGCTGAATCTTGGCACAGTAGTAACGATGCTGAATCTTGGCACAGTAGTAACGATGTGGGATCTTGGCACAGTAGTAACGATGTGGGATCTTGGCACAGTAGTAACGATGTGGGATCTTGGCACAGTAGTAACGATGCTGAATCTTGGCACAGTAGTAACGATGCTGAATCTTGGCACCGTAGTAACGATGCTGAATCTTGGCACAGTAGTAACGATGCTGGATCTTGGCACAGTAGTAACGATGTGGGATCTTGGCACAGTAGTAACGATGCGGGATCTTGGCACAGTAGTAACGATGTGGGATCTTGGCACAGTAGTAACGATGTGGGATCTTGGCACAGTAGTAACGATGCTGGATCTTGGCACAGTAGTAACGATGTGGGATCTTGGCACAGTAGTAACGATGCTGGATCTTGGCACAGTAGTAACGATGTGGGATCTTGGCACAGTAGTAACGATGTGGGATCTTGGCACAGTAGTAACGATGTGGGATCTTGGCACAGTAGTAACGATGTGGGATCTTGGCACAGTAGTAACGATGTGGGATCTTGGCACAGTAGTAACGATGCTGGATCTTGGCACAGTAGTAACGATGTGGGATCTTGGCACAGTAGTAACGATGCTGGATCTTGGCACAGTAGTAACGATGTGGGATCTTGGCACAGTAGTAACGATGTGGGATCTTGGCACAGTAGTAACGATGTGGGATCTTGGCACAGTAGTAACGATGCTGAATCTTGGCACAGTAGTAACGATGCTGAATCTTGGCACAGTAGTAACGATGTGGGATCTTGGCACAGTAGTAACGATGTGGGATCTTGGCACAGTAGTAACGATGTGGGATCTTGGCACAGTAGTAACGATGCTGAATCTTGGCACAGTAGTAACGATGCTGAATCTTGGCACCGTAGTAACGATGCTGAATCTTGGCACAGTAGTAACGATGCTGGATCTTGGCACAGTAGTAACGATGTGGGATCTTGGCACAGTAGTAACGATGCGGGATCTTGGCACAGTAGTAACGATGTGGGATCTTGGCACAGTAGTAACGATGTGGGATCTTGGCACAGTAGTAACGATGCTGGATCTTGGCACAGTAGTAACGATGTGGGATCTTGGCACAGTAGTAACGATGCTGGATCTTGGCACAGTAGTAACGATGCTGGATCTTGGCACAGTAGTAACGATGTGGGATCTTGGCACAGTAGTAACGATGCTGGATCTTGGCACAGTGGTAACGATGCTGGATCTTGGCACAGTAGTAACGATGCTGAATCTTGGCACAGTAGTAACGATGTGGGATCTTGGCACAGTAGTAACGATGTGGGATCTTGGCACAGTAGTAACGATGTGGGATCTTGGCACAGTAGTAACGATGCTGAATCTTGGCACAGTAGTAACGATGCTGAATCTTGGCACCGTAGTAACGATGCTGAATCTTGGCACAGTAGTAACGATGCTGGATCTTGGCACAGTAGTAACGATGTGGGATCTTGGCACAGTAGTAACGATGCGGGATCTTGGCACAGTAGTAACGATGTGGGATCTTGGCACAGTAGTAACGATGTGGGATCTTGGCACAGTAGTAACGATGCTGGATCTTGGCACAGTAGTAACGATGTGGGATCTTGGCACAGTAGTAACGATGCTGGATCTTGGCACAGTAGTAACGATGCTGGATCTTGGCACAGTAGTAACGATGTGGGATCTTGGCACAGTAGTAACGATGCTGGATCTTGGCACAGTGGTAACGATGCTGGATCTTGGCACAGTAGTAACGATGCTGAATCTTGGCACAGTAGTAACGATGCTAGTAACGACATCAGCTGCTGGCAGGTCTTGTCGCCACAATGCCAGAGACCTGCCCAGAACTGTGATACGATCCCCATGACGACTGTCGACACCAATGCCAGACTTCAGAGGTTTCAGAGCAAGAAGGGAGAGACCCAGAAGGTCTGGGAAGTGCTTAATTAAAGACCATGTTTGGGGGCGTGAGGTGTCCCTTCCCCTGCGTGAGCACCGAACTGTGTGCCAGGGCTGGTAGGCTGTGCCAGTTTAGGACACCCCAATCCTTGTTCGACGAACGCCACGCAAGGTGGGCTCCCTGTATGACCAATACGGGAAAGGTTGAACGGATACTGACGGCAGTACTCAACCCTGTGGTCTGTGAGCCGTGCAGAAAACTTCAGGGACAAAGTTTGATTCGAGCTGAGAAAATTGGAAGGACTGGGTGACTTTTGTGGACATTGAGCACACACACACGTTTGACAGAGTATATACTGACACGCCGGGAGAGTGTGCAAGACAGGGGTTGCGTGTTCCGATTCCGTGCAACCCTGTACCTCTTTCTACGGGCGGTAGAGGATGTCCACAAGGACCACAGCCCCTCCTGCTCTCATCGCATCCAGTCCCTGAAGTGTCCCAGAGATGGGAGGCCATTGAGCCTCCCCTCTGATAACCCAAAGCCCCCAAACATTTTTATCCCGGATCCCTGGGCAACGGAACCAGGCTGTGCACTGGCTTTGCCCTTCAGGGATTTTTGGCCGCACTTTCTCCTTTCTCCCATTCTAAACCCTTCCACCTCAAAGATCTGACATCTGTCTACTTTAGTCATAGGGATCTTGGACTAAGTTCAGGGTCATGTGCTCCAACATCGTAGTGACAATGGTGTCTCCATGATCTCTGGTGAGAAGGATCACTGTCACTGGCGAAGATCTGGTGACAAAGAACATGAACACAAAATATGACTATAAAGTCTACTCTTTTTTTTTACAGAAAAATAAAATCAGAGACAAAAGGGAGTAATGGCAGAATAACTTAGTGGCTACAGTGCTGCCCTTGTGATCTGGGGACGGGATAGCCTAGTGGTCAGAATACTACGCTCGCAATTTGACGACCCGGGTTCGATTCCCGGTTGAGAGGATGTTTCCTCTAAAGTTAACATCAGTGCTGACGCCACTCTCCCCAAAAGTCTTTCGGATGAGACTATAAACCGAGGCCCCGTGTGCGAACGCACGCAGAACATCTTGCGCACACGTTAAATCCTGTTCCGCTTTTCGTAAGAGTAGGCCATTGTGTGCCGGTGGGAAAAGATGACAAGATTTACAAAACTGCGTACACACGGGGACTGGATGTAAAAAAAAACACACGAGTGCTTATTCCATTATCCTCGATGTAAACGAATAATAAAAAATAAAAAAAACCACTGGCACTATTATTTTAACGCGTATGTGCGCACAATGTAACGCGTACGTTTGTAACAGAACTTCGGTTTAAAATATCACCGCACAATTTGCCGGGACTCAAGTTACAACCGCTTTTAGCTCCAGGAGAAAATTCCTCGTAGATGGTGCGACCTAGGCCCGAAGAGACTGTGAAATGACTTTTATTAATTAATTAATTAATTAATTAATTAATTAATTAATTAATTCGTTTATTTATTTATTTATTCTTTCATATCGAGGATAAAAGAATAAACACTCATGTGCTTTTTACATCCAGTCCCAGTGTGTATGCAGTTTTAAAAATGTTCCTACTGGCAAACAATGGCCTACTCTTACAAAAAGCGGAACAGGATTTGACGTGTGCGCAAGATGTTCTGTGTGCGTTCGCACACGGGGCCTCGATTTATAGTCTCATCCGAAGGACTTTTGGGGAGAGTGGAGTCAGCACTGATGTTAACTCCAGGGAAAAATCCCCTCGACCGGGAATCGAACCCGGGTCGTCAAATTGCGAGCGCAATGTTCTAACCATCAGGCTTTCCCGTCCCCCGTGTTCACCATCTTGTTTCAAAATATGTACCTATGAAAAATAATTTTCGAAAACGGCGTACAACTTGTTCTTCGTGCTGATATTCGGTGTGCAAAATTTATAATACACTGTTCGGGTGGATGGGGGAGGGGGGGGGGGGGGGGGAGGGGGGGGGGGCGGGGGCGTGTTGACAGAATAGTTAAATGGTTATAGTGTAGCGCTCCCCGCAATTTGACGGCCTGGGATCGAGTCTGAGTTCGAGTCGCTATCGAGATGCCGGTTTAACAGTTTGACTTTCTTTTCTCTGAAGTTACATCAGTGCCGACTCCACTACCCGGAAAATTCTTTAAACGATACTATAAACCGAGGTCACGTGTGCGAACGCATGCAGAACATCCTGCTCATAGTTCCATCTTTCGGAAGCGAAGGCTATTCATGCCTTTATGTACGAATGACGATTTTTTTTTTCAAATGCACATTCGTGTGTTTAGATCTCCTCCCCGAAGTCGGAATACAGCTACCTTAATGGAGGTACAATGGTCGCACACCCAAAACTCTCACCACTGGAGAGCCTCCGAGTTCTAGCTGAGAAGCGAGGCACCTATAAAAAAAATGATAAAGGCTCCCGAAACCATTTCCATTTTTTACCTACTACTTACATGACGGTCTTTGAAATAGGTGGGTCACCAACTCCAGTTTAAATCAACTTATTTGGAGGTAGAGTGGGAGGCGGGTACCCTAGTGGTTGAGAGTTTTATGCTCGTAATTTGACTTGTCAGGAATCAGGATGATAACTGCTGCTTGTAATGGTAAAGTATTCAAAAACAGCCATACATAAAAACTCGACCGTGTACCGAGTGATTTCCGAGTTTGTGAGAAGTGCATGCAACTCGTTACTCTAAGAGGGTTCCAGTTGGGAAACATTGAACAATTCCGACAATAATAACTAAAACTAACCCACCAATAATACCTAACATCCCTGAAGGAAAAAAAAAAGAATCTTCACTCACCTATGCATTCCCCGATTTGACAGGAGAGGTGTGGTGAACTTTAGAGCTGTCAGGAATGTGCAGGATGTGACAGTCTTCTGTTCAGTGTTTCGGGCACTAGGTTGATGTCTGCAGTGTGTGTGGCTTTGACATGTACATGACACACTAGGTTGATGTTCTCAGGTGTTGGCCTTGGTATAGCACAGTAGGTTTGATGTCTGACGCCTTGGTATGGCACAGTACGTTGATGTCTGACGCCTTGTATGGCACAGTACGTTGATGTCTGACGCCTTGGTATAGCACAGTACGTTGATGTCTGACGCCTTGGTATGGCACAGTACGTTGATGTCTGAGCCTTGGTATGGCACAGTGCGTTGATGTCTGACGCCTTGGTATGGCACAGTACGTTGATGTCTGACGCCTTGGTATGGCACAGCACGTTGATGTATGTAGTGTGTGGACTTGGTATAGCACAGTAGGTTGATGTCTATTGCATGTGGATTTGGTGTGACAGTATGTTGATGTCTATTGCATGTGGATTTGGTGTGACACAGTAGGTTGATGTCTATTGCATGTGGTTTTGGCATTACACATTAGGTTGATGTCTATTGCATGTGGATTTGGCATTACACAGTGGGTTGATGTCTATTGCATGTGGCGTTGGCATGGCACAGTAGGTTGATGTCTGCTGTATGGGGCTTTGGCATGGCACAGTTGTTGCGAAAGGCTGAAGGCTGAAGGCTCGAAAGGCTGAAGGCAGACAGCCTGGGGAAAAAATGGCCACCCCATCTCTCGTGTCCCTCTGACAGCCAGCTTGGTTATGGAACCTCTGATGCCGATCTCTCGTTCACTTCACACTGTCAGATGTCTGGGAAAATAATGACATGTCCTTTCCAGCTCCTCCTCTCGGGCCGTACAGCTTGGTTTGCAGGGTTATCTCCGTCGGCCACACCATCTTCCTCAGGTCGCTGTATAGTGTGTATCTTTTGAAGGATGTGCTCGCTAGTCTGGTTTTCTTTCTCACAGGCACACGGGGGGGGGGGGGGGGGGGTAGGGGGGAGGGGGGAGGGGGGGGAAGAACGAGTTTCAGTTTTGTAGACATGTGATTTAGTTTGTTTTGCCCAGTGCGAAGTCTTAGAATGATGACACGTTCTTTTGTGAGATGTCTGCTGTATGTGATCTTGACATGGTGTCGCATGGTGATGCTGATGATAGCGATGTGGAAAATCTGGAAAAAAAGCAGAGAATAATTTATCACATAATTATCACCTACGTCAGACAATCTGATAGTAGTCTATACAAAGACTGAATATTCGAAAATAAACATGGATATATATTATAACATTCAATGTTATTCGGATTAGACTATTAACCGAGTGGCCCCGTGTGCAAACGTATGCAGAACATCTTGCGCACACGTTAAAACCCCGTTCCGCCTTTTGGAAGAGCAGGCCATTGTGTGCCGGTAGGAGCGGATGACAAAATATTAAAAAAAACCAGTATGTACACAGGTGTCGTGTTTCAACACCATCCCTGAGGAAAAATCGGGGAGTTGGGAATCCCCAGGGTGGCTCGGTGCTGTATATGTAAAAAAAAAAAATAATAAAATAATAATAATAATGGGTAGGCGCTGCACGTGTGGCGACGCGCTCTCACTGGGGAGAGCAGCCCGAATTTCACGCAGAGAAATCTGCTGTGACATAAAGTGGTATAAAAATAATAAATGAAATAGTCTTAGTTCATTCGCATTGATATGATATTGTATTGTTATTGTTATGCACTGCGATGAATTATAATGCATAATATTGTATACCTTTTTCAAAGTAGATATTTACGTAAGATTCTGGCTGCTCTGCCCATTGCCACAAGATCGGCGCCACTTCAAATCTTGACAAGTGTTCCTCCATATCCCTCCTAAACACCCCTTCCCTTCCTTGCCTCTCCTTTCAGGGGATGGGGCGGGTGAGGGGGGGGGGGCGGAAAGGAACATCTGTACTTTGGGTGAGTGACAAATCTTAACAAGCAGTAAGTGGCTAAGTTTTGCTCTCTTTACCCCTAACACTCGAATCGGCGCCAAATAATAATAGAAAAATCAGCTGGATAGCATTGAAAGCCTCATTCTGTTTTTTTTTTAGATTTGAGATTTTTTTTACTCGAACTATTGGCGCCTGTTCGAGCTTCCAGGTATAGGAAATCATAGTTATGGATCGAACCTGGAATCATACCCGAGGCTTAGGCCTGATCCAGTCTTTTCATTACTACTGCTGTTCTTGAAGAAATCATCACCACCATCATAATCACTCCTTATCCCTCTGTTTGTATTTTTTCTCTTCTTTTTTTGCCATTCTACCCAACACTACAGAGACTGTATAGAGACTCCTCCCCCCTCCTCCCAAAAAACCTCAAAGAGAAAAGTTAAGAAGTTGAGACTCTCAATACGAGGATAAAGCCTCTTACTTGTTTTTTTATATTGTACCAACTCCCTAATTTGAAGTTTGATCAGGCCCGGCAAGATACTTCTATTTTTAATTTCACACTTGCTTATCAAAAAAAAAGATATCTGGATTAACTTTTGACTGTCACCTTAGATATAGCGGCTGGCTTAATTACGACTCTCAATTACACTAAACATAAAAACGTTCTATGAAAATGACATACAAAAATACTTACGCGTTCTGCTTCTTCACTGACTATAGTATGTTGAATGTCAAGTCTTCAGACGTCTTTCTTTTTTCTCCCTCCCCAGCAGTGCCAATGGTCCGCACTGCAGCTAGGGGGCTGTGTGAAATGACGCCTTGCAAAATGCCCTGCACCCCCCAGTCCACACACAAGATGAACACTTTTCACGAGATGGGCTCACAGCTCAAGTCACAGCTTTAAAAAAAAAAAAAAAAAAAAAAGAAAAAAGCACGGAAAAAGAAGCTTGCTTAGGTAGTGATTTGGCATGCTGCAAATAGTGACTTTTCTTTTAGGGGGGGGGGGGTTGCTCTGTTCTCTGTATTCCTGTCTTTGTCTCTGTGTCTGTCTATCTATCGTGTCCGCCTGTCTGTCCATCCGCCTGTTTGTTCACCTATTCATTTGTCTGTCCGCCTGCCTGGCTGACTCTCTCTCTCTGTCTCTCTCTCTAATATATAATATATTATATTATATATATATATATATATATATATATAATAAAATATATATTATATATATATATATATATCATCGTATCTCTCTCTCTCTATATATATATATATATACAAATCTTAACAAGCATTAAGTGGCTGAGTTTTGCTATCTTTACCCCTATCACTCAAATCTGCACCAAATGATAATGGAAAAGTCAGCAGGATAGGATTGCTGGATAGGATATGCTTTTTTAAATCCAGCCTTCTTTTATGATACAAACCAGTAAAAGCAAACAATTAACAAGAAATTTGAAAAAAAACACCTTAGCATAATTCTATTTGAAACCATCAACTATGGATTTTAATACTTCATAACTGTGAGGAGAGAGAGAGAGAGAGAGAGAGGAGAGAGAGAGAGAGAGGAGAGAGGAGAGAGAGAGAGAGAGAGAGAGAGAGAGAGAGAGAGAGAGAGAGAGAGAGAGACATAGTGGTCAGCATAGTGGTCAGAACATTGCGCTGGCAATTTGACGACCCGGGTTTGATTCCCGTTCGAGGGGAATTTTCCCCTGGAGTTAACATTAGCGCTGACTCCACTTTCCCCAAAAGTCCTTCGGATGAGACTGTAAACCGAGGCCCCGTGTGCAAATGCACGTAGAACATCTTGCGCACACGTTAAAACCTGTTCAGCTTTTCGTAAGAGTAAGCCAGTGGAAACAGATGACACGAGTTACAAAACTGCATACACAGGGGGACTGGATGTTAACAAGCACATGAGTGCTTATTCCATTATCCTCTATGAAAAAGAAAGAAAAAAAAATATATATATAGATCTATATGAAAATGTAAAGGTGCTCCCATACCTATTCGTCCGTTAGGAAGCAAAATTTTGAAAACCTCGGCTTCTCTAGGGGCCAGTATATTGAGGGCGGCGCCAGTCTCCTCTCCCTCGCTGATTTACCTTCCCTGGCCCTAAAGAGAGCAGGTACCCATTAATTTTACAGCTGAGTGAACTGGGGAACTGTGATGAAGCCAAGGCGTGCAAGCGGTCACCCATCCACTAGGTGACCACGCTCAATGCTGCGTAAACTTTGCCTGGAGAAAACGAGTGCTCTGATCACTTTGCTATCCCGTCATCCAAGTAGGATATAGGTGGGAATAAAACTGCTTTTACTTCGTAGAGGTTTAACCTAGGTGGTACTCTGTGTGACTTTAGAGAAGGAAAGGGTTCCAAATATCTAGCTAGAACATGTGTACCGTTACTCAATATTTCTTTCGCTGCATCTCTTACATGGCATTATTCATACAAATCATTCAGTTTCATTTGCACACAGCCCACATGTGACCACAGTGTGTTACAGTTTTATGCAATACATTAACTTTGTTATTAACATTCAGGTTTTTATAGCAGCATATTAAAGAAAAAGACATGACAGACTCAATAGAGCGTCTGCACAGATTTTCTGACACCTTAATATTTAATTTTTACCTGTCGTGTTTTTAGTTTTTGAAGAAAGAAGATGCGAGTCACATTTTCAAGTTATGAGATCTTTAGTGGAATCTAAATTCAGTTTGTTGTTAATAAAAGCGCCTAAGTATTTATATCCATCACGGATTATTCTACTTTCATACCATCAGTGTAAAGGTTTGGTACAGGTTCTGGATATGATCCTTGCGAAAATCAAGTAACATTTTTTTTAATTCTTTTTTTGTATTTTGCATTTTGTACCACTTTATGTCACTTTTTTGACATTATATCCAGATATAATTCTTTTTACATCACGAGGAAAACTCCTGGACTTGTTCATAATGTGAGGTGTGATTTAGATAGACGCTCGAGAGCAGAGTCATCAGAATATTTATCTTTTTTGCTTAAAGATCAAAGCTTGTGCAGTCTATGGTATAAAGAGAGAAAAGAATAGGGGAAATAGCAGTGTGATTTCCCTAACAGTAAAGTTTCCTCAGCCTCTAGAATCAGTTTTGAAATCAACAGTTTCCCATTATTAGAAATTTCATAGAACTGGATATTGCTTCGGCATTTTACTGAAGAACACCCCCACCCCCACCCCCAATTTGTCAGTATTATTATCCCACAAAAACAACAACGTTTAAATAATCACCAATCAGTTCACGGTCTAAGAGAAAGAACTCGAGAAAAAAAAATTGATGAACTTAAGGCTTGAGTAGTTCCCCATGCATTGAATGAGTTTTATTGGTATATTTTTTTTAAATGGGGGTGGGGGTGAGGGGCAACTGCCGGGATTTTTATTTCTTCGTTTTGTTTGTTGGTTGGTTACCCCCCCCCCCCCCCTCTCTACCAAGACTGTGCTGTAAAGGGTCAGAGTGCACATTACTTAGTAGCTTCAGGACTGCCATAGCTAGAGGTAGAGAGCTAGGGTACATAGCTTTCTCTCTCTTGGAGCATAGAGCAATGATCAAACTCTACCACTATAATGCTGAACACTCCACACTCAAGACAGCTTTACTTTACATCATTATCCTTGTCTTTCTCTCCCTTTCTCTCTTTATTTTATCAAAACATTTTGATATTCATTAGCATTAGTATTCTATATTTTTATTTTGTGTTTGTTTTTCTGTTGTTGTTTTTTTATTGCTATATTTGCATATATTTTCCATCTTTGATTCTATTCATTCATTCATTATCTATTTATTATATTTTTTTTAAATTATCATTATTATGCTTCCCCCCCCCCCCCTGTCCGTTATCACTTTAATCACTTTATGTGGAAGGATGTAAAATTGAAGATTACTACTGCAACTTGACTTTCTGAAGGGAGGAGATACTCTGGTAGGTTAAAATATGATTGAAAATTGCATAATTAAACAGTGAAATATCAAACAACAATTAATGATACTCACAGAACTTGAGGATTTTTAACATTTATAAAATAATACTTTATTGTGTAGAATGACATACACGATGAACATGAGAACCCAAACTGTTTCATCAGCAAACATTCCACATTGTGCTTTGAGAGAGAGAGAGAGAGAGAGAGAGAGAGAGGAGAGAGAGAGAGAGAGAGAGAGAGAGAGAGAGAGAGAGAGAGAGAGAGAGAGAGAGAGAGAGAGAGAGAGAGAGAGAGAGAGAGAGAGAGAGAGAGAGAGAGAGGTGGCAGGATGGTTAAGACGTTTGCCTGCCAACAAGTAAACCGTGAGTTTCTGGGTTCGTACCCAGCCTCGTCCTTTCTTCCAAGTTTGACGAAAAAATCGAACTAAATGTCAAAGTCATTTGGATGAGACTATAAGCCGAGGCCCCGTGTGTGAACGCATGCAGAACATCTTGCCACACGTTAAAACCCCGTTCCGCCTTTCGGAAGAGCAGGCCATTGTGTGCCGGTAGGAGTGGATGACAAAATTATATATAAAAACAGCATGCACACAGGTGTCGTGTTTAGACACCATCCCTGAGGGGAACAAAAAATAATGGGTAGGCGCTGCACTTGTGGCGAACGCGCTCTCCCCGGGGAGAGAGAGCAGCCCGAATTTCACCCAGAGAAATCTGCTGTGACATAAAGTGGTATAAAATAAATATAAAATAAATAGTTAGAGGGCTGATTTCAAAACTGATCCCAGAGTCTGAGGAAACTTTTACTGAGGAAACTCAGGAAACCTTTACATTTAGTGTGAGGGAAATCATTTTTCTTGTATATCAACATTGTTTGTTTTACTTTGGGGAATAAGGTAAAAAGGTAAAGGTGTTCCCATAACCTATGTGGTCGTAGGGGGGCTAGGGGTCAGAGACCTCAGCTTCTCCAGGAAACTTTTACTGTTACTGTAAGGGAATCACACTGCTCTTTCCCTTCTCCTTTTCTCTCTTTATACCATAGACTGCACGAGCTTTGATCTTAAATCATTGATAAATATTTTGATGACTCTGCCCTTGAGCGTTTATGTAAATCACACCTCACATTCTGAACAAGTCCACGAGTTCTCCTCCTGGTGTTAACAGGATCATCTGGACATAATGTTAAAAAAAAACTAATTTAAAAAATGTTACTTGATTTTCGCAAGAACCCAGATCTACCTGTACTAAACTTTTACATTGATGGTATGAAAGTAAAATATGTGATGGATATAGATACTTAGGCGTTTTTATTAACAACAAACTGGATTTAAATTCCACTAAAGATCTCATAACTTGAAAATGCGACTCGTATCTTCTTTCTTCAAAAACTAAAAACTTGACAGGTAACAAATAAATGCTAAGGTTTCAAAGAACCTGTACAGACGCTTTATTTAGTCTGTCATGTCTTTTTCTTTAATATGCTGATATAAAAGCCTGAATGTTAAAAGCAAAAAAATGTATAACATAAAACTGTAACACACTGGTCAAATGTGGGCTGTATGCAAATAAAACTGAATGATAAAGAGAAAGAAATATTAACTGATGGTACACATGTGCTGACTAGATATTTTGAACTCTTTCCTTCTTTAAACTCACACAGAGTTCCACCTAGGTTAAAACTCTACGAAGTAAAAGCAGTTTTATTCCCACCTCTGTCCTACTTGGATGACGGGATAGCAAAGTGATCAGAGCACTCGCTTTCTCCAGGCAAAGTTTAAGCAGAGCATTGAGTGTGGTCACCAAGTGAATGGTGACCGTTTGCACGCCTTAGCTTCACCACAGTCCCCCAGTTCACCCACCTGTAAATAGGTACTGCCCTCTTTAGGGTCAGGGAAGGTAAAACAGCGAGGGAGAGGAGATGGGCACTGCCCTCAATATTCTGGCCCCCGGAGAAGCTGAAGTCTCTGAAACTTTGGTCCCCAACGACGGCATAGGTTATGGGACACATTTACCTTTTCAGTTAAATTGGTGTAGTTAAAAGTATTAGCATTACCCTATACGGCAGTTTTGTTTTATTCGTTTTCCTTCTTTTATATCAACATTGTCTGTTTTACTTTAGGGTATAAGGTAAAAAGGTAAAGGTGTCCCATAACCTGTGTGGTCGTAAGGGGGGCGAGGCGTCAGAGACTTCAGCTTCTCCAGGGGCCAGCAGAATATTGAGGGCGGCGCCCATCTCCTCTCCCTCGCTGCTTTACCTTCCCTGACCCTAAACAGGGCAGGTACCTATTTACAGATGGATAAACTGGGGGGACTGTACTGAAGCCACGGTGCGCAAACGGTCACCCATCCAACTGGTAACCACGCTTGATGCTGCTTAACATTGGCTAGGGGAAGCGAGTGCTTTGACCACTGAGCTATCCCGCCCCCTACTTTACTTTGTGGTAGTGGGCATAATATACTACGCATTTGTGCATTGAACCCAAAGTGAAAGATTTAGGTGACACAAACAGAGATATCTTTTTAAAGAAAAAATGAGATATGGTAGCCGGATTGTGTTGGGTCGGTTAGTGTTTTTGTAGATTTGGTAGCATTTTACAGTCCGTTTGTTCAGTGTTCTCTCTCTCTCTCTCTCTCTCTCTCTCTCTCTCTCTCTCTCTCTCTCTCTCTCTCTCTCTCTCTCTCTCTCTCTCTCTCTCTCTCTCTTCTCTCTCTCTCTCTCTCTCTCTCTCTCTCTCTCTCTCTCTCTCTCTCTCTCTCTCTCTCTCTCTCTCTCTCTCTTCTCTCTTCTCTCTCTCTCTTCTTCTCTTTCTCTCTTTCCCTCTTTCTCTTTTTCTCTCTTTCTCTTTCTCAGTTACTAGCTCACTAAGTCACTTACTCATTCATTCACTTTGCAGCAAGACAAATGCATCTGAAGTGGCATCGACATTTTATTGCCATTTCTGCTGTGTGCTGCAGATTTGAAGCCCCACATACATATCCATCCCACTGTAGGTAAGAAAGAAAAAAAAAAGACCTGAACTACCAATCAAAACTGTTAAGATAAAAATACACTGAAAAACTAACTACTTGTGTTATAACAACAAGAGTAACCTCACACAATATTAAAATAAACATGTTTTCGTCTTTTGAAGAAGAAAATAACAGAGAAAACCTATGTACAAAGGTTTGAAAAAATATTCAAACGCAACGCCAGCCTCTTCTCTCTCTGCTCACACATTAAAACCTGTTCCGTTTTTCGAAAGAGTAGGCCGTTGTGTGTTGGTGGGAACATGACACATTTTACAAAACTGCATTCACACGGGGACTATATGTTAAAAAAAACACACATAAATATTGATTCCATTATTCTCGAAATAGAAGAATAAATAATAAGAAATATTTTCTTCTAAAAAGCATTTCCAACACATATCTTCACGCATGAAATACATATCATGTGCTAGCTTGATTGCCCGTCGGACAGAACACATAATTTTTCTACAACATACTTTTGAACGACCTGCTGACAATGATGGATTAAAGAACAGTTATTATGATTCTACAATAATTGGACCTGTCAGCAGCATTTGATACCCTTCTTCATTACCTCTCCCTCTCACGTCTTATCAATGGTTTTCTATTTCAGTGTAGTACAGTCTGATGCTTTCTTTACATGTATATTTGAAGGCTAAGAGACCAGATCTTTTTTTTAATCTCCTTTCATCTACATCATCTTTTATTTTACCGGAGTTCCGCAAGGCTATATTCAGGACACTGCTTTGTTTTTGTTTACGGAGGGCTTTTTTTGCAGTGGGTATCTGTGACTTGAGAAAATGAAAGATAAACTGGGAAACGGAGACAATCTCTCATACTATAGTCTCTGGGAATGACTGGGAATCATCTCTGTGAGACATCTCTCTCATACATAGTTCTCTGGGAATGACTGGGAATCATCTCACTGTCAGACATCTCTCTCATACCATAGTCTCTGGGAATGACTGGGAATCTCTCTGTGAGACATCTCTCTATACCATAGTCTCTGGGAATGACTGGGAATCATCACTGTCAGACATCTCTCTTATGTTGGTGTCACTGGGTGTGGGGGGATAGCGCCATACCCGGTGATTGCCAACAAGTGAGATACATATCTCACTAAGGGGTACGGGATAGCTTAGTGGTCAGAACATTGCGCTCGCAGTTTGGACGACCCGTGTTCGATTCCCGTTCGGGGGGATTTTTCTCCTGGAGTTAACATCAGTGCTGACTCCACTCCCACCAAAAATCCTTCGGATGAGACTAAAACCCGAGGCCCCGTGTGCAAACGCACGCAGAACATCTTGCGCACATGTTAAATCCTGTTCCGCTTTTTGTAAGAGTAGGCCATCGTATGTCGGTGGGAACAGATGACAAGATTCACAAAACTGCATACACATGGGGGCTGGACGTAAAAAAGCACATGAGTGCTTATTCCATTATCCTCGATGTGAAAGAATAAATAAAATTTATATATATATATATATATATATATATATATATATATATATATATATATATATATATATATATATATATATATATATATATATATATATATATATATATATATATAAATATATCGGGTTTTAGAGTAGAGCTTTCAGAAAATTGCAAACATTTGTGTTGGCACCACACAGCTTCTGCAATCAAATCTGACTACCAAAGAACATTTCGTTTTGACAAATATGAGAAATCTTCACAATAGAGGTAAAACGCAATTATTAGTCTTATTCTTTTTTAATGATAAAGAACTTAAATCTTCTTGCTATGAAAACAATTGTATAGGTCTCAGAGTGATTGGTTGATAACCCATAAATTATGGATATTGATTTCAGATTATTTGAAAATTCCTCCATTGGTTTAATAAGCTTACTGGCCCCGTTCCACGATACCTCTTGTAGTTAATGATAGCTCAATTGTAAAGTGTGTGTGTGTGTGTGTGTGCGTGGTGTGTGTGTGTGTGTGTGTGTGTGTGTGTGTGTGTGTGTGTGTGTGTGTGTGTGTGTGTGTGTGTGTGTGTGTGTGTGTGCGTGTGTGTTGTGTGTGTGTGTGTGTGTTTAAGCGTGCGTGTTTGTGTGCGTGTACGTGTGTGTGTGTGTGTGTTCGTGCTTGCGCGTGCGCGCATGTGTGTGTATTTGTGTGTGTGTGTGTGTGTATGTGTGTGTATGTGTGTGTATGTGCGTGCGTGCGTATGTGCATGTGTGTATGTATGTGTGTGTGCATCATCGCGTGCTTTTCTACATGGACAAATAGTTTAAGTGCCCTCACAGCTGAAGGGCATGTAACTTGAAATTTAAAAAAAAAAAACCCAAAAAATAATAAAACCACAGAGAAAATCCTATACATTCACCAACACACACTTTACAGGGTTGTTATTTTTCCCACCTTGCAAGCGCCAAGATTACACGACACCTCTCTGACTCAACACATACTGGAATATGGGTAAGCAGCCAATAGGGTTGTTTTTTTTCCCACCTAGCAAGTGCCAAGACTACACAACGCCTTTCTGACACGCATACTAGAATATGGGACGACCCAGGTTCGATTCCGGTCGAGATTTTTCTCCTGGAGTTAACATCAGTGCTGACCCCACTTTCCCCAAAAGTCCTTCGGATGAGACTATAAACCGAGGCCCGGTGTGCGAACGCACGCAGAACATCTTGCACACACGTTAAATCCTGTTCCGCTTTTCGAAAGAGTAGGCCATCGTGTGCCGGTGGGAACAGATGACAAGATTGACAAAACTGCATACAAACGGGGACTGGATGTAAAAGAGCACAAAAGTGCTTATTCCGTTATCCTCGACATAAAAGAATCAATCAATCAATCAATATGGGTTGTTATTTTTCCCGCCTTGCAAGTGCCAAGACTACACGACACCTCTCTGACACACATACTGGAATATGGGTAAGCAGCGAATAGGGTTGGTTTTTTCCGCCTTGAAGTGCCAAGACTACATGACACCTCTCTGACACACACACATACGGGAATATTGGGTAAGCAGCCAATAGGGTTGTTATTTTTGCAAGTGCCAAGACTACACAATACATTTCTGACACAACACATACTGGAATATCAGTAAACAGCAAATAGGGTTGTTTTTTTCCCGCCTTGCAAGTGCCAAGACTACACGACACCTTCTGACACAACACATACTGGAATATCGGTAAGCAGCAAATAGGGTTGGTTTTTTTCCCCGCCTTGCAAGTGCCAAGATCTACACGACACCTCTCTGACACAACACATACTGAATATCAAGCAGCAATAGGGTTGGTTTTTTCCCCCTTGCAAGTGCCAATACTACACCCTCTCTGACACAAACATACTGAATATGGGCAGCATATGGGTGCCTAAGATAACACGACACCTTTCTGACTCAACACATACTGAAATATGGGCAAGCAGCAAGAAGGGTTGGTTTTTTCCTGCCTTGCAAGTGCCAAGACTACACGACACCTCTCTGACACAAGATATACTGGAATATGGGCAAGCATCG
>CM060341.1:10964603-10969603 GCA_030674155.1 Stramonita haemastoma | reverse complement strand
GTATGTTTACTTATAATAGTTATCGACATTCACACAAAATAAATGTTCCTTTCACACAACAATTAAGTCTTTATAATAAGTATCTAAACAGCTTTTATCATTGTTAGGTAACTACTGGAGGATGCAATGGAATAATATTAGAGCTCTGTAAATGTGAATAAATTTTCAGAGAATTGAAACAGCTTGTATAATTATTTAATGAATCCTCTGACTTAGAAAGAAGTGCAAGAGATGACGAGAGGAGAGAAAGCAGAGAAGAGAGAGAGGAGAGACGAGAAGAGAGAGAAGAGACGAAGAGAGAGAGAAAGAGAGAGAGAGAGGCATTACCACCAATGCTTTCGTGTTAACATCAGATTACACTGACAATCATACGCAGTCTCTTCTGTCATGACTCTACTCATAGATGTACTCAGGTTTCCGAGGTCAGTTTGCTAAATTTACACTTGACTGTGTGCCGTAAGACACCCGCAGCTGTAGTGCGGATACCTAATCTACGTTTACCATGCAAACCTGAGTACATAAACTGTACAAATACTTTCATAACTACTTTCGGAGCTAATGAGCACAGCTCGCAGAGCTGAATTGGCGGATTTAGTTTTTTTTCTACACACATAACTTTGAGAAGGGTTAGACAAAGGTAGTGTTGCACCCGTCTTCTTTTTATAGACGCTTACCTTGCTACAGCGTGTTAGTATTTCTGCAAAGATTTCGAACCAAGTTCCCAGTCTGTTCTAAATTTTGAGGAGACTAAGATGCGGGCCTTAACAAGAGCCTAGAGGAAGAAGAAGAATTCTGAATAAGCATTCTGAAGAATTCTGAAGAAGAATTGCAATTGCGAAGAAGGAGAAGAAGAATTGCAATTGCGAAGAAGAAGAAGAAGAAGAAGAAGAAGAAGAAGAAGAAGAAGAAGAAGAAGAAGAAGAAGAAGAAGAAGAAGAAGAAGAAGAAGAAGAAAAGAAGAAGAAGAGGAAGAACAAGAACAAGAACAAGAACAAGAAGAAGAAGAAGAAAAGAAGAAGAAGAAGAAGAAGAAGAAGAAGAAGAACAACAACAACAACAACAACAAGAACAGAAGAAAAGTAAGAAGAAGAATCCAACAGAAGAAGAAACAACGAAGAAAAAAACGAGAAGAAAACGAAGAAAAAAAAAACAAGAACAAGAAGAAAAGAAAAAAGAATACACAGAAGAAAACAACACAACAACTCACAAGCACGAACACTACAACACGCACAACATGACACAGTGAGCCCGAATCCGCAGAATAACAACCACAACAAAAAAACCAACCAAGCAAAAAACTTAACAACACTCAGAAATAACGTGATATTCACATGAAGAAACCATGCTCAGAGTCTCACAGCAGCGACTTCACTGCGCAGAAGTCTGTGAACAGAGGCTGTGTAGCCATGGTACATCCTATCCCACCTAAAAATGCTATTGCCTCTGAAGGTGTCTTACAGCAGACTGCTTCGGGGTCGGCCCGTCCACATGACTGCAGCAAGAAGTGGGAAAAGAAACTGATTGACAAGCAGCAAGCCACTCACCTGGAGCAGCAGGACTGATTTGGGTGAGTGTTGTTTGATGGAAAAAGTTAGTTTGATCTTGAATGTATTATTGTTTACCTCTGTCATATCATTGGTACCATCACCAGAACGATCACCACCGCGGCCATCATCGTTTTGTTGTTGTTGTTGTTGTTGTTTGTTGTTGTTGTTTTTTCTTCTTCTTCTTCTTCTTCTTCTTCTTCTTCTTCTTCTTCTTCTTCTTTCTTCTTCTTCTTCAATTCTTCTTCTTTCTTCTTCTTCTTCTTTCTTCTTCTTCTTCTTCTTCTTCTTCTTCTTCTTCTTCTTCTTCTTCTTCTTCTTCTTCCTTTTCCTCTTCTCTTCTTCTTCTTCGTCTTCTTCTTCTTCTTCTTCTTCTTCTTCTTCTTCTTCTTCTTCTTCTTCTTCTTCTTCTTCTTCTCTTCTTCTTCTCCTTCTACTTCTCCTCCTCCTCCTCCTCCTCCTCCTACTCCTCATCCTCCTTCTTCTTTATTGTCGTAATGATGGTAACGATCATCGTGAAAGTAACCCATCACCTATACTACTTGTTTTCTAAGGAATTATATTTGCTGGCTTTTTATTTCTGTTTTACTGTTGTTGCTACATTTGTTGTTTTTCTTCTTTGCTTTTCAGCATGTTTTGCATGTTATACTTTTGGTACTATTTTACTCTCATTCATCTGTTTTGTAGATAATGTGGATGCTTTTTCTATGTTTCTTATTCTGCCTTGATTATGATAACAGCTTTTGAGGCGGATGGGAGGCAACAAGAATATTATGCTTTTCATTGGAGAACAATAATATTTCAACATTGCAAGATTTTTTTTCCAAACCCCATGAAGACAAAAGCAATGCTTTCACCGGCATAAGATTTTTTTTCGTTCCTTGGCTAGAGATCCGAGACGTATTAATGGTGAGATTGTTTGTATGCGACCGTTTTTGTACACCATGTAGGTAGCCGTATTCTGACTTCGGAAATGGTGTAAAAATACGACTCCTGTGTGCATGCAGGTTTTTTTTTCTAAATTCTGTCTTACCAGCACGAAATGGCCTACTCTTCCGAATAGTGGAACAGGTTTTTAACGTGTACACAAGGTGTCATGCGTGCTTCTGCACATGACGCCTCAGTTGTCTGATCCAAGGACTTTCAGGGGAATGGAGTCGGTACTTATGTTAACTCCAGGGGGAAAATTCCCTCGTACATGTGCCTGGGATGTAACTCGTTCCCGGGTCGTCAGATTGCGAGGAAAGAGCACTAACCACTAGGCGACCATGTGCCCTAACATGATATATTGGGCCTAATGCAAGATATAGCGCTATATAAATCCCATGTAGTAGTAGTAGTAGTAGTAGTAGTAGTAGTAGTAGTAGTAGTAGTAGTAGTAGTAGTAGTAGTAGTAGTAGTAGTAGTAGTAATAGTAGTAGTAGTAGTAGTATTTGAAAAAGGCTCAATATGAAGCCAAAACTCACATTAAGTCATCATATCAGGCAAAGATATTGGTCTTTGAAGAGAATAATTATATGAATGTTATCTTTAAGATATCTTTATAATTATTGAACGTGTTGCGTTGGTTGGTTGGTTGGTTGGTTGGTTGGTTGGTTGGTTGGTTGGTTGGTTGGTTGGTTGGTTGGTTGGCTGGTTGGTTGGTTGGCTGGTTGGTTGGTTGGTTGGTTGGTTGGTTGGTTGGCTGGTTGGTTGGTTGGCTGGTTGGTTGGTTGGTTGGTTAGTTAGGGGTCTAGCTGGCTGGTTGGTTGGTTGCTTTTTAGGCTGTGTCTTCCAGTACACATCTCGCTATCTACTGAACTATTTATTTATACCACTTTATGTCACAGCAGATTTCTCTGCGTGAAATTCGGGCTGCTGTCCCTGGGGAGAGTGCTTTGCGCCACAAGTGCAGCGCTTACCCATTATTTTTTTTTCCTTTTTCCTGTCTGCGATTGTTTCCCTATCAGAGAGGCTTTTTTCTACAGAATTTTGCAAGGGACAACCCTCTTGTTGCCGTGGGTTCTTGTTATTTGCGCTAAATAATGAAATGTAACACACGGGACTTCAGTTTATCATCTCACCCAAAAAACTAGCACCCAGACCACCACTCATATTCTAACGAATGAGTGGGGAGGGGAGAAGTTTGGGGCCTAAACTTTCCTATCCTGATGTACACTGCACCAAACAGGGGAGAGGATAGCCTAGTGCTCAGAACATTGCGCTCGTAACTTGACAACCCGAGTTTGATTCCCAGTCGAGGGGATTTTTCCGCTGGAGTTAACATCAGTGCTAACTCCACTCTCCCAGAAAGTCTTTCGAATGAGACTGTAAACCGAGATCCCGTGTGCCAACGCACGCAGAATATCTTGCGCGCACTTTAAATCCTGTTCCGCTTTTCGTAAGAGTAGGCCATTGTGTGCCGGTGGGAACAGATGACAATATTTACAAAACTGCATACACACGGGGACTGGATGAAAAAAAGCACATGGGTGCGTATTCCATTATCCTCAGTATAAAATAATAAATAAATAAATAAATGTGGCGCTCCACCACGAAATGAGTCGCTTAGCACATTACCCAATTTTGCGCTAGGAGCCTTTAAAGGCAGTTGGGGGTCAAGTTGTCAATTTTGTGATTTTGATTGATTATTAAACTAGATCTGTTTATTTATCTTATAATGAAATATCAAGGTATATTTTTTATTCCTTTTGCTCTTAAATGTGTTTTGAAAATACCAAAGCACTCATTCTGAGAACCTGTTACTAAAATAAACTTGCCCGTTTCTCATTTTGTCACATCCTGCAGTCTATCATTTCAATTTGTAATAATGTTGCACAGAATTGTCCGATTTTCAATCTGTTTTTTGTATTTGATAGCCACTTTATTGCACATTAATAACATGTCAATAACTAAAAATTGACCTCATGTGCACTCCGTCTCATTATGTGATGGAGCGTCACAAATGGATAGGGGGGGGGGGTGGAGTTTGGGGGTCTAAACTAATCCTATCCTGATGCACACTGTATACACCAAACAGGTCGGAGACCCCTTGGTGCTGAAGGCTACTTTCTGGCCTGTGGGCGTTATCTGAGGCCTGTGGCTGCCCCGGCAATCTACACCCAGGCAGTACGGAGCTGCTTGAACAAGCAAGGACAGCTGGTGCTGGCCCAGACCTCTGACGAAAGCTGCTGTATTTGGTCGTTTGCTATGGAGCATGGTATGGGAGGGTGTTGTGTTTTGTGTGTGTGTGGGGGGGGGGGGGACGGGGTGGGGGGGGGGCGTGTTGTGTTGTGTGTTCGTAAGTTTAACATTTTTTCATTTTATACTGAAACCAGGAAAGTACGTGTGTGTGTGTGTGTGTGTGTGTGTGTGTGTGTGTGTGTGTGTGTGTGTGTGTGTGTGTGTGTGTGTGTGTGTGTGTGTGTGTGTGTGTGTGTGTTCAGAGCCGTCAGTCTATTTGAGTGTTTTGATCTT
>CM060341.1:10937103-10959603 GCA_030674155.1 Stramonita haemastoma | reverse complement strand
TTTTATCATTATATTTCCTTCAGTTTCTTTTCAGATTATTTTGTTATAAGTTGTAACAATATTGTAGCTAAATATGTTTGGGTGGTGTTTTCTTGGTTGTACTTTGCTTGTTTGCTTGCTGCTTCATTTTTGTTATTTTGTTGGGGTTTTTATGAGCCGTTTTTTTTTTTTGTTTTGTTTTTTTTTGGGGGGGGGATTTTTTGTTGAGTTAGTTGGGTTTTTTTACTATATAGATGGCTTGATGAAAAAAGCAAAATTATTGCTTAATGTATTATCTAGAAATAAAATTTTGACTCGACTACACACACACACACACACACACACACACACACACACACACACACACACACACTATTCAATGTCGCTACCAAATATTTTAAATAAATTTGATGATTTAAGTGATTTTGTATACACTGTATAGGTTTAAAATCCATGCTTTGGAAGAACTCGATTTACAATGGGTTAAGAGTGCTGGAGCTCGAGCGTTCTTAAGGCATGCGCATACCTCTGTGTAATTATTGTTAGTGAGTTCGAGTACATTTGAATGTAAAAACGGGGGGGGGGGGGAGAGAGAGAGAGAGAGAAGAGAGAGAGGAGAGAGAGAGAGAGAGAGAGAGAGAGAGACAGAGACAGAGACAGAGACAGAGACAGAGACAGAGAGAAAGAGAGCGACACACACAGAGAGAAAGACGGGAGAAAAATTTCTCGAAAGAGAGAGAGAGAGAGAGAGAGAGAGAGAGAGAGAGAGAGAGAGAGAGAGAGAGAGAGAGAGAGAGAGAGAGGAGAGAGAGAGAGAGAGAGAGAGAGAAAGAGACAGAGACAGAGACAGAGAGACAGGCAGACAGACAGACAGACAGACAGACAGACACAGAGACACAGAGACACAGAGAGGGATACAGAGAGAGACGGAGAAAGAGAGACAGACAAACAGACAGACAGAGAGCGGGAAAGAGAGCGAGAGCGAGAGCGAGAGAGAGAGAGAGAGAGAGAGGAGAGAGAGAGAGAGAGAGAGATATGTACATAGAAAAGGTATACATGCATCTAAGATGAGTGCATACTCTTCACAGTCATTCATGCATGGAACTCCGAACAAAGCCCTCGGTCAAGTGGTCTTATTTATGGTCATTTTTGTAATACTTTCCATCAACTTATGACAATCTTTTTCTAACGGAATACATTGTTTTCTTCAGTCATGGGAACAAACGAAAATGAACAGCATTTTTCAATACTTTGCTATCTCATAGACACAAATTCAGGGAAGTTACACGCAAAACAGCTTACACTCAACACAATATAAAAAGCACGCAAAAAATAAACAGCAATACCTCAGCCAGTTATAAACTCACAAAGTAAAATCATAAACACTCGTGTACGCACCAGCATGCCCACGAATCCCCCCCCCCCACACACACATACGATTCGCACGCACGCGCACGCACACACACATACATACATACACACGCTCACTCGCCTGCGCGTGCGTGCGCGAAACATTTGCACACATGCACATGCATTTTTATGACAAACCAAATTGTTGTAACATGTATGATCAAACAAAATATCAATTAGTTCAATATTGCATTCAAATCAAATCAAATTTTTTGTTTCCAGATGGTACATTGAATAGGCTTTGATTTGCTTTTTTCATCAAGCCATCTATCTAAAGAAAAAACCCAACTGAATCAAAAGCAGAAAAGAACATTCACCAACATAAACTAACATAATTTCAACAGCCTCAATAAAATATGTCTATAGAAACTACAACCAACAACAATAAAAATTTAAAAAAATTAAAAAAAACAATCACTCAAAAGTCACTCACACAAACACCCCCCCCCCCCCCCCACCACACACACACGGTTCCCGCGCTCGTTCACACAGCACGTATGCATGTACCCGCATGCACACATTTAAAGTTTTTAAAAAGCATATAGTGTCACACAAAAAGCTTATATCAGTTCCAATGTCACCAATACCATTTTTTAAGACTTAAAAAAAATCCAAGAAATGTCAATAAGCAACTTATGTCAGACTACAATATCTCCATACTTCAGTTCATACTTTATATATTAGAAGAAATAGGAAAAAAACACAAACCCAACAATACCATATGATAATTCACATCACCACTGAGAGGAAACAAACACTAACAAAAATACAAACAAACAAAAATAACAACAAACCAACCAAACAAAATAAAAATAAAAAGGGGAAGGGGGTGGGAACAGATGGGGAGGGGGTATCAAGGAGGAAGGGGGAAAACACAAACAGCAAACAGAAGAATGATAGAAATCATTTATGATTATATTAATAAATAAAAACCCCTACACATACAAACAAAAACAAATACACCCAAACACAAAAATAAAACAAAACAAACAAAAAAAGAACAAAAAAGGCCTTAACCACTAACCAAAGTAATATAAATTAAATAGTGCTAATAGTCCCATTAACAAAAGTAATAAATTCAGAAACCATTTATACTGAAACTATTGAACTGGGTAAGAATAAATGCATGAAAAGAATGTCTCCAATCTAGTCATCAGATCAGTGGTTTGGCTTTCTCCTTTTCAATGTGCAGAATGTACACATGTTTACATACATCACTTATACCTTTTCCCATTCATCAATAAATTAAGAAAACAAAAAACAAAACCATAAAAAGCATATAGTGTCCCACAAACAGCTTATATCAGTTCCAATGTCACCAATACCATTATTTTAGACTTTTAAAAAATAATCCATGAAATGTCAATAAGCAATTTATGTCAGATTACAATATATCCATACTTCAGTACATACTTTATATATTAGAAGGAAGAAAAAAGAAAAAAAACACAAACGCAACAATACCATATGATAATACCCATCACCACAGAGGAAATAGCAAACACTTACAAACATACAAACAAAGAAGCAAAAAACAAAAGCAAAAACAACAAACCACACAAGCAAAATAAACAAAAGCAAAAAAGGGGAAGGGAGGTGGGAACGGGTGGGGAGGGGTTATCAAAGAGGAAGGGGGAAAAAACACAAACAGCAAACAGAATTTTAGTAACGATTTATGATTATATCTATAAATTAATAAAACCCTACACATACGAACAAAAACAAAAACACACAGCAAAAAAACCAAAACAAAAAAAAGAAAAAAAGAAAGGCCTTAACCACTAACCAAAGTAATATAAATTTAATAGTGGTAAAAATCCCATTAATAAAAGTAATAAAATATTTTTTAAACCATTTATAGTGAAACTATTGAACTGGGTAAGAAAAACTGCATGAAAAAATGTTATACTGAAACTATTGAACTGGGTAAGAATAAATGCATGAAAAGAATGTCTCCAATCTAGTCATCAGATCAGTGGTTTGGTTTTCTCCTTTTGAATTTGCAGAATGTACACGTGTTTACATACATCAATTATACCCTTTCCTGTTCATCAATAAATTAAGAAAGCAAAAAACAAAACAAAAAATAACATATAGTGTCGCACAAACAGCTTATATCAGTTCCAATGTCACCAATACCATTATTTTAGACTTTAAAAAAAAAGATTCCATGAAATGTCAATAAGCAATTTATGTCAGATTACAATATCTCCATACCTCAGTACATACTTTATATATTAGAAGGAAGAAAAAGAAAAACAACCACAAATGCAACAATACCATATGATAATACCCATCACCACTGAGAGGAAATAAACACAAACATACAAACAAAGAAACAAAAAACAAAAGCAAAAACAACAAGAAACCAACCAACAAAATAAAAACAAAAAAGGGAAGGGGGTGGGAACGGATGAGGAGGGGGTATCAAGGAGGAAGGGGGAAAAACACAAACAGCAAAGAGAATTATAGAAATCATTTATGATTATATTAATAAATAAAAACCCCTACACATACGAACTAAAACAAATACACCCAAACACAAAAATAAAACAAAACAAAACAAAACAGAAAAAAGGCCTTAAACCACTAACCAAAGTAATATAAAGTAAATAGTGCTAATAGTTCCATTAATAAAAGTAATAAAATAAATTTAAAAAACCGTTTATACTGAAACAATTGAACTGGGTAAGAATAAATGCATGAAAAAAAAAATCTCTAATCTAGCCATCAGATCAGTGATTTAGTTTTCTCCTTTTAAATTTGCAGACTGTACAGTGTTTACATACATCACTTATACCTTTTCCCATTCATCAATGAATTAAAAAAACAAAAAACAAATCCATAAAAAATCATATAGTGTCCCACAAACAGCTTATATCAGTTCCAATATCAACAATACCATTATTTTAGACTTTAAAAAATAATCCATGAAATGTCAATAAGCAATTTATGTCAGATTACAATATATCCATACTTCAGTACATACTTTATATATTAGAAGGAAGAAAAAGAAAAAACCACAAACGCAACAATACCATATGATAATACCCATCCCACTGAGAGGAAAAACCAAACACTTACAAACATACAAAGAAACAAAAAACAAACAAACAAAAAAACAAACAAGCAAAATAAACAAACAAAAAAGGGGAAGGGGGTGGGAACAGATGGGGAGGGGGTATCAAGGAGGAAGGGGGAAAACACAAACAGCAAACATAATTATAGTAATGATTTATGATTGTATTGATAAAACCCCTACACATACAAACAAAAACAAAAACACACCAAAAAACATAAAACAAAACAAGAATAAAAGGAATGCCTTGACCACTAACCATAGTAATATAAATTTAATAGTGCTAATAGTCCCAATAATAAAAGTAAATAAAATAAATTCAAAAACCGTTTATACTGAAACTATTGAACTGGGTAATAAAAAAAAAAGCATGAAAAAATGTCTCCAATCTAGTCATCAGATCACTGGTTTGATTTTCTCCTTTTCAATTTGCAGAATGTACACGTGTTTACATACATCACTTATACCTTTTCCCCGTTCATCAATAAATTAGAAAAAACAAAAAACAAAACCATAAAAAGTATATAGTGTCCCACAAACAGCTTATATCAGTTCTAATGTCACCAATACCATTATTTTAGACTTAAAAAAAAGAATCCATGAAATGTCAATAAGCAATTTATGTCAGATTACAATATTTCCATAACTCAGTTCATACTTTATATATTAGAAGGAAGAAATAGGAAAAAAACACAAATGCAGCAATACCATAATTATGATAATACCCATCACAACTGAGAGGAAATAAACACTAACAAATATACAAACAAAACCAACAAAAAACTAACCAAACAAAATAAAAACAAAAAAAGGGGAAGGGGGTGGGAACAGATGGGGAGAGGGTATCAAGGAGGAAGGGGGGAAAAAACACAAACACAAACAGAATTATAGAAATCATTATGATTATATTAATAAATAAAAACCCCTACACTACATAAACAAAAACAAATACACCCAAACACAAAAATTTAAAAAAACAAAATGAAAAAAAAAAAAAGGCTTCAACCACTAACCATGTAATATAATTGATATAGTGCTAATAGTCTCATTAATAAAAGTAATAAAATAATTCAGAAACCGTTCATACTGAAACTATTGAACTGGGTAAGAATAAATGCATGAAAAAAAAATATCTCCAATCTAGCCATCAGATCAGTGGTTTGGTTTTCTCCTCCTTTCAATTTGCAGAATGTACACGTGATTACATACATCAATTAATACCTTTTCCCTTCGTCAATAAATTAGAAAAAACAAAAAAACGAAACCATACTAAACATATAGTGTCCCACAAACAGTATATATCATTCCAATGTCACCAATACCATTATTTTATACTTAAAAAAACGAATCCATGAAATGTCAATAAGCAATTTAATGTCAGATTACAATATCTCCATAATTCAGTTCATACTTATATATTAGAAGGAAAAAAAGAAAACCACAAAGGCAACAATACCATATGATAATACCCATCACCACTGAGAGGAAAAAACAAACACAAACATACAAACAAACAAAAACAACAAAAACCAACCAAACAAAATAAAAACAAAAAAGGGGAAGGGGGTGGGTACCGATGGGAAGGGGGAAAACACAAACAGCAAACAGAAGAATTAAAGAAATCATTTATGATTATATTAATAAATAAAACTCCCTACACATACAACAAAACCAAATACACCCAAACACAAAACTAAAACAAAACAAAGCACAAAAAAGGCCTTAAACCACTAACCAAAGTAATATAAATTAAATAGTGCTAATAGTTCCATTAATAAAAGTAATAAAATAAATTCAGAAACCGTTTATACTGAAACTACTGAACTGGGTAAGAATAAATGCATGAACAAAATATCTCCAATCTAGTCATCAGATCAGTGGTTTAGTTTTCTCCTTTTCAATTTGCAGAATGTACACGTGATTACATACATCAATTATACCTTTTCCCCTTCATCAACAAATTAAAAAAACAAACAAAACCATACAAAGCATATAGTGTCCCACAAACAGCTTATATCAGTTCCAATGTCACCAATACCATTATTTTAGACTTAAAAAAGAATCCATGAAATGTCAATAAGCAATTTATGTCAGATTACAATATCTCCATAATTCAGTTCATACTTTATATATTAGAAGGAAGAAAAAGAAAAAAAACACAAACGCAACAATACCATATAATATTACCCATCACCACTGAGAGGAAATAAACACTAACAAACATACAAGCAAACAAAAACAACAAAAAACAACCAAACAAAATAAAAACAAAAAAGGGGAAGGGGGCGGGAACGATGGGGAGGGGGTATCAAGGAGGAAGGGGGAAAACACAAACAGCAAACAGAAGAATTATAGAAATCATTTATGATTATATTAATAATTTTTTTAAAAAACTACACATACGAACAAAAATAAATACATCCAAACACAAAAATAAAACAAAAGAAAACAAACAAAAAAAGGCCTTAAACCACTAACCATGGTAATATAAATTGAATAGTGCTAATAGTCTCATTAATAAAAGTAATGAAATGAATTCAAAGACCGTTTATACTGAAACTATTGAACTGGGTAAGAATAAATGCATGAAAAAAATGTCTCCAATCTGGTCATCAGATCAGTGGTTTGGTTTTCTCCTTTTCAATTTGCAGAATGTACATGTGATCACATACATCACTTATACCTTTTCCCGTTCATCAATAAATTTAAAATAAATAAAAAAAACCATAAAAAGCATATAGTGTCCACAAACAGCTTATATCAGTTCCAATGTCACCAATACCATTATTTTAGACTTTAAAAAAAAGATTCCATGAAATGTCAATAAGCAATTTATGTCAGATTACAATGTATCCATACTTCAGTCCATACTTTATATATTAGAAGGAAGAAAAAGAAAAAAAACACAAATGCAACAATACCATATGATAATACCCATCCCCACTGAGAGGAAAAAACAAACGCAAACATACAAAGAAACAAAAAACCAAACAAGTAAAATAAACAAAAACAAAAAAGGGGAAGAGGGGTGGGAATGGATGGGGAGGGGGTATCAAGGAGGAAGGGGGAAAACAAAAACAGGAAACATAATTATAGTAATGATTTACGATTACATTGATAAATTAAACCCCCTACACATACGAACAAAAACAAAAACACACAAAAAAACAGAAAACAAAACAAAAAAAGGAAGTACATGTACATGCAAAAGAATCGCAACTCATTCAAGAAATGGCATGTTATGCTTGGAAGAAAACGAGTTTTACTGGGTCACATTTATGGTTACTATGCTTGCTGTTTATGCAGGGGAAAATGTGAAAAGATAGCTAACTATGGAAAAAAAACCAAACAACAAACTCATGCCCCTTACAGATGGGGAACAGATAAGCCCAATACAGGCATATGCTTTAAGAGCAAAATCATGAAGTTACTACAAAAACTATTCATGTCAGGCAGGCAATGTTGGAATGTTTTATAAGTAGTTGGTTACACGGCTGTTGACAATACCCACATTCTACCGGATACAATGAAAAGGAAAAAGGCCGCAATAAATTACTTCCCTTTGTGTTCAGTACTTCAAATTCAGTAATAAAAAAAAAAAGCAAGAGCGAAAAGAATCAGCTTATCATAATAAAGTTCAAGAAAGCTATAGTAAATGTTTCCATACAAAATGCCAAAATATGTTATGGAAAAGGAGATAGGTGGAAAGATTAAGTACTTTTAACACAAGACTGTCACAGCATTCCTTGATGAAATGCATTTTCTTTATAAAAATTTAAAGCACACAAAAAACCAAACCTAGCACAGTATGCTGATGATATTGCAATTTGGATGAATACAAGCATTTAGGAAACATACGTCTAAAAGAAAATATATCCTAACAAAATCTATCAATTAGAAATAGATAAATTAGACATTTACATGAAAGAAAATGGTCTTTCTCTTTCAGGAGAAAAAACTAAACCAATACTATTTCTAAATGGTGAAAATCCTAATTGTTTACCAGCATTACACGTAAATAGGGAAACAAAATATTCTCAAAATGTTAAGTTTCTGGGTGTTCATTTAAACCCCAAATTAAATTGGAGATTCTACACTGAGTCTAGTAAACAAAGCAAGGAAACGATTAAACCTTCTCAAAATTGTTGCCCTTCAGCCATGGGGTCAGGACACAAAGACTCTCCTTCACTTAGCAACTAGTCTAGTCAGATCAACGTTGGTTTATGGGCAGGGGGTTTACTATTCAGCTCCGCCTTCTTGATTGAAAAAGCTACAAAGCATTGACAGTAAATCAATCAAAACTAGCTCTTGGAGTTCCAGTGCATCCGAATACACTAAATACATATTGAGACGTCAATTTACTTTATCAGATCATCCCCATTTATCTGTAGCTAAATTTGTTACAAGAAGTCTGTCAGCATCAAACTTATTAAAAACTGAAGTACATCGATTCAGTCAAAGATTCTCCTAAGTGAGCCCAACGTATCTCACCACTTTGTCCAATTTATAATTACATAGACGATTTACTGTCAGTGTGATATTGGCATTTCATCAATACCCATTGTACCGATTGTTCCTAAGATACCACAGTGGCAGCATAAGGAGGCTAAATTTCATATTGATTATACCATTCACAAAAAAAGATTACAAAATTGATATGTTGACTTATGTAAAACAACACCTTGAAAAAAATTATCTAAATCATCTAAAAGTGTTTACAGATGGTTCCGTTTATGACTTAAGTGCAGGATTAGCTTTCGTTCTTTCTGCTCTGAAGATGCAAAAATCATTCTATCTAGGGAAGGGTTTCTCGATATTCAGCGCTGAGCTCTATGCCATACTTATGGCTCTGATTACTATAAATAACAGTAATTTTGCATTTTTTCACATCGTTTTTTGTGTTGACTCGATGTCTGTACTATATAGCTTACAAGACTGGAGCTCAAAAGTAAGGGCAAATTTACTAATAGAAATAAAATATTTCATACATTGTATCATGACAAAAGGTATCGGAATAGATTTTTGCTGGATTCCTTCTCACTGCGGAATATACTGGAATGAAATAGAAGATAATCTTGCAAAAAATATGTGCAAAAAGAGATTGCCCACTTCATAACTTAAAAATAATTGTGAACTTAATTCATTTTTGGAAAACCATGTACATAAGAATAACTTTTATGGAAAATTAGAAATACAAGGCTATCCAAGGCATATTACTAACATTATTTATAAGTTGTGATTAAATTCTTGGAAGACCAAATATTCTCGAAATGTAACATGCTCCTGTTCTGAGCCGCTATCTTGTGAGAATATTCTTTTTTAATGTTCAGTTCTAAATTCACTTTACCAAAATAAATGGTATTGAAATTCAAAAGGTACCATTGAAAACCGTTGATTACTGATGTCGGTAGGATTATTTCCAAGTCTTCTGTAAATATTTTATTGTAGGCTTTTGTTTGTTTGGTCTAATATCACCAAGTGTGAATAGACTTAACTACAACAAAAATCAAACATTCATACAGCTAAGTGTTTCGTACGATTTCTTGTTTACAGTTTACGACCAGCCACTAAAACAAACCCACACATGCTCAGTTTTCTAGTTCCACACATCTTGGGTTTTATGAAAGCACAAGTGTCAGCAAGAAGCGCTGAAAAAAAACAATCAAACCTGGAACGCCCTACATTATCAGTGATCTGCTAGAATACATAATTTCACCACATTTGGTACACTGGATTTTGGAATATACATACTCGAAGTGAAGTTTCATACTTACAGGAAATCATGTACATAACAGATACAGTAGAAAGGTTGGACAAATCCAAGAAAGCTGACAAGAAATCATGCAGCAATATGGGCCTCTAAACTTTATCTCCATGTTATTTTCTTTCCAGATTGGACTGAACAAAACAAAATATAAAAAGGCTGTGATTAATATATTTGCACTGACAAATGGAAATCAAAAACTGCTGGGAGAGATGCAGATGAAGTAGTCTATCAATGGGCTGGGAGTGCTATGACCTGGGTAAGAACATGTCCCTGAGCTACAGCAAAGCAAAAGAAAAATCAGGGAACAGGACATATCATATCATATCAATCTATGTATAACATTGAAGGCAAGCATTTATCATACCACATTTTGTAGAATAAAAGGTAACGGCAAACGTGTTTTCATAACCTATGTGGTCGTTGGGGAGTAAGGTAACAGAAACCTCAGCTTCTCTATAGACCAGCATATTGAGGGCAGCGCCCATCTCTCCTCTCTTCTTCATCTATCATGTCCCTAAAGAGGGTAGGTACCCATTTACAGCTAGGTGACAATTGAAGCCAAGACGCCCAAACAGCTACTCATCTGCTTGGTAACCATGCTCAATGCTGCTTAAACTTAGCTTGGGTAAAGTGTGTGTTCTGATCACTGAGCTATACTCTACCCCAATAACAAAAGGGAAAAAAAAAGTCAAGGTTCAAGATATATGCCGATTTTCACAAATCAAAATACCTTAACTCCTTTCTTACTGTGACATTCCAATATTTTCCACACTTCCAGCCTTTAAAAAAAAGAAATGGCCAATTTTTAAAGTCAATTTTGGTTACAGAAGCCAGCAAATCCAGCCATTTCTTTCAACTACACAGACATACAGAGTTTTAATTGCATGTTATTTAGAAACTGTTATTCTCCATTTACCTTCACCACGAAAATACAAAACTACACACACAAGGGTGTGCAACTTTTGGGTAGGGGACACAATCTAGCATACCCCAGTGATGATAAAATTACCCGAGGTAGACTATTCGGTAGATAACTCTTGTCACACAAATACACACACACACACACACACACACACACACACACACACACACACACACACACACACACACACCATTTCTGCAATGCATTATCACAGTTTTCCCAGCACCCTCCCCCAAAGATTATTCATTAATGCTTTCTAAACCCACCTCCTACTGTTGCTTTTGGATAAAATTAATTCTAAAGTACACACCCTTCGACTAATTATTCCATCTTCCATTCTAAATCCAACACCCTCCTACTTCTGTTTTTAGGTACATTTTTTTCTAAAAAGGCTCCCTACCTCCACTCACCCCTGAAGCTAATGAGAAGTTTGCCTGTCCCCTATCCCCATCCTCAGTCTTTACACCTCTTTCCCAATCACTATACACCAGAACATTACAACACCCCTCCCCCTTCCTAGCATCCTTTTTCAAAAAATTCTCGCCTCCCCCCTCCTACCAACCCCGAAGAAAAAACGTTTAGCCACTGTGTCAGCATACACCATTATCCACCTGCCTTTTGTGTCCACATGTGGGGCCAGGGTTAGTGTTGAAGTTATTGTTAGAGTTGTTAAAAGTTAATAGAGGGTAAGGGTTATCCGTCAGATGGTCTGTCTGAATGTTAGAATTCATGTGGACACAATAGCACGTGGACAATTGGTATGTAGCTAAAGACACAATGTTACGCGCCTTTTGAAACCTGTACCCCGTTTCAGACGAGTAGGTCATCGTGTACTGGTCGGAACTAATAACCACGTGCACGCAGGGACTGGATGTAAATAAAAAGCATCCAAGCACTTATTGGATTGTCCTTGAAATAAAAAAAATAGATAAAAAAAGAAATAAATTGTCTTTAACTTGCAAAAGCATGAAGCTTTAAATCAGAATTAGTTGTATCAAAAGCCAAGGTACAGATTGAACATCCATGACCACAAATGTTCATCTTAGCTGTCAAAATATTGCAGGCCTTGGGCATTTTTAAACCCATTAAAAGTATATTAGCCACCCCCCCCCCCCCCCCCCCTTTAAATTCCATGTGAGAAAAAAGGCTACTGGCCAGCCCTCTTTTTGTGTCCCTTTAATGTGTATCTGAACCCACCTAAACATCCCTTTCCCTCACCTCTCCATCCAACCTGATGTCTCCTCCCCACAACTATCTCCTTCACACACAGCCCTTCCCACACCCACACCCACACATACGCCTGCGTGCACACACACACACACACACACACACTAACACACACTAACACTAACACTTAACTATACAATGGTACAGACAGACAGACACAGACACAGGCACACACACAACTATACAATTTTTGTGAAAAATTCTATAAAAAAACAAACAAACCTACAAGTACCATAAAATCCTACTAATGTACTTGATAGCACACAGGTTTGGTATACTCCTGGCAAATCATTAAACAGATCTGCTCACTATACCTGTTCCCAATTCTGCCCACACACACAAAAAAAAAAATCCTGAAATACCCTATACATTAGTGGTGGCGAAAGTAACAGCAATGGATAATTCTGATGACTTGGAATATTTTCCCCAAATTTTCCCAAAACATTTTTTAAAAGAATTTTCGAGCAAATCTACTTTAGCCAAAATCAAAGCCTTTTTTTTAAGGTTTCTGACACTTCACTTCCCAACGACCACTTAGATTATGATACACATTTACTTATTCTCTAATGACAAAAAGAATTCTCATTAAATAAAATTAAAAGAATTGCCATATAGAGTGATTTTATGGTCCATGAGCATGAGCATAAAGAGATCGACAGAAATTTTTTCTATTGGCTTTTTTTTTTTTTAAGAAAAAACAAAGAAAACAATTACTAATTTGTGTAATTTTGCCATCTTTTCTGGCACTTATTACACTTTCCCCCTTGATTAAAATAAACCTTTAGCATATTTTCAATAGGTATTGATCGGCTTCTCTTTTGCCACCTTGCCACACAGAAAGGGGGAGGGGGGGCTGAGGAAGTAAAGATCTTTTAAAAGATCCGAGAAAGTTCTTGAAAATTCATTTAATTCTTCACCAAAAGGCAGCATCTTCTTTTTACCACGGAAGTCTTAATGTGGCCCGTATCATTGAAAAACAGTATGTAGCCAAATATTTATGACATATACTCATAAAAAGCCATTGAATAAATATATAAATAAATCGGTAAATAAACATTTTATTCCACTATTTTATACTTCTGTTCCAATTTAAAAAACCTTAAATTGATATTAGGATTTGTGTTTCACAGTATCAATCTTTTCTAGCATATATCTTTTTTTACGAACTATCTGTAACACTAAGTTTTTCGTTTGTCTGTTGTTGTTTTTTACAAACTAGATGCGTTCAAAATAGCGAAAATCTAATGCACAGGTGTTTTTTTTTAGATAAACTTGCATAGAGGATATTAACTTATTTACTAAAAGTATTTTTTGTACAATGTGTAATTCCATCATTACCAAATAAAATCCTGCAAGAGTTTCTATAGAACAATATAGAAAATTATGTTTAAAGTTAACGATGCTAATATCCACCAATTTTCTGTGGTCATCTGTTCATAATGAGTTAACTTGAGAGAACACAATGCATGAAGTACTCTGTTGTTTCTGATTATAATTTTGAAATCAATCTGAATTATCCAAAAAAATGCAGTTGGTCTGTGTACAGCAGTGTTACAAAAAAACAGTAAAACATATTTTTCAAAAAATCTGTACACAGCCCAGTGAAAGCAGACATGTTAAAAGATGCACAAGTTGGGAAGTGTTCTAGTCTGTCCCGAGCCTAAGGCTCATCAGGCCGGTGCTTATCCCGGTTTCTGTGGCGTTAAGCGACTGAGAGTCATAGACTCCCCCCTGGATAGGACGCCAGTCTATCGCAGGGTTAACCCCCAACACAAGGTTGGTACCCCTTTTACACCTGGGTGGGGTGAGAAAATAGCCGTAAAGTGCCTTTTCCAAGGGCACAACGCCATAGCCGATAGCTGGGATCGAACCCGCAACCTTAAGATTACGAGTCCAACTCCCTAACCACTAGACTACAGCGGCGGCTAGGTAAGTGTTCTACAATAGAATAAATCTGAGCTTAAATATAAAGCTTTAAAGCTAGTTACACCCAAGAGTTTACACAAAATAAGAAAACAACAAAACAAGAGCTCAATCACTGAAAGAATGCCATGTAGGCCTAGTTCTAAATCTCAACACACCATTTTGTAAAAAAAAAAAAAATTATGACATGCACGAGACAACCAAACCAAGTAACTGAACGTGAATTTTCAATGGCAGCTGTCACAGTAAGTTGATATAAATAAAAAGGTAGCAAGGTTTCCAAAGCTTCTTTACACGAGTTTTAGCCAAATTAGATAAATAAAGTGTTGAATCCTATCAATTAATCACTGCATTCTGTCTTAACTTGCACAACAGATAGTATTTTCACTTCCTCGAGACTTACCAGAACTGCACAAATTGAACATGGGAGTTGCAGTGAATGAAAACCAACGTTTACATCACATGAATCAAACCAGTCTTGTGTCAGAGAAATCCTAGATAAAGAAATATTTTGATAGTACTTTTTTAAATTCAAATATTCTTGAGCTTATTCTGCATCCCCTTAGCCTCATAACAGATGTCAAATTCGAAACCGGAACCAAATACTGTTGAAGATGATGCACACATTTCTGCTGGAGTGTTCCGTAGCTCTTGATAGGTCTTCAGTCTCCAAGCCCCTGAAAGCAGTTAACATAAAAATTATAAAAAAAACCAGGAAAATGAGGAAGGAGTGTGGGGGCAGAGGAGAGAGAGGGTGGAAGAGGGGGTGAGAGAGAGAGAGAGAACAAAGACAAAAATGAAACACAAACGCGAGATAGGAGAGCGAGAGTGGAAAAACAGACAAGAGAGGAATAGAAGGGAAGAGAGAGAGCGAAGAAGAAAGAGAGAGAAAGAGAGAAAGAGAGAGAGAGAGAGAAAGAGAGAAAGAGAAAGAGAGAGAGAGAGAGAGAGAGAGAGAGAGAGAGAGGGAGGGAGGGAAAGAGAGAGAGAGAAAAGAGAGAAAGAGAGAGAGAGAGAGAGAGAGAGAGAGAGAGAGAGAGAGAGAGAGAGAGAGAGAGAGAGAGAGAGAGAGGAGAGGGAAAGAGAGAGAGAGAGAGAGGGAGAGAGGGAGGGAGGGAGGGGGAAAGAGAGAGAGAGAGAGAGAGAGAGAGAGAGAGAGAGAGAGAGGGGGGGAGAGAGAGAGAGAGACAGACAGACAGACAGACAGACAGACAGAGAGAAAGAGAGACAGTGAGAGAGAGGAGGAGGAGGAGGAGATAGGTACACAGTGGAAAAATTCTCAACAAATTAAGACTGATTAAAAAAAAAAAACATAACAGACAGATTTCCATTAAACAACGGAAAAAACTCACCTGTAATCAACAGTACTGGAAATCCAATATTGTACGTTATCTCAAAAATTACTCATTTGAACATAAAACTTTTAATCAAAGTAAATTCATAACTGCCCTCTCGTAATAAAACTTTTTTTTTTAGCTGAAATACGTTATTTGATTTCATTGCCTTTAAAGATGCAAATTTATAATAATTCTCTTAACACACTGTCAAAAGCCCTCTCTGCTAATTGGTTTTAAACTAAGTTGCCCTTTACGGACTTTTAAACAAAATCTCTCCTTTTAACACACAAGTCATCAAAATTATCTCCACGCTCAACATGTTGATTTCTCTACCACCAACAACTCAATATAATTCAACAGAACAACCTACTCATTTCCAGACTGCATAAATAACATCCTTGTAAACTGGAGTATGAGAACAGCGATTTTCTCACCTGCTTGCCTCCCTCCCTCATGCAGGCAGTTGCAGCATCAGTGGTCGCAACAAACTGTTGACAGATTCTTCCCCACAGCACTGAGGTCTGTTCCAAATGAAATGCAGGTCCTGGGAAGATCTCCACTGGCGCTCAGTTCTTTTCTCTGGATGAACATGGAACAGTGCCTGGCGATAGTCGACTTCGGTGGCACTCTCCCGGTTCACAAGGTACCTGGTTTAACAGATGTACATCACAGCGTGAATGATAGGGAAATAGATGAAACAAGAAGCAGGAAGGGCAGAAAAATAGATGATAAAAATAAACAGAAATAAAGACTAGATCAGGGAAGAGGTCATTAAGAAGAGAAGTTTATGAGTGAGAAGAGGTAAGAAAAGAAAAAATGAGTAGGAATAGAGTCTGTAACGTGACAAATTAGCCAGTCTGCTACGGAGGGCAGAGGACCGTGGGAAGTGGAGGAGGCTGGTTGCAGAATCTTCAGTTGTACCCACACGGGACTTCGGGACAGACCAAGACCAAGAGTAACAAACCTACAAAAGTTTATGGAGCAGGAAAAAAGCTACGATGGACAAAAACAATGGACACGTGACTCACAAAAACAAAAACAGATTGGAATGGGGAAAAAATTCTCGTCAGAAAAAATACCCTGACAGATGGGCACGAAATTGTAAAATATCTTACCTTTCAGAAAAGGCAGGTCCTGATGGTTGCTATCATTTGTCAAGGTCAGGTCACAGGCACTTGATAGGGTAGGTGCTCATGGCTGCTCTCACACTTGGCTCACAGGCACGGGTGATCCACATGACTTTAACCACCCGGTTAGGACCCATGTATCAAAGGATAAGGAGGAGGAGGGATCTATCCCAAGGAAATTATGTAAGAATGGAGTAACAAGAGTTACAGCCCCCTAATTATCACTATTATGTGCAAATGAAGTGACAAGAGTCAAATTCCTTGCTCATCTCCAAAAACCATAAAAGCACATTCCTACAAAACTATACAATACAGCATTTACCCCAAAACTATCAAGCACAACGATCTCTGAAAACAATGAAGCACAAAATAGGACTGAAAACATATCTCCGAAAACTATGGAGCACAACATACCTCTGAAAGCTATCAGCAAATCTCCAAAAACTACAGAGCATAACATATCTCCAAAAACTATGGAGCATAACACATCTCCGAAAGCTGTGAGCACAGCACATCTCCGAAAGCTGAGTACAGCGTATCTCCGAAAGCTGTGGAGCATAACACATCTCCGAAAGCTGAGTACAGCACATCTCCGAAAGCTGAGTACAGCACATCTCCGAAAGCTGTCAGTACAGCACATCTCCGAAAGCTGAGTACAGCACATCTCCGAAAGCTGAGTACAGCACATCTCCGAAAGCTATGGAGCACAAAATATCTCCAAAAGCTGTGATTACAGCACATCTCCGAAAGCTGAGTACAGCACATCTCCGAAAGCTGTGAGTACAGCATATCTCCGAAAGCTGTGAGTACAGCATATTTCCATCCTGAAGCTTAATATCTCATGATCTAACATCCCAGATCCAAAGAAGATTTCCTTTATCCTCCATTCTTAATCCTTTGATGACAAGGGCCTAACAAGGTAAAGTTATCATCATGTTTCACACCCCACTAAACTGATGGGAAGAATCTGGCAAACAAAAACGTGAATGTGTTATTGATAACATTGACCAATAACAGGGAAATTGTGTGTGAGTGTGTGCACATTATTATTTGTGGATGTCTTAAGATAGATGCGAGTGTCTCATTATTATTTGTGGATGTCTTAAGATAGATGCGAGTGTCTCAAAGAGAGAGAGAGAGACAGAGAGACAGACAGACACAGACAGACAGACAGACAGACACAGAGATTGAGAGAAAATGAGAGAGAGAGAGAGAGAGAGAGAGAGAGAGAGAGAGAGAGAGAGAGAGAGAGAGAGAGAGAGAGAGAGAGAGAGCGAGCGAGAGCGAGAAAGAGAGGGGGGGAGAGATTGAGATAGAGATAGAGAGAGAGAGAGAGAGAGAGAGAGAGAGAGAGCGAGAGAGAGAGACTCAAACTCCGGATTTTAAATGTAAGGCCACCGGCCTGTATGCAAGGGGTTAGGCATTTTGACAAAAACTGCAAACAAAACAGTAAACAAAAATGATGTTGGCACTGTCGTAAGTGAGAGAGAGAGAGAGAGACAGAGACAGGGAGACAAACACAGACAGAGAGACAGACAGACAGACAGACAGACAAAGAAAGAGAGATGACTCAACATGAATTCCCTTTTTAAAACTTAATACCTACTCTTATGGAAGATGAACTCCTGTATCCATTAGATCATTTTAAAGATGGATATTTAACACAACTAAAAAAGAGCATAATAAAAGCAACAACAACAAAATCTGCACCAAGCTTAGTGTTTACTAATCAGCAATAAAACATTGATATGCTGATAATATTTTTCCTCCACCATACTTGCTAACTAAAAGCGCAGCAATTAACTTCAAGCAACTAGAAAAATGGTACACATTTTACAGGGAACAGGTCACAATTTTCCGTATTAGGTTTGGTTTTGTTTTGTTTTGGGGGAATTATCTTTGATAATAAACTGCGGAATTACTCGTGCATACAAGCTGGCTTAGCGTAACACCAGCACTACAGCTGCAAGAGGGGTAACCTATCAACAGGTGCAGATAACTCCTATGGTCATCCACCCCGCATCCCAAAGTTTACACGGTTTTTACATTCAAAGATTTGCAGTGACAAAAAAAAAGATTTCCAATTCAACCTGTCCATTCCGTTCTGCTGACCATTTGAGTTTACTATTTTAAAGCCACTGTATATTCTATACATGTTGTTTTTTTTTAAATGGAAGAGGAAAGACACAAAGCATCAGGCTTATTGGTTATTTAACAGGACAGAAAATAATATATTCACTGTGAACTGATTAAGAAATAGCCGTGCAACTTAGGACCAGCTGAATGAAATATACAGTTAAAGGATACTGTCCCGATTTTCTTTGGTCTGTAGAGCTAAAAGAGGGGATGCGGTGGCGAAAGTCTGTATTAACTTATTTTAAAAGTTGGGGGGTTAAGCAATATGTGGAATAGTTTCGCGGTTTCACATGGCATTGACAAAGAACTCAGTACAGTGTAGCAAGATTCTGATTGTAGAAATCTAGTTAAGCCACATAGGAATGGGAGCACATGGAAAGTTTGCCCTACTACTTCATTTTTATCCCCGTATTAAAAAAAAAAGTTTGGCTTTTTTGTATAACCTCACCCTTTTCGATTTTTATTTTCAAATGAGTAAAATTATGTATGGATAACTAGTCCGAGGTCATAAAAAGAATGGCATCACTTACCTGTGGCCTCACAATAAATCTACAAGGAGCAGCAACGGTCATTGCGTCTTGTCCAGTTAAACAGCAAACTGAAATCAACTAAACAGTGAAGTGCGCAGGCCTGGTATATCAGCGCCCTCTGTGGGTGAACAGAACTCACTTTCCTTTCCTCGTGCATCACGGACCATGGCTCTGCTGATGGCAATATCAACATTGAACTTTAACTAGACGCCATGGCTCAGTGGTTAGCGCCTTGGATTTCGGACTGAAAGGTCGCGGGTTCGAATCCCATAAGAGTCATAAGGACTTTTCGGACTCCAACCGGCTCCTACCCAAAGTGAGTGTGCTGTGGGATTAGTGGGGAGACTGGGACCACACAGTCAAGCTTCAGCCATTTTATAGATTCGAGTTTGAAAGTGTTGCTCAAATTACCTGACCATCACTGCAGGTGTCTGTATCTCTCGGGCCCGGTGGATGTCGGGATATATCATGATAGTAAGCGTAGAGTGCAGCCCTGTCAAGAAGTCTCAAAGCACATGCACTTTCATAGTAGTATCATTGTCATCCCCATTCTCTTCCATCATCATGCAATGAAAAAATTACCTCTGAATCCGTGGCCCCAGTTGCTCTGGTCTCATGGTGACCTCAGATTCGGTTTCCCCATACGCTTCTGTGCTTCTGGTGAGTTTGTGTCAAAGCCTTTGGGGTTGGAGGTTCGAGGGAGACGGTCGTTGGAGGGACGTTGTGGTGATCGCCACCTCAGGTGGGCGTCTCACTCAGTCTGGCTCCGCCTCTGAGCTAATACTGTTGTTGGTAGGGGCTTAGTAGATGGTGTCCTGCATATATTAGCTCAGGACAGCCACCACTGAACACCACCAAAGTGACCCAGCAGAAGTGCAGGGCCCCTCTGGCTGGTGGCCCCACGGTGACCTGATATTGATGAGCTCCCGGTGGACTTCCGATCCTGAGGATGAGACATGACAAACCTGGGGTATGGCTGTGGCGTGGAGATTGAAACGAGCAGCGTGGGAACAGCAGAGATAGGAACATCACAGCTGACGAGGCAGCAAACAAAAAATAACCCACATACACAAAGAAAAACGCACACACAAACACGAGCGCGCGCATGCATTAGCGCGCATACCCCCCGGCCCCCCTCCCCTCTGAAATCTATATAAGCGCAAATTGCAGAGATGTGAAAAACTGCCGGTTTGAGCCCCAGCCTACCCCGACTTTTGCGCAGAAACAGAACCCAAGGCAACAAACATGACCGTGCTTCACCCCATGCATGCACACCGTGACACTATCTTTGGCACGGGTGGCGCTGTTCTTGTGGCGACACCACAACCCCGAAAAATGGCCGCTTGGCTTGCATATAGCAAGCCTTGTTGGAGGGAAAGCTGGTACGGTCCACACAACAATGCATGGTATTACGTAAAATATTAATGGTAATAAACAATAAGAGCATATTGAAAGTAAAAGAGAGAGAGAGAGACAGAGACAGAGACAGAGAGACAGAGAGACAGACAGACAGACAGAAAGACAGACAGACAGAGAGACAGAGAGACGGAGGGAGAGGGAGAGGAAGAGAGAGAGAATGAATGAATAATTTAATGAATCAATGAATGAATCAATGAATCAATGAATAGATAATCTTTATGTTTCAAGGGTTACAGAGTAAAATACTTTTTTCATCCAGCCTTAGTCCTGATCAGAGAAAATAACTATATAAAACAGAGAGACAGACAGACAAAGAGAGAGAGACAGAGACAGAGAGACAGAGAGAGAGAGACAGAGAGAGAGTTGAAACAAATATCGATTGCCAATAATCAAGAAAATCTTTAACATCTTCAAGCAATTCAGTTCATGATTAAACATCAATTTTCAATTAAAATAGTCTGTATAGACCCCGATATTCCTTGTGTTTGTGTGTGTGGAGGGGGGAGAAAGGATGTGTGTGTGTGTGTGTGTGTGTGTGTGTGTGTGTGTGTGTGTGTGTGTGTGTGTTGTGTGCGCGTGCGTGCGTGTGTGTGTGTGTGCGTGTGTGTGTGTGTGTGTGTGTGTGTGTGTCTGTGTGTTTGTGTGCGTGCGTGTGATATGTGTATGTGTGCGTGCATGTGTGTGTATGAGTATGTGTGTGTGCGTATGTGAATGTGTGCGTACGTATGCGTGTCGGTGTATGTGTGCGTGCGTACGCGTGTGTATGTGAGTGCGTGCGTGCGTGCGTATACGTGTGTGCGTACGTGTGTGTGTGTATGTGTGTGTACGTGTATGTGTATGTGTGCGTGCGTGGTGTGTGTATAATTATATATGTGTGTGCGCGTGAAAGCGAGCACGCGCGCGTGTGTATATGTGTGTGTTTGTGTGTGCATGTGTAAAGACGCTGCCAGTCTTTAAGCTCTTGAGGCTATGCAATGACTTGGCTTTTCAATTCTTTTCATTGCTTTTTAACCGCTCCAGTCTTTGGCGACACAAAAGCCAACAACAAATAAATTACGTTTCCTTTGCGCTGGATGCTTTCTCTCTTGTTTTCTTCGCTTGGCTGGAAAGCCATTGGAAAGACAATTGTGAAAGAAAATGATGAGGGACCAGAGGCAGGCAGGTGAAGCTGTATAGGAAATTGATTCAAGGTCTTTATTTTTCACCTTCACTTTCCCCTTCACCTATCCTCTAGAAAATCTTCTATCAATTGTCAAGAAGCGTAAACTTAAAGGGCACGGGGCATGTCACAAGATCAGAATCAATGGACTTGCAAAAAACAATACTGCAAGGCAGTGTCCAAAGAGGAAGAAAAGAAAGAGGCAGACCAAGGAAGAGATGGGAGGACAACATCATCAGCGAATGGACAGGCCTAGAACTCGAACAAAATTTTGAGAAGGGCAGAACAGAGAGAGAGGAATTAATGGAGGGAACTGGTTGTCAAGTCTTCAGGGGTGCCTCCTGTGGTCGCCAGACTAAGGGATAGATAGATAGATAGATAGATAGATAGATAGATAGATAGATAGATAGATAGATAGATAGATAGATAGATAGATAGATAGATAGATAGATACATACATACATACATACATACATACATACATA
>CM060341.1:10924603-10934603 GCA_030674155.1 Stramonita haemastoma | reverse complement strand
TTGATTTCTTGCGGAAAAGATTGCAACACATCGACTTAAGCAGGTGGGGTCAAGTTGTTGATTTTGAGATTTTGATTAATTATAAAACTATAGTCATTGTTCTAACTTGTACTGAAATATCAAGATGCAAGTTTGTTTCCGTTTGCTTTAAAAATAAAACGCATTCAGAAACATAAAGCCCTCAATCTGACGATTTGGCGACCTGGTTTCGGTTCCCGTTGAGGAGATATTTCTCCTGGAGTTAACATCAGTGCTGACTCCACTCTCCCCCCAAAGTCCGGATGAGACTATAAACCGAGGCCCCGTGTGTGAATGCACGCAGAACATCTTGCGCACACATTAAATCCTGTTCCACTTTTCGTAAGAGTAGGCCATCGTGTGCCGGTGGGAACAGATGACATTTACAAAACTGAATACACACGGGGAATGGATGTAAAAAAGCACATGAGTGCTTATCCTATTATCCTCGATATAAAAGAATAAAAGACAATAATTAAAAAGAAAAGAAAATAAAAAGAAATTATGACTGCCTATTACTATGCAGAACTTGTCGATTTCTCATTTTGTCACTTCCTGCAGTCTCACATCTCAATTTAACTTTTCATGCAATTTTCCGATTTTCAATATGTTTGTTTTTAATTGAATAGCCTTTTTTTTTAATTGCAGGTTAATAAAATGCTAACAACTAAAATCTTACCTACGGTGCAAAGCGACTCATTATGTGATGGAGCGTCACAAATTTCCTAGATCGCAGTATGGCTTTTGACAGTGTCAAACATCACCATATTTTTATCACAATGTCAGAAATGGGCTTTCCAAAGCATCTGATCTTGCTCAAAGCAAAATTACAATAAGATCCCGTTTGGACCCAAAACTTTCCCCCCATCCATTAGACCATGAGTGGTGGTCTGGGCGCTAGTCTTTCGGATGAGACGATAAACCGAGCGCCCGTATAAACGTATATACATACCCTCATCCTGGCTACCTATTAGGATGCAAAAGTCGTCAATTTCTCATTTTGTCACTTTCTGGTGTCTAGCATTTCAATTTGTTATGATTTTTTTTCATAGAATTAACGCTAAAAGTTAACTATAAAATATGAGAGACACACAGAGACAGAGAAAAAGGTATGCACACAGACACAGACACAGACACAGACACAGACACAGACACAGACACAGACACACACACACACACACACACACACACACACACACACACACACACACACACACACAAACACACACACACACACACACACACAAACACACACACACACACACAGTGAGACACAGAGACAGAGAGAGAAACAAACAGACAGGCACACAGATAGACACACGGACCAAAAAATACAGAAACACAGCTAGGGACACACGAGAGAGAGAGAGAGAGAGAGAGAGAGAGAGAGAGAGAGAGAGAGAGAGAGAGAGAGAGAGAGAGAGAGAGAGAGAGAGAGAGAGAGAGACAGACAGACAGACAGACAGACAGACAGACAGACAGACAGACAGACAGACAGACAGACAGACAGACAGACAGACAGACAGACAGACAGACAGACAGACAGAGAAACACAGAGAAACACAGAGACAGAGCGAACGAGAGAGCGAACGAGAGAGCGAACGAGAGAGTGAGAGAGAGTGAGAGAGAGAGAGAGAAACAGAGAGAGAGAGAGAGAAACAGAGAGAGAGACAGAGAGACAGACAGAGAAAGAGACACAGAGACAGAGACAAACACAAAGAAAATAATATAGTCCACAGAACTTTTAGCAACAAAAGTACCAAAAAAAACCAAAACCCCAATATTTAACCTGGCCATAAAATCCTTTGCTGTGACCCCAATGAACCTTCCCCACTTTGCGGCCTGTCTGATGTTAACATCACTTTTGAAAATGTCCTAGGACTCTCCACCTCACGGTTACATGGCTAGCAAACATTGATTTTTGCAGGACAGAAAAACTGTGTGATGTGTGTGTGTGTGTTTGTGTGTGTGTGTGTGTGGGGGGGGGGGTCTATGTGGGGTTGGAGGGGAGGATTGTGTTTGAGTGTGGGTGGGGGGTGGGGTTGTGTGCGTGTGTGTGTGAGAGTGTGAGAGTGTGTGTGTATGTGTGTGTGTGTGTCGTGTGTGTGAGAGTGTGTGTGTTATTAGTGATTGTGTTGTGTGTGTGTGTGTATATAGTGTGTGTATGTGTGAGCGATGGGGGATGTGTGTGTGTGTATGCATGCATATGTGTTTAGAGTGAGTGTGTGTATGTGTGTGACGATGGGTGTGTGTGTGTGTATGCATGCTATGTGTTTGAGTGTGAGTGTGTGTGTGGTGTCTGAGTGTATGTGTGCGTGCGTGCGTGTGTGTGTGTGTGTGTGTGTGTGTGTGTGTGTGTGTGTGTGTGTGTGTGTGTGTGTGTGTGTGTGTGTGTTGTGCTCTCCAGTTAAAAACTGTTTAACAAGTACTATTGATTCACTTCGGTTTGCGTACATTTACTGTACATGCTTCGAGGTGTTTGAACCTTTTTGCTACCCTCTTCACGTGTCTGTTTGCTGTGTTGTTGGCTGTTTTTTTGCATGTACTCTGTGTGTGTGTGTGTGTGTGTGTGTGTGTGTGTGTGTGTGTGTGTGTGTGTGTGTGTGTGTGTGTGTGTGTTTGTGTGTGTGTGTGAGTGTGTGTATGTGTGTTTATTTTTTTCTTCTATATTTATTTATTATTCTATTCTTTTATATCGAGGATAATGGAATAAGCACGCTTGTGTTGTTGTTTTTTACATCAAGTCCCCGTGTGTATGCAGTTGTGTAAATATTGTCATCTGTTCCCACCGGAACACAATGGCCTACTCTTACGAAAAGTGGAACAGGATTTAACATGTGCGCAAGATGTTCTGCGTGAATTCGCACACGGGACCTCGGTTTACAGTCTAATCCGAAAGACTTTTGGGGATAGTGGAGTCAACACTGATGTTAACTCCAGGGGAAAAATCCCCTCGAACGGGAATCGAACTCGGGTCGTCAAATTGCCAGCGCAATGTTCTGACCACTAGGCTATCCCGCCCCCCGTGTTTGTGTGTGTGTGTGTGTGTGTGTGTGTGTGTGTGTGTGTGTGTGTGTGTGTGTGTGTGTGTGTGTGTGTGTGTGTGTGTATGTGTGTGTGTGTGTGCGTGTGTGTGTGCATGTGTGTGTGCGTGTGTGTACGTGTGTGTACGTGTGTGTGGTGTGTGTGTGTGTGTGTGTGTGTGTGTGTGTGTGTGTGTGTGTGTGTGTGTGTGTGTGTGTGTGTGTGTGTGTGTGTGTGTGTGTGTAGTGAGTGAGTGAGTGTGTTTGTGTGTGTGAATGTTTGGGCCTGTGTTTGGGCCTGTGTGTGTTTTGGCCTATGTGTGTGTGCCTCTGTGTGTATGTGTGTGTGTATTTCTGTGTGTGTGAATGTGTGTCTGTGTCTGTTTCTGTGCCTCTGTGTTTTTTTGTGCTTATGTGTGTTTGTGTGTGTGTGTGTGTGTGTGTGTGTGTGTGTGTGTGTGTGTGTGTGTGAGTGTACCTGTGTATGTGTGTGTGTTTATGTATGTGTGTGCGTGTGTGTGTACTTGTGTGTGTATACCTGTGTGTGTGTGCTGGCACGCGCGCACACAATTAGCCAAACACTTGCTATTCATGTCTGTATCCCATGTGCTTTACAAACTTTTTCACCAATAAAGATAAAAGAGATATACCCTCACAACTGATGGAAATGAAAAGCCTCTAAAAGGAAGGACTACCGCTGAACCTCATAATGTTTTGAAATAGATGCTACGCTCAAACTGCTTTAGCAGGTCATATTCATATGAAACGTAATAAACTATAACTATTACCAGTTGTTATGAGCGAAAAAGGCTTTTTGAGATCATCTTGAAAGGAAAAGTGCGACTGTACTGGCTCGACAACTGATCTTTATCTATTCATTTGTTTGTTTGATTTTTTTTTACCTGAAAAGAATATATGCATTCACGGTTGTATTATGCCGGAAAAAATCGCGGAGACCTTTGAAATAGAAAAAAAAACTATTCAGTATTACTAATCTGCCCATAGTAAATCCCAAACACACAAGGACCTTATAGCCGAGCATTGTCCTCACACACACACACACACACACACACACACACACACAGCCAATAGATACTGTCTGAGCGCTTGACGAAGAATAATAAATCGGAAAAGATATCTTTCGGATCTTTAGGTCATGTTGTTTTCTCACTTATATTAGTGTGTGTGACTGTGCGTGTGCGTGTGCGTGTGCGTGTGTGTGTGTGTGTGTGTGTGTGTGTGTGTGTGTGTGTGTGTACATGTGTGTATGTGTGTGTTTGTGTGTGTGTGCATGTGTGTGTATGTGTGTTTGTGCGTTTGCATGTGTGTTTGTACGTGTGCTTGTGTGTATGTGTGTTTGTGTGTGCGTGTGTGTGTGCGCGCGCGCGTATGTGTGTGTATGTGTGTGTGCGTGTTTGTGTGCGTGTGTGTGTGTGTGTGTGTGTGTGTGTGTGTGTGTGTGTGTGTGTGTGTGTGTGTGTGTGTGTGTGTGTGTGTGTGTGTGTGTGTGATAGGAAGACAGACAGACAGGCAAACAGGAACGCAGAAACACAGAAAAACAGGCAGGCAGGCAGACAGACAAACAGACATACAGATACAAGCAGGAACAAGCAGACAAAAGGCACAAACACCCCCAACAAAAATTTCTTTCAATGATTTTAATGAAACTGAATCTCAAGAGATTGTAAAGTCAGAGCAATTATTAATAAATAATACAGAGAAAGTACTAAAACTGCAATCACGTTTTGAACATAAGTCACTATAATTCAGCATGTACATTTCTTTATTTTTTTAACCAAAAACAGAGTTTGGTCCAAAAGTTTGATGTACAAGTTTTCTCCAATTACATTGAAAATCTCCTTTCGTTTATTCTTTTACCCCCCCCCCCCCCCATACCAAACAACAACAGCAACATCAAGCAACAACAACAACAGCAACAACCATACCCTCCATCACTCCAAAACCCACACAAAAATAAACAGAAAACATGACAAAAACAAAACAGTTCAGATGCGGCAGAGCACACACGACACACAAAAGAGTCAATGGCTTAACGATTTGTGTACACGTCAATCCTGTTCCGCTTTTCGTAAGAGTAGGCCATGCACACGGGGACTGGATGTAAAAAGAAGCACATGAGTGCTTATTCCATTATCCACGATATGAAAGAATGAATTAAGAATTAAAAATATAAATAGATAATTAATTAATTAATTAACTAACAAATAAAAAGACTCTTTTTTTTTTAAAAAAAACGCATGTACGCTGGTGTCGTGTTTAGACTTTATTCCCGAAGTCGGAATGCGGGTACCTTCAATAATTTATCTGTGTGTGAGATGATGAAGTGTTTGAATTTGAATGAAACACTGGTAGACAGACATGGCCGCATACACACAATCTCACTATTGGTGAAAACTCGCAGCTCTAGCCGAGAAACGAAAATTACTAACAAAATGAAATGAATAATAAAATAAATAAATAAATGAAAATAAAAAGAATATACTACTACTACTACTACTACTACTACTACTACTACTACTACTACTACTACTACTACTACTACTACTACTACTACTACTACTACTACTACTACTACTACTACTACTACTACTACTACTACTACTACTACTACTACTACTACTACTACTACTACTACTTCTCATGATAATAGTAATAATAATGGTATAATGATGATGATGATGATGATGATGATGATGATGATGATGATGATGATGATGATGATGATGATGATGATGATGATGATATGTAATAATAATAATAATAATAATAATAATAATAATAATAATAATAATAAACAATGAATAATAACAACAACAAAAAAGAAGAAAGAAAGAAAGAAAGAAAGAAAGAAAGAAAGAAAGAGAGAGAGAGAGAGAGAGAGAGAGAGAGAGAGAGAGAAGAGAGAGAGAGAGAGAGAGAGAGAGAGAGAGAGAGAGAGAGAGAGAGAGAAGAGAGAGAGAGAGAAAGAAAGAAAGAAAGAAAGAAAGAAAGAAAGAAAGAAAGAAAGAAAGAAAGAAAGAAAAGAAAGAAAGAAAGAGAGAAAGACAAAAGAAAGAAAGAAAGAAACAAACAAACAAAACAAACAAACAAAGAAAAAAGAACAAAAAAAGAAAGAAAAAGAAAAACCAGGTCCAAAGTAAGACCATTACTTTCTTTCATTCAGTTTCTGTTCGTCACGAAGCAAGAGTGGCAGAGATCTTTTCTCCATCAGTCTGTGTGGGTTTGACTGCATACAAAGACCAGTTCATAGCTGAACGAGAAGAAATGAGCCCTGTTGTTCCGCCACCACACAATCACAATGTGTTTTTTTCTCTATCAGAAGGAGAGAAAAGCAATCTGGAACTTAGTTCTGGCTTCAAATGGGAACACCCTAAAGTAAGAAAAATAAAATCCATGTGTGGGTACCAGGATTGGGATGTTCAGTGTTTCAGTTGTAAAATATAAATCATCGTGATATTTTGCAAAGAAGATATTTCAGTCAGTATTCTTTGGATTCAATATTTTTGTTGGGGTCTGTGAGATATGAAAAGTTGACGAAAATTAATTATCTAAAAAAAATTATCTCCCAACAATGAAAAAATATGGTACAGAATGTGACATTGATAGCTATGAATAACTATAAATAACTATAACTATTTTTTTTCTCTTTTAAAGGAGAGTGCAGGTTGTTATGCTGGGAGCTTATCATGGCTGAAGGTAAATCTCAGCACAACATTTTGCTACCACTTAACAATAGTTCAGTGTAAGCCTTGGCAATGAGCTGACATCAATATATACAGGCCTTGGCAATGAGCTGATATCAATCTATCTATCTATCTATCTATCTATCTATCTATCTATCTATCTATCTATCTATCTATCTATCTATCTATCTATCTATCTATCTATCTATATATATATATATATATATATATATAAACACTAAATTGATAACTATATACATATATATTCATGTTAGGAAGTTGATATTTAGAGGGCAAACACAGCCCACAAGGGTCACTGGTTGATAGTTGAGACAAAAAGCTTCAAAAAATGACAGCTGAGCTTTTGTTTCAAATTTTGAAATTGTCAGTCAAATAGGATAGATAACACAGATTGGAAAAGAGGAGCTGACTTTAAAAGTCGAGGCGCAAATAAATTCATACATGCTGAATATTAACAGGATAAAAGGCAGCTTCGATATTGTAATTAATTTATATATTATATACTCTTGACATAACCTTTGTTCAGGTATAAAATGATTCTGTAAGAAATGCACACAATGGTCACAAGGAATATAGATTAGACTCTCAATCTTATTTCTTTCGGAAAATTCTTAAACAGTATTCTGGGTTTGTTTTCAATTTGACATTGTAGAAAAAATCCTGAGTCATTAAATGATAACTTTCAGCCAAAAATATATCAAGAATATATCCAGCTAAAAGCTACCACCACGAAACTAAGATAAAGATTTTCAACAAAGCAGCATTCATGTTGTGAGACAGATTAAACTATACCAAGAAAATGATGATTTTTAACATTGTGGTTCCATAAACATCGAACAATTTCCGAGGTCCTCACAAACCCATTTTGCTGTGAGTTATGCTTTTGGAAAAAAAAAAAAAAACATTTACAGTTTATAAACTTAAGGTACATCCTTTAACATGACTGCAAGATATTTTTAGTACCACACACCAAAAACTGAATCAACACACTTTACAAATCATTGTAATTCATGATCCTTTTTGGTTTATTAATATTTATACTGAATCCACTCCCACAAAAGTTTCGGATGGGACTATAACCTGATACCCGGTGTGCCTACGCACGCACGCAAAACATTTTGCGCACACATTAAAAATGGTTCTCCTTTTCGGAAGAGTAGGCCATTTAGGCCGGTAAGAACACATGTATAAAGTAATTATGTGAAAAAGCATAAACGCACGCACACTGGTGTTGTGTTTCGGCATCATTCCCGAAATCTGAATGCGTCCATCTTAATGTGAAAAAAAACCGGTCACATACACAAAAATCTCACCTCAGAGTTTTAGCCGAACAACGAAAAACAAATCACATCAAACAGACAAGATTCATGTACATACTCAGAAAAGGAATCCGACATAAAAACTGTGTGTTAAAGAAAAAAATGGAGGAGAGAAAGGAATAGGAAAAAAGAAACAGACAAAACAGACCTATATACAGACAGGGAGCTAGAGAGGAGGAAAAGATTCAGAGAAAAAGATGATAGAAAAAAAAATAACAAAAGAATCTCAAAAAACGTCAACAACAAGAGCAGAAACATCCAGTGACACTTCTTAACCTTAAAACTGGAATCCAACTTTCAAGACTGATACGGAATTGGTGATCAAACGACTCAGTACACCAGACACTAGAGCAACCATAAACACACACGAATGTATCAATCAATGAATACTAAAGAATGTATAAATATTCTTCTCCACTAACTAAGAAAATACAAGAACACATACAATCTTGATGAAGAATTGAAAGGATTGGAAGGAAAATATAAATATCATGAGGAAAAAAAGCTATTGAATTTCATTATCATGGTCTTTTTTTTTTTTTTAATCCTTCTTGTGCATTTTAAATTGTTTACCATTATTATCAAAAACATTGTATATTTTTCAAATATTCAATTAATTTGCATGAAGACCGAGCCTTGAATTATCATGAAGAGTAGATTGAAAACAAAGTTAATATGAAAGTACCCTGTAATTCAATGAATAGTTACGGAATAAAATTCAGTGCAACAAAATGTATGTGAAGCATCTAAAGCAATGACATAACATGAACAGAAAAATGTCAATAAACTGAATTCTAAACAGTTACAGATAATGCATTATCATCTATATACATCAGCAAGAAAGTAAATCTGACAGAATCTTTCTTTTCTTTAGAAATGTGGAGATTGGATGGAAAAGATAGAGCGATGGAGACAGTACGAGACACATTGACAGACAGACAGACAGACAGACAGACAGACAGAGTGAGAGAGAGAGAGAGTGGGGGGAGGGAGAGAGTGGGGGGAGGGAGAGAGAGAGAGAGAGAGAGAGAGAGAGAGAGAGAGAGAGAGAGAGAGAGAGAGAGAGAGAGAGAGAGAGAGAGAGAGAGAGAGAGAGTAAAAGAGAAAGACAAAGAGAGAGACAGAGACAGAGAGAATTAAAGAGAGAAAGAGAAAGACAGACAGACAGACAGACAGACAGACAGACACAGACAGACAGACAGACAGACAGACAGACAGACAGAGGCAGAGACAGAGAAAGACAGAGACAGAGAATGACAGAGACACACATACAGAGACATAGACTCAGAGAGACAGAGAGAGGAACAGAGAGAGACACAGACACAGACAAATCCAAAAACAAAGAATCGCAGTCACAAGTGCACACATACACATCCACACACGCACGCACGCACGCGCACACACACACACACACACACACACACACACACACATACACGTACACACACGCACACATACACACAATCATACAGACAAAACCAAAGCCTACAAACAATGTAAGAGATATGCACAATCATTAATTTTTTTTTTTTGGGGGGGACATCACATTTTTTCACACAGGTACAAACGCGTCTGTGTACAACAAGGGTAGTCACAGAGGCCAGGAATGGAATGTAAGAGATACACACAATCACATTTTTTCACACAGGTACAAACGCGAATGTGTACAAGGATAGTCACAGAGGCCAGCAATGGAATGTAAGAGATACACACAATCATCTCCTGGGCTCTGATGGTCGGGTTCGATTCCTATACTGGTCCACAGAGGGCTGTTGTCAGGGAGGGGCGTTCCATCGGTGAACTTGTACGTCCCTGCTTGCTCTCTGTCGTCTGCTCCCACCCACACTACGTCCATACCTGCCAATAATAATTTAATATGATATGATGAGGGGAGGGTAAGGGTAAAGGGGAGGGG
>CM060341.1:10909603-10919603 GCA_030674155.1 Stramonita haemastoma | reverse complement strand
TCATCATCATCATCATCATCATCATCATTCTTAGTCTTCTTCTTCTTCTTCTTCTTCTTCTTCTTCTTCTTCTTCTTCTTCTTCTTCTTCTTATCATTATTATTATTATTATTATTATTATTATTATTATTATTATTATTATTATTATTATTATTATTATTATTATTATTATTAAATAAGTAAACAAACAAACAAAATATCTACAAACAACAAACATACCACGAGCCTCCACAAAGGCTTGGGCACACTTGACATCCTCGGATGTCTTGGGCATGATCAGCTGCCCCTGCATTAGGCTGCATTGCTGTCTGGCCGTGGTGTAGTTCACATAGTCCTTCACAGGCTTCAGACACCGCTCACAGGCTTGCTCGTACCCTCCCCCACACACTTTGCGAGCTGTAAAAAGATAAAGGTGTATAGGTAAAGGTGTCCCATACACGGCGGCCTAATATTGATGGGCTCCCTGTGGACTGCCGATCCCGAGAATAAGACACAATGAATCAGGGTATGGCTGTGGCGGGGAGATTGAAATGAGCGGCGTGGGAACAGCAGTGCGGGGGCGTAACAGAAGACGAGGCAGCAAAAAAAAGCAAAAACAGGGTGTCCCATAACCTGTGTGGTCGTTAGGGGAGCGAGGCGTCATCAGAGACCTCAGTTTCTTTAGGGGCTAGCTATATTTGAGGGCGGTGCCCATTTCCTCTCCCTCGCTGCTTGTGGGTACCCTCCCCCGCACAGTTTGCGAGCTGTAAAAGGTAAAAGGTATAAGTAAAGGTAAAGGTGTCCCATACATAACCTGTGTGGTCGTTAGGGGAGAGCAAGGCATCATCAGACATCAGCTTCTCTAGGGGGCCAGTTATATTGAGGGCGGCGCCTATCTCCTCTCCCTCGCTGCTTTTCCTTCCATGACCCTTAAGGGGGCAGGTACCCATTGACAGCTGGGTGAACTTGGGGAGCTATGCACATTCCAATCAAAAGATATCTCTCATAATTATAAATTATTCTTTTTTTTAATCCAGTATCATCAGCAAGTAGATCGGTGGTCTAGAGGCAACGTGTCTAACCTACTTAGAAAGTGAAAAGTCCAAGTCGAAGTTTGCGGTGGTTCGAATCCCGTTTGGGGCCCAAATCCCCTCCCACCCCATCCATTTAGGCCATGAGTGGTGGTCTGGGTGCTAGTCTTTCGGATGAGACGATAAACCGAGGCCCCATGTGTTATATATCAGTATTTAGCGCACGTAAAAAGAACCCACGGCAACAGGATGGTTGTCCTGGCATAATTATGTAGAAAAAAAACCCACTCTGATAGGGAAACAAATACAGATGCAGACACGAAAAGGAATAAAAATGGGTAGGCGCTGCATTTGTGGCAATGCGCTCTCCCCGGGGAGAGCAGCCCGAATTTTACGCAGAGATATCTGCAGTCACATAAAGTGGTATAAAATAAAATAAAAAGTGTTGACAGCCATCACCAGACAGACAGACATCTAACTCTTCTCTTTTCCATCCATGATCATCAATAATCGTACACATCACAACTGGGAGACTTTATGTCATCTTTTTCAGCCAGTAGCATCAGCTGACCCTCTTTCTCAATGTTAAGGTTGCTTGGACAGAATGCCTTCAGCACCAGGGCTTTATCACAGTTCTTGATAAAACCATTGATGCTGGTGGCAACAGCAAAGTGAGAGGCTGGCTTTATCACAGGGCTTGATAAAACCATTGACGCTGGGGGCAACAGCAAAGTGAGAGGCTGTGTGATCAGTGGCTTTATCACAGGGCTTGATAAAACCATTGACGCTGGGGGCAACAGCAAAGTGAGAGGCTGTGTGATCAGTGGCTTTATCACAGGGCTTGATAAAACCATTGACGCTGGGGGCAACAGCAAAGTGAGAGGCTGTATGATCAGTGGCTTTATCCCAGTTTTTGATAAAACCATTCATGCTGGTGGCAACAACAAAGTGAGAGGCTGTATGATCAGTGGCTTTCTTTCCCACTCATGGAATTCCACTTTACAGCTTAGTCTTTCGGGATCGACTTTGACTCTCTGACTAGGAGGCTTGGCTTGCACAGTCCTTATGTGCTGCAGCTCTGAAGAATAGTTAGCCTTTGGAGAACATCTCCAACGCTGACTGTCCTTATGCCCTCTTGGCCGAGAGAGTGGGGATGTACTGTGGGCAAAGCATCTCCACTATGATCAAATTTCTGCCCCGTTTCCGAAACAGCAGCTGCCTCCTCTGCTGTTTTGGAGGTCATCGTCGAACACGACGGACAAATATACATACATACTACCTGAAGAGATCTGAAATGACACAAAGAAGGTATACATAGGTAGAAGCTTCCTGGAAAGAAACAGAAAGAAAGAAAATTCCCTATCTCAATCTTTCATAAGTAAAGAAGCTCTCGTATCACCAGCCGCCATGGCGCAGTGGACAGCGCCTTGGATTTCGGACTGGAAGGTCGCGGGTTTGATTCCCATAAAAGTCATAGGGATTTTTCGGACTCAGGCCGGCTCCTACCCAGAGTGAGTGTGCTGTGGGCTCAGTGGGGAGACTGGGACCACACAGTCGAGCTTCATCCACTTTACAGATGCGAGTTTGAAAATGTTGCTCAAATGTCCTGACCATCACTGCAGGTGTCTGTATTTCTCGGGCCTGGTTGGCCCCGGGATATATTATGACAGTAAGCGTAGAGAACAACCCTGTCAAGTAGTCTCAAAGCAGATGCACTTCTATAGCAGCACTATTACGTCATCCTCATAATCACTGATCATCATGCAGAACAAAAATACCCCTAAATCGGTGGTCACAGTTACTCTGATCTCATGGTGACATCAGATTTGATTTGCCCATACACTTCTGTGCCTGTGGTGAGTTTGTGTCAAAGCCTTTGGGGTTTGAGGATCATGGGGAACGGTGGTAGTTGGAGGGACGTTGTGGTATATGGTATGTGTTATATGAGTACCGAAGAAAAAAGACAGAAATGTCATCAGATTTAGATAACTTTATGATACAACTCAAAGTAAATACATAGGCTTTATATCTGCCACCTTCATTTTTTTCAATAATAATATCTAGTAACAAATGTCATATTTTGTGTCAACACCTTTAGGGTTGAAGGTTCAAAATAGATGGTTGTTAGAGGGACATTGAGTTGGTTGCCACATTGAGTGGGCAACTCACTCAGTCGAGTCTGGCTCTGCTTACTGAACAAAATACTGACGTTACTGTGTGACTTAGTAGGTGGTGTCCTGCGTATGTTAGCTCAGAACAGGCACCACAGAACACCACCAAAGTGACCCAGCAGCAGAGCAGGGCCTCTATGGGTGGTGGCCCCATGGCAACCTGACACTGATGGGCTCGCTATGGACTATGATCTTATACCTGATAAGGGCGGGAACTGGATGTAAAAAAAACACGGTACGAGTGCTTATTCATTATCCTCAAAGTAAAAGAATTTGCCTTGCTTTGCCTTACGATTCTGAGGATGTGAAATAACGAATCTGGGAAGATTGGTGGGGAAATCAGGAAAGGAAGGAAAGAGGTGGCAGCAAAAAGAAATCCCAAGCAACCAAACAAAAAACATGATCTTTTTTGTATTTTGTATTTTGTACCACTTTATGTCACAGCAGATGTCTTTGTGTGAAATTCGGGCTGCTCTCCCCAGGGAGAGCGCGTCGCCACAAGTGCAGCGCCCACCCTTTTTTTTTTTCTTTTTCCTGCATGCAACTGTATTTTAGTTTCCCTACCAGAGTGGCTTTTTCTACAGAATTTTGCCAGGGTCTACCCCCTTGTTGCCGTGGGTTCTTTTTACGTGCGCTAAATAGTGATATGTAACACACGGGACCTCGGTTTATCGTCACATCCGAAAGACTAGCGCCCAGACCACCACTCAGGATCTGATAGATGGGGGAAATTTTTTGGGCCCAAACTGGGTACGAACCACCGCACACTCCGACCCGGACTTTTTGCTTTCTAGACAAAGCGCGTTACCACCTAGACCACCGATCCACTGTGTGACATCATGTAACATTATGTAACAGTTGGAGCTGAACCCACAGCAGTTTCATTATTTATTTTCTGTTTGTTTCATCACTCCCCTCACCAGTCTTCAGCCAATACACTAACCCACTCAGGCATTTTGTTTTGATCCCACTTCATAAATTAATGCTACTAGGTGAAGCAATTTGTTTAATTCTTTTAACATTTCTTATTCTCTCTAAAAACTCGTTCATAATAATTATGAACTTGATTACGTTTTGATCATTTTAAGTACTATATCAAATACACTTGCAGTATCAGTCACTTCCTTTTAAGCAAAAAAATATGCCTTTTCTTTGAACGGAATTGTATTACTTTGATCCAGCTTAGGTGTTTGTTTTTTTGTTGTTTTTTTCTTCTATATCGAGGATAATGGAATAAGCACTCTTGTGCTTTTTTATATCCAGTCCCCGTGTGTATACAGTTTTGTAAATGTCACCTGTTCCCACCGGCACATGATGGCCTACTCTCATGAAAAGCGTAACGGGAGTTAACGTGTGCGCAAGATGTTTTGTAATTCATGAATGTTTGTTTTTATTTTTTGGTATAAGTATACATAGATTATAAAACTGCCTTAGTCATCTGCAAAAAATATGGAACAAGTTCCAAACATTATCAAACCAACGTTTTAAAAGAAGTCAAGAAAGTTTTCTCCCACATGTTTTGCTATTTCTTTCTGAAAAGAAGTGTTTTTTTGCTTTTTCTGTCACCATTTCATCATTCAAAAGATGATCCGAACTTTCTTCTTCTTTTTTTTTATTACCACACACTCATACAACAACTATTTTTGTCTGGCATAATAGCCAAAATACGTTGCGCTGCTGTTAAGCGCCTAACAAGTCAGGCCCAGCGTATCCGACTTCGGCGAGAAGGGAGGGGAACTATAATTATCAAAACACCCTTGGGAAACTGAAACTGGGAATGGTGATGATTTCATCGAAAGCAGAAAGTTTTGTTGGTTTTGATGGGGTTTTTTTTTGGGGGGGTGGAGGGGGGGGGGGTGCAGTACTTACACATACTCCTGGCTCCAGGTCTGTTCTGCATATCATCCGAAGCATTCTGCAGCTGACTGTGGAGTCGACAGAGGCCTGGTAGTGAAGGACCTTCAGGGCTGGAGTGGAAGGTACACATGACACAGCCCTCTGTCTCCACACACTTCTTGCTGCAGTCAATCCGGGACCTGGCCCACACGTCCTGAAGCACGTCCTGGGTAAACACCACGTCATCCAGAGGCAGGTGATCGAATACTGCTTTTTTCAGGGCGGCACCAGAGGAAGAGGAGGAGGAATGGACCAACAGTGGAGCAGACATGACAATCACCATCACCATCACCAGCAGCTGAAGCTCACAGCTGGACAGAAGCTGTTGTATCTTGTTCATGCACATCATCTTTTACTTTCTGGTGAATCCTCTGCTACTTGTCACAAAGAAGAATTCAGATTTCCTTGTCTCGTAAAGTTTTGCCACTCCAAAAAAGAAAATGTCTGTATGAATTAAATGTGTTGATATACACATACGTCAATTTCTAATATCACTAAAAAGTGAACATTTGTAAAATTGAAGACAACAACATACGTCAGTTACCAAACCACAACATCTCAGACATGAAGTGAAACGATTTACTACAGAAGGCAGAGAACAGCGAGCTGTGGAGCAAGCTGGCTGCAAAAATCTTCAGTGGTGCCCCACACCCTGTACAAGACTTAGGGGATAGGTGAAGGTAAAGGGGGATAGAGATCCTCAAGTGATTCAACAATATAAAAAATAAATAAATAAACCAACTATAGTCTGGGTACCTTGTCACAAATTTATGATATCTCCACCGTTCTTCAGAAATAGCCAGTATATGCAGTGCGACACCATATGTGGAATGTGTGTGTTGGTAAAAATTTTACAGACTATGGCCCAGAAACACACACACACACCACCACCACCACCACCACCACCACCACAACCCTCACCACAGCCACAGTTTGCCACAAACACTGCCCACGTCACCACACAAGGGGGCGGGGTTCTAGACTATAGCAGCTGACTGAAAAGCTACAGATCTTACGGGAACGTTTTGACGCCTGGAAAGCATGGGAAAAGTATTGACCTGTCTGCTGATTTTTTTAGTTTAGTATCCTGTTAGGAAAAAAAATAGTTCAATTAGCATCGCCAGGTAAAACAATAAAAGGTAGGGCGCGATAACTCAAGCCGCCGCTGTAGTCTAGTGGTTAGGGCGTTGGACTCGTAATCTAAAGGTTGCGGGTTCGATCCCAGCTTTCGGCTATTGCGTTGTGCCCTTGGAAAAGGCACTTTACGGCTATTTTTCTCACCCCACCCAGGTGTAAAAGGGGTACCAGCCTTGTGTTGGGGGTTAACCCTGCGATAGACTGGCGTCCTATCCAGGGGGGAGTCTATGACTCTCAGTCGCTTAACGCCACAGAAACCGGGATAAGCACCGGCCTGATAAGCCTTAGGCTCGGGACAGACTTTAACTTTAACGGGATAACTCAGTGGTCAGAGCGCTCGCTTTCCCCCAGCCAAGTTAAGCAGCGTCGAGCGTGGTTACCAGTTGGATGGGTGACCGTTTGTGCGCCTTGGCTTCAGAACAGTCCCCCAGTTCACCCAGCTGTAAATGGGTACCTGCCCTCTTTAGTGTCAGGGAAGATAAGGCAGCGAGGGAGAAGAGATGGGTGCCGCCTTCAACACGCAGGTCCCTAGAGAAGCTGAGGTCTGTGATGCCTCGCTCCACTGCGACCACCTAGGTTATGGGACACCTTTACCTTTTACCTTTAGGGCGAATTAGACGTAGATCTGTACTGCAGGTGTTTATCCAAATGTTGAAATGGAAGAAACTTGACTGAGGTGTATATTGCACGGGAAAAAATGTTGTTCCTAACACCTTTATTCTTGAAAGGACTCTGTATAAGGTCCTTGATTAGCGGTGAAAATTATGAACATCTACGAATATCTCTTGATTACCTTTTATTGCGCTGTGGTCATGTTTTTGTGTTGTAAAAAGATTCATTTACAACTAGTCATATTATTTTAGAACGTTTATAGAAATAAAACGACTGTATTGCAGCCCATGTAAAAAAACGTGTTGTTTGTACTGTGACCTCTGTCTGTCTGCCTCTTTGTCTGTCTGAATGTATGTATGTATGTATGTATGTATGTATGTATGTATGTATGTATGTATGTATGTATGTATGTATGTATGTATGTATGTATGTATGTATGCATGCGTGTGTGTGTGTGTGTGTGTATGTATGTATGTATGTATGTATGTATGTATGTATGTATGTATGTATGTATGTATGTATGTATGTATGTATGTATGTATGTATGTATGTATGTATGTATGTATGTATGTATGTATGTATGTATGTATGTATGAATGTATATATGTATATGTATATATAAATATCTATATCTATATATATACATATAATAGATAGATAGATAGATAGATAGATAGATAGATAGATAGATAGATAGATAGATAGATAGATAGATAGATAGATAGATAGATAGATAGATAGATAGATAGATAGATAGATAGATAGATATGTACAAAGAGGGAAAGACATAGATCATATGCAAATTATAGATACATACACAGGTCCATTAAGCCGACTTTGTGAAAGAGAGAGAGAGAGAGAGAGAGAGAGAGAGAGAGAGAGAGAGAGAGAGAGAGAGAGAGAGAGAGAGAGAGAGAGAGAGAGAGAGAGAGGAGAGAGAGAGAGAGAGAGAGAGGTGGGGGCAGGGAGGAAGAGAAGGAGGGAGGGAGGAAGAAGGACAGACAACAGACAGAGACAGCCAGCCAGACAGACAGATATAGAGACAGACAGACAGAGATGTCCAGAACTCAGAGAGAGACAGAGACAGGAAGACAGGGATAGACAGACAGACAGACAAACAGACAGATAGAGACAAACAGACATCTCGACAGAGACAAACAAAAGAGACAGACAGACAGACAGACAAACAGACAGACACACAAATAGAGACAAGGCCAGACAGGCAGATAGATGCAAGCAAACAATGCCATCATAGATAAGAGCATTACGCTTGTCTTTGTTTCCACATGTTATCGTGCCTGAGGCGAAACGATTGTGTTCTGACAGTAACAGCCTTTTGCATCCAATCTATGTTCCAGGAGATTTTTTTCTCCTGGAGTTCACATCAGTGCTGATTCCACTCTCCCACAAAGTCCTTCGCATGAGACGATAAACCGAGGTCCCGTGTGTGTGTGAACGCACGCAGAACATCTTGCGCACACGTTAAATCCTGTTCCGCTTTTCGTAAGAGTAGGTAGGCCATCGTGTGCCGGTGGGATCAGATAACAGTGACAAAACTGCATACACACGGGGAGTGGATGTAAAAAAAAAAAAGCACTTGAGTGCTTGTTCCATTATCCTCGATATAAAAGAATAAATAAGTAAATAAATGAATGAATAAATAAATACATCAAAACAAGTGTGCTTAGAGCTGAAGTGTTTAAAAATTATCTATTCTCGGTTTATATAGTCTCAGCTTAAAATCTATAAGAACAGGTAGAAAAAAAAGAAAACATGTATCTATCAACCTTGCTGAGGGGAGGTGGGGGGGGGGTTCGTTTGGGGGTTTTTTGGTTTGCTAATCGAGACTTGACCACACCTATATCTTGGAAAGAATGAACTCGTATGTACAGGCCATGTATGTAATTACAAACACACACACATACACACACAGACAGACTTGCGTGCGCACACACACACACACACGTGCACGCACACGCATGCACGCACGCACTCACACACAGACGTGCTCACAACACACACACACACACACACACACACACACACACACACACACACACGCACGCACACACACACACACACACACACACACACACACACACACACACACACCACACACACACGCACACACACACACGCACACACACACACACACACATTTCATTTCTGACAAGTTGATAAACGGAATAGGAAGGACGGTGGCAGGATGGTTAAGACGTTCGCCTGCCAATATGTAAATCGTGAGTTTCTGGGTTTGTACCCAGCCTCCTCCTTTCTTCCCAGTTTGACGAAAAAATCGAACTGAATGTCAAAGTCATTCGGATGAGACTCGAAACCGATGCCCCGTGTCCGAATGCACGCAGAACATCTTGCGCACACGTTAAAACCCCATTCCACCTTTCGGAAGAGTAGGCCATCGTGTCCTGGTAGGAGCGGATGACAAAATTATAACAAACCAGGATGCACACAGGTGTCGTGTTTAGACACCATCCCTGAGGAAAAATCGGGGAGTTGGAGTCCCAGAGCGGCTCGGGGCTGTAGGTATATGGCAACGTTCTGGTGGCTCCTGCGACGGTACTGGAACCGTTCGTATCGGTCAATGCCCTTCCAATGGATCATTCCAGTGGCGTGGAGAGAGGGGGGGGGGTGCTGCATGGGTAACACAGCTTGCCCTCCATACTTACTTGCCCAGGCTTTGCGCTCTAAACACTAGAGCGCAACTCCATAGTCTTCCGAGACTGATGAGTGCCTACTACTACTACTAATAAACTGAATAGAAGAAATCTTATCTAGTGGGCTTTTTTTTCTAAACGGCGCTCTAACACAATATACTCCTTCTTCAAGCCCACTACGGGATAGCCTAATGGTTAGAACATTGCGCTCGCAATCTGACAACCTGGGTTCGAATCCCTTTGAAGGGGAATTTTCCTCTGGAGTTAACATCAGTGCTGATTCCACTCTCCCCCAATGTCCTTCGTATGAGACTATAAGCCGAGGTCCCGTGTGCGAACGCACGCAGAATATCTTACGCCCACGTTAAATCCTGTTCCGCTTTTCGAAAGAGTAGGTCATTGTATGCTGGTGGGAACGGATGACAAGATTTACAAAACTGCATACATACAGGGACTGAATGTAAAAAAAAAGCATATGAGTGATTATTCCATCATCTTCGAC
>CM060341.1:10887967-10904503 GCA_030674155.1 Stramonita haemastoma | reverse complement strand
AAAATGGTCTTTCTCTTTCAGGAGAAAAAAACTAAATACTATTTCTAAATGGTGAAAATCGTAAATGTTTACCAACATTACACGTAAATAGGGAAACCTCGAAATATTCTCAAAACGTTAAGTTTAAGGGTGTTCATTTAAACCCCAAATTAAATTGGAGATTCTACATTGAGAATCTAGTAAAAAAAAAAAAAAAGAAAAAAAAAAAAAAAAAAAAAAAAAAAAGCAAGGAAAACGATTAAACCTTCTCAAAATTATTGCCGTTCAGCCATGGGTCAGGACACAAAGACTCTCCTTCACTTAGTCCACTAGTCTAGTCAGATCAACGTTTGGTTTATGGGCAGTAGGTTTACTATTTAGCTCCACCTTCTTTATTGAAAAAGCTACAAAGCATTGACAGTAAATCGATCAACTAGCTCTTGGAGTTCCAGTGCATCCAAATACACTAAATACGTATTGAGACGTCAATTTACTTTATCAGATCATCGTCATTTAGCTGTAGCTAAGTTTGTTACAAGAAGTCTTTCAGCATCAAACTCATTAAAAACTGAAGTACTCATCGATTCAGTCAAGGATTCTCCTAAGCGGGCCCAACATATCTCACCACTTTGTCCAATTTATAATTACATAGACGATTTACTGTCAGTGTAATATTGGCATTTCATCAATACCCATTGTACCGACAGTTCCTAAGATACCACAGTGGGAGCATAAGGAGACTAAATTTGATATCGATTATACCATTCACAAAATAGATGAAAATATAAATATGTTGGCATCTGATGTAAAACAACATCTTGAAACAAATTAAATCATCTTAAAGTGTTTATAGATGGTTCCGTTTATGACTTAAATGCAGGACCAGCTTTATGCATTGCTCTGAAGAATCAAGAATCATTCTGTCTAGGGAAGGGTTTCTAAATATTCAGCGCTGAGCTCTATGCCATACTTATGGCTTTGATTATTATATATAACATTAATTTTGCACTTTTTTCACATCGTTTTGTGTTGACTCGAAGTCTGTACTATATAGCTTACAAGACTGGACAGATTTACTAATAGAACTCATTTTTTTCATAGATTGTATCATGACAAAAGGTATTGGAATAGAGTTTTGCTGGATTCCTTCTCACTGCGGAATACACTAGGATGAAATAGCAGATAATCTTGCTAAAAAAAAATGTGCAAAAAGAGATTGCCCAGTTCATAACTTAAAAATGATTGTCGTGAAATCAATTCATTTTTGGAAAATCATGTACATAAGAACAACTTTCATGGAGAATTAGAAATATAAGGCTATCCAAGGAATATTACTAACATTATTCATAAGTTGTGATTAAATTCTTGGAAGACAAAATATTCTCGAAATGTAACTCGCTCCTGTTCTGAGCCACTATCTTGTGAGAATATTCTTTTTTAATGTTTAGTTCTAAATTCACTTTACCAAAAAAAGTGGTATTGAAATTCAAAGGGAACCATTGAATGTAGCTTTGCGGAAAACCATTGATTACTGATGTTGCTAGGATTAGTTCCAAATCTTCTGTAAATATTTTATAGTAGGTTTTTGTTTGTTTAGTCTTATATCTCCAAGTGTGAATAGACTTTAAATTAAACTACAACACCACCACCAAACATTCACACAGCTAAGTATTTCGTGCGATTGCTTGTTTACAGTTTACGAACAGCCACTAAAACAAACCCCAAAACATGCTCGGTTTTCTAGCTTCACACAACTCGGGTTTTATGAAAGCACAAAAGTTAGCAAGAAGTGCTGAAAAAAATCGACCAAACCTGTACCACTCTGCATTATCAGTAATCTGCTAGAATACATAATTTCACCACATTTGGTACACTGGATTTTGGAATATACATACTCGAAGTGAAGTTTCATACTTACAGGAAAACATGTACATAACAGATACAGTAGAAAGGTTGGACAAATCCAAGAAAGCTGACAAGAAATCATGCAGTAATATGGGCCTCTAAACTTTATCTCCATGTTATTTTCTTTCCAGATTGGACTGAACAAAACAAAATATAAAAAGGCTGTGATTAATATATTTGCACTGACAAATGGAAATCAAAAACTGCTGGGAGAGATGCAGATGAAGTAGTCTATCAATGGGCTGGGAGTGCTATGACCTGGGTAAGAACATGTCCCTGAGCTACAGCAAAGCAAAAGAAAAATCAGGGAACAGGACATATCATATCATATCAATCTATGTATAACATTGAAGGCAAGCATTTATCATACCACATTTTGTAGAATAAAAGGTAATGGCAAAAGTGTTTTCATAACCTATGTGGTCGTTGGGGAGTAAGGTAACAGAGACCTCAGCTTCTCTATAGGCCAGCATATTGAGGGCAGCGCCCATCTCTCCTCTCTTCTTCATCTATCATGTCCCTAAAGAGGGTAGGTACCCATTTACAGCTAGGTGACAATTGAAGCCAAGACGCCCAAACAGCTACTCATCTGCTTGGTAACCATGCTCAATGCTGCTTAAACTTAGCTTGGGTAAAGTGTGTGTTCTGATCACTGAGCTATACTCTACCCCAATAACAAAAGGGAAAAAAAAAGTCAAGGTTCAAGATATATGCCGATTTTCACAAATCAAAATACCTTAACTCCTTTCTTACTGTGACATTCCAATATTTTCCACACTTCCAGCCTTTAAAAAAAAGAAATGGCCAATTTTTAAAGTCAATTTTGGTTACAGAAGCCAGCAAATCCAGCCATTTCTTTCAACTACACAGACATACAGAGTTTTAATTGCATGTTATTTAGAAACTGTTATTCTCCATTTACCTTCACCACGAAAATACAAAACTACACACACAAGGGTGTGCAACTTTTGGGTAGGGGACACGATCTAGCATACACCAGTGATGATAAAATTACCCGAGGTAGACTAATCGGTAGGTAACTCTTGTCACACAAACACACACACACACACACACACACACACACACACACACACACACACACACACACAACACACACACCATTTCTGCAATGCATTATCACAGTTTTCCCAGCACCCTCCCCCAAAGATTATTCATTAATGCTTTCTAAACCCACCTCCTACTTTTGCTTTTGGATAAATTCTAAAGTACAGACCCTTCAACTAATTATTCCATCTTGCATTCTAAATTCAACACCCTCCTACTTCTGTTTTTACGTACGCTTTTCTAAAAGGCTCCCCACCTCCATCCACCCCTGAAGCTAATCACAAGTTTGCCTGTCCCCTATCCCCATCCTCAGTTTTTACACCTCCTTCCCCATCACTATTATTATACCAGAACATTATTTATAACACCCCTCCCCCTTCCTAGCATCCCTTTTCGAAACATTCTTGTGCCCCTCCTCCTACCTCAAAGAAAACATGTTTAGCCATTGTGTCAGCATATACCATTATCCACCTGCCTTTTGTGTCCACATGTGGGGCCAGGGTTAGTGTTGAGGTTAGTGTTAGAGTTAGTGTTAAAAGTTAATAGGGGGTAAGGGTTGTCTGTCAGATGGTCTGTCTGAATGTTAGAATTCATGTGGACACAATAGCACGTGGACAACTGGTACGTAGCTCAATACACAATGTTACGCACATATTGAAACCTGCACCCTGTTTCAGAAGAGTAGGCCATCGTGTGCTGATCGGAATTAATAATTACGTGCACGCAGGGACTGGATGTAAATAAAAAGCATCCAAGCACTTATTGGATTGTCCTTGAAATAAAAATTTAGATAAAAAAAGAAATAAATTGTCTTTAACTTGCAAAAGCATGAAGCTTTAAATCAGAATTAGTTGTATCAAAAGCCAAGGTACAGATTGAACATCCATGACCACAAATGTTCATCTTAGCTGTCAAAATATTGCAGGCCTTGGGCATTTTTAAACCCATTAAAAGTATATTAGCCACCCCCACCCCCCACCCCCTTAAATTCCATGTGAGAAAAAAAGGCTACTGGCCAGCCCTCTTTTTGTGTCCCTTTAATGTGTATCTGAACCCACGCTAAACATCCCTTTCCCTCACCTCTCCATCCAACCTGATGTCTCCTCCCCACAACTATCTCCTTCACACACAGCCCTTCCCACACCCACACCCACACATACGCCTGCGTGCACACACACACACACACACACACACACACACACACACACACACACACACACACACACTAACACTAACACTAACACTTAACTATACAATGGTACAGACAGACAGACACAGACACAGACAAAGACACACACACAACTATACAATTTTTGTGAAAAATTCTATAAAAAAAAAAAATAAACCTACAAGTACCATAAAATCCTACTAATGTACTTGATAGCACACAGGTTTGGTATACTCCTGGCAAATCATTAAACAGATCTGCTCACTATACCTGTTCCCAATTCTGCCCACACACAAAAAAAAAATCCTGAAATACCCCATACATTAGTGGTGGCGAAAGTAACAGCAACGGATAATTCTGATGACTTGGAATATTTTCCCCAAATTTTCCCAAAACATTTTTTAAAAGAATTTTCGAGCAAATCTACTTTAGCCAAAATCAAAGCCTTTTTTTTTTAAGGTTTCTGACACTTCACTTCCCAACGACCACTTAGATTATGATACACATTTACTTATTCTCTAATGACAAAAAGAATTCTCATTAAATAAAATTAAAAGAATTGCCATATAGAGTGATTTTATGGTCCATGAGCATGAGCATAAAGAGATCGACAGAAATTTTTTCTATTGGCTTTTTTTTTATAGAAAAAACAAAGAAAAAAATTACTATTTTGTGTAATTTTGCCATCTTTTCTGGCACTTATTACACTTTCCCCCTTGATTAAAATAAACCTTTGGCACATTTTCAATAGGTATTGATCGGCTTCTCTTTTGCCACCTTGCCACACAGAAAAGGGGGAGGGGGGCTGAGGAAGTAAAGATCTTTTAAAAGATCCGAGAAAGTTCTTGAAAATTCATTTAATTCTTCACCAAAAGGCAGCATCTTCTTTTTACCACGGAAGTCTTAATGTGACCCGTATCATTGAAAAACAGTATGTAGCCAAATATTTATGACATATACTCATAAAAAGCCATGAATAAATATATAAATAAATCGGTAAATAAACATTTTATTCCACTATTTTATACTTCTGTTCCAATTTAAAAAACCTTAAATTGATATTAGGATTCTTGTATCACAGTATCAATCTTTTCTAGCATATATCTTTTTTTTACGAACTATCTGTAACACTAAGTTTTGCGTTTGTCTGGATATTTTTACAAACTAGATGCATTCAAAATAGTGAAAATCTAAATGCACAGTTTTTGTGATAAACTTGCACAAAGCATATCAGCTTATTTACTAAAAGTGAATTTTTTGTACAATGTGTAATTCCATCATTACCGAATAAAATTCTGCAAGACCGTTTCTATAGAATAGTATAGAGAATTCTGTTTAAAATCAATGATGCTAATATTCACCAATGTTCTGTGGTAATGTGTTTTTAATGAGTTAACTTGAGAGAATACCGTGCTTGAAGTAGTTTTTTGTTTTTTTCTGGTTATATTTTTTAAATCAATCTGAATTATAGAAAAATGCAGTTGGTCTTTGTACAGCAGTCTTACAAAAAATAGTAAAACATTTTTTCAAAAAATCTTTACACAGCCCAGTGAAAGCAGACATGTTCATAGATGCACACGTTATGAAGTGTTCTACTATAGAATAAATATGAGCTTAACTATAAAACTTTAAAGCTAGTTACACCCAAGAGTTTACACAAATAAAAAAAACTACAAAACAAGAGCTCAGTCACTGAAAGAATGTCATGTAGGCCTAGTTCTAAATCTCAACACACCATTTTGTAAAAAAAAAAAAATGTATATGACATGCACGAGACAACCAAACCAAGTAACTGAACGTGAATTTTCAATGGCAGCTGTCACAGTAAGTTAATATAAATTAAATGGTAGCAAGGTTTCCAAAGCTTCTGTACACGAGTTTTAGCCAAATTAGATAAAGTGTTGAATCCTATCAATAAATCACTGCATTCTGTCTTAACTTGCACAACAGATAGTATTTTCACTTCCTCGAGACTTACCAGAACTGCACAAATTGAACATGGGAGTTGCAGTGAATGAAAACCAACGTTTACATCACATGAATCAAACCAGTCTTATGTCAAGAGAAATCCTAGATAAAGAAATGTTTTGATAGTATTTTTTAAATTCAAATATTCTTGAGCTTATTCTGCATCCCCTTAGCCTCATAACAGATGTTAAATTCGAAACCGGAACCAAATGTGGCGCTCCACCACGAAATGAGTCGCTTAGCACATTACCCAATTTTGCGCTAGGAGCCTTTAAAGGCAGGTGGGGGTCAAGTTGTCAATTTTGTGGTTTTGATTGATTATTAAACTAGATCTGTTTATTTATCTTTTAATGAAATATCAAGGTATACTTTTTATTCCTTTTGCTTTTAAATGTGTTTTGAAAATACCAAAGCACTCATTCTGACAGCCTGTTACCAAAATAAACTTGACCATTTCTCATTTTGTCACATCCTGCAGTCTATCATTTCAATTTGTAAAAATGTTGCACAGAATTGTCCGATTTTCAATCTGTTTTTTGTATTTGATAGCCACTTTATTGCACATTAATAACATGTCAATAACTAAAAATTGACCTCATGTGCACTCCGTCTCATTATGTGGTGGAGCGTCACAAATACTGTTGAAGATGATGCACACATTTCTGCTGGAGTGTTCCGTAGCTCTTGATAGGTCTTCAGTCTCCAAGCCCCTGAAAGCAGTTAACATGAGAATGAAAAAAAACAACAGGAAAATGAGGAAGGAGTGTGGGGGCAGAGGAGAGAGAGGTGGAAGAGGGGGTGAGAGAGAGAGAGAGAGAGAACAAAGACAAACATGAAACACAAACGCGAGATAGGAGAGCGAGAGTGGAGAAAACAGACAAGAGAGGAATAGAAGGGAAGAGAGAGAGCGAAGAAGAAAGAGAGAGAAAGAGAGAAAGAGAGAGAGAGAGAGAGAGAGAGAGAGAGAGAGAGAGAGAGAGAGAGAGAGAGAGAGAGAGAGAGAGAGGAAGGGAGGGAGAGGGAAAGAGAGAGAGAGAGGAAGGGAGGGAGAGGGAAAGAGAGAGAGAGAGAGAGAGAGGGAGAGAGGGAGGGAGGGAGGGAGGGAGGGGGAAAGAGAGAGAGAGAGAGAGAGAGGGAGAGAGAGAGAGAGACAAACAGACAGACAGACAGACAGACAGACAGACAGACAGACAGACAGACAGACAGACAGACAGTGAGAGAGAGGAGGAGGAGGAGGAGATAGGTACACAGTGGAAAAATTCTCAACAAATTAAGACTGATTAAAAAAAAAAAACCATAACAGACAGATTTCCATTAAACAACGGAAAAAACACACCTGTAATCAACAGTACTGGAAATTCAATATTGTACTTTATCTAAAAAATTACTCATTTGAACATAAAACTTTTAATCAAAGTAAATTCATAACTGCCTTCTCGTAATAAAACATTTTTTTTTAGCTGAAATACGTTATTTGATTTCATTGCCTTTAAAGATGAAAATTTATAATAATTCTCTTAACACACTGTCAAAAGCCCTCTCTGCTAATTGGTTTTTAAACTAAGTTGCCCATTACGGACTTTTAAACAAAATCTCTCCTTTTAACACACAGGTCATCAAAATTATCTCCACGCTCAACATGTTGATTTCTCTACCACCAACAACTTAATATAATTCAACAGAACAACCTACTCATTTCCAGACTGCATAAATAACATCCTTGTAAACTGGAGTATGAGAACAGCGATTTTCTCACCTGCTTGCCTCCCTCCCTCATGCAGGCAGTTGCAGCATCAGTGGTCGCAACAAACTGCTGACAGATTCTTCCCCACAGCACTGAGGTCTGTTCCAAATGAAATGCAGGTCCTGGGAAGATCTCCACTGGCGCCCGGTTCTTTTCTCTGGATGAGCATGGAACATTGCCTGGCGATAATCGACTTCGGTGGCACTCTCCTGGTTCACAAGGTACCTGTTAAAATAGATGTACATCACAACGTGAATGGTAGGGAAATAAGTAGCTAAAAAGAAGCAACAAGGGAAGATACATGGGTGATTAAAATAAGAAATCAAGACTAGATCAGGAAAGAGGTCATTGAGAAGAGAAGTTTATGAGTGAGAAGAGGTAAGAAAAGAAAAAGGAGTAGGAAGAGCGTCTGTAAAGTGACAAATTAACCAGTCTGCTACAGAGGGCAGAGGACCGTGGGAAGTGGAGGAGGCTGGTTGCAGAATCTTCAGTTGTACCCACACGGGACTTCGGGACAGACCAAGACCAAGAGTAACAAACCTATAAAAGTTTAAGGAGCAGGGAAAAAAGCTATGATGGACAGAAACAATGGACAAGTGACTCACAAAGACAAAAATAGATTGGACTGGGGAAAAAAATCTCGTCAGAAAAAAAACCCTGACAGATGGGCACGAAATTGTAAAATATCTTACCTTTCAGAAAAGGCAGGTCCCGATGGTTGCTATCATTTGTCAGGTCAGGTCACAGACACTTGATAGGGTAGGTGCTCATGGCTGCTCTCACACTTGGCTCACAGGCACTATGATCCACATGACTTTAACCACCCGGTTAGGACCCATGTATCAAAGGATAAGGAGGAGGAGGAATCTATCCCAAGGAAATTATGTAAGAATGGAGTGACAAGAGTTACAGCCCCCTAATTATCACTATTATGTGCAAATGAAGTGACAAGAGTCAAATTCCTTGCTCATCTCCAAAAAGCATAAAAGCACATTCCTACAAAACTATACAATACAGCATTTACCCAAAACTATCAAGCACAACAATCTCTGAAAACAATGAAGCACAAAATAGGACCGAAAACATATCTCCGAAAACTATGGAGCACAACATACCTCTGAAAGCTATCAGCAAATCTCCAAAAACTACAGAGCATAACATATCTCCAAAAACTATGGAGCATAACACATCTCCGAAAGCTGTGAGCACAGCACATCTCCGAAAGCTGAGTACAGCATATCTCCGAAAGCTGTGGAGCATAACACATCTCTGAAAGCTGAGTACAGCATATCTCCCAAAACTATGGAGCATAACACATCTCCGAAAGCTGTGAGCACAGCACATCTCCGAAAGCTGAGTACAGCACATCTCCGATAGCTATGTGCACAGCATATCTCCGAAAGCTGAGTGCAGCACATCTCCGAAAGCTATGAGCACAGCACATCTCCGAAAGCTGAGTGCAGCACATCTCCGAAAGCTATGGAGCACAGCACATCTCCGAAAGCTATGAGCACAGCATATCACCATCCTGAAGCTTAAGATTTTATGATCTAATATCCCAGATCCAAAGAATATTTCCTTTATCCTCCATTCTTAATCCTTTGATGACAAGGCCTAACAAGGTTTAGTTACCATCATGTTTCACACCCTACAACATTGATGGGAAGAATCTGGCGAACAAAAAACATGAATGTGTTATTGATAACATTGTCCAATAACAGGGACACTGTGTGCTGTGGGTGCGCATTATATTTGTGGATGTCTAAAGATAGATACGTGTGTCTCAAAGAGAAAGAGAGCCAGACAGAGACAGAGACAGAGAGACACACACACAGAGATAGAGACACACACACACAGAGAAAGAGAAACAGAGAGAGAAAGAGAGAGAGACCGAGACAGAAAGACAGAGACAGAGTGACAGAGAGAGAAATGCAGACAGACAGACAGACAGGCAGACAGACAGACAGACAGACAGACAGACAGACAGACGGACGGAGATAGAGAGAGAGAACGAGAGAGAGAGAGACAGAGACAGAGACAGAGACAGAGAGACAGAAAGAGAGAGAGAGAGAGAGAGAGAGAGAGAGAGAGAGAGAGAGAGAGAGAGAGAGAGAGAACGAGAGAGAGAGAGAGACAGAGACAGAGACAGAGACAGAGAGACAGAAAGAGAGAGAGAGAGAGAGAGAGAGAGAGAGAGAGAGAGAGAGAAGAGAGGGAGGGGCAGAGAGAGAGAGAGAGAGGGACAGACAAAGACACAAAGACAGACAGACAGGGAGACAGAGACACAGAGACAGAGAGAGAGACAGACAGAACAAAGAGAGAGAGATGTCTCAACATGAATTCTTTTTTTAAATTTAATACCCATTCTTATGGAAGATGAACTCCTGTATCCATTAGATCATTTTAAAGGTGGATATTTAACACAACTGAAAAAGAGCATAATAAAAGCAACAACAACAAAATCTCTGCACCAAGCTTATTTGTTACTAATCAGCAATAAAACATATGCTGATAATATTTTTTCTCCACAGTACTTGCCGACTAAAAGCGCAGCAATAAACTGCAAGCAACTGTTTAAATGGTACACATTTTACGGGGAACAGGTCACTTTTTTTTCGCAGTAGGTTTTGTTTTGTTTTGGCGGAGTTATCTTTGATAATAAACTGAGGAATTCATGCCTACTAGCTGGCTTAACGTAACACTGGCACTACAGCTGCAAGGGAGGTAACCTATAAATAGAAGCAGGCAACTCCTATGGTCACCTACCCTGCATTTCTCAGTTTACACGGTTTTTTCATTCAAAGATTTGCAGTGACAAAAAAAAAAGATTTTCGTATCAACCTGTCCGTTCCATTCTGCTGACCATTTGAGTTTACTTTTTTTTCGCCACTGTGTATTCTAGACATGTAAAAAAAAAAATGGAAGAGGAAAGACACAAAGCATCATGTTTGTTGGTTATTTAACGAGAAAAAATATTCACTGTGAACTGATTAAGAAATAGCCATACAACTTAGCACCAGCTGAATGAAATATACAGTTAAAATGATACTGTTATTTTCCTTGGTCTGTATAGCTAAAAGAGGGGGTGGGGGTGGCGAAGGTTTTGCATGAACTTTGTTTTAAGTTGAGGGGGGGGGGAGGTTAAGCAATATGCGGAATAGTTTCATGATTTCGAAATGGCCCTGGCGAAAAATTCCGTTCAGTGTAGCAACATTCTGATAGTAGAAATCTAGTTAAGTCACATAGGAATGGGAGCACATGGAAAGTGTGTCCCGGTGCTTCATTTTTTATCCCCGTATTTTTTAAAAAGTTGTTTTTTTTCTATAGACCTCTCCCTTTTCTATTTCTAATTTCCAATGCGTAAAATTAGTCATGAATAACTAGTCTGAGGTCCTAAAAAGAATGGCATCACTTACCTGTGGCCTCACAACAAATGTGCAAGGGGCAGCAACAGTCAATGCGTCTTGTTCAGTTAAACAGCAAACTTGGAATCAACTGGACAGTGAAGTTGCCAAGCCTGGTATATCAGCGCCCTCTGTGGGTGAAAAGATCTCACTTTCCTCGTGCATCACTGACCATGGCCCTGCTCATGGCTATACCAATTTTTTTTTACATTTTTTACCAGCCGCTATGGCGCAGTGGTTAGCGCCTCGGATTTCAGACTGGAAGGTCGCGGGTTTAAATCCCATGATAAGAGTTAAAGAGATATTTCGAACTCCGGCCGGGTTCTACCCAGAGTGAATGTGCTGTGGGCTCAGTGGGAAGACTGGGACCACACAGTCGAGCTTCATCCACATTATGGATGCGAGTTTGAGATTGTTGCTCTAATTATCTGACCAACACTGCAGGTGTCTGTATCTCTCGGGCCCGGTGGATGTCGGGATATATTATGACAGTAAGTGTAGAGTACAACCCTGTCAAGTAGTCTCAACGCCTATACACTTTCATAGCAGTATCATTGTCATCCCCATTCTCTTCAATCATCATGCAATGAAAAAATTTGCCTCTGATTCCGTGGCCCCGGTTACTCTGGTCTCGTGGTGACCTTAGATTCGGTTTCCCCATACACTTCTGGTGAATTTGTGTCAAAGCCTTTGGGGTTGGAGGTTCGCGGGGAGACGGGGTCGTTGGAGGGACGTTGTGGTGGTCGCCACCTCGGGTGGGCGTCTCACTCAGTCTGGCTCTGCAGCTGAGCTAATAATGTCGTTAGTAGGGGGCTTAGTGGGTGGTGTCCTGCGTATGTTAATTCAGAACAGGCACCACTGAACACCACCAAAGTGACTCAGCAGCAGTGCAGAGTCCCTCTGGCTGGTGGCCCCACGGCGACCTGATATTGATGAGCTCCCAGTGGACTTCCGATCCTGAGGATGAGGCATAGCGAACCTGGGGTATGGCTGTGGTGGGGAGATTGAAACGAGCGGTGTGGGGAAAAGCAGGATAGGAACATCACAGAAGACGAGGCAGCAAACAAAAAATAACCCACATACACAAACAGAGAAAAACGCACACACAAACACGAGCGCGCGCATGCATACGCGTGCGCATACCCCCCGGCCCCCCTCCCCTCTGAAATCTAAGCGTATTTCCCAGTGATGTGAAAAAATGCCGGTTTGAGCCCCAGCCTACCCCGACTTTTGCGCAGTAACAGAACCCAAAGCAACATGACCGTGCTCCACCCTATGCATGCACACCGTGACACCATCTTTGGCACGGGTGGCGCTGTTCTTGTGGCGACACCAAAGCCCCGAAAAAGGCCGCTTGGCTTGCATATAGCAAGCCATGTCGGAGGGAATGCTGGTACGGTCCACACAACAATGCATGGTATTACGTAAAATATTAATGGTAATAAACAATAAGAGCATATTGAAAGTAAAAGAGAGAGAGAGAGAGAGAGAGAGAGAGAGAGAGAGAGAGAGAGAGAGAGAGAGAGACAGACAGACAGACAGACAGACAGACAGACAGACAGACAGACAGACAGACAGACAGACAGACAGACAGACAGACGGAGGGAGGGAGAGGGAGAGGAAGAGAGAGAGAATGAATGAATGAATCAATGAATCAATGAATCAATGAATCAATGAATCAATGAATAGATAATCTTTATGTTTCAAGGGTTACAGAGTAAGATACTTTTTTCATCCAGTCTTAGTCCTGATCAGAGAAGATAACTATATAAAACAGAGAGACAGACAGACAAAGAGAGAGAGACAGAGAGAGAGACAGAGACAGAGAGACAGAGACAGAGAGAGTTGAAACAAATATCGATTGCCAATAATCAAGAAAATCTTTAACATCTTCAAGCGATTCAGTTCATGATAAAACATCAATTTTCAATTAAAATAGTCTGCATAGACCCCGATATTCCTTGTGTTTGGGGGGGGGAGAGAAAGGATGTGTTTGTGTGTGTGTGTGTGTTTGTGTGTGTGTGTGTGTGTGTGTGTGCGTGTGTGTATGCGTGTGTGTGTGTCTGTGTGTGTGTGTGTGTGTGTGTGTGTGTGTGTGTGTGTGTGTGTGTGTGTGTGTGTCTGCATGCGTGTGTATGTATGTGTGCCTGCGTGTGTGTCTATGTGATTGTGTGCGTGCGTGTGATATGTGTATGTGTGCGTGCGTGCGTGCGTATACGTGTGTGCGTACGTGTGTGTGTATGTGTGCGTGTGCGTGATGTGTGTATATGTATGTGAGTGTGCGTGCAAGTGAGCGTGCACGCACGCTCGCGGACGCGCGCGCGCGTGTGTGTGTGTACGAGTAAAGACGCTGCCAGTCTTTAAGCTCTTGAGGCTATGCAATGACTTGGCTTTTCAATTCTTTTCATTGCTTTATCCCGCTCCAGTCTTTGGCGACACAAAAGCCAACAACAAATAAATTACGTTTCCTTTGCGCTGGATGCTTTCTCTCTTGTTTTCTTCGCTTGGCTGGAAAGCCATTGAAAAGACGATTGTGAAAGAAATGATGAGGGAACAGAGACAGGCAGGTGAAGCTGTATAGGAAATTGATTCAAGGTCTTTATTTTTCACCTTCACTTTCCCCTTCACCTATCCTCTAGAAAATCTTCTATCAATTGTCAAGAAAGCGTAAACTTAAAGGGCACGGGGCATGTCACAAGATCAAAATTAATGGACTTGCAAAAAACAATACTGCAAGGCAGTGTCCAAGGAGGAAGGAAAAAGAGGCAGACCAAGGAAGTAGATGGGAGGACAACATCATCAGCGAATGGACAGGCCTAGAACTCGAACAAAATTTTGAGAAAGGCAGAACAGAGAGAGAGGAATTAATGGAGGGAACTGGTTGTCAAGTCTTCAGGGGTGCCCCTACGGTTGCCAGACTAAAGGGAGATAGATAGATAGATAGATAGATAGATAGATAGATAGATAGATAGATAGATAGATAGATGGATAGATGGATAGATAGATAGATAGATAGATAGATAGATGGATAGATGGATAGATGGATAGATGGATAGATAGATAGATAGATAGATAGATAGATAGATAGATAGATAGATAGATAGATAGATAGATAGATAGACCATAGTCTTGCAGACCATTGGGGCACCACTGAAGATCTCGGAAACCAGCATCCTCCACTCCCTGCAATTTTTGTGAGTTTTTTTTAATGGACTGTGAAGTTTGTGTAGATTTATCTATATTTGTTTGTTCGTTATTCCACAGTTTGGAAATGGTGTCATGGATGGGGACGAGATAACTCAGTGGTCAGAGCGCTCGCTTTTCTCCAGCCAATGTTAAGCAGCGTTGAGCGTGGTTGCCAATTGGATGGGTGACCGTTTGCACGCCTAGACTACAGTACAATCCCTCCAGTTCACCCAGCTGTAAATGGGTACCTGCCCTCATTGGGCCCAGGGAAGGTAAAACAGCAATGGAGAGGAGATGGGCGCTGCCCTCACTTTGCTGGCCCATTGAGAAGCTGAGGTCTCTGATGCCTCGCTCCCTTACGACCGCCTAGGTAATGGAACACGTTTACCTTTTTTACCTGACTTGCCAGGCGCTTGTGCATCGCATTTTTGCTTATACTATGACAAGGCAGCAATAGTTACTGTCTAGGTGTTTGACGAAAAAGAAAACAAAAAATATATATATTAGTGACCACCATCACCAACAACAGTCTCTGACAAATCTCTACACTGCCAAGGCTTGACGCAGATATATTATACTACATACTGCACCCAAAGCTTGTTCAGCGCATTGGATTGTGACATTTCTAGAAGCGTTCGCGATCGCAAGAAGGATCTCTTGGCGGGTGGAGTGTGGCGCATAAGAAATACCCCTGCACTGGATGACGTCCCTGTGGGAAAACTGTGAATGGAAACCATTGCCTAGAGGCTGCTGCTGCTGTTGTTGTTGCTGCTGCTGCTTCTGTGTGCACTTCAAGTGTTGATTATACAGACAATAAAATAATGAAACAAAAAAACAACAACAAACAAAAGGCAAAAAAAAAGGACCAAAAAGGGGAGAGAAAAAAAGTGTCAATTCACTGGTCACAAAGGATTGCATGTAATTGGAAAATTGAAAAAAAAATCTCTCAGTTTCTCTCTGTCTCTGTCTTTCGCTGTCTCTCTGTCTTTCTCTGTCTCTCTGTCTCTGTCTCTTTCTGTCTCTCTCTGTCTCTCTCTGTCTTTCTGTCTCTGTCTCTCTGTCTCTCTGTCTCTCTCTGTCTCTGTCTGTCTGTCTGTCTGTCTGTCTGTCTGTCTGTCTGTCTGTCTGTCTGTCTGTCTCTCTCTCTCTCTCTCTCTCTCTCTCTCTCTCTCTCTCTCTCTCTCTCTCTCTCTCTCTCTCTCTCTCTCTCTCTCTCTCTCTCTCTCTCTCTCTCTCTCTCTCGTGTGTGTATAATTATTGAGTATGACTGTGTTTGTCTGGGTATGAATTTGGCATTGTTTAGTGTAGTTAAGGTGCATATGACGTTAATGATTTTTAAAAGGCGTTTTCTGCTTAAGTATAATCGATTGTTTCTGACGCAAGTCGTTTGAACGTATCCAAAATTAGTGAACGAAATGATTTTTAAAGACATCCTTTTGCAGTACGTATAACTTGAGGGGACGGGATAGTTCAGTGGTCAGAGCGCTCGCTTTCCCCAGACAAAGTTAAGCAGCATCGAGCGTGGTTACCAGTTGGATGGGTGACCGTTTACGCACCTTGGCTTCAGTACAATTCACCCAGCTGTAAATGGGTACCTAAAGCAGCGAGGGAGAGGAGATGGGCACCGCCCTCAATATGCTGGCCCCTAGAGAAGCTGAGGTCTCTGATGTCTCGCTCTCCTACGTCCACATAAGTTATGGGACATCTTCAACTTTACTTCTTACATAACAACAAGACTCTTAGGAGAATCAAAATGAACGAGTCATGGTTTTGGATACAGGAGCTTGAAAGAAAAGGAGTTGATTTCTTGCGGAAAAGATTGCAACACATCGACTTAAGCAGGTGGGGTCAGATTGTTGATTTTGAGATTGTGATTAATTATAAAACTATAGTCATTGTTCTAACTTTTACTGAAATATCAAGATGCAAGTTTGTTTCCTTTTGCTTTAAAAATAAAACGCATTCAGAAACATAAAGCCCTCAATCTGACGATTTGGCGACCTGGTTTCGGTTCCCGTTGAGGAGATATTTCTCCTGGAGTTAACATCAGTGCTGACTCCACTCTCCCCCCAAAGTCCTTCGGATGAGACTATAAACCGAGGCCCCGTGTGTGAATG
>CM060341.1:10860467-10882967 GCA_030674155.1 Stramonita haemastoma | reverse complement strand
ATGCATATGTGTTTGAGTGTGAGTGTGTGTGTGTTTGAGTGTATGTGTGCGTGTGTGTGTGTGTGCGTGTGTGTGTGTGTGTGTGTGTGTGTGTGTGTGTGTGTGTGTGTGTGTGTGTGTGTGTGTGTGTGTGTGTGTGCGTGCGTGTGTGTGTGTGCTCTCCAGTTAAAAACTGTTTAACAAATACTACTGATTCACTTTGGTTTGCGTACATTTACTGTACATGCTTCGAGGTGTTTGAACCTTTTTGCTACCCTCTTCACGTGTCTGTTTGCTGTGTTGTTGGCTGTTTTTTGCATGTACTCCGTGTGTGTGTGTGTGTGTGTGTGTGTGTGTGTGTGTGTGTGTGTGTGTGTGTGTGTGTGTGTTGTGTGTGTGTGTGTGTGTGCGTGTGTGTGTGTGTGTGTATGTGTATGTGCGTGTGTGTGTATGTGTATGTGTGTGTGTGTTTGTGCCTGTGTGTGTGAGTGTGTGTGTGTGTGTGCGTGTGTGTGTCTGTGTGTGTGTGTGAGTGTGTGTGTGTGTGAGTGTGTCTGTGTCTGTGTCTCTTTCTGTGCCTCTGTGTGTTTTGTGCCTCTGTGTGTTTGTATATGTGTGTTTTTGTGCCTGTGTGTGTGTACCTACGAGTGTGTATGTGTGTGTGTGTGTGTTTATGTATGTGTGTGCGTGTGTGTGTACTTGTGTGTGTATACCTGTGTGTGTGTGTGCTGGCACGCGCACACACAATTATCCAAACACTTGCTATTCATGTCTGTAGTCCATGTGCTTTACAAACTTTTTGACTAATAAAGATAAAAGAGATACACCCTCACAACTGATTGAAATGAAAAGCCTCTAAACGGAAGGACTACCGCTGAACCTCATAATGTTTTGAAATAGACGCTACGCTCAAACTGCCTTAGCAGGTCATATTCATATGAAACGTAATAAACTATAACTATTACCAGTTGTTATGAGCGAAAAAGGCTTTTTGAGATCATCTTGAAAGGAAAAGTGCGACTGTACTGGCTCGACAACTGATCTTTATCTATTCATTTGTTTGTTGTTGTTGTTTTTTTACCCGAAAAGAATATAATTATGCATTCACGGTTGTATTATGCCGGAAAAAATCGCGGAGACCTTTGAAATAGAAAAAAAAAACTATTCAGTATTACTAATCTGCCCATAGTACATCCCAAACACACAAGGACCTTATAGCCGAGCATTGTCCTCACACACACACACACACACACACACACACACACACACACACACACACACACACACACGCACGCACACACACACACACACACACACACACACACACACACACACACACACACACACACACACACACGCACGCACACACACACATACACACACATACACACACCTAAGCACGCACGGACGCACACGTGCACACATACACACACACGCAAGCACGCACGTACGCACACACATTTAAGCACAGACGGACGCACACGTGCACACATACATGCAAGCACGGACACACACACACACACACACACACACACACACACACACACACACACACACACACACACACACAGACTCACACACACACACACACACACAACACTCACACACACACACACACACACACACACACACACACACACACACACACACACACACACACACACACACACACACACACACGTCTGATATCACTGTTTTGTGGAAGGACGTTAAACTGAAGAACTAAGCATTTTGACTTAGTCTGGGTCTGTAACTTTGTGAATACAGTCGGTAGTAGGACATTAGTACGCCATGTCGTTCGTTCCTTGTATGACAGGAAATAATTATGATCTCTAAATATCATTATCATTCTGGCTTGAAACTCCAGGAGTTTGCCAGTAACAACAATCTCCAGCTTGTGAATACACTTGGATCACATAAAAAAGATCCAGAAAATGGACATGGCATAGCCCAAATGGTGAACACCACAACCAAATAAATCGCATCAGGGTGAAGAGATGATTTAGGTTTAGCATAAATACTGCAATGTGGGCTGGATGTGCACGCGCGCACGCGCATATTTGTTTGTTTGTGTGGGGGGGGGGGGAAGGGGGTGTTTGTGTGTGTATGTGTGTGTTTGTGTGTGTGTATGTGTGTGTGTGTGTGTGTGTGTGTGTGTGTGTGTGTGTGTGTGTGTGTGTGTGTGTGTGTGTGTGTGTGTGTGTGTGTGTGTGTGTGTGTGTGTGTGTGTGATAGGGAAACAGACAGACGGGCATACAGAAACGCAGATAAACAGGCAGGCAGGCAGACAGACAATCAGACACAAACAGGAACAAGCAGACAAAAGGCACAAACACCCCCAACAAAAAAATTCTTCCAAGGATTTTTAATGAAACTGAATCTAAACAGGTTGTAAAGTCAGGCCAATTATGAATCAATACAGAAAGTACTAAAACTGCAATCACGTTTTGAACAGGAGTCACAATAATTCAGCATGTACATTTTTTTTTAACAAAAAACAGAGAGTTTGGTCCAAAAGTTTAATGTACGAGTTTTCTTCGATTACATTGAAAATCTCCTTTCGTTTATTCTTTTACCCCCCCCCCCCATACCAAACAACAACAACAACATCAAGCAACAACAGCAACAACCACACACCCCCCCCACCAAAATTCACACAAAATGTACATAAAACACGACAAAAGAGTTCATATGCGGTAGAGCACACAAACCCCAAAGAGTCAATGGCTTCACGATTTGTGCACACATTAATCCTGTACCGCTTTTCGTAAGAGTAGGCCGTTGTGTGCCGATGGAAACAGATGACAAAATTTACAAAACTGCATGCACACGGGGACTGGATGTAAAAAAAAAAGCACATGAGTGCTTCTACCGTTATCCTCTAGATAAAAGATTTTTTTTCTTCTAAATAATGATGAATGTTATATACCATAAACTGTTAACTAAGAATCCCTTTTTATATCACTGTGACAAAAATAAAGATGGAAGGACGGTTAAGACGTTCAACCTCCCTAACAAGCAAACCATGAGGTTCTGGGTTCAATTCCCAGCCTTACCCTTTCTTCCCACTTTAACGGGAAAATCGAACACAATATCAAAATCTTTCGCAGGAGCTTCTAAACCAGTACAGACCAGTCAGAACATCTTGCGCACACGTTAAATCCTGCTCCGATTTTCGTAAGAGTAGGCCATCGTGTGCCGGTAGGAACAGATGACAATATTTACAAAACTGCATACACACGGGGACTGGATGTAAAACAAAAAAAAAGCGCATGAGTTCTTATTCCATTATCCTCGATAGAAAAGATATAAAATTTTAAAAAAAGACCCGTGTGTTTATGGACTTGTGTGTGTGTTTCAAAAAGAGCCCACGCTTGGTGAAAATTAGCATGGAGGTACCCTACCCCTTGACTGTTGTTGGAAAAATTGGTAGAATCAATTTCCTAGCTGTTTTCCCGAAGTCAGAATGCTGCTACCTCTTAATAGCGGGGGAAAAAAAACGGTCGCACACGAAAAAAAAGTGTCACTATTGGTAAACAAACCTCGGAGCTCTAGCTGAGAAACGGACAATAATTAACTTTGATTTCATTTTCTTTATATTATTGAATCTTTGATCAATCATTTTCGAAATGATTGAGAAGTTGGTACCTGCACTTGTTTTTTCCTGCACTACTTTTTCCTCAATAATGATTCACTTTGAATGATAACTTTAGGTGTTGAAGTTCTAATGCATTTATGGGGGACGGGATAGCCTAGTAGTCAGAGAACATTGCGTATGCAATTTGACAACCAGAGTTCGATTCCCGTTGGAGTGGATTTTTCCCCTGGAGTTAACATCAGTGCTGACTCCACTCTCCCCACAAGTCTTTCGGATGAGACTAAACCGAGGGCCTTGAGTGAACGCACAGTGAACATCTTGCGCACACGTTAAATAAAACCTGTTCCGCTTTTTGTAAGAGTAGGCCGTCGTGTGCCGATGGGAACAGATGACAAGATTTACAAAACTGCAGGCACACGGGGAGTAGATGTAAAAGAAAAAAAAAGCACATGAGTGCTTATTCCATTATCCTCGATATAAAAGAATAAATAGATAAATAAATAAATAAATAAATAAATAAAATAAAAAGACATTTAAAAAAAAAAAAACGCATGTACGCTGGTGTCGTATTTAGACTTTATTCCCGAAGTCGGAATGCGGGTACCTTCAATAATTTCTCTGTGTGTGAGATGATGAAGTGTTTGAATTTGAATGAAACATTGGTAGACAGACATGGCCGAGTACACACAATCACACCATTGGTGAAAACTCGCAGCTCCTGCCAAAGAACGGAAATAAAAGGGGGAAAAAAAGAAAAGAAAAACGAAAAATGAGAAGAAAAAAAAACTATTAAAAAAAATTATAATAAATAAATAATAAATAACATGATGATGATGATGATGATGATGATGATGATGATGATGATGATGATAATAATAATAATTATATTAATGATAGCAACAACAAAAAGAAAAAAGAAAAAAAGAAACAAACGAACAAAGAAACAAACAAAGAAAAAAAGAACAAAAAAAGAAAGAAAAAGAAAAACCAGGTCCAAAGTAAGACCATTACTTTCTTTCATTCAGTTTCTGTTCGTCACGAATCAAGAGTGGCAGAGATCTTTTCTCCATCAGTCTGTGTGGGTTTGACTGTATACAAAGACCAGTTCATAGCCGAACGAGAAGAAATGAGCCACGTTGTTCCGCCACCACACAATCACAATGTTTTTTTTTTTCTCTATCAGAAGGAGAGAAAAGAAATCTGGAACTTAGTTCTGGCTTCAAATGGGAACACCCTACAGTAAGAAAAAAAATTCCGTGTGTGGGTACCAGGATTGGGATGTTCAGTGTTTCAGTTGTAATATAATTATCAATCATCGTGATATTTTGCAAAGAAGATATTTCAGTCAGTATTCTTTGGATTCAATATTTTTGTTATGGTCTGTGAGATATGAAAAGTTGACGAAAATTAATTATCTAAAAAAATTTTTATCTCGCAACAATGAAAAAATATGGTACAGAATGTGACACTGATAACTATAAATAACTATAACTTTTTTTTTTCTCTTTTAAAGGAGAGTGCAGGTTGTTATGCTGGGAGCTTATCATGGCTGAAGGTAATCTCAGCACAACATTTTGTTACCACTTAACAATAGTTTAGTGTAAGCCTTGGCAATGAGCTGACATCAATATATACAGGCCTTGGCAATGAGCTGATATCAATATCAATATCAATATATATATATATATATATATATATATATATATATATATATATATATATATATATATGTATGTATGTATGTATATGTATATGTTATATATATATATATATATATATATATATATATATACACTAAATTGATAACTATATACATATATATTCATGTTAGGAAGTTGATATTTAGAGGGCAAACACAGCCCACAAGGGTCACTGGTTGATAGCTGAGACAAAAAGCTTCAAAAAATGACAGCTGAGCTTTTGTTTCAAATTTTGAAATTGTCAGCCAAGTATGATAGATAACACAGATTGAAAAAGAGGAACTGCCTGTAAAACTTGAGGCAAAGAAACTCATACATACTGAATATTAATAAGATTAAAGGCAGCTGCATTGTTGTCATTAAAATATATATATATATATACTCTGGACATAACCTTTGTTAAAATATAAAATGATTCTGTAAGAAATGCACACAATGATCACAGGTAATATAGATTACACTTTCAATCTTATTTCTTTCGAAAAATTCTTATACAGTATTCTGGGTTTGTTTTCAATTTGACATTGTAGAAAAAATCCTGAGTCATTAAATGATAACTTTCAGCCAAAAATATATCAAGAATATATCCAGCTAAAAGCTACCACCACGAAACTAAGATAAAGATTTTCAACAAAGCAGCATTCATGTTGTGAGACAGATTAAACTACACCAAGAAAATGATGATTTTTAACATTGTGGTTTCATAAACATCGAACAATTTCCGAGGTCCTCACAAACCCATTTTGCTGTGAGTTATGCTTTTGGAAAAAAAAACATTTACAGTTTATAAACTTAAGGTACATCCTTTAACATGACTGCAAGATATTTTTAGTGCCACACACCAAAAACTGAATCAACACATTTTACACGCCATTTCAATTCATGATCCTTTTTGGTTTATTAATATTTATACTGATTCCACTCCCACAAAAGTTTTAGATGGGACTATAAACTGATACTGGTGTGCCTACGCACGCACGCAAAACATTTTGCGCCCACGTTAAAAAATGTTCTCCTTTTCGGGAGGCCATTTGGGCCGGTAAAAATAAATGTCTAAAATAATTCTGTGAAAAAGCACAAACGCACGCACATTGGTGTTGTATTTAGACATCATTCCCGAAATCTGAATGCGTCCATCTTAATGTGAAAAAAAAACGGTCACATACACAAAAATCTCACCTCAGAGTTTTAGCCGAAGAATGAAAAACAAATCACATCAAACAGACAAGATTCATGTACATACTCAGAAAAGGAATCCGACATAAAAACTGTGTGTTAAAGAAAAAAATGGAGGAGAGAAAGGAATAGAAGAAAGAAACAGACAAAACAGACATATATATATATACATATAGACATATATACAGACAGGGAAATTAAGATGAGAAAAAGATTCAGAGAGAAAGATGATAAAAAAAAAATAACAAAAGAATCTCAAAAAACGTCAACAACAAAAGAAGAAACATCCATTGACGCTTCCTAACCTTAAAACTGGAATCCAACTTTCAAGACAAAAACGGAATTACTGATCAAACGACTCTGTACACCAGACACTACTAGAGCAACCATAAACACAGACGGCTGTGTCAATCAATGAATACTAAAAAATGTATTAATATTCTCCACTAACTAGAGAATACAAGTACATGTACAATCTTCATGAAGAATGAAAAGGACTGGAAGAAAAATACAAATATCATAAGGAAAAAACTATTGAATTTCATTCTCATGGTCATTTTTTTAAAAAATCCTTCAGGTGCATTTTAAATTGTTAACCATTATTATATAAAAAATTCAGTCAACTTGCATGAAGACCAAGCCATTAATTATCATGAAGAGTAGATTGAAAACAAAATTAATATGAAAGTACCCTGTAAATCAATGAATAGTTACGGAATCAAATTCAATGGAACAAAATGTATGTGAAGCATCTTAAGCAGTGACATAACATGATCAGAAAAATGTCAGTAAACTGAATTCTAAACAGTTACAGATAATAATGCATTATCATTTACACATGTGAGCAAGAAAGAAAAACTGACAGAATTTTTTTTTCTTTTTTATAGAGAAATGTAGAGATTGGATGGGTAAGAAATAGAGAGCAATAGAGACAAAACGAGACAGACAGACAGAGAAACAGAGAGGGAGAGAGAGAGTGGGGGGGGGGGGGGAAGAGAGAGAGTAAGAGACAGACAGAGAGCCAGAAAGACACACAGAGAAACACAGAGAGAGATAGACGGACAGATAGAGGCAGAGACAGAGAATGACAGAGACACACATACAGAGTCATAGTCTTTCGGATGAGACTATACACCGAGGCCCCGTGTGCGAACGCACGCAGAACACCTTGTGCACACGTTAAATCCTGTTCCGCTTTTCGTAAGAGTAGGCCATTGTATGCCAGTGGGAACACATGACAAAATTCACAAAACTGCATACACATGGGGACTGGATGTAAAAAGAATATGAATGCTTATTCCATTATCCGCGATATAAAAGAATAAATAAACAAAAAAAATGGAGACACTCTGAGAGACAGAGAGAGGAACACAGAGAGAGACACAGACACAGACAAATCCAAAAACAAAGAATCGCAGTCACAAGTGCACACACATACACATCCACACACGCACGCACGCGCACGCACGCACGCACACACACACACACACACACACACACCACACACACACACACACAATCATGGAGAAATGTCGCCAAAACTAATCAGCAAAATAAGATATTTTTAAATAGAACTGTGATCAATACCGATAATTTAACAGTTGTCAACTACGCAAAGACTTGTGTAAATGTTTTCACATCAAGAAGAATTAATGCACTATTTTATAGAATGAAACTAAACGCATTGATAACCAAGTTCAGCAAAAATGGTAAATGTTTGTGTGGTGAGAATATCACTAATACTCATATACTTTTTGACTGCAAGAGTGTAAAGCCTTTCATGCCCAATTTTTCTGAAAACTCTCTCACCAGCATATTCAGTAATTTAAACTTGGCATTTGAAATTGTAAAGGGTCTCTATCACAGTCCGATAGGACATTTTTTATAAGTTACATTAACGTTAATGAGTTCTTATATTTATTTCTGTTATTTCTATTGCATAACCAAGTTTCCTTATGGGCTGGGTTTTTGTTTGTTTGTTTGTTTGTATTTGTTGGTGGGTTGTTGTTGTTGTTTTTTAGGGTGGAAGGTGACATGTTTTTGAGGTTTTTTTTGTTTGTTTTTTTTGTGGGTTTTGTTTGTTTTTTTCCCGTCTAATATCACTAAGAGTGAACAGACGTAAAATTGAAGACAACAACAACAACACACACACATACACACAATCATACAGACAAAACCAAAGCCTACAAACAATGTAAGAGATACACACAATCTTTTTTTTTTTTTTTGGACATCACATTTTTTTCACACAGATACAAACGCGTCTGTGTACAACAAGGGTAGTCACAGAGGCCAGCAATGGAATGTAAGAGATACACACAATCACATTTTTTCACACAGGTACAAACGCATGTGTGTACAAGGGTAGTCACAGAGGCCAGCAATGGAATGTAAGAGATACACACAATCATCTCCTGGGCTCTGATGGTCGGGTTCGATTCCTATACTGGTCCACAGAGGGCTGTTGTCAGGGAGGGGCGTTCCATCGGTGAACTTGTACGTCCCTGCTTGCTCTCTGTCGTCTGCTCCCACCCACACTACGTCCATACCTGCCAATAATAATTTAATATGATATGATGAGGGGAGGGTAAGGGTAAAGGGGAGGGGTAGGGGTGGGGGTAGGGGTGGGGTGGGGTGGGGTGGGTTTGGGAGAGTGGGGTGGGGTAGGGTTGGGGTGGGGTAGGGGTGGGGTGGGGTAGGGGTGGGGTGGGGGTGGGGTTGGGGTGGGGTAGGGGTGGGGTGGTGAGGTGGTGGGGGAGGGGTTGGGTTGGGTAGGGGAGGGTGGGGTTGGGGTAGGATGTGGTAGGGTTGGGGTGGGGTAGGGGTGGGGTGGCGGGTTGGGGAGGGGTGGGTAGGGTTGGGTGGGGTGGGGTGAAGGGTGGTGGTGTAGGGTGGGGTGGGGTAGGGGTGGAGTAGGGGTGGGGTAGGGGTGGGGTGGGTAGAGTAGGGTAAGGTAGGGTAGGGAAGGGTAGGTATGATAAGGTAGGGTATCTTGGAATGTTTAAATCGATGTGAAATGTAACTTTCTCGTGTCTTTCTAAGATTTTGATTCGTATTAATGTGCCTCTCAACATTGTAATTGCCCTTCAATTATTCATGTGTTGTTTTGCGTTGTATGTATTGTATTGTGTTATAGTGTATTGTATTGTATTGTATTGTGTTGTATTGTGTTGTGTTGTGTTGTATTGTATTGTATTGTATTGTATTGTATTGTATTGTATTGTATTTGTATTGTATTGTATTGTATTGTATTGTATTGTATTGTATTGTATTGTATTGTATTGTAACGAAACCCGGTTGGATCCAAAACATTTTTCCCGTCCACTAGGGGGTGAGTGGTGGTCTGGATGCTAGTCTTGCGGATGAAACGATAAATCGATGTCCCGTGTGTAACACGCAAAATTCAGCGCACGTCAAAGGACCATTGCAGACAGGAAAAGAAAAACAATGGGTGTGCGCAAGATGTTCTTTGTGCGTTCGCACATGGGACCTCGGTCTATAGTCTCATCCTAGGGACTTTTGGGTGGAGAAGAACACGTTAAACCCTGTTCCGATGTTTGGAAGTGTAGGCCACTGTGTGACAGTGGGGACGGGTGACAAAATTTACAAAACTACATACTCCTACACAGGAACTGCATGCATGCACATGAGTATTTATTCCATTATACTAGAAATAAAACAATAAAATACACAAAAAAACGCACACACGTACACACAACATACACAAAAACAAAAACAGAGGCCAACTCCCGAAAATCCAGAAAAAAGCAGAGAAACCATGGGAGAGAGAGAGAGAGAGAGAGAGAGGAGAGAGAGAGAGAGAGAGAGACAGACAGACAGACAGACAGACAGACAGACAGACAGACAGACAGACAGACAGACAGACAGACAGACAGACAGACAGACAGAGACACAGACAGACAGACAGACAGACAGAGACAAAGACAGACAGACAGACAGAGACACATACAGAAACAGGGACACACACACACACAACACACACACACAAAACACACACACACACACACACACACACACACACACACACACACACACACACACACACACACACACACAGAGGAAGACACAGAGACACAGAGACAAAGAGAGACAGAGACAAAGAGAGACAGAGAGACAAAGAGAGACAGATAGGTAGATAGACAGACAGAGAGATAGAGATACAGACAGACAGACACAAACACAAACAGAAACAGAGAGAGAGGGAGAGACAGACAGAGTGACAGAGACACAGATAGAGAGAAAGAGAGACAAAGACAAAGAACGAGAGACAGACAGACAGACAGAGACAGACACAGAAAAATACATACAGAGACAGAGAGACAGACACACACACACACAAAAACAGAAACACAGAGAAAGAAAGGCAGAGGGCATGCGCAAGGCAGTAGCAAGCCAGAACATGTATATGTACGTCTGGCCAGAAGCCGTAACGCCGCCACTGAACAATGGAGTTTTCTCATGCAATGCGCGCATCAAGTCAAAGCTGGAAACAGGAAATTAATACCTTGGAATTCTCCATGAAGGCTGAAAACCCCGCTAAAGACTGGCAAGATCAACCCCCAGCTTTAACACTAAAATCCTACACCATCGCTCACGCCTAGCCTGCAGCGCACGCGCGCGCATGCACGCATGTAGATTATGTATATACGCATACCTACACACACATATAAATATACATACACACGCGTGCGCACACACGCACATACACACACACAAACAAACACAAACACCGTCCTGATAGTAGTAGTAGTCTGTCTGTCTGTCTGCCTCTCTCTCTCTCTCCCTGTCTCTATCGCTATCATACACACACACACACACACACACACACACACACACACACACACACACACACACACACACACACAACACACACACACACACACACACACACACACACACACACACACACACACACACACACACACACACACACGAGCGCACGCTTGTAGGCAGCCACACACACGCACGCATGCAGGGATGCAGGGAAGTATGCACACAGACACACACTCACGCACGCATGCATACACACACACGCACGCACACACGCACACACACACCACACACACACACCACCACCACCACCACCACAACCACCACCACTATTGCGACTACTATCACTACAAAAATACCATAATCACCACTACCATCCCTCCCTTCCCTCCCTCACAAGCGCGCGCGCACACACACACACACACACACACACACACACACACACACACACACACACACACACACACACACACACACACACACACACACACACACACACACACAAGGCATGGACAATTCAACAAGAAATAGTTTCCTTCCTGTGTTGTGGTTTTACGTAGTCTTTTGTCAATGGACATTTTCTCTAACACTACCTGTGTTTGTGGCAAACCAAATCGAAAATACCCACATATAAGACAACCCTGTATACTGTATAATTACATGTCAAGAATTGCTACAAGAAGCCAAGTAGGTAAAACCAAGCATATGATATTCACGGGACGGGATAGCCTTGTGATCAGAATATTGCGCTCGCAATTTGATAACCCAGGGTTCGATTCCCGGTCGAAGGAATTTTTCCCCTGGAGTTAACATCAGTGCTGACTCCACTCTCCCCAAAAGTCCTTCGGATGAGACTATAAACCGAGGCCCCGTGTGCGAACGCACGCAGACCATCTTGCGCACACGTTAAATCATGTTCCGCTTTTCGAAAGAGTAGGCCATTGTGTGCTGTTGGGAACAGATGATAAGATTTACAAAATGCATACACACGGGTACTGGATGTAAAAAAAAGCACATGAGTACTTATTCCATTATTCCACTTATTCCATTATCCTCGATATAAAAGAATAAATAAACAATCAGTACTCTACGATGTATTAGAATGCAAAACAGTACAATTTGATACAAAGCATTGCAAAACATCTGGAACATGATATAACACAATACAGTAAAAAAAAAAAAATAATATATATATATATTTTTTAAAAAGGTCAAGATAACTGTGTTCGCATAACCTAGCCATTCGTTGGGGAGCGAGGCATCAGAGACCTCAGCTTCTCTAGGGGCCAGCATATTGAGGGCGGCGCCCATCTCCTTCTCTTCCTGGCTGCTATATCTTCCCTGACCCTAAAGAGGGCAGGTACCCATTTATACAGCTGGGTGAACTGAGAAAATTGTCCTGAAGCCAAGGCACGCAAACAGTCACCCATCCACTTGGTAACCACACTCAATGCTGCTTAACCTTAGCTTGGATAAAAAGCGAGCGCGCTGACCACTGAGCTATCCTGTTCCCAGTACAGTATATCACAATAAAAAAAAATTACAATAATATAGAATAATGCAAGTGTAAAGCAAAGCAGAACTACACAACGCAATGCAACACAACACTATGTTTCGTTTTAACACTGAACATTTTATAAGAAATTGTATTCTGTATGAAAATCGAAGGTATAAGTACTTGGTTCCAATCGATCAGCCATACGTAAATGTGCTGAAATATGGCTCTGTCTTTACCATTCGTACGCTAAGTTTATATCTTTTCAATGCCTTAAAAATAAGGCAGGATTTTATTGAAAACTTGGAGACTTGACAAAACAAAATAACAGCATTTAAAATAGGTCAGTTTCGTTTAAAAAGACACATGTTCACACTTGACATGTTTTAGCAGTTGCCACATATGTCATGAGGTTTTATTTTATTTTTGCTTTGTTTGCTTTGCTTTGCTATGCTTTGTTTACCCCATTCTTGGGGCTGGTGGCCTGAAGAATAATCGTGTTCATTGTTCATTGTTTTAACACTGTTATCCTCCATCAATGGCAATTTTTTAAAAATTGAATACACACGGCGGACTGGATATAAAAAGCACAGGAGTGCTTATTCCGTTATCCTCGGCTGCAGATACTTTGTCTTTAAGAATACCTAGATTCAAACCTATCTACCGTTGGCCGCCGTTCTTTCCCTATTTCTGGTCCATCGATCTGGAATGACCTCCCTCTCTCCCTCCGGCAAAAGCCTACTTATGACACTTTTTAATCCAACCTCAAGACACTTATTTCAAACCTAAGATTTTTGCCTTCTGTTTCCATCTCCCTGCCTTCAATATCTGAAATCCCCTTCACCCTGCCAAAGTGTTTAACCTTTATAAGCAAGCAAGCAAGCAAGCGTGTGTGTGTATGTGTGTGTGTGTGCGTGTGTGTGTGTGTGTGTGTGTGTGTGTGTGTGTGTGTGTGTGTGTGTGTGTGTGTGTGTGTGTGTGTGTGTGTATGTGCGTGCGTGCGTGTGTGTGCGCTAACGTGTGTGTGCATACATTCGGATTTGCTGAAGCTATTGGTTGTCATTAATTGCTTCAATGTTGTACGGGTAGAGTGCAAGCGATTTGATTTCTTTTTGTGCAAGATATGGCGCTATATAAGTTCTATGCATCATCATTATATTATCATCATCATCATCATCATCATCATCATCATCATCATCATCATCATCATCATCATCATCATCATCAGTAGTAGTAGTAGTAGTAGTAGTAGTAGTAGTAGTAGTAGTAGTAGTAGTAGTAGTAGTAGTAGTAGTAGTAGTAGTAGCAGTAGTAGTAGTAGTAGTAGTAGTTAGTAGTAGTAGTAGTAGTAGTAGTAGTAGTAGTAGTAGTAGTAGTAGTAGTAGTAGTAGTGTTATTCTTATTATCATTATTATTGTTGTTATTATTATTTTTTATTATCATTGTTGTTGTTGTTATTATTATTATTATTATTATTATTATTATTATTATTATTATTATTGTTATTGTTGTTGTTGTTGTTGTTGTTGTTATTATTATTATTATTATTATTATTATTATTATTATTATTATTATTATTATTATTATTATTATTATTATTATTATTATTATTATCATTATTATTATATCATCATCATCATCATCATCATCATCATCATCATCATCATCATCATCATCATCATCACCATCATCATCATCATCATCATCATCATCATCATCATCATCATCATCATTATTATTATCATTGTTATTATTATTGCATAAATAAACAAACAAAATATCTACAAACAACAAACATACCACGAGCCTCCACAAAGGCCTGGGCACACTTGACATCCTCTGCTGTCTTGGGCATGATCAGCTGCCCCTGCATCAGACTGCATTGCTGTCTGGCCGTGGTGTAGTTCACATAGTCCTTCACAGGCTTCAAACACCGGTCACAGGCTTGCTCGTACCCTCCCCCACACACTTTGCGAGCTGTAAAAAGGTATAAGATATAAATGAAGGTAAAGGTGTCCCATACACGGCGGCGTAATGTTGATGGGCTCCCTGTGGACTGCTGATCCCGAGAATAAGACACAACGAATCAGGGTGTGGCTGTGGTGGGGAGATTGAAATGAGCGGCGTGGGAACAGCAATGCTGGGACGTCACAGAAGACGAGGCAGCAAAAAAGAAACAGAGTGTCCCATAACCTGTGTGGTCGTTAGGGGAGCGTGGCGTCATCAGAGACCTCTGCTTCTCTAGGGGCCAGCTATATTGAGGGCGGCGCCCATCTCCTCTCCCTCGCTGCTTTACCTTCCCTGACCCTAAAGAGGGCAGGTACCTATTTACAGCTGGGTGAACTAGGGGATCTGTGCCCATCCCAAACAAAAGACATCTCTCTTAATATATTCTTTCTTTTAAAACCAGTTTCATCAGCAAGTGTATCGGTGGTCTTGAGTTAACACGCCTAGCCTGCCTAGAAAGCGAAAAGTCCGGGCCGGAGTTTGCGGTGGTTCGAATCCCGTTTGGGCCCAAAACTTTTCCCCCATCTCATTAGACCATGTGTTGTGGTCTCGGTGCTAGTCTTTCGGATGAGACGATAAACCGAGGTTTCGTGTGTTACACATCATTATTTAGCGCACGTAAAAGAATCCACGGCAACGAAAGGGATGTCCCTGGCAAAATTCTGTAGAAAAAAACCACACTGATAGGAAAACAAATACAGTTGCAGACAGGAAAAAGAAAAGAAATAATGGGTAGGCGCTGTACTTGTCGCGATGAGCTCTCCCCCGGGGTGAGCAGTCCGAATTTTATGCAGAGAAATCTGCAGTGACATAAAGTGGTATAAATATAAATAAAAAGTGTTGACAGCCATCACCAGACAAACAGACATCTCTATCTCCTCTTTTCCATCCATGATTGTCATCAATAATTGTACACATCACAATTTGGAGACCTTATGTCCTCTTTTTCAGCCTGTAGCATCAGCTGACCGTCTTTCTCAATGTTAAGGTGGCTTGGACAGAATGCCTTCAGCGCCAGGGCTTTATCCCAGTTCTTGATAAAACCATTGATGCTGGTGGCAACAGCAAAGTGAAAGGCTGTATGATCAGTGGCTTTATCCCAGTTCTTGATAAAACCATTGATGCTGGTGGCAACAGCAAAGTGAGAGGCTGTATGATCAGTGGCTTTATCCCAGTTCTTGATAAAACCATTGATGCTGGTGGCAACAGCAAAGTGAGAGGCTGTATGATCAGTGGCTTTATCCCAGTTCTTGATAAAACCATTGATGCTGGGGGCAACAGCAAAGTGAGAGGCTGTGCGATCGGTGGCTTTCTTTCCCACTCATGGAATTCCACTTAACAGCTTAAGACTTTAGTGATCGACTATGACTCTCTGACCAGTAGTCTTGACTTGCACAGTCTTTATGTGCTGTAGCCCTGGGGGCTAGTTGGCCTTTGGAGAACATCTCCAACGCTAACTGTCATTATGCCCTCTTGGCCGAGAGAGCGGGGATGTACTGTGGGCAAGGCATCTCCACTATAATCAAATTTCTGCCCAGTTTCCGAAACAGCAGTTGCCTCCTCTGCTGTATTGGAGATCATCATCAAACACGACGGACACGCAAACATACATACTACCTAAAGAGATTTGAAATGACACAAAGAAGGTATACATATGTATTGGCTTCCTGGAAAGAAACAGAGAGAAAGAAAATTACCTAATCTCTCATAAGTAAAAAGGTTTTCCTATCACCAGCCGCCATGGCGCAATGGATAGCGCCTTGGATTTCGGACTGGAAGGTCGTGGGCTCAAATCCCATAAAAGTCATAGGGATTTTTCAGACTCCGGCCGGCTCCTACCCAGAGTGAGTGTGCTGTGGGCTCAGTGGGAAGACTGGGACCACACAGTCGAGCTTCATCCACTTTACTAATGCGAGTTTGAAAGTGCTGCTCAAATTTCCTGACCAACACTGCACTGCAGGTGTCTGTATTTCTCGGGCCTGGTTGGCCCGGGGATATATTATGACAGTAAGCGTAGAGAACAACCCTGTCAAGTAGTCTCAAAGCGGATGTACTTCCATAGCAGCACTATTACGTCATCCTCATAATCACTGATCATCATGCACAACAAAAATACCCCTAAATCGGTGGTCACAGTTACTCTGATCTCACGGTGACATCAGATTTGATTTGCCCATACACTTCTGTGCCTGTGGTGAGTTTGTGTCAAAGCCTTTGGGGTTTGAGGATCATGGGGAACGGTGGTAGTTGGAGGGACGTTGTGGTATATGGTATGTGTTATATGAGTACCGAAGAAAAAAGACAGAAATGTCATCAGATTTAGATAACGCTATGATACAACTCAAAGTAAATACATAGGCTTTATATCTGCCACCTTCATTTTTTCAATAATAATATCTAGTAACAAATGTCATATTTTGTGTCAGCACCTTTGGGGTTGAAGGTTCAAAATAGATGGTTGTTAGAGGGACATTGAGTTGGTTGCCACATTGAGTGAACAACTCACTCAGTCGAGTCTGGCTCTGCGCACTGAACAAAATACTGACGTTACTGGGTGACTTAGTAGGTGGTGTCCTGCGTATGTTAGCTCAGAACAGGCACCACAGAACACCACCAAAGTGGCCCAGCAGCAGAGCAGGGCCTCTATGGGTGGTGGCCCCATGGCAACCTGACACTGATGGGCTCGCTATGGACTATGATCTTATCCCTGATAAGGGCGGGAGCTGGATGTAAAAAAAAAAAAAAAAAACACGGTACGAGTGCTTATTCATTATCCTCAAAATAAAAGAATTTGCCTTGCTTTGCCTTCCGATTCAGAGGATGTGAAATAACGAATCTGAGAAGATTGGTGGGGAAATCAGGAAAGGAAGGAAAGAGATGGCAGCAAAAAGAAATCCCAAACAACCAAACAAAAACATGATCTTTTTTGTATTTTGTACCACTTTATGTCACAACAGATGTCTTTGTGTGAAATTCGGGCTGCTCTCCCTGGGGAGAGCGCGTCGCCACAAGTGCAGCGCCCACCCTTTTTTTTTTCTTTTTCCTGCATGCAACTGTATTAGTTTCCCTATCAGAGTGGCTTTTTCTACAGAAGTTTGCCAGGGTCAACCCTCTTGTTGCCGTGGGTTCTTTTTACGTGCGCTAAATAGTGATATGTAACACACGGGACCTCGGTTTATCGTCACATCCGAAAGACTAGCGCCCAGACCACCACTCAGGATCTGATAGATGGGGGAAATTTTTTGGGCCCAAACTGGGTACGAACCACCGCTCACTCCGACCCGGACTTTTTGCTTTCTAGGCAAGGCGCGTTACCACCTAAACCACCGATCCACTGTGTGACATCATGTAACATTATGTAACAGTTGGAGCTGAACCCACAGCAGTTTCATTATTTATTTTCTGTTTGTTTCATTACCCCCCTTACCAGTCTTCAGCCAATACACTAACCCACTCAGGCATTTTGTTTTGATCCCACTTCATAAATTAATGCTACTAGGTGAAGCAATTTCTTTAATTCTTTTAACATTTCTTATTCTCTCTAAAAACTCGTTCATAATAATTATGAACTTGATTACGTTTTGATCATTTTAAGTACTATATCAAATACACTTGCAGTATCAGTCAATTCCTTTTAAGCAAAAAAATATGCCTTTTCTTTGAACGGAATTGTAATACTTTGATCCAGCTTAGGTGGGTTTTTTTTTATTTTTTATTATTCTATATCGAGGATAATGGAATAAGCACTCTTGTGCTTTTTTATATCCAGTCCCCGTGTGTATACAGTTTTGTAAATGTCACCTGTTCCCACCGGCACATGATGGCCTACTCTCATGAAAAGCGTAACGGGAGTTAACGTGTGCGCAAGATGTTTTGTAATTCATGAATGTTTGTTTTTTATTTTTTGGTATAAGTATACATAGATTATAAAACTGCCTTAGTCATCTACAAAACTATGGAACAAGTTTCATGTTTTATCAAACCATTATTTCAAAAGAAGTCAAGAAAGTTTTCTCCCAGATGTTTTGCTATTTTTTTCTGAAAGAAAGTATTTTTGCTCTTCTGTCACTATTTCATGATTCAAAAGATAAACCGAACTTTCTTCTTCTCTTTTTTTATGAAACACTCATACAGCAACTATTGTTTGTCTGTCATAATAGCAAATATGCGTTGTGCTGCTGTTAAACGCCTGACAAGTCAGGCCCAGCGGACTTTGGTGTAAAGGGAAGTATAATTATCAAAACACCATTTGGAAACGAAAACTGAGAATGGTTATAATTTCATCGAATGCAGAAAATTTTGTTGGTTTTTGTTGGGTTTTTTTTTTTTTTTTTGGGGGGGGACATTTTTTGGAGAGGGAGGGAGGGAGGAGCAGTACTTACACATACTCCTGGCTCCAGGTCTGTTCTGCATATCATCCGAAGCATTCTTTAGCTGACTGTGGAGTCGACAGAGGCCTGGTAGTGAAGGCCCTTCAGGGCTGGAGTGGAATGTACACATGACACAGTCCTCTGTCTCCACACACTTCTTGCTACAGTCAATCCGGGACCTGGCCCACACTTCCTGAAGCACGTCCTGGGTAAACACCACGTCATCCAAGGGCAGATGATCGAACAGGGCTTTCTTCAGGCCGGCACCAGAGGAAGAGGAGGAATGGACCAACAGTGGAGCAGACATGACAATCACCATCACCATCAGCAGCTGAAGCTCACAGCTGGACAGAAGCTGTTGTATCTTGGTCATGCACTTCATCTTTTACTTTCTGGTAAATCCTCTGCTACTTGTCACAAAGAAGAATTCAGATTTCCTTGTCTCGTTAAGTTTTGCACTCCCAAAACAAAAATGTCTATGTGAATTAAATGTGTTGATATACACATACGTCAATTTCTAATATCACTAAAAGGGAACAGTTGTAAAATTGAAGACAACAACATACGTCAGTTACCGAACCACAACATCTCAGACATGAAGTGAAACGATTTACTACAGAAAGAAGAGAACTAGAACAGCGAGAAGTGGAGGAAGCTGGCTGAAAAAAATCTTCAGTGGTGCCCCCCACCCTCTACAAGACTTAGGTAATAGGTGAAGGTAAACGGGGATAGAGACCATCAAGCGATTCAACAATAAAACAAATAATAAATAAACCAACTTTAGTCTGGGTACCTTGTCACAAGTTGATAATATCTCCACTGTTCTGGAGAAATAACCAGTATATGCAGAGCGACACCATGTGTGGTGTGTGTGTGTGTTGGTAGGTTTTACAGACTATGGCCCAGAAACACACACACACCACCACCACCACCACCACCACCACCACCACCACCACAACCCTCACCACAGCCACAGTCTGCCACAAACACTGTCCACGTCACCACACAAGGGGGCGGGGTTCTAGACTATAGCAGCTGACTGAAAAGTGACAGATCTTACGGGAACATTTTGGCGCCTGGAAAGCATGGGAAAAGTATTGACCTGTCTGCTGATTTTTTTAGTTTAGCATCTTGTTAGGAAAAATTAGTGTAGATAGAATCGCCAGGTAAAACACTAAAAGGTAGGGCGGGATAACTCAAGCCGCCGCTGTAGTCTAGTGGTTAGGGCGTTGGACTCGTAATCTAAAGGTTGCGGGTTCGATCCCAGCTTTCGGCTATGGCGTTGTGCCCTTGGAAAAGGCACTTTACGGCTATTTTTCTCACCCCACCCAGGTGTAAAAGGGGTACCAGCCTTGTGTTGGGGGTTAACCCTGCGATAGACTGGCGTCCTATCCAGGGGGGAGTCTATGACTCTCAGTCGCTTAACGCCACAGAAACCGGGATAAGCACCGGCCTGATAAGCCTTAGGCTCGGGACAGACTTTAACTTTAACGGGATAACTCAGTGGTCAGAGCGCTCGCTTTCCCCCAGCCAAAGTTAAGCAGCGTCGAGCGTGGTTACCAGTTGGATAGGTGACCGTTTGTGCGCCTTGGCTTCAGTACAGTCCCCCCAGTTCACCCAGCTGTAAATGGGTACCTGCCCTCTTTAGTGTCAGGGAAGATAAGGCAGCGAGGGAGAAAAGATGGGTGCCGCCTTCAACACGCTGGCCCCTAGAGAAGCTGAGGTCTCTGATGCCTCGCTCCACTACGACCACCTAGGTTATGGGACATCTTTACCTTTAGGGTGAATTAGACGTAGATCTGTACTGCAGGTGTTTATCCAAATGTTGAAATGAAAGATACTTGACCGAGGAGTACAAAACATGGGGGAAAAATGTTGTTTATAACACCTTTATTCTTGAAAGGACTCTGTGTAAGGTCCTTGATTAGCGGTGAAAATTATGAACATCTACGAATATCTCTTGATTACCTTTTATTGCGCTGTGGTCATGTTTTTGTATTGTAAAAAGATTCATTTACAACTAGTCATATCATTTTAGAACGTTTATAGAAATAAAATGACTGTATTGCAGCCCATGTAAAAAACGTGTTGTTTACACTGTGACCTCTGTCTGTCTGTCTCTTTGTCTGTCTGAATGTATGTATGTATGTATGTATGTATGTATGTATGTATGTATGTATGTATGTATGTATGTATGTATGTATGTATGTATGTATGTATGTATGTATGTATGTATGTATGTATGTATGTATGTATGTATGTATGTGTGTATGTATGAATGTATGTATGTATGTATGAATGTATATATGTATATGTATATATAAATATCTATATCTATATATATACATATAATAGATAGATAGATAGATAGATAGATAGATAGATAGATAGATAGATAGATAGATAGATAGATAGATAGATAGATAGATAGATAGATAGATAGATAGATAGATAGATAGATGTACAAAGAGGGAAAGACAGATCATATGCAAATTATAGATACATATACAGGTCCATTAAGCCGACTTTGTGTGTGTGTGTGAGAGAAAGAGAGAGAGAGAGAGAGAGAGAGAGAGAGAGAGAGAGAGAGAGAGAGAGAGAGAGAGAGAGAGAGAGAGAGAGAGAGAGAGAGAGGGAGAGGAGAGAGAGAGAGAGAGAGAGAGAGAGAGAGAGAGAGGGAGAGAGAGAGAAAGAGAGAGAAAGAGAGAGAGGTGGGGGCAGGGAGGGAGAGAAGGAGGGAGGGAGGAAGAAGGACAGACAACAGACAGAGACAGCCAGCCAGACAGACAGATATAGAGACAGACAGACAGAGATGTCCAGAACTCAGAGAGAGACAGAGACAGGGAGACAGGGATAGACAGACAGACAGACAAACAGACAGATAGAGACAAACAGACATCTCGACAGAGACAAACAAAAAGAGACAGACAGACAGACAGACAAACAGACAGACACACAAATAGAGACAAGGCCAGACAGGTAGATAGATGCAAGCAAACAATACCATCATAGATAAGAGCATTACGCTTGTCTTTGTTTCCACATACTATCGTGCCTGAGGCGAAACGATTGTGTTCTGACAGTAACAGCCTTTTACATCCAGTCTTCGTTCGAGGAGATTTTTTTCTCCTGGAGTTCACATCAGTGCTGATTCCACTCTCCCACAAAGTCCTCCGGATGAGACTATAAACTGAGGTCCCGTGTGTGTGTGAACGCACACAGAACATCTTGCGCACACGTTAAATCCTGTTCCGCTTTTCGTAAGAGTAGGCCATCGTGTGCCGTTGGGGAGAGATGACATTTAGAAAACTGCATACACACGGGGACTGGGGGTAAAGAAAATGCACATGGGTGCTTATTCCATTATTCTCGAGATAAAAGAGT
>CM060341.1:10839599-10842099 GCA_030674155.1 Stramonita haemastoma | reverse complement strand
TGATAATAATAATGGTGATAATAATAATAATAATAATAATAATAATAATAATAATAATAATAATAATAATAAAGATGTTTCCAAAAATCGCATTTATGTTTAATGTAGCTGAACACTCTCTCTCTCTCTCTCTCTCTCTCTCTCTCTCTCTCTCTCTCTCTAAGATTGGCACTTCCTCTCAAAAACATCGTCAGTATTGAACAAACGATTGGTTATCTTTTCTTTTTTTTCTTTTTTTTTTTCTTTTTTTACTTCTTTGTTAAGGCTGATGACGTCTTTTTGGACTGGTATATATAAATAAGAACACGGACAGTTTCGAACGGCAAGCAAGAAAGCTAGGGTTCCCTGTGGTAAAACATACTCCCTCTCCATCAATGGGTTTGTCCGGCCACGCAGAATAACTTCAAAAACTTGACATCATTCTGCAAAGTGAACTAGTTGCATTAAGAGATACCAACTTTTAAAAAAAAATATCAAAAAAGTAGGGTTACACACAATTTTTCTTGGAAACCAGTCAAAAAAATATTTATTTTTTTGGAAAAGGTGTATTGAAGATAAGACAAAATGTGGACAAAAATCTTTCTACTTGGTACGCTCTGCGGTTGTCTTGGTGAGTATATGTGTATGCGTGCGCGCGTACGCGTGCGCGCGCGCGCGTGTGTGTGTGCGTGTCTGTGTGTGTATGTGAGTGAGTGTGAATGTGTGTGTGTGCCCAAACCCACTCTATCCTTTTAAATTTATTTTCCTTTTTTCATAGTCTGTACCCTCTTTAACAGAGATTAAATGTAGATAATATGAAAGAAATATAAATGTTTTCTTTAGAATAATGCTAAAATTGATCCGTCATGCCTTTGATTGAAATACGTTCTTATTCAGAAAACGTTTGTTAAAAACCAGGGTGATAATTATGGATGGTTTATCTTTCCTTTTTTTAAATCATGGGGTATTCTAATAGTTTTAAGCTGTGTTGTTTGTTTACTTGGAGTTTTGTTTGTTTAGGGTTTTGATTGGTTGGCTGATTTTTCTTTGGCTTTCTCAGTTGATGGCACTGTTTTGAATATCAATGAGAGTAACATATAGAAACCATTTTCCTTTAAAGTATGTTGATTTCGTTTTTAAGTAATGGCTATATGTTTTTATATTTGCATTTTATTCTTGTTAAAAAAAAGAAGCTATTCACAACAAGTTGCAGAGACCAAATTTAGCCAGTATCAATATCCGTCAATTTCATCAGGGTTTTTTTCGTCTTTCCCATATGAGACTAATTCTTAGTTGTGTGATAATATTGTAGAGTGGTAGCAGTTCTATGAATAAGCAAATCCTCTAAGAATATTAAATAAATAACCAAACCTGTAAATACTTAGAACTATAATGTAAGTGATACATTTTTCTTTTTCGATTTTGAAAAAATTGTATCTGTTACTGTTAACAATTTTTAATCGCATTGGTTACCAAAATTCTATGGTATGTCTACATGCAGAATCATGCGAGTATAGTCCCTAGATTTTATTCTTTTGATCTTCGTTTGGTTAAAAAAAATCTCCATGGACGAGTTATTGAAAGACATCCCATTTTACAAATTTTTGGATATCAGAAATTATTACATCTTCTACAATTCCCCTATGAGATATTCACTCCTTATTTATAACCATTTATATGTTTGCAATTTGTTTATCTTTTTTTCTGCACAAAATCTGTTTTTCTTTGCTCTTGGAAGGACGTGTAGCAAGAAGGGCATGATAAAGTTTTGAAAGTTCACTGCAAATCCCCATCTTGTGACTAATCAAAGCAACCATTATTCATCCAGAGGTGTTTGACTGAAAACACGTAATTGTCACATCCATTTCCTATAATAGAAGGCTTTTTGGTCCACTTTCAATTTTTTTTCAAGAATATCAATTTATTTTTATTTGATTGTTATTTTCTGATTGTTATTTTCTGATTGTTATTGTTATTTTCTGATTGTCATTTTCTGATTGTTATTTTCTGATTTTCTACCAGATTGATGTTAGACTTCAGTTCAGCGTTTGATACACTGGACCATTCCGTTTTGTTTGGAAATTGAATTATACATTTATCCATATCTCTGAAGTGATTTATATCAAATCTTAGTGGTTAATACCAATCAGTCCTTGTAAATTAAATAAAATACACACAAAACCTCTTGAAACAAGGTGTGCTACAAGGCTCAGTGCTAACCTGTCCTGTTTTTTCAGATTGTGATATTTCATCTCCTCACTTTTATACGTTAACTTTCCTGAATACGCTGACTGACGATACTTTGGTTATTTCAGTATGTTTCACTTAGCATTTTTTTAACTATTCAAATACCCAAGTCTGTATTGATCATGTCTAGCAATTGATAGGTCATAGCAAGGTCATATTAAGGTAAAAAAAAAAAATAAAAAAAAGGTAAAGGTGTCCCATAACCTATATGGTCGAAGGGAGCAAGGCATCAAAGACCTCAGCTTCTCTAGGGCTAGCATATTGAGGGGTGCCC
>CM060341.1:10837185-10839499 GCA_030674155.1 Stramonita haemastoma | reverse complement strand
GGTGTTTGTTTTCCTATCCTTCCAGGAAATTCCAAGCAGTCGCCCTGAAGCATTTTGTCTCGAACGTCTGGATCCGCTTGGTGGTTTCAGTGGTCATTGTCCAACTTTCGCAGCCGTAGAGCAAGATGGAGATGACCAGGGATCTGAACAATTTGACTTTTGTTTTGAAGCTGATGATGTCGCTTCTCCATATCTTGTTCAGTTTTGCCATAGTGATGTTGCCATGGCTAGCCTGGTCTTGATCTCTGTGGTGGAGCGTCCATCTTTCGTGAGGGTAGCGCCAAGATATTTGAATGCTTCTACTTCTTCCAGCTGCTGGCCATTCATGTAGATCTGTGATGTGGTGTCGTTTGCACTGTTGACCAATACTTTACTCTGTTCTGTGCTGACTTCCATCCCATATGCGTCTGCTCTGTCTACCAGTCTGTTGGTAAGGTCTTGGAGTTCCTTGTTGCTGCCTCCCATGAGATCAATATCGTCAGCGAAGCGCAGGTTGTTAATGGGTCGCCCTCCTATTGAGATGGTAGAGTGGAAGTTATAAAGTGTTTCCCTCATGATGTTTTGAGGAATAGATTAAAGAGAGCTGGAGAGAGCAAGCAGCCCTGACGGACGCGACTGTGGTCTTGAAGTAGTCTCCGACTTGGCCGTTGAGGAGAACTGCACTGCTGGAGGTGTTGTACAGCGCTTCTATGATCCGGATGAGACCCTCCTCAATGCCAAACTTCCTGAGGACTTGCCAAAGGCTGCATGCCACACTCTGTCAAAGGCCTTCTTGAATAATGAAGTTGTGTAGCAAGTCCCTCTGATGTTGCAGGTGTTTCTCCATCAGGTATATATATATATATATATATATATATATATATATATATATATATATATATATAAATTATATATATATATATAATAAATAAATGAACAGCAGCAACAGTAACAGCATTGGTCCTCTCAGTCTTGTTTGAGACTCCTGTACAAAAAAGTTCAGACTGAATAATTATCTCAGCTCCATCAAAACAAAACAAAAAATGATGGTGACGGATCATGCATCAAGGACATAAAGACAAGAAGAGATCTGGCTTCATTAAAGTAGAGTGATGCAACTAAACATTCTGGAAAGATTGCAACATTCCTTAAGGTAAAGGTAAAGTGTCCCATAGCCTGTGTGGTCGTAGAGGAGCAAGGCGTCAGGACCTCAGCTTCTCTAGGGGGGCAGCATATTGAGGGGGCGCCCATCTCCTCTCCCTCGCTGCTTTACCTTCCCTGACCCTAAAGAGGGCAGGTACCCATTTACAGCTGGGTGAACTGGGGAGACTGTACTGAAGCAAGGGCGCAAACGGTCACCCATCCACTGGTAACCACGTCGACGCTACTTAAACTTGGCTTGGGGAAACGAGCGCTCTGACCACTGAACTATCCCGTCCCCTTACCTTACCTGCTGAAAATGAAAATATTGAAATATGCTTATATGGCCTGTTTGCTGTATGGTTGGGAATCAAAGAGAAAGACGATGACAAAAAAATACAAGCAGTTGAGATGTGGGTGTTTTTTTAGAAGGCTGCTCTGAGTCAGTTAGACAATAAAAACAAATGCAAATCGAAATATACACAAACTGGTAAACAACAAGAAAGCTTCTTATTTTGATAACTAGAAAAAAGCTAAGCAATGTGGGCCATGTGCTAAAAAAAACCAAGATACAGACTTCATGATTTTTCTCCTGGAGTTAACATCAGTGCGACTCCACTTCCCCAAAAGTCTCGTGATGAGACTTTAAACCGAGGCCGTGTGCGAACGCAGTGAACATCTTGCTGCACAGTTAAATCCTGTTCCGCTTTTCGTATGAGTAGGCCATTTTGTGCCAGGTGGGAACAAATGACAAGATTTAAAAAAACTGCATAACATGGGGACTGGATGTAAAAAAGCACACGAGTCTTATTCCATTACCTTGTACAATATCAAAGAAAAATAAAAAATAGAAAGATAAAAAATAGAAAAGGAAGAATTTTTTCAAAGCAAGACCGAAGGGAAAAAGAGAAAAAAAAAGGCAGACACCAGCTTCTCTCATTGGCAACAACACAACCAACAGAATCCTGTGGCATGAGAATCCACGAAGTCAGTAGCAGGGCCAGTGAAGACCGGAGACATGGAGATAGAAGGAGGATCATGTCATTATCATTGGTGTGGCGGCTAACATTAAACTCTTTATGCCAACAGGTAGACAGGTGAGTTATGTATTTTTGGTGGTATTTTTACCACTTTATGTCACAGCAGACTTATTGCGTGAAATTCGGGCTGCTCTCTCTCCCTATGGGGAGCGCGT
>CM060341.1:10824685-10827185 GCA_030674155.1 Stramonita haemastoma | reverse complement strand
GGCAAAACACATTTAAATGCAAAAGGAATAAAAATTATGCCTTGATATTTCATCACAAGGTAGATTAACAGATACAGTTTAATAATCAAATCAAAATCTCAAAAATTGACAACTTAACCTCCACCTGCCTTTAATGGCTCCTAAGCGCAAAATTAGGTAATGTGGTAAGCGACTCATTTCGTGGTGGAGCGTTATATATATAAATATATATATATATATATATATATATATAATATATATATAAATATATATATAATATATAATATACATATATATATATTATATATATATATATATATATATATATATATATATATATCAGGCCCATGGCTTGAAACTCTAAACAATGACTATTTCTCTTCATGCCAGGACCTCTGGCCATGTTCATGAAAGTTAAACACACTTTCAAATAAAACAAAACAATGCACACAGAGAGCCGATTTTGACAAGAGTGGTTTACCATACATACATTCCTACATTACTGTATAACGTAGGAGCTGGCCCAACACACGTGGACAGTTGTTTCGATGCTGTCTGGTCAAATACGCACATCAGCGCAGTACATACCACGCATCTCGTAAAAACAATTAAGCAGTTACTTTAAGTGTGTGTTAAATTTCAAAAGATAAGTCATTAATGCTAAACGAAATAAGAATAAATAGCATTACAGCTTTGGCACCAAGGTCCTTTCTCTTGCAGCCACGGGTCTTTCTTGGTCAAAACTGGGTGGAGCACTGCCAAATAAGGGAGGATGCCGCGGCGCCAGAAGCAGGCCAGCTTTAGCAAACGACCAGTCTCAGAGTGTGAAATATCGTTTATTAGTGTGTTTGTTTATTGATTTTCGGCATCTTCCGACACCTACTTTTACCTACTTTTTAGATACCTTGTTTATGGTATTTTTATCTACCCATTGCACCAAGTTTGAAAACTATTGCAATTAGTTCTTTGCGAAGTGCAAGGATTGACTACACTATAGCGAGGATTACAGTCTTTCCCATTCATTCTACACCGAAGCAGTAAATTGAGAGTGCAGACTACATCTGAGGGATGGCTTCTGTACACTCTTTTGCTGCTATCCGTTGTTTTGGTTTTTAATCTACACCACCTGGGTTTGAACCCCTGATCACAGAATTTGGGCCACAGTTCCACAAAGCCAAATGTGACGCTCCACCACGAAATGAATCGCTTAGCACCTAATCCACTTTTCCGTTAGCAGCCATTAAAGGCAGGTGGGGGTGAGGTTGTCGATTTTGAGATTTTTATTGATTATAAAACTGTAGCACTTATTCTACCTTGTGATGAAATATCAAGGCATAATTTTGTTTCCTTTTGTTTTAAAACGTGCTTTGAACTTAGCGGAGCCCTCATTCTGACCACCTATTACTATGCTTAACTTTTTAATTTCTCATTTTGACACTTCCTGAAGTCTATCATTTCAATATGTAATAACTTTTGATAGAATCGTTCGATTTTCGATAAGTTTAATAACATGCCAATAACTAAAAACTGACCTCCGGTGCAATACGACTCCGTATGTGGTGGAGCGTCACAAATTCATTTTCAAGTCATATGACTTAACTACCATGCTACAGAGTCAAAGCTACAAAACAATGGTTATTGAATAATGATACACCCTCACTTGGTATTGCAGTTTTCAAAATATAGGACTTCGCTTACTACGTCTAGGCACAGTATATGATACTCTTTCCACTTTTCCCCTGGAGTTAACATCAGTGCTGACTCCACTCTCCCCAAAAGTCTTTCGGATGAGACTGTAAACCGAGGCCCTGTGTGCGAACGCACGCAGAACATCTTGCGCACACGTTAAATCAATCTTTAACATTGTCTGGACACACCTTGGCTGGATAAGCATGATTGCTATCGATCTTACTCAATGGGCATCGGATTCTGCAACCAGTTAGTTTGTTTTTTTTCGTCTGTAACTGATTTGTCAAAAAGCATCTTAACTCTTCCTTGATCCACTGGCATAATTATATCACAGTACTTTGGGATTTCTTTGCGCACAGTTAGAGTTCTATAATGTATTGTCACTTTATGCTGCACGTACTTTCGTGAGGTCGGGATAGCTAAGTGGTCAGAGCGCTCGCTTTCCCCAAGTCAAAGTTAAGCAACATCGAACGTAGTTACCAGTCTGATGGGTGACCATTTGCACGCCTTGGCTTCAGTACAGTCCCGCTCAGTTCAACCAGCTGTAAATGGGTACTTTAGGCAAGGGGGGAGGAGATGGGTACCGCCCTCAATATGCTGGCCCCTAGAGAAGCTGAGATCTCTGATGCCTCGCTCCCCTACGACCACACAGGTTATGGGACACCTTTACCTTACCTTACCTTACTTTCGTGAAGGAAAATTGATACTACTATAATCATACTTTCAACCATTCTGGGCAATTAGTTTTTAGAGTTGCGGTTGTTCTAAACATACTCACTATGGTGGACAATGCAGACTACTGTTGTGGCAGTTGACATCCTTATCCTTGTGT
>CM060341.1:10804685-10814685 GCA_030674155.1 Stramonita haemastoma | reverse complement strand
CAAGTGCATACGACTTCAGCATGAGAGAGAGATTTTTTTTTTTAATCTTTAAGTGCTAAGTCAGCAGAATGGACTAACAAAGCAGAAAACAGACAAGAAGGAAGACAAAGACAGGAAGAAAGAAAAAAGGAACAAGACAGAAACAAAAAAAGAGAGGAATAGAAAAGAAGGAATCCCTAGCACAGAATTTTCAGAGGTTGGAAATGAGGTTCATACCAACCGCCCTCCCCCCTCCCCCTCCCTTTCCTCGGCATTCCCCGCGGGGAAAACTACTTTGTAATGACAGAGATTGGAATAGGGAGTGGGGAAAGATGAACTACAAGCAGAAAAGAGAGGGGGAAGGGATTGTCAAGTCAAGTCAAGTCAATCAAAAACACTTTAATCATCCCTGAAGGGCAATTACAATACTGACGGGAATATTGAGACAAATCATAATCAAACACACGAAATAGTTACATTTCAAATTTGTCCAGACATTATATGATAACTTCAAAATAAGAATGTCACAAACACTCACACTCTACTCGCGCGCGCGCGCGCGCTCGCACACACGCAAACACACGTATACACACACACACCAATGTTTAGATACAATGTTCTTAAAAGAAAAAAAAAACATTGACTAGAAAAGACATATGATCACCATTATTTACGGATTGGGAAATAAAAAGGAAAAAAGGGGGAGGGGCGAAATTCATGTATCAGTGACCTACATTCTGTACTGCATAACGCCTGAATATATCCTGGGGGGGGCAGCATTATTGAGGGCAGCCACCCATCTTCTCTCTCCCTCGCTGCTTTACCTTCCCTGACCCTTAAAGAGGGCAGGTACCCATTTACAGCTGGGTGAAACTGGGAGGACTGTAGTGTTATTGAGGGACTGCAGCATTATTGAGGGCAGCCACCCATCTTCTCTCTCCCTCGCTGCTTTACCTTCCCTGACCCTTAAAGAGGGCAGGTACCCATTTACAGCTGGGTGAAACTGGGAGGACTGTAGTGTAGCCAAGGCATGAAAACGGTCACTGGGTAACCATACTCCACACTGCTTAACCTTAACTTGGGGAAAGCGAGTACTCTGACCTCTGAATTATCCCGTCCCACTTTTTTTTTTCTAAAGTACCTGTTGTAAATAGATTTTAAACCAAGAAGATTAAAGAACAGAAAAAATACACTCTTCAATAACTGTTAGACTTTAAGCGAGTACTCTGACCACTGAGTTATTCTGTCCCACTTTTTTTTAATTCTAAACTAGCTGTTGAAAATAGATTTTGAACCACGGAGATGAAAGAACAGAAGAAATGAATTCACTCTTCAATAACTGGGAGACTTCCCTCCCCTCTGATCCCTGTTGCACAAAAACTAGGATCGGTAGCTAGAGGAGAAAAGGTTGAAAGGGAAGAAAAAAAAAAGGATGGGAAAAACAATACATCACATTTGAAAGCAACGATATTTCTGTTTTGGGGGGAATTTCTTTTACGTAAGTTTATGTCTTCGTGACTAGCTTATCTTATTCATGTGTTTATTTTTTTTGTTTGTTCTTTTTTTTTTACCACGCCTGTCATCTGTCAATGTAACCTCATTTATTTGAAGCTGCATGGATCCTAAGCGTGATTCATACACGCTTGAATTGTTTCTGACTGCACTGAGAAATGTTGTTTTTTTTGTAAAAGATCTTTTTTTTTGGGGTGGTGGCTTTTATATGGCAACAGATTCGTATCCTGTGGTGACAGGGCTGACAACAGATGTTGAGTGATTGACTGGCAGTGACACACCTGCACTCAAGACAAGATCAAAGCAGTCATAGGTTTGAGATTCTCATCTGAAGTGTGCGTCCAACAGGCTGATGAACAGGTAAAAAAACAGGGTACACAGAGAAAGAACAGTGCCAAAGTATCCCCACTTACTATAAAATGAAAACGATCATCAAATCAATAGCCAGAGTAGAGAAGGACGAACTACCACCCTCTCAAAAAAGAGAAGAACAAGTCATCATTCTCAGACTTCGCACTGGACACAACAGACTAAGACCACCATATGTCCACAAAGCTGAAAATCGCTCCTTTTTTATTTATCTCAGCATATTTCCTTGGGGACAGCAGCTGAAATGAAGAAAGAACGGTAGCAGGATGGTTAAGATGTTCGCCTGCCAATATAGAAACCGTGAGTTTCTGGGTTCGTACCCAGCTCGCCCTTTCTTCCCAGCTTGACGAAAAAATCGATCTGAATGTCAAAGTCATTCGGATGAGACTATAAACCGAGGTCCCGTGTGCGAACGCACGCAGAACATCTTGCGCACACGTTAAAATCCCGTTCCGCCTTTCGGAAGAGCAGGCCCTCGTGTGCCGGTAGGAGCGGATGACATTTTTTTTTTTAAACCAGCATGTACACAGGTGTCGTGTTTAGACACCATCCCTGAGGGGGAAAAAAAATAATGGGTAGGCGCTGCACTTGTGGCGACGCGCTCTCCCCGGGGAGAGCAGCCCGAATTTCACACAGAGAAATCTGCTGTGACATAAAGTGGTATAAAATAAAATATAAAATAAAAAATAAATAAATAAATGTCCCACAAGGAAATCGGAGTCACTGTCAGTAGTACACTACCTCGATTTCTTCTTCTTCGTCGTTGAATGCTCAGGCAGCAACTATTGTTGCCTGTCATATGAGCGAAAATGTGTTTTTCCGCCGTTAATAAATCAAGCACCTGACAAATCAGAACCAGCACATCCGACATTCGCGTGGGAGAGAATAATTGTTACCTTTTCAGTCTTTCTATAGAGGTAAAAAAAGGTAAAGGTGTCCCATAACCTGTGTGGTCATAGGGGAGTGAGGCTAGTTGAAAATCGCTCCTTCTTTTATTTCAACATATTTCGTTGGAGACAGCAGCTGAAATGTCTGTCAAAGAAATTGGAGTCACTGTCAGTAGTACACAACCTCGTTTTCTTCTTCGTCGTCGTCGTTGAACGCTCAGACAGCAGCTATTGTTGCCTGTCAGATGAGCGAAAACGTGTTGCGCCGCCAATAATAAATCAAGCACCTGACACGTCAGAACCAGCACATCCGACATTCGCGTGGGAGAGAACAACTGTTACCTTTTCAGTCTTTCTGTAAAGGTAAAAGTGTGCCATAACCTGTGTGGTCGTAGGGAAGCGAGGCGAGGCGTCAAAGACCTCAGCTTCTCTAGGGGCCAGCATGTTGAGGGCGGTGGCGCCCATCTCCTCTCCCTCGCTGCTTTACCTTCCCTGACCCTAAAGAGGGCAGGTACCCATTTACAGCTGGGTGAACTGGGGGAGGACTGTACTGAAGCCAAGGCACGCAAACGGTCACCATTCCAACTGGTAACCACGCTCGACGCTGTTTAACTTGACTGGGGGAAAGCGAGCTCTCTGACCACTGAGCTATCCCGTATCTGAGTCTTTCTATAACAAAGCAGGAAAATGGGCCAAGAAGCTTGTAACAGGAATTCAAGAAAGAAAGCAGAAACAAAGAGTGGTATAGAGAAGAGGATAACCCTACCACGGAATTTTCAGACAGTGGGGATGCTATCTAGACTGACAGGTTCCACCCAGCATACCCACTAGGGAAGTGATATACTCTACAATATGCAGTCAATACAGTTTTTACCAGTTGGATGGGTGACCGTTTGCGCGTCTTGGCTTCAGTACAATTCCCCCCAGAGAACAACAACACACACACACACACACACACACACACACACACACACACATACATACACATTCAAAAGCTGTGATCGTACAAAAGCATGCGTCATTGATACCGTGCACTTTTTTCTCACACCCCCACCCACCCACCTACCCTACCCCTCCGATTCTTTCCCTTGTCTTACTGACACCCCATCACTCACACCTCATCACCTCCACTCCCAAGCCTCCCCCTCTCCCCCCTCCCTAAAAACTAACCCCCTCCCCCCCTCCCCCCCCCCCCCCCCCCCCCCCCCCACATCTCTCCTGTCATCGCAACAACGAAAAAATAGAGACAGGAAAGGCAGAGAAAAGGAGAGACATTGAAATATCTTCTCGTATGAGACAGCTTTATTTTTTTGTATGCAACTGTGTAAGTGAAGAAAGTTTTGTTAGTGGCTTTTTTTTTTTACAAAGGGTGGGGAAGGGGGGAAGGGGGGTTGCTCGTGTGTATGTGTGTGTGTGTATGTGTGTGTGTGTGTTTTTTTTCTTTTATATCGAGGATAATGTGTGTGTGTGCGCATGTGTGTGTGTATGTGTGTGTATGCGTGTGTGTGTGTGATTGTGTACGTGTGTGTGTGCGTGTGTAGGTGTGTGTGTGTGTGTGTGTGCGTGCGTGTGTGTGTGTGTGTGTGTGTGTGTGTGTGTGTGTGTGTGTGTGTGTGTGTGTGTGTGTGTGTGTGTGTGTGTGTGTGTTAGAGCTTTTGAGTTCGCGATCTGACGACCGAGATTTGAACCATTCGGAGGCAACCGATCCAGGGAATTTTTTCCCCGGATTTGGCAAAAAATGACTCCACTCTCTCTCTAATATACTACTACTACTTTTACTCCCCTTCAAAAATACCTACTACTACTATACTACCTATTACACTACTATTACTACAAAACAACTCATCATCACATCCATCATTATAATATTAATATAAATACATAGTTTAATACGTATTTTGGGCACAAAAAAAAAAAAAAAAAAAAAAAAAAAAAATTAAAGGCCAAATTATTTGGATGACGGGTTTTCGGTAAAAACCACGCGAACATCTTGGGCACACTTTAAAAACCGCTCCACTTTGGAAGAGTTAGCCACTGTGTCCCCTGGGGAACGGATGACAATTTTTTTTAAAAAGTTTGATAAGGGTTTTGATTAGCCATCATCCCAGGGTCGGAATGCAGCTACCTTGGGAACCATCAAACAGCAATGAAATATAAAAGAATATAAGAGGAGAGATATATATATATATTAATATATAGAAAATAAATATAAATTAAATATAAATATAAGATATAAAATATATAATATATAATATATAATATATAATTATAAATTATTATATAATATATAATAAAAAGAAATATATAAAAGAAGAATAGTAGTTAAAAATTATAGTTTTAAAAAATTTAATTTTTGGGGGTTGTTTAATATAAAATAATATAGATAGAAATTAGAAAGATATAGATATAATGATAGAAGATAGATAGATAGATAATAGTAATAAATAATAGATAATAGATAATAGATAAAATAGTAATAATAGTTAGTTTAGATAGATAATAGTTTTAATAGAAAATAAAAATTAAGAAAAATTTTTTTAATTTTATTTTTTTTTTTATTTTTTTTTTTTTTTTTTGTTTTTTATTTTTTTTTTTTCCTAGCCTCTTTCGCCCCCCCCCCCACCCCCCCTTGTTCCTTGTTCCGTCTCTCCTTTTCCGCCCTTGCTTTTTTCCCCGGCTCTTCCTTTCCCTTTTTGTCCTTCTGTCCTTGCCCTTCCTGTCCTGTTTTTTCTTTCCTCTTCTTTTCATCCCCCCCCCTTCCTTACTTCTTCCCCCCCCTTTTCTTCTTTCTCTTCCCTTTTTCTTATTTTCCCCTAAAAAATCTTGCATCCCGTGTTGCACAAAAACATTTAAAAGGATAATCTGAACATGTCGCCATTTCATATGACAAATGAGATTTTTGGGCAGTTTGAAAGTTACAGGGGGGGGGGAGTTGGTTTTTGTTGTTTTTTTTTTTTTTTTTTTTTGTTTTTGGGGTTTGGGGGTTCTTTTAAAGTATTAGAAATTATGCAAAAGTTATCCTAGAACCCCTTTTGGGGGGTTTGTGGGGGGGGGGGGGGGGGGTTGTGGGTTTTGTTTTTTTTTGTTTTTTTTTTTTTTTGGGTCATTGTTTTTTATTTATTATTTATTTATTTATTTTATAAAATTGTAAATTAATAATTTTAAATATTATTTTTTTTTAATTTTTTTTATTTTTGTCGGCGTTTTCTTTCTGTTTGTTTTTTTGGTGTTTTGTTGTCCGGCCCTTTCTGTTGTTGTGTTTTTGTTGTTGTTTTTTTTGTTGTTCTGTTTCCCTTTTTATTTTTTCTTTTAAAAAAATTTTAAATTTGTTCTTTCTCTTCTCCCTCCCCTTCTTCCTTCCCCCTAGTTCTTTTTTCCTGTCTGCTCTCTTTCGCTTTAAAAAACCGTGTGTCCCCCCACCCCCCCCCCCCCCCCCCCCCCCCCCCCCCCACCCCCCACCCCCCCTCCCCCCCCCCCCTTCCCCCCTCCCTCCCCCTTCCACCCCCCCCCCCCCACCCCCCCCCCCCCCCCCTTTCCCCTTTAAAACCCACAAACACCCCCACCACCCCCCCCCACCTCCCCCCCCCCCCACCCCCTTCCCGAGCCCCCCACCCCCCCTCACCTTTTTTCCGAAACTTTTCCCCCCCCCCTCTTTTTTTCCCATACCCCACCCCCCCCCATCCCCCCAACATCTGGACTTTTATAAGTTTTCCTTTTCCCTTTTTGTTTTAAAATATTTTGTTATTTTTTTTTTTTTTTGTTGGTTGGTTTTTTTTTTTCATTTTTTGTTTGGGTTTTGGTTGTTTTTTTTTTCTATTATCTTTGTTTGGTTGGTTGTTTTTTTTTCTTTATCTTTGTTTGGTTGGTTGTTTTTCTTTCTATTTTTTGTTTGGGTTGGTTGTTTTTTTTTTTTTTGTTTGGTTGTTTTTTTATTTTCTTGTTTTTTGTTTATTTTTTTTCTATTATTTTTTTGGGTTGGGTTGTTTTGCTTTTTTTAATCTTTGTTGTTGGTTGTTTTTCTGTTTTTTTTTTGTTTGGTTTGGGTTGTTTTTGTTTTTTTTTTTGTTTTGTTTGTTGTTTTTTTGCCCCCTTTTTTCTTTGTTTTTTGGGTTTTTCGCTTTTTTTTTGTTTGTTTGGGTTTTTTTTTGTTTTTTTCTTTTTTTGGGGGTGTTTTTCTGCTTTTTTTTTTGTTTGGTTGGTTGTTTTTTGTCTTTTTTTTTTGTTTGGGTTGTTTTTTTTTTTTTTTTTTTTTTTTTTTTTTATTATCTTTGTTTGTTTGGTTGCTTTTCTTTCTTTTTCTTTGTTTGGTTTTTTTTTCTTTTTTTTTTCTTTTTTGTTTGGTTTTTTTTTTTTTTTTTTTTCTTCCTTTCGCCCTTTTTTTTTGTGCAAAGGATATGGAGGGTGGGGGGGAAGGGGGGGTTTGGGTTTTGGGGGTTTTTTTGTGTGTGTGTGTTGTGGGGGTTTGTTTTGTTTTGGGGGGGGGGGGGTTGGTGTGTTGTGTGTTGTGTGTTGTGTGTGGTGTGTGTTTTGTGTGTGTGTGTGTGTGTGGTGGTTTGTTGTTTTTGGGTTTTTTGGGTTGTGGGGTTGTGTTGTTTGTGTAATTGTGTTATGTTTTGTGTGTGGGGGGGGGTTGTGTGTAGTGTGTGTGTTTTTTGTGGTTTGTGTTTGGTGTGTTGTGTGATTGTTTTTTGTGTTTTGGTGTGTGTGTGTTTTTGGTTTTTTGTGTGTGTGTGTGGTGGTGTGTGTTGTGTGGGGTGTTTTTTGGTTTTTTTTTTTTTTGGTTTGGGTGGGTTTTTTATGTTTTTGTGCGTTTTTGTTTTGTTGTTTGTGGTGGTTTGGGGGGTTTTTGGTGTGGGGTGGGGTGGTGGGTTGGTTTGTGGTTTGGTGTGTTGTTTGTGGGGTTTGTGTGTGTGGTGATGGTTGGTGTTTTTTGGTTTTTTTTGGTGTGTGTGTGTGTGTGTGTGTTTGTTTTTGTGTGGTTGTTTTTTGGTTTGTGTGTTTTTGGGGTTTTTTGTTTTGTTGGGGTTTGTGTGTTGGGGGGTTTTGGGGTGTTTTTTGGGTTTTGTGCGTGTTTTGGGGGGGTTGTTTTGTGTGTGTTGTGTGGGGTGTGGGGTGCTTGTTTTATGGTTTTGTGTTTGTTTTTTTGCATTGGGTGTGTATGGCGCCCCGCCCGGGGGGGGGGGCCCAAACCGGGGTTATTGTGCGTTTTTGTGTGACCCTCTCTGCCTCGCCCTCACCTAGATCCGACAGACTAGCGGCAGTATAGTCCGTCACTCTCTGTCACGACTTGCCTGACAGGGGGCCAAAATAGGGGGACTACATTATAGGTGCGTTCAGCTTTAGGGGGAAAAAAAAAAACGTTTGGTGCAATTTTTGTTAGTTGAATCGATTTTTTGTTTTTTCCTGATTGGGTACGTTTTGGTTATTTTGGTGGTGGGGGGGGGTGATGATGGGGGGGTTTGGTGGGGGGTGGTGGTTGGTGGTGGTGGGTGGGGGGTGGGGTGGTGGTGGTGATGATGGTGATGATGATGATGATGAGGATGATGATGATGAGAGAAAAATGATGATGATCATCATCATCTTCACAATCACATAATCACATCATCATCATCAATCATCATCACATCATATCACATTATCATATCATCATCTCTCATCATCAACATCATCATCATCATCATCAAGATGTTTCCAAAATCGCATTAATATTAAATGTAGCTGAACACTCTCTCTCTCTCCCCTCTCTCTCTCTCTCTCTCTCTCTTCTCTTTTCCTCCTCTCTTCTCTCTCTCTCCCTCCCCTTTAAAGTTTGGCACTTCCTCTCAAAAACATCGCCAGTAATTGAACAAACGATTGGTTATCTTTTTTTTTTCTTTCTTTCTTTTTTTTTTTTACTTCTTTGTTAAGGCGTGACGTCTTTTTGGACTGGTAATATAAATAAGAACCAGACCGTTTCGAAGGCAAGCAAGAAAGCTAGGGTTCCCTGTGGTAAAAATACTCCCTCTCCATCAAGGGGTTTGTCCGGCCACGCAGAATAAATTTCAAAAACTTGACATCATTCGTAAAGTGAACTGTTGCATTAAGAGATACCAACTTAAAAAAAAAAAAAATAAAAAAGTAGGGTTACACCAAATTTTTCTTGGAAACAGTCAAAAAAATATTTTTTTTTTGGAAAAGGTGTATTGAAGAAAGACAAAATGTGGACAAAAATCTTTCTACTTGGTACGCTTTGCAGTTCGCTTGGTGAGTAAGTTATGTGTGCGTGCGGCGTGTGCCCCCCGCGCGTATTTTGTGGTGCGTGGTGGAGTGAGTGGGAGTGGGTGTGTGTTTGTACCCAAAAAACCACTCTCTCCTTTTATTTTTTTTATTTTTTTTTCATAGTTTGTACCCTCTTTTTTCAGAATTTAAATATAGACATATGACGCAATAAACAACCTTCTTTAGAGTAATGCTAAAAACGATAGTTTATACCCTTTTATGGTAATAAGTTTTTTATTAAAAAAGCAATTTTAAAAAGCCCGGGGATAATTATGGATGGTTTTTTTTCCTATTTTTTTAAAACATGGGTATTCTAATAGTTTTAAGTTTTGGGTTTTTTGTTTACTTGGGTTTTGTTTGTTTAGGGTTTTGATTGGTTGGCTGATTTTTTTTTTTGCTTTCTCATTTTTGGCACTGTTTGGAATATCAATGGAGTGATACATAGAAACCCATTTTCCTTTAAATATGTTGATTCCGTTCCTTTAATAATGGCTTTAATCTTTTTTTTTTTTTATTTTCATTTTATTCTTGTAAAAAAATATTCACAAAAGTTGCAGAGACCAATTTATCCATAACAATATCCGTCGAAATTTTTTCAGATTTTTTTTATCGTCTTTTCTGTGGACTAATTCACAGTTTGTGATAATACTGTACATGGTAGCATTCTATAAATGAGCAAACCCTCTTAAAATACCTGTAAATTTGATAACCGTGACAATAGTGACAATTTTTCTTTTTCGTTTAGCAAAACCTGTTCTGTGTCTGTTAACAGTTTTTGATGGCATTTGTTACCATAATTTTAAGGGAACATGTCTTCTGTGGAACAATGCCCAAACTAATCCCTATATTTTTTCTTTTTTGATTCCTCTTTTGGTTAAAAAAAAAAATTCTCCTACAATCTGGCGAGTTATTTAAAGACCATTCCCTTTTAGAAATGTTTGAATAAAAGAAATTGTTACATTTCTTTTTCCATTCCCCTGTAAGATATTCACTCC
>CM060341.1:10792185-10799685 GCA_030674155.1 Stramonita haemastoma | reverse complement strand
GTGTTCTGAATGCAAGAGGATTAATGCCCCTGTTTCTGGTCCTTCACAGTATCTGACTTTGGGTTTACTACAATAGTTGTTATTTGCCCAATATCTGACTGAATATTAAGGCAACAGTTGCTGGGGGTTGGGGTTGGGGTTCCAATATCTGACTATATTTTAAGTAATAATTGCTCATTTTTTCCCAATGTCTGACTGAAGGTTTAAAGTAATAGTTGTTAATCTTTCCAAATATTTGACATGGGGTTTAGGTGACAGTTTGTGATCTTTCCCACCCAGTAGCTGACAAAAGATTTAAGGTAGTTGTCGCAAATGGACTGCAGTATTATGGCAGCTGTTGCTTAATGCTTTTCCAGTACTCTGACACTGCAAGTTGTCGTGGGCAACTTTACGGTTGCTGAATGCTTGCTTTATATGATTGTTCACTGTTGCTGATAGCTTCCAATATCTGAGTGTAAACTTCATTGTTGCTCAATACTTCCAGTATCTGACTGTAAACTTTACAGTTGCTGAATACTTCTAATATCTGACTGTAACCTTTACAGTTGCTGTATACTTCCAATGAATTATCTGTCTGTAAACTTTACGGTTGCTGAATGCTTCCAGTATCTGACTGTAAACTTCACTGTTGCTGAATGCTTCCAATATCTGACTGTAAACTTCACTGTTGCTGAATGCTTGCTATATCTGGTTATTCACTGTTGCTTTATGCTTCCAATATCTGACTGTAAACTTTACGGTTGCTGAGTGCTTTCAATATCTCAGAGTAAACTGCACTGTTATTGAATGCTTCCAATATCTGACCGTAAACATCGCTGTTGCTAAATGTTCCCAATATTTTACTGTAAACTTCATTGTTTCTGAAAGTTTCTAAAATCTGACCGTAAGCGTATAATGGTTGGTGCGGTTGTTCTCAATATTGCATTTTTTATTTGATTTATATAAATTTTCAACCAAAGATTTGATTATTTTGTTTGATCCTTACAATTTTGTTACGGCTTATGCAGACAATAAGATTGCTGTTTCTTGTTCCTGTTAACTTTTTAAAGACTGCTAACCATAAAACTATGGAAAAAAAGTGTCTCACAGTAAAGTGGGAAGAATACTTTAGTTTCAATGGCGGTCGGGACCTTAAATGAGAGATGACCAGATGTAAAAACTTAAGTTATGTCTGATTAAGAAAAAGAACTTTTAATTGTCCCTGCTGCGAAATTATCCATGGGCTTTCACAAGAAGTGATTGGGTATATATAATTATTATTAACACTAATATTGGTAATGTATATAGGCCTATGCAAGTTTTTTTCACGAGACTTATTAATCAATCTTGTAGATGTAGATTTTTTAACCAGAAACTTGATAACAAAAAAATTGAAATCTGTTTGTTCTATGATTGGAGTATCTTCTATTTTTCAACTGGAATTTTTGGCTTTTTTCCCATTCTTTGGCTAAACCCTCGAGGTTCACCAATGGTGAGATTTTACCTATGCGACTGTTTTATTTTCCCAACCAGTAAGGTAGCCGCATTCCGACTTAAAGGATGATAATTATCTAAACACGACAACAGTGTACATGCAGCTTTTTTTTAAACTGTATTATCTGTTCCCACCTGCACACGATGACCTACTCTTCCAAAAGGTGGAACGAGTTTTGACGTATACTCAAGATGTTCAGCGAGCGTTCACACACTCGACCTCTGTTTATAGTCTTCTCTGAGGGTGAGTGGGAGTCGACACTGATGTTAACTCCTGGGGTAAAAAAAAAAAAATCCCTTGAAGGGGCGTCTCGGTGACAGCTCAAACCTGGGATTGATCCCAGGCCCGTTAGATCCCGAGCTCAACGCTCTAACCACTAGGCTATCGCCATCCCCCTGAACCCTTTCTCTGAAACTAGTAAAAATGCAGTGTTTAGTCACAATGTGATTTCTTGTTGTTTTGTTTTTTTTAATTTGGATTCATTGTTTAGTTCTTTTTGAGTTTGCAGTTACTACTTCCAACACATAACTCTTATTATGTGCGAACAAAAATTTCTAAATATGATCCAAGTATAGTCATAGCTAATATTGTCTTAGAGAATACAGGTGGGGAGGGGGACTACAATGTTCAAGATAATTTTTTTGTGTCTTTACCCTAACAGATAGCGATTTAAAATCATGATTTTAAATCAAAATGAAACAAGCCCGGATGTGCAGTTTGTGTGTTGTGTGTGTGTGTGTGTGTGTGTGTATGTGTGTGTGTGTGTGTGTGTGTGTGTGGTGTGTGTGTGTGTGTGTGTGTGTGTGTGTGTGTGTGTGTGTGTGTGTGTGTGTGTGTGTGTGTGTGTGTGTGTGTTGTGTGTGTGTGCAGACAGAAATATAAACGGGAAGAGAACATGAGTAAAGAAGTAAAACAACAACAAGGAACTGAAATCACTTTATAATTAGCCTGAATTTGTGTTATTGTTGATTACAGTCTTTCTTAAAATATAAATCATAGATGCATTAAGCGTGTATACGTGCATACACACACACACACACACATATATATATATATATATATATATATTATATATATATATATATATATATATATATATATATATATATATATATATATGTGTGTGTGTGTGTGTGTGTGTGTGTGTGTGTGTGTTGTGTGTGTGTGTGCGTGTGTATGTGTGTGTGTGTGTTTTTTGATTGCTTTTTGTTGGTGATGGTAGTAGTGTTGTGATTCAGATCGCATTGGTAAAGAAACATTTCTTGTGGTTGTTTCAGCTATCTTTTTTTTTGTTGTTCTTTGATTTGATTTGATTCGATTTTCTATGTTGTCTTGTGCTTACTTATATCTCTATGCAATATATATAATAAAAAAAACACTGATGCTGCAACATCATAACAATCTCTTATGATTCTAATCGAACGTTTAGCTGTGCACGCTGCAACAACAACAACAACAACATCACCAGCAACAGTGCCGTCAGTGCCAAATGACGTCACAACAACCACGCAAGCTTCTGCTACAACAGCAGCAGCAGCAGCAGCAGCAGCAACAACAACCACTCAAGGTAATAGCAACACGCCTAACACCACTATGACCAATAATATGACAAATCTTAGCAACAGCGCAACAAGCACTGTGACAAACTCGGACACTAGTGGAACGAACGCGAGCTCACAGAGCAGCGAGACGACGACGACGACGACGACGACAACGGTGACAAACCAGCCTAGTAGCCAACCAGTCCTTTGCACTTGCATGAAGAACGCAGCTGCTGCCGCCCTTTTGACTAATACTGACAGCACCATGACAACAACACCAACAACAACAACAACAACTACAACACCTAGCACCACAATGACTGTCACCAACAGTTCGACAAGTGTTGACAGCAGCATGGCAAGTGCTAACAGCAACTCAGCAGCAACAACAACAACAACACCTAGCAACATGACAAATGTCACTAACAACAGCATGGCAAGTGTTGACAGCAACACGTCAAATGCTAACAGCAACTCAGCAACACAAACAACAACAACAACACCTAGCAACACGACAAGTGTTGACAGCAACACGGCAAGTGCTAACAGCAACACAGCAAGTGCCAACAACAACGCACCTGATGCAAGTAGCAACACAGGAAGTGCCGATGGCAACATACCGGATGCTAATAGCAACGCAGGAAATGCCGATAGTAGTACGACAAATGCCCCTAGCAACACGACAAATGCCGATAGCAACACGACAAATGCCGATAGCAACACGACAAATGCCGACAGCAACACGACAAATGCGATAGCAACACGACAAGTGCCCCTAGCAACACGACAAATGCCCTAGCAACACGACAAATGCCGATAGCAACACGACAAATGCCGATAGCAACACGACAAATGCCGATAGCAACACGACAAATGCCGACAGCAACACGACAAATGCCGATAGCAACACGACAAGTGCCGATAGCAACACGACAAGTGCCCTAGCAACACGACAAATGCCCTAGCAACACGACAAATGCCGATAGCAACACGACAAATGCGAACATCACTTCAACAGTAGTCAGTCTGGCTAACACCATCAGAACTCTGGTCAGTAGTTCTACCACAACGGACAGCACCTCAACAAATTCAGATACTACCACAGCTGCAACATCTACAAGCAGCAGTAGTAGCAGTAGCAATGCAACATCTGCTGGTAACACTACAACAACTCCAACTACATCTGCAACATCTTCAAGCAGTAATGCAGACAGTAGTAACAACAACATAACATCTGCTGATAATACTACAACAACTCCAAACACATCTGCAAGCAGCAGTATTAACAGTAGTAACAACAACACAACATCTACTGATAATACTACAGCAACTCCAACCACAACTACAATATCTGCAAGCAGCAGTATTAACAGTAGTAACAACAACACAACATCTACTGATAATACTACAACAACTCCAACCACATCTGCACCATCTGCAAGCAGTAATGCAGACAGTAATAACAGCATAACATCTGCTGATAATTCTACAACAACTCCAACCACCATGACAGCTACAACATCTGCAAGCAGCAGTAGCAGTTTAAGCAATAACAACAACAACAACACCAACACAACATCCACCAATAACACTGCGACAATCTCAGACACCACAAGTGCAACACCCACATCCAGCACTGGCGCCAACATCACCAACAACAACGAAACAAATACTAGTAGCATCCCTACAACAAATGCAGACACCAACACAACAACAACAACAACACCAACACCAACAACAACAACACCAAGCAGCAACAACAATACTTCTATCGACAACACACTGAGTAGCAACACAGACACCACAACAAGTGCAGCAACGAACGTAACTCCTAACCAAAGCAACAACAACAACAACAACAGCATAGCATCAAACACGAGCCACACAACAACAACAACAACAACCAACGCAGACAATACCACCACATCCACAACAAGCCCAGACACGAACACAGGTATGGCAACTCCTTCTCAAAACGCAGTCACGAACACTGTGACCACAACGACCGTAACAAACGTTTCCAATGAGGTAACAACCACCCCGAACAGCCTGACAAATATGAACACTACCGCAGCAACGAACGCTACCAGTACCAGCGCATCTTCAGACAGTAATTCCACCCTCTTAGCCAGCCTCGCTAACACCGTCAGACTCGGTGCAACAACAAACAGTGACACCAACACCACCATCACAGACGCCAACAGCACTACACCAAGTCCGAGCGGTAACGAAGCGAATTCTAGTAACAACAACGTCACAACAAATATGGATAACAACTCGACAATTCCAAGCACTGTCACAAACAGTGGCAACATAACGAGCGGTGATAACTTCGTGACAAATAACACAACACTAACAACAACAACAACACTCACATCTACTACCGCAGCAACTACCACGACCGACGTAGTAAGTAGTAACGGTAGCACCACCACCACCACCACAACTGCTAACAGCCAACAGATGAACAGCAGTGACACAAAAACTGCCACAGATTCAACTGTTGCTTCCAACGCGGCAAGTACAAATAATAGCAATAATAATAACGTGACAAATACAAACAGCAGTGTCACAACGGCACCAAGTGTGACAGACAACACGACAAGTTCTGGCAGCGGTACTACGCAATCTGAGAACGGAACAAACGCAGTCAACAGCACAGATCCTGAAACGAATGCTGCTATCAGAACGAGCAACAGTCGGAGTCTGACCACTCAAATCAACGTGACTAGCGTAGGGGACACTGCCATCAGTGGAAACACCAACACAACCTCTACCCCGGCTAGTGCTGTCAGCAGTAGCAGCAGCAGCAGCAACAGCACGATAAACACTGACACCACCACCACTGCCAGTGTCGTCAACAGCAACAACAACAACAACAACACCAACAGCAATATGATAAACGCTGACACCACCACCACTGCCAGTATCGACAACAACAACAGCAACAATAACACTAACACCAATATGACAAACACAGCCAGCAATCTAACCAACAATGACAACAGCAACATTTCCAATGTGGAAACCACCACTGTCATGACAAACGCAACAAGCAGCTTAGCGAACAACAATAACGAAATAACAACTGAAAACAACACCTCCAGTACAAGCAATATGACTACAAACAACACCACAACTACTACAACTACTACTACTACTAGCAGCAGCAGCTTGACAAATACAAACAACACAAACACAGACACCAACAACAACACAACGACGACAACGACAACAACAACACTAGCTGTAACGAACGTGACACAAAGTACCGGTAACCCCGTAACGACCGTTACGCCACCTCAAAACACCAACCTGATCCCTTCTAATAACAACACAGCAACTGCAGACAGCAACGTGACAAACACAGTTGCCAGCGCTGCAAATCTCAACAACAACAACACCACCACCACCACCACGGCCGACACCACGACAAGCAGTGGCAGCAACAGCAGCAGCAGCAACAGCAGCAGCAGCAGCAGTGGAAGTTCTGGAGCCAGCGCCAGTAGTGTCACAGAGTCCCCAGGTGCCAGTAACGTCACCGTCACTTCTGCCACCACCCCTGCTAGTGCTGCTGCTAACTCCTCCACAGACATGACTGCTGCTGCTGCCTCCGCTAATACCACTGCAGGTGGGTAGTTTCTGTCCAGAGAGAGAGAGGGGGGAAGGGGTGGGGAGAAGGGAGGGAAGGTAGGGGAGAGAGAGAGGGGGGAGGTGGGGGAAAGGTGGGCGTGGGGAGAGAGGGGTGGTGAGAGAGAGAGGGGGTACGGGTGGGGCAAGGGTGGTGAGAGAGAGTGTGTGTGTGTGGGAGAGAGAGAGAGAGGCGGGGGTGGTGAGGGAGAGAGAGAGAGAGTGGGGGAGAGAGGGGTGGGATGGGTAAGGAAGGTGAGGGAGAGAGAGAGGGGTGGGGGAGAGAGAGTATGTGGAGAGAGAGGTAGGGGTAGGGAGAGAGAGGTGTGTGTGGAGAGAGAGTGGGGGGGAGAGAGTGGGGGAGAGAGAGGGGGAGAGAAAGGGAGAGAGTGTGTTGTGGAGAGAGAGAGAGAGGGAGAGACAGACAGAGACAGACAGACAGACAGACAAACAGACAGAAAATACACACACACACACACCACACACACACACACACACACACACACACACACACACACACACACACACACACAGTCAAACTTATAATTACATATCAAGTCATAATTGTGCATCCTTTTGCTTTTAAACGTGTTTTTAAAATGCCCAAACCCTCATTCTGACGATTCATTACGATGCTAAACTTTTTCATTTCTCATTTTGTCATTTCCTACAGTCTATCATTTCAACTCGTAATAAATTTTTATAGAATTGTCCTATTTTCAATATTTTTTTTTTTGGTATTGTGTAGCCATTTCATTGCAGTTTAATAGCATGCCAATAACTAAACATTGACTTCTGGTGCAACGCGACTCCTTATGTGGTGGAGCGTATATATATATATATATATATATATAT
>CM060341.1:10747185-10774685 GCA_030674155.1 Stramonita haemastoma | reverse complement strand
GGCATGTCGCCGCTGTAGTCTAGTGGTTAGGGCGTTGGACTCGTAATCTAAAGGTTGCGGATTCGATCCCAGCTTTCGGCTATGGCGTTGTGCCCTTGGAAAAGGCACTTTACGGCTATTTTCTCACCCCACCCGGGTGTAAAAGGGGTACCAACCTTGTGTTGGGGGTTAACCCTGCGATAGACTGGCATCCTATCCAGGGGGGGGGGGGGGAGTCTATGGCTCTCAGTCGCTTAACGCCACAGAAACTGGGATAAGCACCGGCATGATGAGCCTTAGGCTCGGGACAGACTTTAACTAATACACACGGGGACTGGACGTTTAAAAAAAAAGACCATGAGTGCTTATTCCATTATCCATGGAGTTAACATCAGTGCCGACTCCACCCTCCCCAAAAGTCCTTCGGATGAGACTTTAAACCGAGGCCCCGTGTGCGAACGCACGCAGAACATCTTGCGCACACGTTAAATCCTGTTCCGCTTTTCGTAAGAGTAGGCCATCGTGTGCCGGTGGGAACAGATGACAATATTTACAAAAACTGCATACACACGGGGACTGGATGTAAAAAAGCATATGAGTGCTTATTGCATTATCCTTGATATAAAAGAATAACCAGCTAACTAACTAAACACGGGGACTGGACGTTAAAAAAAAAAAAAAAGCCCATGAGTGCTTATTCCATTATCCTCGATATAAAAGAATAAAATAATAAATAAATAAATAGATAAATAAATATACTGACCGATTGATGGACATACTGACCGATTGATGGACATACTGACCGATTGATGGACATACTGACCGATTGATGGAACATACTGACCGATTGATGGACATACTGACCGATTGATGGACATACTGACCGATTGATGACATACTGACCGATTGATGGACATACTGACCGATTGATGGACATACTGACCGATTGATGGACATACTGACCGATTGATGGACATACTGACCAAACTGATGGACGAACTGACCGATGGATGGACCGACTAACTGGCTGATGGGGGGAGGGGGGACGGATAGCCTAGTGGTCAGAACATTGTGCTGGCAATTTGACGACCCGGGTTCGAGTCCGGTCAAGGAAATTTTCTTCCTGGAGTTAACATCAGTGCTGACTCCACTCTCCCCAAAAGTCCTTCAGATGAGACTTTAAACCGAGGCCCCGTGTGCGTACGCACGCAGAACATCTTGCGCACACGTTAAATCCTGTTCCGCTTTTCGTAAGAGTAGGCCATCGTGTGCCGGTGGGAACAGATGACAATATTTACAAAACTGCATACACACGGGGACCGGATGAAAAAAAGCACATGATCGCTTATTCTGTTATCCTCGATATAAAAGAATAAATAAATAAATAAATAAATAAATAAATGGGCTTGACATGACATGGCTTGGCATTGTTCTTTCAGCGGTGACCCGTGGGTGCGCCATAGGCCTGGAGCACCTGTTTCCCAGGAAACTGCCGATGGAGCCCCTGTGCAAGCAGGTGGGACACGAGGTGATGTGCTTCTGCACAACCAGCGGCTGCAACATGGGGCCCGTGATGGACATTGAGGTCCCCTGATGACCTACCCCTCCACCACTCACTCTTCTGGTGCCTTCACGTGTACACCACCTGTCTGTCTGTCTGTGTATCTGTCTGTGTGTCTGTCTGTTTGGCTGGCTGGCTGGCTGGCTGGCTGGCTGGCTGTCTGTCTGTCTCTGTGTCTGTCTGTCTGTGATTTTGGGGTCGAAGGGGTAGGGGTGTTGGGGTCGGGGGAGGGGCTGGTGATTGTCCTGTTGAGGGCATCTCCAGTTTTAGCCCCTAAAAAAAATAACGACTGACGGGAAAGGAGTGAGTAACGTGTTTCATTGTGAAAGCGTGTATATTTATATACATGTGTATATATATACATATACATATACATATACATATACATATAATATATATATATATATATTATATATATATATATATATATATATATATATATATAATCAACAAGAGAATGGACAAAGTGATAGATCAATTTTAAGGGAATGAATAGAAATGAGTCAACACATCAAGGATGCTAGATAAATAGCTAGATGAATGAATAAAGAGATAAATGAATATTTACATATACATCTATATATATATATATATATATATATATATATATATATATATATATATATATATATATATATATATATATATATATATATATATATATATCAAAAACATGTGCTAGTTTTAATCATTTTTGAATATAATTCTAGAACATAAACAATATCTTCACAAACAATATATTGACGGGTGCATGAGCACTGATGTGCCACACACACGTAAAAGGTGTGCAGGAATGGGAAATGTGCAGACACACAGACACAGACATAGACAGACAGACAAACAAACGGAGAGACAGACACACCCCCTCCCCCCCCCCCCCACACACACGAACACACACACACACACACACACACACACACACACGCACCACGCATGCATACACACACACACACCACCACCACAACACAACACAACACAACACAACACAACACAACACAACACAACACAACACAACACAACACAACACAACACACACAGCATACACACACACACACATGCATACATCATTCTTCAGTCCATTTATCCTTGCTACTGTCAGAAAACCTCGTGTCTAATGTCACTGCCTTTTCCAGCATAGGGATGAGACTTTAATGATTATGCAAATGAAGCAATTGATCTTGCTCCAGTTGGTTACAACTATGACAATGCATGTTGTTGATTAATGATAATTATGTTTCATGATATTGCGTTACAGTGTATGAGCCTATTGTACTTGCTTATTATGTTTTAGTGTTACTGAATTAGATGACTTTTTTGCATTATTGTGCTGTGCCATGCTTGATGTGCTATGTTATTTTCCTTTCTAGGTTTTTTTCCTCTTCTTGCCTACTGTGTTTTGCCATTTTTCTGTAATTGTAAGCCATACTGAATTTCTTCTAGTAAATTTTGTCATATTCCTAGAAAGAAATATTTCTCCATAGAATGATTAGTGCTACCTTATATGTCTCTTTCTTTGTCAAGTTGTGAATATAAGCTTGTTCACTTAATACTACACAAGCATTTTCTTTTAATATTAGTGACTTGAGACAAATCGGTTGCATCTACTACCTGTTTTCTATACTTGTTACTTAAACGTACACAATAATGGTTGGATATTTACAGTTTTGGAGGGAAGGGGGGGGGGCATATGTGGTTTTTTTTCATTCTGAAGACTAGCACCCAGACCATGATCTGAAAATAAGGCGTGAAAAAGACTGGGAGTGGCAATTTTCAGGTCGTGTAAAAACGTACACAAGACTAGAGTGGGTTGGGTGTTTTTTTTAACAAGCTCATGCATTATTCTGAGCCACAATACTCTGACCACAAGATCATTTTTTAACTGGTAGGAAGAAAAGAGTAGGCAGGATGGAGGTGGGGGGGGGGGGGGTGAACGGGAAAAGAGAGTAGAGAGAAGGAGCAAAACTATCGGCTGAATGACAGTGCTCAGAATTTAGACTGGAAGAAGTGTGAATTCAAAGCAGTTGAGAGTTTGGCCTTTGGGTAGTCATTACATAAATCCACTTTGTTGGAGGTTTAGGGTCAACTCATGTAAAGATGTAATTACCGATTTATCCGAAATTGAAAATACACAGCAACAACAAAGAGCACACTTAACAACAACAACAACAACAACAACAAGCAACAACAACACACCTGAAAAAAACAACAGCGGCAATCGCTGCTGCTACTACTACTGCTGATAATTCTTAATACTTACTTACTTACTTGCTACTGCTACTACTACTACTACCTCTCTTCTCTACTACTACTACTACTACTACTACTACTACTACTACTACTACTACTACTACTACTACTACTACTTCTTCTACTACCAAGGGTAATGGTTAGACTAGAATTTCCTTTTCATTTCTCTTACTTAAAGAGAGATGGTGAAACACAAAAGAAATGCCTTGCACACAATGACAAGCATCTTTGCAAAAAACAGAAGAAAAAAACATTAAGAATAATACAACACCATAATACTAATAAACAACAAAATGAAACAGACTTTATTGAAAGTTTTCTTTCGCCTTTCGCTACTAACCCTAACATAACTGTAAAAACCTCGATGTCTATAGGTGATTTTTTTTGTTTGTTTTTTCACGTTGACATTCTGTCATAATTTTTGGGGGAAAGTACAACGCATTCCCTTAATTAAAAAAAAAATTAAAGCTGCTTACACCTAGTGCATAATCCTCTGAAGTCAGGAATATGGTTGCCTGTATGGCACGGTACTTAAAAAGAGTGATACACGAATATTTCGCAAGTGTGCAATTTCAATTTCACAGTGATTCTCAGGTGAGTTGAGTGAGATACAATGCACATTTTGGGTGACCCCACAGAACGTTAAGCAGAAACAACAACAACAATAACAACAACAAAAAAAACAAAAGCAGCAACAACAGTAAAACATACCCAACGGTGTATCAGAGTCACTAAAATGAACAAAATTTAATTTGCATTTTCTATTTTTTTAAATTTTTAGAGTACAGTCTGGGATTCCAGCTTTTGTGCTTTCTTTCGCTTTCTTTCAGTCACATGTGGAAAGAGCTCTGAAGTAAAAGTGGCTATGTTTGTGCCATTGAGACTGAAACATGTGTGAAGTGTTGTTGTTGTTTTTTGATATAATGTAACGCTCCACCACATAAGGAGTCGTATTGCACCAAGGTCAATTTTAGTTATTGACGAGTTATTAATCTGCAATAAAAAAGGTTATTCAATACAAAAAAAACAGATTGAAAATCGGACAATTCTGTGCAAAGTTATTACAAATTGAAATGATAGACTGCAGGATGTGACAAAATGAGAAACGGGCAAGTTTATTTTCGTAACAGGTTGTCAAAATAAGGGCTTTGGTATTTTCAAAACACATTTAAAAGCAAAGGAATAATTGAAAAAAGTATGCCTTGATATTTCCATTACAAGTAGAATAATGGATACAGTTTAATAATCAATCAAAATCTTAAAATTGACAACTTGATCCTCACCTGCCTATTAATGGCTCCTAGCTAAAAATGGTTAATGTGCTAAGCGATCATTTCATGGTGGAGCGTGGTGTGTGTTTGTGTCTGTGTTTGTGTGTATTTGTATGCTGTGTGTGCGTGTGTGTGTGGTGGGCGTGCGTGTGTGTGTGTGTGTTTGTGTGTTGTGTGTGTGTGTGTGCACACGTGTGTGTGTGTGTGTGTGTGTGTGTGGTGCGTGTGTTTGCGTGTGGTGGTGCGTGTGTTGTGTGTGTGTGTGTGTGTGTGTGTGTGTGTTGTGTTGTGTGTGTGGTGTAGTGTTGTGTTGTGTGTGTGTAACACTGGAACTGTGTATCTGTATGATCTCTGTCTGTCTGTCTGTCTGTCTGTCTGTCTGTCTGTCTGTCTGTCTGTTTTCTCTGTCTCTGTCTCTGTCTCTGTCTCTGTCTCTGTCTCTCTCTCTCTCTCTCTCTCTCTCTCTCTCTCTCTCTCTCCTCTCTCTCTCTCTCTCTCTCTCTCTCTCTCTCTCTCTCTCTCTCTCTCCTCTCTCTCTCTCTCCTCAGACACACACACACAATCATACGCACCCCATACACCTGGCTCGCACAATAGACACCAACGCTGGTAAATAATCACGTACATACGTGCGCGAGAGCGCGCGCGCGCACGCACACACACACACACACACACACACACACACACACACACACACACACACACACACACACACACACACACACCACCACCACCACCACCACCACGACACCCACCACTAACACCACACCACACCACACCACAGCATAACACACACACACACACACACACAAACACACACACACCACACACACACAACACACACACACACACACACACACACACACTATGCCTACGTAAGTAGTGAAGGACTCAATGGCCTCATTCAAGTTGACAGCGTTATCATAGACACACAGACAATGAAAAGAAAAGCAGTTACAATTCTTTTGTTACCTAAGACTTTCAAATTCATTCTCTTCCGGAGAGAAATAACATAACTTTCTTCTTCTTCTTCTTCTTCTTTCTTCTTCTTCTTCTTCTTCTTCTTCTTCTTCTTCTTCTTCTTCTTCTTCTTCGCATTCTTCGCATTCTTTGCATTCTTCGCATTCTTTGCATTCTTTGCATTTTTCTTCGCTATTTTTTTAATTTTCTTCTGGAATGTGCTTTTTTACATCCAGTCCCCGTGTGTATGCAGTTTTGTAAATCTTGTCATCTGTTCCCACCAGCACACGATGGCCTTCTCTTACGAAACGCGGAAAATGATTTAACGTGTGCACAAGATATTATGCGTGCGTTCACACACGGGGCCTGGGTTTATAGTCTCATCCGAAGGACTTTTGGGGGGAGTGGAGTTAGCACTGATGTTAACTCCAGAGGAAAAATCCCCTCGACTAACTGACTGACAGGATGCATGCTGGGTAGGTTCGTGTGCGAACGCACGCAGAATATCTTGAGCACACGTTAAATCCTCTTCCGCGCGCTTTTCGTAATAAGAGCAGGCCATTATGTGCCGGTGGGAACAGATGACAAGATTTGCAAAACTGCATACACAAAGGGAGTCGATGGTTTTTAAAAAAAGTGCTTATTTCATTATTCTTGATATAAAAGAATGAATACATAAATACAAAAATATATAAAAGAATGAATAAAGACCCTTCTAGAAGGAAAGATGGATGGGATTTTACATAACGTGGGGTGCTGGAGCTACCATCAGAGCCGAACTCCACTTTCCCCCGAAAATCCTTCGGATGAAACCATAAACCCAGACCCCCTGCACGAACGTACAGAGAACAGTAACGAAAGAGTTTTTATAAAAAAAAAATTTAATCCCATTCTACTTTTTGGAAAAGTAGATGGGGTTTTTTGTGCCTGTATGAATGGCTGGCAACATCAACAAAAAACAACAACTACTACAACAACTTCCTCAAAATCGGAATGCAAATACCTTCAAAGGTAAAAGGTAAAGGGTTCCCATAACCTATGTGGTCTTAAGGGAGCGAGGCATCAGAGACCTCAGCTTCTCTAGGGGCCAGCATATTGAGGGCGGCGCCCATCTCCCTCCCTCGCTGCTTTACCTTCCCTGACCCTAAAGAGGGCTAGGTACCCATTTACAGCTGGGTGAACTAGGGGGGATGGGGCTGTTCTGAAACCAAGGCGTGCGAACAGTCTTCCATCCACTTTCAAGCCTGGGTAAGTATGTATGGAGGGAAAGCTGTTACCCATAAAGGAAGGAAGGAAGGAAGGGAGGGAGGAAGGTGAAAAAACGAATAGAAAAAATAGAGGAGAGAATGATGGAAAAGGAGAGAGGGAGAGACAGAGCGAGAGACAGAGAGAGACAGAGACAGAGACAAACAGACAGACAGACAAAGACAGACACAGAGAAAGCGAAAGAACAAACAAACGAATTTTATATTTTGAAAGTAAAAGATTAAGCACTTCATGATTGTTTTTGCACCCAGCATCGATAAAAAAAAAATAATAATAATAATATACAACCACACACAAAAACTGAAAACTCAACATCAGTGAATATGGGGGAAAGACACGCACGCACGCACACACACACACACACACACACACACACACACACACACACACACACACACACACACACACACACACACACATACACTCTCTCTCTCTCTCTCTCTCTCTCTCTCTCTCTCTCTCTCTCTCTCTCTCTCTCTCTCTCTCTCTCTCTCTCTCTCTCTGTCTCTCTGTCTCTCTCTCTCACACACACACACACACACACACACACACACACACACACACACACTCAAGCACACACACACACTCAAGCACACACACACACACACACACACACACACACACACACACACACACACACACACAACACACACACACACACACACACACGCACGCACGCACACACACACACACGCACACACACACATTTTGGAACGAAACCCATCCCCCCCCCCCTTTTTTTCCTTCCCTTCTTCTACCCTAACCCCCGCCCCATGTTCACCCCCCCCCCCTAAAAAAAAAAAACGAAAAAAAAACAACCGCGGAAACAGCCAACCCAATATCAAGGTGAGACGCACAGTATGTCATCGAAGACAAAGCGAAAAAAAAAAAAAAAAAGAGTGACATGTTTTGCTAGGATCCATACCAAGTAAGATCCCTTTGAAAATCGGAAACTATCCGTTATTCAACAGTCAAAAGGGACACTAACTGATGACGTCATCAGAATATGTTTTGTGTGTGGGGGGGGGGGGGGGGGGGGGAGGGTTGGAGGGTGAGGTGGGGTGAGAGGAGGGGGGGGGAGTTATGTATTGTTATGATGATCGAATGTTTGGTTGATGGAGTGTGTGGATTCTATGACTGAACTGATAGATGATATGTCTCTTGCCTGTTGTGAAGTATATTGGAGCGCATTCTTTGTGTCCATCTGTCTGTCCGCCCATTTTGTCTGTGTGTCTGTGTGTCTGCCTGCTCTGTTCTTCTCTCTCTCTCTCTCTCTCTCTCTCTCTCTCTCTCTCTCTCTCTCTCTCTCTCTCTCTCTCTCCTCTCTCTCTCTCTCTAATGATGATGATAATAATAATAATAATAATAATAATAATAATAATAATAATAATAATAATAATAATAATAATGATGATGATGATGATGATAATAATAATAATAATAATAATAATAATAATAATAATAATAATAATAATAATAATAATAATAATAATAATAATAATAATAATAATAATAACAACAACAACAATAATAATAATAATAATAATGATGATGATGATGATGATGATGATGATGATGATGATGATGATGATGATGATGATGATGATGATGATGATGATGATGATAATAATAATAATAATAACAACAACAATAATAACAACAACAACAACAACAACAAGGAAATTTTAGAGCGATGACAGCCATGATACGTTGTAGCCTGCTGGTGTATAATAATTATGTTTGCATCTCCACTCCCAAAGCAGTGGAAGTCTCTGCCTTCTTCTACCATCTTTCCTAGGTCCTGTCTTGACAAGTCGCGCATTGGTTCAAGGTCAGGCTGTGTATGGTGTGCTGATGGTGTCAAAATTGCAATGATTGAAATCGATTATCGATTACTGTGCCTAACATATGGCGCTGCTGTGATCGTGTTTCCCATTCTAGAAATAATCGTTTTGGTCCACAGTATCACACTGCAAAAGGAATCGCTTCTGACCAAAAGTTGTGTGGGGTTTTTTTGCTGCCTCGTCTTCTGTGATGCCCCTATCCTGCTGCTCCCACGCCGCTCATTTCAATCTCCCGCCACAGCCATACCCAGATTTATTATGTCGCATCCTCAGGGTCGGTAGTCCACAGGAAGCCCATCAATATCAGACCGCCGTAGGGCCACCAGCCAGAGGGACCCTGCACTTCTGCTGGGTCACTTTGGTGGGGTTCAGTGGTGCCTGTTCTGAGCTAACATACGCAGGACGCCACCTACTCACCCCCTACTAACGACAGTTTAGCTCAGTTGCGGAGTCAGACTGAGTGAGTTGCCCACCCGAGGTGGCAATTACTACAACGTCCCTCAAGCGAATGTCCCGCAAACCTCCAGCCCCAAAGGCTTTGACACAAACTCACCACAGGCACAGAAGCTTATGGGAAAACCCAATCTGAGGTCAACATGAGACCAGAGCAATGGAAGCCACCGAATCAGAGGCAATTTTTGTTATTCATGATTATCAATGATAATGAGGATTATGTAATAATGCTGCTGTGGAGTGCATTATGCTTTGAGAATACTTGACAGGGTTGTACTCTACACTTACTATCATGAATATATCCGGATGTCAACCGCCCGGAGAGATACAGACACCTGCAGTGTTGGTCAGGTAATTTGAGCAACACTCTCAAACTTGCATCCCTAAAGTGGATGAAGCTCGACTGTGTGGTCCCAGTCTTCCCACTGAGCCCATTGCACAGTCGGAGTCAGAAAAATCCCTATGACTCTCATGGGATTTGAACCCACGACCTTCCAGTCCGAAATCCGAGGCGCTAACCACTGCACCATGGCGTCTGGTAAAATTTCAAAATTGCTATAGCCATCAGCAGGGCCATGGTCCGTGATGCACGAGGAAAGGAAAGTGAGTTCTGTTCACCCACAGAGGGCGCTGATATACCAGGCCTGCGCACTTCACTGTCCAATTGATTCCAGTTTTTGCTGTTGAACTGAACAAGACGCATCGACTGTTGCTGCTCCTTGTAGATTTGTTGCGAGACCACGGGTAAGTGATGCCATTCTTTTAGGACCTCGGATAGTTATTCATAACTAACTACTTGTACGCATTGGAAATTAAAAAATGGAAAAGGAAGTTTGTTAGGGAAAAAACAACGTTTTTTAAATACGGGATAAAAAATGTAGTGTTTGGGGCAAACTTTCTATGTGCTCCCCATTCCTATGGGGCTTAACTAGATTTCTACTATCAGAATCTTGCTACACTGAACTGAATTATTCGCCAGTGCCCTGTCGAAACCACGAAACTATTCCGCATCTTGCCCCCACCCCCCACCCCCCCCCCCAAAAAAAAAAAAACCTATGCGGAGCCTTGCCACCCCAACTCCCTCTTTTAGCTATACAGGCCAAAGAAAATCGGGACAAAATCTTTTTAACTGTATAATTATTTCATTCAGCTGGTGCCAAGTTGTATGGCTATTTCTTAGTTCACAGTGAATTATTTTTTCTCCTGTTAAATGACCAACAAGCCTGACGCTTTTTGTCTCTCCTCTTCCATTTTTTTTTTTTTTTTACATATCTAGAATATAGATAGATTGGCTAAATAAAGTCTATGGTCTGCAGAAGGTAAAGGACGGGTTGAATTGGAAATCTTTTCTCTGTCACTGCAAAACTTTGAATGAAAAACCCGTGAGGAATGCGGGGTAGCCATAGTCGTCTGCACCCCTTGCAGTTGTAGTGCCAGTGTTACGTGAAGCCATCTAGTAAACATGAGCAATCCGAGTTTATCACAGATACCGCTTCCCCCCCCCCCCCCCCCCCCAAAAAAAAAAAAAAAAAAAAAAACCTAGTGCGGAAAAAGTGACGTGTTCTCCGTAAAATTTGTACCATTTGAAATAGTAACGTCCAGTTTATTGCTGCGCTTTTTTTATATCGAGGATACCAATTTCCCTACAATGGGGTGGTGAGATTTTTGTTTACGACATATCGAGGATAAAGGAATAAGCACTCGTTTCTTCTTACATCCAGTCCCTGTGTTTATGCAGTTTTAGTAAATTTTGTCATCTGTACCCACCGGCACACGATAGCCTACTCTTACTAAAAGCGGAACAGAATTTAACATGTGCGCAAGATGTTCTGCGTGCGTTCGCACACACGGCCTCGGTTTATAGTCTCATTCGAAGACTTTTTCGGGGAGTGGAGTCATCATGATAACTCCAGAGGAAAAACCCTCTCGAACGGGAATCGTAACCGGTCGTCAAATTGCGAGCGCATGTTCTGACTACTAAGCTATCCCGTCCCCGCTTTTAGTTGGCAAGTAGGCTATCGTGGAGGGAAAAAAACTTCTTTGCCGCGTTTTTCGATAAGTTCCGACGCCGAGACGCCTCGTCTCTCTCTCTCTCTCTTCTCTTCTCTCTACTCTCATTCTCTCTCTCTCTCTCTCTCTCTCCGTTCTCTCTCTCTCCATCCACTCTCTTCTCTCTCTCGTCTTCTCTCTCTCTCTCTCTCTCTCTCTCTCTCTCTCTCTCTCTCTCTCTCTCTCTCACTCTCTCTCTCTCCTCTCTCTCTCTCTCTCGATCTCTCTCTCATCCCCTTCACATCCTACTCTTCCACCTACTCTCTTCCCTTTCTCTAGTCTCTCTCTCTCTCTCTCTCTCTCTTCCCTCCTACCCTCCTCTCTCTCCTACCATCCTCTCTCTCTGTCTGTCTGTCCGTGTCTGTCTGTCTCTCTCTCTCTCTCTCTCTCTCTCTCTCTCTCTCTCTCTCTCTCTCTCTCTCTCTCTCTCTCTCTCTCTCTCTCTCTCTCTCTCTCTCTCTCTCTCCCTCCCTCACTTTCTATCTCTTCCTTTCCTCCTACCCTCCTCTCTCTCCTACCCTCCTCTCTCTCTGTCTCTCTGTCCGTGTCTGTCTGTCTGTCTGTCTCTCTCTCTCTCTCTCTTCTCTCTCTCTCTCTCTCTCTCTCTCTCTCTCTCTCTCTCTCTCTCTCTCTCTCTCTCTCTCTCTCTCTCTCTTCGGATGAGACTAAACCGAGGCCCCGTGTGCGAACGCACGCAGAACATCTTGCACACACGTTAAATCCTGTTCCGCTTTTCGTAAAAGAGTAGGCCATCGTGTGCCGGTGGGAACAGATATTTACGAAACTGCATACACACGGGGACTGGACGTAAAAATGTACAAGAGTGCTTATTCCATTATCCTCGATATAAAAGAATAAATAAAATCTCTCTCTCGCTCTCTCTCCTCACTTAATTTCCCTCCTCCCTAGATCTTTGTCTTCCTATGTCTTTGTCTGTCTGTCTGTCTCTCCCCTCACTTTCTCCCTCTTCCCTCCCTCCTACTCTCCTCTCTCTCCTACCATCCTCTGTCTGTCTGTCTGTCTGTCTGTCTGTCTGTCTCTCTCTCTCTCTCTCTCTCTCTCTCTCTCTCTCTCTCTCTCTCTCTCTCTCTCTCTCTCTCTCAATAAAACGTAAAGTTTTATTAGTTGATTTATCCCTGAAAAGGGCGGGGACTGGATGTAAAAAAGCACGAGTGCTTATCTATTATCCTCGAATAAGACTTTGCCTTGCCTTTGCCTTTGCCTTGCCTTGCCTTGCCTTCTCTCTCTCTCTCTCTCTCTCTCTCTCTCTCTCTCTCTCTCTCTCTCTCTCTCTCTCTCTCTCTCTCTCTCTCTCTCTCTCTCTCTCTCTCTGTGACACATGCATCTACCTGTAGACATCCACAAATATAATGTGCACACATACAATTTCCCTGTTATTAGACAATGCCATCAATAACACATATTTTGTTTTTGTTTGCCAGATACTTCCTGATAACTTAACCTCGTTAGCCCTTGTCATCAAAGGATTAAGGATGGAGGATAAAGGAAATCTTTGGATCTGGGATATTAGATCATGAGATCTTAAGCTTCAGGCTGGTGATATGATGTACTCGTAGCTTTCGGAGGTATGTTGTGCTCCATAGTTTTCGGAGGTATGTTGTGCTTCAGAGCTTTCGGAGGTATGTTGTGCTCCATAGTTTTCGGAGATTTGCTGATAGTTTTGAGAGTTAAGTTGTGCTCTATAGTTTTCGGAGATCTGTTGTGCTTAATAGTTTTCGGAGATATTTTTTCAGACATATTTTGTGCTATATAGTTTTCAAAGATATGTTTTCAGAGATTCGTTGTGCTTGATAGTTTTTGGGTAAATGTATTCCATACTTTTGGGGGATATGCTTCATGGTTTTCGGAGATATATCGGGCTCCATAGTTTCCGGAGATATGTTTTAGATGTGTGTTGTGCTTCATAGTTTTCAGATTTGTTGTGCTCAGTAGTTTTCGGAGAAATGTTTTCGGAGATATGTTTTCGGAGATATGGTTTCGGAGATATGGTTTCGGAGATATGGTTTCGGAGATATGGTTTCGGAGATATGGTTTCGGAGATATGGTTTGGGAGATATGGTTTGGGAGATATGGTTTGGGAGATATGGTTTGGGATATATGGTTTGGGAGATACGGTTTCGGAGATACGGTTTCGGAGATACGGTTTCGGAGATACGGTTTCGGAGATATGGTTTCGGAGATATGTTTTCGGAGATACGTTTTCGGAGAAATGGTTTCGGAGATATGTTTTCGGAGATACGTTTTCGGAGATATGTTTTCGGAGAGCTGTTGAGCTTCAGAGTTTTTGGAGAAATGGTTTCGGAGATACGTTTTCGGAGATATGTTTTCGGAGAGCTGTTGAGCTTCACAGTTTTCGGAGATATGCTGGACTATAAAGTTCCAGTTCACGGGCATGTTCAAAAGAGAACCTGCACAGTGTCTACCATGCTCACAAGACACCGGTCCCACTTTTTTTTTTTTCTATTTCCTTCTGCTGTCTTCAAAGTTTGCTCCTGAGGGTCTGTGTCTGTTCTGCATGTTTGTCTTGTCACTTGTCTTCCAATGATCACTGGACACCAAGCTTCTGGTTGCATTAATGCTTCTCACTGAGTTAAAAATAAAATAAAATTTTAAACTGAAAAAGATAAAATTAAAAATAATAAAAACCAAACAACCCCACCTCCTCCCAAAAAAAAAGTTAGGAGAGAATATATTTAGAAATGAAATAAAATACATGTAGCAAACGAATACCAAAACTTAGATAAAACTAAACCACAAGAGAATAAAATAATTAGCTAAACCAAATTAGATTAAAACTAAAACCAAAACTTAGATAAAAACTAAACCACAAGAGAATACAATAATTAGCTAAACCAAAACTAGACTAAAACTAGAACCCAAAAGGGGGGAAGGTGGGTTTAAGAGGAGAGCAATCCTGGTACCAGTGATCTTGGTGTCTCCATCTACAAAGGTTTTGATGCAGTGGCCAGGAGGGGCTGGACTGTTACTCCATTCAATCATTTGTCACCTGGCGCTGATCTTGTCACTCCATTTTTTACATCATTACAGTGGTCATGCGGGATTGGACTCGTGTCACTTCATTTTTACATCATTACAGTAGTCATGCAGGGATGGGACTCGTTCACTTCATTTTTACATCATTACAGTAGTCATGCAGGGATGGGACTCTTGTCACTCATTTTTACATCATTACAGTAGTCATGCAGGGATGGGACTCGTGTCACTTCCATTTTTACATCATTACAGTAGTCATGCAGGGATGGGACTCGTTCACTTCATTTTACATCATTACAGTAGCATGAGGGAATGGGACTCTTTCACTTCATTTTTACATCATTACAGTAGCCATGAGGGAATGGGACTTGTGTCACTCCATTTTTACATCATTACAGTAGCCATGAGGGAATGGGACTGTGTCACTCCATTTTTACATCATTACAGTAGCCATGAGGGAATGGGACTTGTGTCACTCCATTTTTACATCATTACAGTAGCCATGAGGGAATGGGACTGTGTCACTCCATTTTTACATCATTACAGTAGCCATGAGGGAATGGGACTTGTGTCACTCCATTTTTACATCATTACAGTAGCCATGAGGGAATGGGACTTGTGTCACTCCATTTTTACATCATTACAGTGCCATGAGGGAATGGGACTTGTGTCACTCCATTTTTACATCATTACAGTAGCATGAGGGAATGGGACTTGTGTCATCCATTTTTTACATCATTACAGTAGCCATGAGGGAATGGGACTTGTGTCACTCCATTTTTACATCATTACAGTAGTCATGCGGGATGGGACTCTTTGTCACTTCATTTTTACATTGTGTGTGGTCTCAAGGGCTGTAAATCCATTTTACATCATTTCAGTGGTCATTAGAGACTGCCTTGTCACTTCACTCTTAGATCATTTACAGTGGTCATTAGGGGATATATTGTCACTCCAATTTGCACGATAGCAGAGGTCATGCGGGGCTGTAACTCTTGTCATTCCATTCTTACTTGGGATGGATCCCTCCTCCTCCTTATCCTTTGATACTTTGGGTCCTAACGGGTGGTTAGTCATGTGGATCATACGTGCTGTGACCTGACGAGTGTGAGAGCAGCCATCATCTGCCCTATCAAGTGCCAGTGACCTGACCTGACAAGTGACAACAACCATCAGGACCTGCCCTTTCTGAAAGGTAAGGCATTTTACAATTAGTGCCCAAGAAGGAAGGTGGCAGGATGGTTAAGACGTTTGCCTTTGCCAACAAGTAAACCGTGAGGTTCAGGGTTCGATTCCCAGCCTCGCCCTTTCTTCCCAGTTTGACCCCCCCCCCAAAAAAAAAAATCGAACTGTCAGTCATTCGGATGAGACTATAAACCGAGGCCCTGTGTGCGAACGCACGCAGAACATCTTGCGCACACGTTAAAACTCCGTTCCCCTTTCGTCGGAAGAGCAGGCCATTGTGTGCCGGTAGGAGCGATGAGAAAATTATTATAAAAAAAAAAACATGCACACAGGTGTCTTGATTAGACGCATCCTGAGGACGGGCGGCTCGGAGCTGTATATATAAAAAATAAAATAATAATAATGGGTAAGTGCTGCACTTGTGGCCACGTGCTCTCCCTGGGAGAGCAGCTCGAATTTCACGTAAGAAAATCTGATGCGACATAAGTGGTATAAGATAAATAAATAAAATGTCGGGTTTTTGTCTAAGTGGACGAATCTTTTTCAGTCCAATCTGGTTTTGTCTTTTGAGTCACTTGTCCATTGTTTCTGTCCATCGTAGCTTTTTCCTGCTCCTTAAACTTCAAAAGCTTTTTACTCTAGAGTGGCTAATTTGTCACTTTACAGACGCTATTCCTACTCATTTTTCTTTTCTTACCTCATCTCACTCATATACTTCTTCTTAATGACGCTTTCCTGATCTAGTCTTTATTTTTTTTATTTTATCACCTATTTTCTGCCCTTGCTGCTTCTTTTAACCACTTATTTCCCTATCATTTTCGTTGTGATGTACATATGTTTCACCAGGAACCTTGTGAACCAGGAGAGTGCCACCGAAGTGGATTATCGTCAGGCACTGTTCCATGTTCATCCAGAGAAAAGAACCGGGCGCCATTGGAGACCTTCCCAGGACCTGCATTTCATTTGGAACAGACCCCAGTGCTGTGCTGAAGAATCTGTCAAGTTTTCTATCACTGACGCTGCAACTGCCTGCATCGAGGGGGGGAGCCAAGACGTGCTTTTGACATACAGGTGAGAAAATCGCTGTTCTCATACTCCACTTTACAAAAAATGTCATTTATGCAGTCTGAAAATGAGTGGGCTTTTCTGTTGATAATTTTATTGAGTTGTTGGTAAAGAAATAAATATGTTGAGTGCGGAGATAACTTTGGTGACTGTGTTAAGATTGTTTAAAAGTCCTTTAAGGGTAATTTGTTTTAAAACCAATTGAGAGTAATTGTGACAGTGTATTAAGAGAATGATAATAAATTTTCATCTTAAAAGGCAATTAAATAAAATTACGTACTTCCGGTAAAATCTTGATTTTTTTTTTAATTATGAGAAGGCAATTATGAATTTACTTTGCTTCAAAGTGTTATATTCAAATGAGTACTTTTTTTTTTTTTAGATAATATTGGATATCCTGTACTTGTGATAAGATACGAGAGTTTTCCGTTGTGTAGTAGAAGTCCATCTTTTACAGTTTGGTTTTTTTTCTTCTTCTTTTTTTTGGGGGGGGGGGGGGGGGGGGGGTTAGATCAGTCTTAACTTGTTGAGAATTTGCCACTGTGTACCTGTTGTCTGTCTCTGTGTCTGTCTTGTCTGTCTGTCTGTCTCGTTTGTTCTCTTCTCTTCTCTTCTCTTCTCTCTCCCTCTCTCTCTTCCGTCTTCCCCATCTCTCTCATTTCTCCTCTCTTGCTTTTCTCTGCCTGCCTGCCTGTCTGTCTGTCTCTGTCTCTCTGTCTGTCTGTCTCTCGTCTGTCTGTCTGTCTGTCTGTCTGCCTCTGTCTGTCTGTCTGCTTCTGTCTGTCTGTCTGTCTTCTGTCTGTCTGCTCTTCTTCTCTCTCTTCTGCTCTCTCTCTCTCTCTCTCTCTCTCTCTCTCTCTCTCTCTCTCTCTGCTCTCTCTCCTTCTGCCTCTCTCTCCTCTCTCTCTCTCTCTCTCTCTCTCTCTCTCCTCTCTCTCTCTCTCTCTCTCTCTCTCTCTCTCTCTCTTCTCTCTCTCTGTACTCTATGTCCTCTAATCTGTTAACTGCTTTCAGGGGCTTGGAGACTGAAGACCTATCAAGAACTACGGAACATTCCAGCAGAAATGTGTGCATCGTCTTCAACAGTATTTGGTTTCGGTTTCGAATCAGTTACCATCTTAAGACTGACTAGGAGAATGCAGAATAAGCTCAACAATATTTGAATTGAAAACAAACTATCGAAACAGTTCCTATTCTAGGGTTTCTTCGACACAAGACTGGTTTGATTCATGTGGTGTAGATGCCGGTGTTGTTTTTTTCTTCGTCTGTTTTTTTTTTTTTTAATTAACAGCAACTGTTCAGTTTGTGTAGTTCCGCGAAGTCTCGAAGAAGTGAAAAACTATCTGCTGTTCAAGTTGAGACAAGAAGCAGTGATTTATTGATTGGATGCAACACATAATTTATCGCAAGTTGGCTAAAACTCCTGTAAAGAAGCTTTGTAAACCTCGCTATTTATTTTTTACAAGCTTACTGTGACAGTTGCCATTGAAAATTCATGTTCAATTACTTGGTTTGGTTATCTCATGCATGTCATATACATTTTTTTTTTTATGGTGTGTTCGAGATTTAGAACCAGGCCTACATGACATTCAGTGATTGAGTCTTTTAGGTTTTTTTTTTCAATTTTTTGTGTAAAGTCTTAGGGGTGACTGACTTTAAACAGTTTTGTATTTAAGCTCAGATTTTTTTTTATAGCGGAACACTTCCCAACCTGTGCATATTTTAACATGTCTGCTTTCACTGGGCTGTGCATAGATTTAAAAAGAAAACTTTTACTATTTTGTAACACTGCTGTACAAAGACCATCTACTGTTTTTTTTTTAAAATTCTTATTCTTATTTAAATAATATAATCAGAAACAAGAGTATTTCATGCATTATATTCTCTCAAGTTAACTCATAAAAAACATATGACATCAGAAGATTGGTGAATATTAGCATTATGCATTTTGAACAGATGAATTCTCTATTGTTCCTTAGAAACGTTTAGAATTTTATTTGGTAAAGATGGAACTCAACACTGTACAAAAAATTAATTTCAATAAATAAGCTAATATCCTCTGTGCAAGTTTATTAAAAAGTAGTGCATTTAGATTTTTTTCTATTTTGAATGCATCTTTTTTTTTAAACCAACAAAAAAAATCCAGACAAACGAAAAACTTGCTGTTACAAATAGTTTGTAAAAAACATAGATATATTCTAGAAAAGATTGATACTGTGATACAAAAATCCTAAAATCAGTTCAAGCTCTGCAAGATGGAACAGAGGTATAAAATGGAATAAATGTGTTTATTTATTTATTTATCTATTTATTTTTTTATTCAATGGCATTTATGAGAGTGTCATAAATAGTTGGCTACATACTTTCCTTTATGATACGATTCACACCGAGACTCCTGTCAATCTATCTATGCTCCTTGTCAGAACTCGTATGCTATATGGCAATGCTTGTTAATGTTTGATTTTAATGAACTTTTTTTTCTTTAGAGAATAGGTAAATGTGTGTCGTAACCTAAATGGTCGTTGGGAAGTGAAGTATCAGATACCTTTAGAAAAAGAATTTGAAAAATTTTAATAGGCGATCAAATAGGATTTGATTTTTTCTGAAGTAGACTTGATCAAAAATCCTTAAAAAAATAATAAAAAATAAAAAAGTTTTGAGAAAATATTCATGAAGATTATTCATTACTGTTCCAAAATCTGTGCTTTCGCCACCACGATCGTATCAGGTATTTCAGATTTTCTTAGAGGGCAGAATTGCAAACACTTTTCCCAGTATTGTGAGCAAACCTGTGTAATGATTTGCCAGGAGTATACCATTTCTGTGTGGTATCAAGTACATTAGTCAGATTTCATGGTAGTTGTAGGCTTTTAAAAAAAAAAATTCACGAGATATCAGTGTTGTATACGTACTGTGTGTGTGGTGTGTGTGTGTGTTGTGTGTGTGTGTGTGTGTGTGTGTGTGTGTGTGTGTGTGTGCGCTCATATGTGGGGGGGGGGGGGCGGGGAATGAAGGAGATAGTTGTGGGGATGAGACATTGGGTTGAATGGAGAAGGAAAGAAGGGATAAGGGTATTTAGTAGGGGTTCAGATACATATGTGGGGCAGTGGGAACACAAAAAGAGTGCAGGCCAGTAGATTTTTTTTCACATGGTATTTTGGGGGGCTCATATTTAATGGATTTAAAAATGCCCGAGGTGTGAAATATTTCGACAGCTAAAGTGAATTTGTGGACATCGGTGTCCATTCTGTAGCCTTGGCTTTTGACATGACTGATTCTGATTTAAAGCTTCATGCTTTTGCGAGTTACAGACCATTTATTTCTTTATTGTGTAAAATTTGAAGGACAATCAAGTGCTTGTATGCTTGTTTTTACATCCAGTCCCTGTAGGCACGTGATTATTGGTTCCGACCACCACATGATGCTTACTCGTCTGAAACAGGGTGCAGGTTTTAATTTGTGGTAACATTGTGTCTTTAGCTACATACCAGTTGTCCACGTGCTATTGTGTCCACATTAATTCTAACATTCAGACAGACCATCTGACAATGACCCTTGCCCTCTATTAACTTCTAACACAAACTCTAACAATAACCTCAACACTAACCCTGGCCCCACATGTGGACACGAAAGGCAGGTGGATAATGGTATATGCTGACACAATGGTTACATTTTTCTTCAGGGTTGGTAGGAGGAGGGGCACGCGAATTTTTCGAAAAAAAGCATGCTAGGAATGGGGAGGGGTGTTATAAATAATGTTCTGGTATATAGTGATGGGGAAAGAGGTATAAAGACTGAGGATGGGGATAGGGGACAGGCAAACTTCTGATTAGCTTCAGGGGTGGGTGGAGGTGGGGAGCCTTTTAGACAAAAGTGTACTTAAAAACAGAAGTAGAAGGAAGCTGGATTTAGAATGAAAGATGGAATAATCGGTTGAAGGGTGTGCATTTTAGAATTTATCCAAAAGCAAAAGTAGGAAGGGCTGGGTTTAGAATGAATTCATGAATAATCATTTGGGGAAGGTGCTAGGAAAACTGTGATAATGCATTACAGAAATGGGGCGTGATGGTGTGTGTGTGTGTGTGTGTGTGTGTGTGTGTGTGTGTGTGTGTGTGTGTGTGTGTGTGTGTGTGTGTGTGTGTTAAATAGGATTTTTGTGATGGGTTATCTACAGAATAGTCTACCTCAGGTATTTATCATCACCAGTGTATGCTAGATTGTGCCGCCTACCCAAAAGTTACACACCCTTGTGTGTGTGGTTTTGTATTTTGGGGGTGGAAGGTAAATGGAGAATAAGTTACCCAAATGACATGAAAATAAAACTCGGTATATCTGTGTAAAGAAATGGCTGGCTTTGCTTCTGTAACCAAACCTGACTTTAAAAAACTCGCCATTGTTTTTTTTAAAGGCTGCAGGTGTATAAAGTATTGGAATGTCACACTAAGAAAGAAGTGGCCGTATTTTGATTTGTGAAAAAATATCGGCATATAATCTTAAACCTCGAGTTTGTTTCCCTTTTGTTATAGGGGTAGGGTATAGCTCGGTGATCAAAACATTTACCCAGGCTAAAGTTAAGCAGTATTGAGCATGGTTACCAAGAAGATGAGTAGCCTGTCTTGGCTTCAGTTGTCACCTAGCTGTAAGTAGGTACCTGACTTCTTTAGGTACAGGATAGATGAAGCAGAGAAGGAAAAATGGGCCATTACCTTCAATATGCTGGCCCCTAGAGAAGCTGAGGTCTCTGTTACCTCCCTCCCCAACGACCACATAGGTTATCACACACTTTTGCCTTTACCTTTTATTTTTCAAAATGTGGTTTGCCTTTAATGTTATACATAGATACAATTGCAGATATGTTATTGATGTGCTCTGTTCCGTTTTGTTTTTTTTTGCTTTGCTGTAGCTTAGGGACATGCTGGTTACCCAGGTCATAGCACTCCCAGTCCATTGATACACTACTCCATCTGCATCTCTCCCAGCAGTTTTTTTTTAGTGCCATTTTTCAGCGCAAATGTATTAATCACAGCCTTTTTGTTTGTTCAGTTAAATCTGAAAAGGAAATAAAATGGAGAGAAAAAGTTTAGAGTCCCATATTACAGCATGATTTCTAATTCTGGTAGGATTTTGTGGGTTTGTCCAACCTTTCTACTGTATCTATTCTGTACATGTTTTTGCTGCAAGTGTGAAACTTCACTTCCAGAGTGTACATTCCAAAAATCCAGTGTACCAAATGTGGTGAAATTATGTATTCTAGCAGATTACTGATAATGTAGAGAGGCACAGGTGTGGTGTTTATTTTTGGGGGGAGGAGGGGGTTGGTTGTTTTTTTTGTTATTTGGGTGTGGTTTTTTTTTGTTCAGCCCTTCTTGCTAACTTTTGTGCTTTCATAAAACCTAGGTTGTGTGAAACTAGAAAATCGAGCATGTTTTGGGGTTTGTTTTCGTGGCTGGTCGTAAACTGTAAACGAGCAATGGCAGGCAATATTTAGCTGTATGAATGTTTGTGTGTGTGGTGTGAGAGAAAGAGAGAGAGGGCTTTAAACTTTGACAAAGAAAATGCATTTCAACAAGGAATACTGGTAGACAGTCTTTTATTTAAAGTACTTACTCTTTTCCACTCGTCTCCTTTTCCATCACATATTTAGACATTTTTATGGAAACATTTACTATAGCTTTCTTGAACTTGATTATGAAAAGCCGATGTTCCTTTCATTCTTGCTTTTCAAAATTATTCGATTTGAAATACTGAGCACAAAGGGAAGTAATTTATTGCTGCCTTTTTCCTTTTCGTTGTATCTGGTAGAATGTGGGTTTTGTCAATAGCAGTGTAACCAACTCTACTTACGAAATATTCCAATACAGCCCGACATTAATAGTTTTTTGTAGTAACTTGATGGTTTTGCTCCTGAAGCTTTTGCTGCAAGTAGGAAACTTCACACTTGGAGTGTGTATATTCCAAAAGTCCAGTGTACCAAATTAATGTGGTAAAACTATGTATTCTAGCAGATTACCCATAATGTAGAGGGGCACAGGTGTGGTGGGGCTTTTTTGTCTTTGTTGGTTTTGTTGTTGGGTGTTTTGTTTGTTTTGTTTTTTTTGTTTTGGGATTTGGTTGTTTTTGTGTGTGTGTGTGTGTGTGTTGTTGTTTTTTTTTTTTTTGGGGGGGGGGGTTTCAGCATTTCTTGCTAAATTCTGTGCTTACATAAAATCTTGGACTTGAGTATGAAAGCCGATGTTCCTTTCATTCTTGCTTTTTTCATTACTCAATTTGAAGTACTGAGCACAAAGGGAAGTAATTTATTGCTGTCTTTTTCCTTTTCGTTGTATCTGGTAGAATGTGGGTTTTGTCAATAGGGGTGTTACCAGCTCTACTTACGAAATATTCCAATACAGCCCGACATGAATAGTTTTTGTAGTAACTTGATGGTTTTGCTCTGAAGCTTTTGCTGCAAGTAGGAAACTTCACACTTGGAGTGTGTATATTCCAAAAATCCAGTGTACAAATTAATGTGGTAAAACTATGTATTCTAGCAGATTACCATAATGTAGAGGGGCACAGGTGTGGTGGGGGTTGTTTGGTTTTGTTTTTGTTTGTTGGTTGGGGGGGGGGGGGTTGTTTTTTTATGTTTGGTTTTTGTTTTAATTTTTGGTGGGGGGGGGGGGGGGGTTGTTCAGCAGCACTTCATGCTAAATTTTGTGCTTTCATAAAACCTGGGTTGTTTGAAACTAGAAAATCGAGCATGTTGGGTTTGTTTTAGTGGCTGGTCCTAAACTGTAAACAAGCAATCTCATGAAATACTTAGCTGTATGAGAGTGAGTGAGTGTGTGTGTGTGTGTGTGTGTGTGTGTGTGTGTGTGGTGTGTGTGTGTGTGTGTGGTGTGTGTGTGTGTGTGTGTGTGTGCTTTAAACTTTGATAAAGAAAATGCATTTTGAGGAGGAATGCTGGACTGTCAGTCTTTTATCAAAATACTTTTTTCCACGTCTCCTTTTCCATTGCATATTTACACATTTTGGATAGAAACATTTTACTGTAGCTTTCTTGGACTTGATTATGAAAAGCGATGTTCCTTTCATTCTTGCTTTTCAAATTACTCAAAATTAATTTGAAGTACTGAGCACAAAGGGAAGCAATTTATTGCTGTCTTTTTCCTTTTCGTTGTATCTGGTAGAATGTGGGTTTTGTCAATAGAGGTGTAACCAACTCTACTTTTAAAAAGTCCAACCTAGCCGACATTAATAGTTTTTGTAGTAACTTAATGGTTTAGCTCCGAAGCTTTTGCCCGTGCTTTTGCAAGTACATGCTTGTCCAGTATGGTGAGGATTTTTTTGGTATTTCAGGTTTAAATATTTGTTTTGAAGGTTTGGTTTTTTTGGTCTTTATCTGGGCAGTTGTGTAATTGGTTATGTTGCATGTAGACATCCTCAGAGGGAGTATGGTGTATGTGTGTGGCTTGTTGCCTATATCATGTCTTATGACAACCTGAAGGTTGTGGCTTTTTTATATTATTATTATTATGCGTTTATATCAAGGATAATGGAATAAGCACTCGTGTGGGTTTTTTTTTTACATCCAGTCCCTGTGTGTTTGCAGTTTTGTAAATCTTGTCATCTGTTCCCACCGGCACACAATGGCCTACTTAAGAAAAGCGGAACAGGATTTAACGTGTGCGCAAAAGGTTTTGCGTGCGTTCGCACACGGGCCTCGGTTTAGTCTCATCCGAAAGACTTTTGGGGATAGTGGAGTCAGCACTGATGTTAACCCCAGGGGAAAATCTCCTCGAAGGGGAATCGAACCTGCATTGTCAAATTGCTAGTGCAATATTCTGACCACTAGGCTATCCTGTCCCCATCGGGTTTTTTAAACCCCTTGTATGCAATTCTTAGTAGTTTTGTATTACCCCGTAGGGATGCCGGGGGCTCTTTCAGAATTAATAGCATCCCCACCTTCTGGAAATTCTGTGCTAGACATTTCCACTTTTCTATCTCTTTGTCTTTCTCCTTATCTTTCTGTAATTTCTTGTGCCTGTTAATTTTCTGCCTTCTCAGTCCAACCTTCTGCCTTTTTTCGAGCAACTCTTTAAATTTTCTGTTTTCATTATGACACTCTGCCTGTGTTAGTTTTGTTGTTGTTGTTGTTCTGGCGACCAGGTAGTGAGACTTAGACACTGGGATGGGCACAGGATGTCCATTCTGCAGTGGTATTTGCCCGTGTGGCACTTTTTATGTATTTTTTGTACTTAAGCATGTTTTTTATCCTTTTTTCTGTTTTTTTTATATGGGGATGATAAATTAAGCGAATGGCTGGCGTCCTCAGCACAATCTGGTTTATTTTGTAAGGACAAAATGCAAGTTTTCCTGTTTAGTATATAGATTATTACATAAAATTGTCACACAAAGCTTTTGTTTACATTATCTGACCAGCATCAAAAATCCATTAGATGAGCTAGGGTTGAGTGGGATCTGGTTGAATCAAGACATTTTGAATGCAGTAATTACAATTGGTTTTAAAACCAAAGTTCAGCAATGCTTATGTGACGCATTTATTCATAAGTGGTACATAGTAGTAAATACAGAAGAATACAAATCATAGAATGTTTAAAACAAATTTTGTGTTGGAAAGTATTTACTCTTATTGCAATCCAATGTTTCTGTTCGATTTGCCCAGTTTCGCACAAAAATAATTTGCCAATCGATATTCTACATTTTGAGGGAATTCAAAGAAATGAAAGATATATGTACAAAATGGAATAGTGGTGATATTGGTGACGAATTTCATTACATTTTAATTTGTCCAGTGTTCAATGAAGCTGGTAAAAAATGTTTACCAAAATATTACGCTAAACATCCAAACACTTTGAAGTATGAACGACTTTCTTCACCAAATAAGTCTCTGCTCAATGTTGTTAAAATGATTGATATCAGAAATATGTCAACTTTGTGAGTTTGATATGTGTAAACAGACTTATATATTTTTTCAATAGTAATTGTTCAAATATCAGTTACATGGTGTATGTTGTCAGTTAATGATTTTGTTTATTGCTGTTATGTAAAATCCTCTCTTTATAATTTATCTCTAAAGGGATGAAAGGGAAAAAAAAATTGAAATTTGCCTTAAGAATTAATTCTAGGTTTGTACTTAATTCTTTTTTTTTTAATTAGATGAACGGTGTTAAGATATTTGAAAGTATTGGAAAGGTGTTTTTGAACCTGGAGTTGTTATTGGGCCACTGAAACTGAATGAGGTGACAGCCTCATAATTATGGCTTTCGTGGTGGGTAGGACTTATAAACAATATATATTATGATTTTTGGTTTTGCATTGTATCTGGTAGACTTGTCTAAATTGTTGAGTTAATATCTCCCATTTTGCTTGCTGCCCCTTCCCCCTGTTTTATTACTTCAGGTGATTCTGTGTGCGTGCGTTGAGTGTAATTGTTTAAACTTAATGTTTATGTGTTGTAGTCGATGCAGCGCTATTGATTTGTTTTTACAAGATAAGCGCTACAAATTCCTTATATTATTATAATATAATTTGAAGCTGCTTTCCTGCTGATTTTACTCCCATGAAAGGTGAACTGGAAACCCATTTGCCAGTAAGTAGATGTATTTTTGTTTTGCTTTTAATTGATTGGAGAAAATGTTGTGTTTTTTAGTTTTGTTTTTTTAACCAGTAGCCTATTGTTTCATTTTATGTCATGTCAGCTTGTACAAAGTTGTGTGCCTGAAAAAAGGGTTTAGGTGGTGAGCACACACCACATGGCACTTGACTACCCAACTGACTTTTTTTATTTGAAAAATACAAGGTGTTACAAACTCACGAGCTGATATTTTGCAAGTATTTACTTGGGGTGTCTGTAGTTTCTGGCTTTAAAGATAACAAGGCTGGAGTTTAGCTTTTTGTCACCTCTGCTGTTTTAAAAGCATATAAATTCAACACAAGTGGTCTGAACTATTTCAAAAGATGGTGTAAGAATTCAAATCAGTTGGTGGGTTATTGTGTCACTGCTGGTCAGAGCATTGGAAAAGCCTACCTCCCCCTTCAGCCAAAAAAAAAGGCTGGAGTTAGGGTTGGGTAGCCGGCTCGCAGCTGAAATATCACACACACAAAACTTCAGGGCAACTTGTTACGACTCCAAAGGTTACTTATTATTGTAAACTGTGTTCAATATCTTAATGTGCAAAATAATTTTCATTGAAATTTGTTAAATCGAACAGCTTTTAACAGTTTGGGTCAAAATGTGTGGGCATTTTTTTTTTTTAGACAGTTCAGTATCTACATTGTGTGTGTGTGTGTGTGTGTGTGTGTGTGTGTGTGTGTGTGTGTGTGTGTGGTGTGTGTGTGTGTGTGTGTGACTTTTCAGTGGGAGTTGTTTTTTTTCTTTTGGTTGTTTTTGCTGTTATTGTTGTTGCTTGTATTATCTATAGGTATATTTTATTTTAAGGCTGTTGAAATCATGTTAGCTAATTGTTGGTGAAATGTCTCTTGCTGATGTTTTATTTGTTTGCTTGTTTGTTTTTCCCCTTTTCTTTCTTTTGTTTTTATTGTTTGCTAGGGATTTTCTGCTTTGTAATTTTTTTTTTTTTTTTTTTTTTTTTTTTGTTGTTT
>CM060341.1:10732185-10739685 GCA_030674155.1 Stramonita haemastoma | reverse complement strand
CTGAGAGAGAGTTTCAACTTTGATTTTTGCCTTGGGAATTGCTGATTTTGGTGGTCTGGTGGCATAGGATATAAATTAAATGTAAAAAAAGGTTTAGTCATTTCACCAGCAGCATGATAATTATTAATTGATCATATAAAAATTTTTATGGAGTGGATGTATGGTATTTCTTATTGATAAGCACTGCAAGCAGTTGTTCAGTATTTGTCTGAAGTGGATGACAAAATTTAATAAAAAAAAACCAGCATGCACACAGGTGTTGTGATTAGACACCATCCCTGAGGAAAAATTGGGGAGTTGGAGTCCCAGGGCGGCTTCGGGGTTGTGTATGGCAATGTTCTTGTGGCTCCTGCGACAGTACTGGAACCATTCATATCAGTCATTGCCTTTCCAATGGATCATTCCAGTGGCGTGGAGAGGAGGGGTCTGCTGCATGGGTAACACTAACTGTTTGCCCTCCATACATACTTACCCAGGCTTTGCGCTCTAAAGAGTAGAGCGCAACTCCATAGTCTTCTGAGACTGATGGGTGCCTACTACAGTACTTCTTATTTTCTGTGTGCAGAGTATCATCATCACCATCGTTGTGGCAGTCTTCACCGTGTGTGTTGTACTCTTCTTTGGAATATGGAAGTACAAGTCCAAAGGTGAGTGAGTCTTTCATTGTAATTTCAAACACATTATTTTGAGTTATATTACTGTACGTTGTTTTTCATGATGTACTTTTTCAGTTAAGAAAGTCTATTGTACTCATCTCTTTAATTTTAAGTTCTGTGTAAATTGTTGCCTTCCTGGTTTTTTTTTGGTTTTTTAATTTTTATTCTGAGTAGTCAAATTCATACATGTGCGCATTCAACGTTTGAGGTTGACATTGCAAATGGTGTTGTTTTTAAATCAAGCCCTTGACTGGTTGGAATGAAAAACAAGGAAGAATATCCAATGTAGTTTTAACTGTTTTGAAAGGTAGCTGACACTTTATAGTTTTCATTTCTGTGGTGTATTTTTTCCCCCTATGTTTTCAATGTCTGTAATCCCACCTACTGAAGAAACAGCATCTTAAAAGTGAGACAAATTTTATTAGAACATAAAAGTCTTGTCTAGTAAAGGATAACTACTAACTTTAACTAATTTAGTGTTATAGTGGAATGGAGTCTGCCACAAATGGATTTTTATATCCCTACTCTGAAATCATTCTAGTTTAAATAAGAGTCCAACATTCTCAAGTCTAGTCGCTGAGCTTTTTAGCTGTGTTTTTTTGTGAGCCTACATTTGGTCACCGAACCCCCCCCCCCCCCCCCCCCCCCCCCCCCCCCCCCCCCCAATCAAAACAGGTCTTTCCATTGGTTTGAGAGAGAGAGAGAGAAAAGGTGGTGGTAGCATGTTGAAGAGTTGAAACCTTCTTTTAAACTGCAGTTAGGCTTGAAAAGTTGTTGATGACATTTTTATGTTTCGTTTTGCTTTGGTTTTTCTTTTTTTTTTTTTCCTACAATAAATCTGAATCGAAAGACAGTGAGCATTTGAATTTGTGGTGAGCTCCACGATTTCATTTTGCAGTACTGCCAAGTCAGAGCGAGGCTCCAGAACAGAAGTATCGCTTCCGGAAAAGAGACAAAGTGATCTTCTATGGACGCAAAATGTTACGTAAGGTGAGTCTGGGTCTTAGTATCGCTTTCGGTAAGTTTTAAGTACTGAACAATCTGGAGTATGGCTGTTCATAAGGCTGCTTGCAAGACCCTTTCAAATACTTTTTCCCAGTCTTAGTATCGCTTTCGGTAAGTTTAAGTACTGAACAATCTGGAGTATGGCTGTTCATAAGGCTGCTTGCAAGACCCTTTCAAATACATTTAGTATACATGGCTTTGTTGTGTGGATTTTTTTTTTTTTGGGGGGGGGGGGTTGTTGAAGGGTTTAGGGTTTCAGAGACGGTATGAGAGAGCATGGTTATTATGCTTCACTTAGAAGTTTATCAGAGGGCGGGATAGCTAAGTGGTCAGAGCGCTCGCTTTCCCCCAGTCAAGTTAAGCACCGTCGAGCATGGTTACCAGTTGGATGGGTGACCATTTGTGCACCTTGGCTTCAGTACAGTCCCCCCAGTTCACCCAGCTGTAAATGGGTACCTACCCTCTTTAGGGTCAGGGAAAGTAAAGCAGCGAGGGAGAGGAGATGGGCGCCGTCCTCAGTATGCTGAGGTCTGTGATGCCTCACCCCCCTATGACCACCTAGGTTATGGGACGCCTTTACCTTTTATAAGTTTATCAGCCTAGACCTTTTTTCCTCTTTTTTTTTTTTTGGGGGGGTGGGGGGAATAGAAGATGCTTCACCCACTGTAAAACTGAATCAGTTGAATGTATCAGGGAAATCTCTCTGTATGCTGGGTAGTACTGTGTCATCCATGGTTCTGGCCGTAAGGGCCTTTCTCTTTTTACCAAAGATATAATGTATACAGGTTTATAAAATTGGCACAAGACATTTTGAAATACATGCATTCACATCCCTTCATTCTTACGTAAATCTACACTAGGAACAGAGTGAGGTTCTAGCATAACGAAGACAGCAAATTTCATTTGCACAACTGGACCAGTAATCATGAACATAAGCTAGGGACACCTAAGTTTAGGTATGACCTAGTGCCAGTAGTGGTCAGAACATTGTGCCCACAGTTTGATGACCTGGGTTTGATTCCCGTTCAAGGAGATTTTTATCAGTGCTGACTCCACTCTCCCCAAAAATCCTTTGGATGAGACTATAAACCTAGGTCTGTGTGTGAACACACGCAGAACATCTTTCACACACGTTAAAACCTTTTCTGCTTTTTGTAAGAGTAGCAGTATGCCATTGTGTGCCAGTGGGAACAGATGACAGGATTTACAAAACTGCATACACACGGGGACTGGATGTAAAAAAGCATATGAATGCTTATTCCATTATCCTCAATATAAAAAATGAAAAATTAAAAAATTAAATATTTTTAAAAAATAGCCCCAGTAATCACGAACATAGCTAGGGATACCTAAGTAGCAACATAAAAAAAGAAGGACAGATAGCACTTTTACAGGCCAGAGAAAACAGTACACAAGAACTGACTGTTGGCTTTCACCGCTTTTCCACATTGCTAACGCACTACTTCTGTTCTTGAGCAATCTTTTATCTGATACCCCACTTCAGTGCTGGTGTAAAAATCTGAGGTCAAACAATGTCTACGGCAACAGCCACTACTTGCTGATATTGTGAACTCCTGTCTTGGATACTGTAAATTGTTTTTGTCCTCCTTGATGATAAAAGATTTTGGATAGAGGTCACGCAAGGAGCGTTAACAGAATCGAAAACTGAAAGTGACTCATTCAGGACATTCTTGTGTGTGTGCTGTAAGAGAGATATGTGTGCTCACGAGTACACATTCTGCAAAATATGCTGACATGATATTTTGTCCAAATGAATCACAAAGGTTCACATATGAAACCATAGTCAACATATTCTATACCTTGTCTTCTTACCTCACCTCAACTCATCTATAGATCCTGTAGTCTAGTAGTAGTAGACCATTGAGACACCACTTGAGGATTCTGCAACCAGCTTCCTCCACTCCTTGTCATAGGCGTTGATAAACATTTGTATTTGTTGGCCTTATTTTTATTTTGTGGAGTGATATATTATACACACAGCACTAACGTGCATTCAAATTGTTAGATACATGTATCATTTGTCTTCTTGCACTGAAAAACACTTCCATTCTTTTCTTCCTCCACAGACACTTAGACATACATACTTGCACATATGCATGCACTCATGCTACACACACATGCATGTATGTGTACATGTATACCTTTGCATGCTTACACACAGAGAGGTATGCACACACAAACTAAACATGCATGCATGCTCACACATACACATACTCCTCTGGAATTAATATCAGTGCCAGCTCCATTTCCCTCCAAAAGTTTTTCAGATGAGACTATAAACCGAGGGTTCGTGTGCGAACACACAGAAAACATCTTGCACACATATCAAAACCCATTCCACTTTTCAGAAGAGTAGGCCATTGTGTGCTGATGGGAACAGATGACAAAATTTACAAAACTGCATTCAAACGGGAACTGGATGTAAAAAAAGCATGAGTGCTTCTTCCATTAACCTTGAAGTAAAAGAATAAAATTAAGATAAATAAAAAATACACGCATGCATGCATGTACACACATGTGCACGCATGCACACACACACACACACACACACACACAAACACACACACACACACACACACACACACACACACACACACACACACACACACACACACACACAATTTAGCTACTTTTTCTGTGTATTTGTTCTGTTTGAATAAATATATGTATTTTCATGGTGTGTGTGTGTGTGTGTGTGTGTGTGTGTGTGTGTGTGTGTGTGTGTGTTGTGTGTGTGTGTGTGTGTGTGTGTTTGTGTGCATGCGTGCGTGCATGTGTGCGTGCACATGTGTGTACATGTATGCATGTGCATATTTTTTTAATCTATCTTAATTTTATTCTTTTTGTGTGTGTGTCTGTGTGTGTGTACACATATGTGCACGTATGTGCATGCAGAACATCATGCGCACACATTAAATCCTGTTCCACTTTTCATAAGAGTAGGCCATTGTGTGCTGGTGGGAACAGATGACAAGATTTACAAAAGTGCATACACATGGAGACTGGCTGTAAAAAAGCATATCAGTGCTTATTCCATTATCCTCAATATAAAAGAATAAATAAACAAATAAATAAAATACATAAATATTTACATGTCCATGCATGTTATTGTTAATGCTTGTGTGTGATCAGGTGCGAAGCTTTACTCGCAACACTATGGGAGTGGGACCAACTTCGATGGGACGACGGAAATCTGCTCAACGTCTGATGCTGTCGAAGTTTCGAAGGTAAATTTTTCCCACTGGCTGATCAGATTTTAAAATGGATAGAAAAATTAAAAGTGTGAATGTGATTTATTCTTGAGGGGGAAAAAATGTAGAGCTGATTTATTTTTTAAGAAAATTTTTTTTCAAATGTATAGATCTGGGGGGTTTTGTTTATGTGGTTGTTTTTAGGGGGGTGGGGGGGGGGGGGGGGGGTGTCAGTGAATTTGAATTTTTGGTGTGTTTTTTTTGTGTGTTTTGAAAGTTGATTTTTGCATCCTTATAATAACATTTTTTAGGGGGGGGGGGGGAGGTTAAGGGATGCTTGGATTTTGTAAAAAATTTTTGAAAATCTGTCATACTCAAAAGCAGGATGTTGCATATTGTTTCATTCTATATGACCTGTTAAACTTGTTAGAAAAAAATAATTTGCATGCTCTTCTGTTAGTTTGGTTGGGGTGTTGGGTTTTTTGTTGTTGTTTTTTTCAAAGGAATTGTGTGTGTGTGTGTGTGTGTGTGTGTGTGTGTGTGTGTGTGTGTGTGTGTGTGTGTGTGTGTCTCGCGCATGCGTGTTTGTGTGTGTGTGTAAAATCTGTTTATTTGTAATGTTTTGGGAATGGTTGCATGTGTATGAATTTGAAGTGCTGTGATTTCGTTTGCTTCACAAGATTCAGTACTATAAGAATTCCATATTATATTATTATCATTCTTCTTCCTCTTCTTTCTTCTTCTTCCTCTTCTTCTTCTTCTTCTTCTTCTTCTTCTTCTTCTTCTTCTTCTTCTTCTTCTTCTTCTTTGTCTTCATCTTCTTCTTCTTATTATTGTTGTTGTTGTTGTTGTTGTTGTTGTTGTTGTTGTTGTTGTTGTTGTTGTTGTTGTTGTTGTTGTTGTTGTTGTTGTTGTTGTTGTTGTTGTTGTTATTATTATTATTATTATTATTATTATTATTATTATTATTATTATTATATCAGTACATGTGCTTATCGTCTTTGCACGACACATATTCCTTTATCAACCATGTTTCCTGTGCTTTGTGTCCTGTACATTTACAAGAAAAAATTCATTGTGATGACAAATGAATTGATGCGGGTTTTTTTTTTTCCAAAGCTTTGTTGTTTTGTTTGATAGGGGTTTTTTTTGGGTTTGTTTTGGGGTTTGTTTGCTTGGGGGGTTGGGGAGGGAGGGAGGGGGGTCTGATGTGTATGTGAGTTACTAGTTCCATTCTAAAATACCAGACATTATCACCAGTTGTTTGAATTTATCATTTTATTTATTTATTTATTTATTCGTTTTATATTGTGGATAATGGAATAGGCACTTAAGTGCTTTTTTTACATCCAGTCCCCGTGTGTATGCAGTTTTGTAGATGTCATCTGTTCCCACCGGCCCACAATGGCCTACTCTTATGAAAAGCGGAACAGGATTTAACGTGTGCGCAAGACCAGCTAAACTGAGTGTCTAAGTAGCACTCCTTCAGTTGCAATATATTGTTGTAGCAGAACTTATAAAAATCACAACAATGAAGAAAATGGTAACCCGAAATAGACCTGATTTTGTTCTTAACAAGGTGTATTCCGTTTTGTAAAGCCCAAAAGCACTCGCTTTCCCTAAGTCAAGTTAAGCAGCGTCAAGCATGGTTACCAGTTGGATGGGTGACCGTTTGCGTGCTTTGGCTTCAGTACAGTTCCCCCAGTTCCCCCAGCTGTAAGTGGGTACCTGCCCTCTTTAGGGTCAGGGAAGGTAAAGTAGCGAGGGAGAGGAGATGGGCGCCACCGCCTTCAATATGCTGGCCCCTAGAGAAGCTGAGGTCTCTGATGCCTTGCTCCCCAATGACTGCCTAGGTTATGGGACACCTTTACCTTATTTTGTAAACCCCAAAATTATTTTGTGTGCATGACTGGTACATCCAGTATATACAGCATTTATTCCATAAAAGCAGTGTAGGGCTGATTAATAAATAATAATAATAATAAATAATACATGGAATTTATATAGTGCTATATCTTGTAAAAACAAATCAAAGCGCTTGCATTCGACCTGTACAACACACAATCAATGAATAACCATTTATAGCTTTAGCAAATTTGAATGTACACACACACACACACACACACACACACAACCACCACACACACACACACACACACAACAACACACACACACACATACACACACAACACGCACGCACGCACACATGCACGCGCGCGCCGCAACGCGCACAAGCTCATATAAAGGTTATACACTTTGGCAGTAGATGTTGAAGGCAGGGACAGATAGCTTTAACAATATCGGTTTGTAACGGGAGGAACTATCTATACAGTAACAAGAAAAGATCTGAAGATATATGAGAATTGTTCATTGAAGTGTGTGTGTGTCTGGTGTTGTTGGTGATGATGGGTAGAGACAGTCTGAGTCGGGTGTCCAAAGGAGTGGAGGACAAAATGCACAAACTTATGGAAGGCATGACAGGGTACTTGGGCGTGCAGATATCTCTTTTGTGTGTGTGTGTGTGTGGTGTGTGTGTGTGTGTGTCTGTGTGTGTGTGTGTGTGTTGTGTGTGTGTGTGTGTGTGTGTGCACTAACAATCACCTTGTCTTCAGTGTGTGTGTGTGTGT
>CM060341.1:10669685-10727185 GCA_030674155.1 Stramonita haemastoma | reverse complement strand
ACAACAGTCTGCCTCAACTGAAGAAGAAGGGCTCCGCCTTCCAAATTCCTGGAAGCTGATTGGTCCGATTTTGAAGAGCAGATGCCCGTCTTCCTCCGGAGATTTTCTATTCTCGCGAAGTGTGCGGTATGTTTCTACATCTGTGTGTGTGTGTGTGTGGTTGTGTGTGTGTGTTGTGTGTGTGTGTGTGTGTGTGTGTGTGTGTGTGTGTGTGTGTGTGTGTGTGTGTTGTTGGTGTGTGTGTGTGTGTGTGTGTGTGTGGTGTGTGTGTGTGTGTGTGTGTGTGTGTGTGTGTGTGTGTGTGTGTGTGTGTGTGTGTGTGTGTGTGTGTGTGTGTGTGTGTGTTGTGTGGTGTGTGTGTGTGTGTGTGTGTGTGTGTGTGTGTGTGTGTGTTGTGTGTGTGTGTGTGTGTGTGGTGTGTGTGTGTGTGCATGAGAGAGAGAGAGAGAGAGAGAGAGAGAGAGAGAGAGAGAGAGAGAGAGAGAGAGAGAGAGAGTGAATGTTGTCATGATATGGTTGGTAGTATATATCTTTGCTAAATGCACACAACCAAATGAGTCATCAGAAATCTGGTCAATCATTGAACTAAACTAATCTTTGCTAAATGGACACAATGAAAGGTGTCATTGAAAATCTGATCCACCTATGAAATACTCTATTCTTTGCTAAAGGTATATGTGTTTGTCCATCATGTTCAACACTGACCTCTGAAACAGCAGAGGAGGTAGCTGCTGTTTCAGAAACTGGGCAGAAATTTGATTATAGCGGAGATGCCTTGCCGCAGCACACCCCCACTCTCTCGGCCAAGAGGGTATATCGGACAGTCAGCATTGGAGATATTCTCCAGAGGCTAACTATCCCCCAGGGCTGCAGCACATAACGACTGTGCAAGTCAAGCCTCCTTCTCAGAGAGTCATAGTCGATCCCTAAAAGACTAAGCTGTAAAGTGGAATTCCATGAGTGGGAAACATGATCATACAGCCTCTCACTTTGCTGTTGCCCATGTCAATGGTTAATCAAGAATGGATAACCTAATCATACAGCCTCACTTTGCTGTTGCCCCCAGTGTCAATGGTTTAATCAAGAACTGGGATAAAGCCCAGGTGCTGAAGGCAAAGGAATGATATCAAACAAAGCTTAGAAATAAGCTGTCTTTGCTAAATGGACACAATATGTGACGTAACTTGGATCGGTGGTCTAGTTGGTAAAGTGCCTGCCTAGAAAGCGAAAAGTCCAAGTGTGTGGTGTTTCGAATCTTGTTTGGGCCCCAAACTTTTCCCCATCCATAAGACCATGAGTGGTGGTCTGGGCACTAGTCTTTCGGATGAGACGATAAACTGAGGTCAGGTGTGTTGCACATAATTATTTAGCACACATAAAAGAATCCATGGTGACAAGAGAGTTGTCCCTGGCAAAATTCTGTAGAAAAAAGCCACTCTGATAGGGAAACAAATACATTTGCAGACAGGAAAAAGAAAAAAAAAGGGTGGTACTGCACTTGTGACGACGCGCTCTCCCCAGGGACAGCAGCCCAAATTTCATGCAGAGAAATCTGTTTTGACAAAAAGTGGTATAAAATAAAGATAGAAATAAAAAAGTGGAATTCCATAAGTGGGAAAGCCACTGATCATACACAACAGCCTCTTGTTTTGCTATTGCCCCCAGCGCCATTGGTTTAATCAAGAACTGTGGTAAAACCCAGGTGCTGAAGGTACAGGAATGATATCAAACAAAGCCTTAGAAAGGAGATGTATTTATTTTTAATTTTTATTTTATTTATTCTTTTATATCAAGGATAATGGAATAAGCTCTCATGTGCTTTTTTACATCCAGTCCCTGTGTGTATGCAGTTTTGTAAATCTTGCGTCTATTCCCACTGGCACACAATGGCCTATTCATACGAAAAATGGAACAGGATTTAACCTGTGCGCACGATGTTCTGCGTTCTTTCGCACATGGGGCCTCAGTTTATAGTCTCATCCGAAAGACTTTTTGGGGAGAGTGGAGACAGCACTGCGTTAACTCCAGGGGGAAAAATCCCCTCGACTGGGAATCGAACCAGGGTCATCAAATTGTGAGTGCAATGTTCTGACCACTAGGCTATCCCATCCCCATCAACCTCTGACCTGAGCTATCTTTGCTAAACGGACACAACATCCTTCAGATGAGACTATAAACCAAGGCCCCATGTGCAAACGCACCACAGAACATCTTGCGCACACACGTTAAATCTTGTTCTGCTTTTCGTGAGACTCGGCCATCCTGTGCCGATTGGGAACAGATGACAACATTGATAAAACTGCATAAACACGGGGACTGGATGTAAAAAAAAAAAGCACACGAGTGCTTTTTCCGTTATCCTCGATATAAAAGAATAAATAAATTAATTAAATTAAGAGGCAGACCAAAGAAGAGATGGGAGGACAACATCAGCAAATGGACAGGCCTAGAACGCAACAAAACCCTGAGAAAGGCAGAACAGAGAGAGGAACGGAGGGAACTGGTTGTCGAGTCTTCAAGGTTGCCCCCACAGGTCGCCAGACTAAGGGATAGATAGATAGATGGATATAGATAGATAGATAGATAGATAGATAGATAGATAGATAGATAGATAGATAGATAGATAGATAGATAGGGAGATAGGGGGGAGAGAGAGAGAGAGGATAGGGAGATAGGAGGATGAGATGGATATGGATGGGATGGATGAGATGGATAGATAATAGATAGATAGATAGATAGAAGATGAGAAGATGAAGATAGATAGATAGAAGATGAAGAGATAGAAGATAGAAGAGGATGGAAGAGAGGAGGATAGAAAGAAAGAAGATGAAAGGAAGGAGGAAGAAGAAGAAGAAGGAAGGAAGGAAGGAAGGAAGGAAGGAAAGAAAGAAAGAAAGAAGGAAGAAGGAAGGAAGGAGAAGGAAGAAGAAGAAGAAAGAAAGAAAAGAAAGAAAGAAAGAAAGAAGAGAAGAAGAAGAAGGAAGGAGAGGGAAGGGAGGAAAGAAAGAAACAAAGAAAGAAAATAAAACAAAAGAAAGGAAAAAGAAAGAAAGAAAGAAAGAAAGAAAGAAAGAAAGAAAGAAAGAAAGAAAAGAAAGAAAGAAAGAAAGAAAGAAAGGAAAGGAGGGAGGGAGGAAGGAAGGAAGGAAGGAAGGAAGGAAGGAAGGAAGGAAGGAAGGAAGGAAGGAAGGAAAGGAAAGGAGGGAGGGAGGAGCAAGGAAGGAAGAAGATAGAAAGAAGAAAGAAAAAACACAAACAAAGAAAGCAAGCAAGTGAATGAACGGACAAACGAACGAACGAAACAAACAAGCAAAGAAAAGAAAATAAAATGTGTGCTCTGCGTGCAGAGTGTTTGGGCACCTGGAGAAGCCGTTTTTCCTGGAGCTGTGTAAGTTCATGGAGACGGTGAAGCTGAGGGGGGGGACTACCTCTTCAAGGTCGGGGATGAGGACAACTGCATCTACGTGGTGCAGAGTGGCATGGTGGAGGTCTTCATCAAGGAGAAGGTCTGAAGTAGTGTAGTTACTTTTGTAGGTGGGTGGGTGGGTGTGGGGTGGGGAGGGTGTTGTGTGGGGGGGGGGGGTGGGGGGGGGGGGGAGGGGACGAGGACAACTGCATTTATGTCGTGCAGAGTGGCATGGTGAGGTCTTCATCAAGGAGAAGGTATGAAGTGGTGTAGTTACTTTTGTACTGAGGGGTGGGGTGTGTGTGGATGGGTGGTGTGGGTAGGTAGGTGGGATGTGTGTGGGTAGGTGTGTGTGGGGGTGGGGGTGTGTGCGTGTGTGGGGGATGTGGAGTATGGGGGTGGGGGGGGGGGGGTTGGTGTTGTGGGGTGTGGGTGTGGCAGGGAATGAGACAACTGCATCTACGTCTGCAGAGCGGGATGTGGAGGTCTTCATCAAGGAGAAGGTCCGTACTGGTGTAGATTTTTTATTTAAAAAAAATTTTTTTAATTAATTTTTTTTGCTGCCTCATCTTCTGTGACATCCCCGTCCTGTCGCTCCCACGCCACTCATTTCAATCTCCCCGCCACAGCCCATACCCAGATTTGTTGTGTCTCACCCTCGGGGTTCGGGAGTTCACAGGGAGCCCATCAATATTAGGCGCCGTGGGGCCACAAGCCAGAGGGGCCCTGCACTTCTGCTGGGTCACTTTGGTGGTGTTCAGTGGTGCTGTTGAGCTACATTTGTGCTGGTGTAGTTACTTTTGGGTGTGTGGGTGTGTGTGTGAGTGGGGGGGGTGGATAGGTTGTGTGTGTGGGGGGGGGGGGGGGGGGGGGAACGAGGACAACTGCATCTGCGTGGTGCAGAGTGGGATAGTGGAGGTCTTCATCAAGGAGAAGGTTTCGTACTGGTGTAGTAACTTTTGTGTGTGGGTGTTGTTTTTTTATGTATTTTTTTTTTTATTATTATCATTTTTTAAATTCTTTTATTGAGGATATGGGTAAGCACTCTTGTGATTTTTACATCAGTTCCGTGTGTATGCAGTTTTGTAAATGTTTGTAATGTCATCTGTTCCATCGGCACATGTGGCCTGCTCTTACGAAAGTGGAACAGGATTTAACATGTGTGTGTGCATGTTTGTGTTGTTCAGGATGGTGTGGAGCATCTGGTGAAGGTGGTGAACACAGGGGACAGCATCCACAGTCTCCTCAGCATCCTCGATGTCTTGACTGTAAGTATGGTGGATTGGACTGGATTGGATGGATTATCTGCTTTGTAATGTATTGATTGCATTGTAGTGTATTGTAGGTGTAGTAAGCAGTCTTCATCGTTGTCCTTGAATTGGATTGGATTGATTGGTTGATTGCATGGATTGATTGCACTGTATTGTTTGCATTGTATTGTATTGTATTGTATTGTATTGTATTGTAGGGTGTAGTGAGTCGGTCTTCATCGTTGTCCTTTGAATTGGATTGGATTGCACTGTATTGTATTAGATTGTATTGTATTGCATTGCATTGTATTGTATTGTATTGTAGGGTGTAGTGAGTCGGTCTTCATCGTTGTCCTTTGAAATGGATTGGATTGGATCATCCTGCTTTATATTGTATTGCATTGCATTGTATTGTATTGTAGGGTGTAGTGAGTTGGTCTTCATTGTTGTCCTTTGAAATGGATTGGATTGCACTGTATTGGATTGGATTGTAATTGTACATCTGTACATCCACAGAGCACAAATCTAACACCACTCAGTCAAGACTGCTATATTTAGCCTGCCCCTTTCCTTTTACTAAGTCCTCGTGTGATCTGTTCCTGCTATAAATAGCACCAACTGGCTCCTCCCATCTGGGCTGGGATTGCATGGATTAATTAGCAGCTGAGAGGAGCTGAAAGTGGGGGGGAGGGGGGGGGGGGGAGTGACAGCTGTGGTTGTCAGCCTTTGTCCTCCTCCTTTGGATTGGATTGTATTGCATTGTATTGTACTGTATTATATTTTAGGATGTAATAAGTTGGTCTTTATTGTCGTCCTTTGAAATTGATTGGATTGGATTATCATGCTTTGTATTGTATTGTATTGCATTGTATTGTACTGTACTGTATTTTAGGGTGTAGTAAGTCGGTCTTTATCATTGTCCTTTGAAATGGATTGGATTGGATTGGATTGCACTGTATTGGATTGGATTGCAGTTGTACATCTATTCTCTGTACAACATGTCAGTTGTAGTATACAGTTTGGGGGGTTGTTGTTTTGTTACTGTACAGTTGCACGCAAGATTTGTAGGTTCTGAAGGAAAATAATAATCTTTTATGAAAGATTTTTTTTTTAAAAGAAAGAAAGAAATAACCAAATGAACAAAACATAATAGATCATCATACCTTGATGCCTAGGCAGCTCAAGTCATGCCAACTAAAGGTCCCTTGCAATTGCAGCTTATGTTAAGAGCTTAACAGACTAGTTGAACCTGATAAAAGCATCATACACAAAAAGATAAAATATAAAGAGTGTAAGGGTATTCAATAAATAATCAAAAGAAAGAAAAAAAGAAAGAAGAAAACTGATACATCAAGCTTTCTTTGTGTAGTTGAAATGTGGACAGAAAATTATTTTTAGCAAGCATTTATGTTCAATGGGGGTTTTTTTGTAATAAAAGAAAGAAGGAAGCTGCTATTGAACTCATAGGTATTTCAAAGCAGGTTGAAAATAATCTCTGTGTGTGTGTGTGTGTGTGTGTGTGTGTGTGTGTGTGTGTGTGTGTGTGTGTCTGTGTCTGTGTGGGTGAGCTTGTGCATTATACTAGACTGAGTGTGTGTGTGTGTGTGTCTGTGTGTCTGTGTGTCTGTGTGTCTGTGTCTGTGTGGGTGAGCTTGTGCATTATACTAGACTGAGTGTGTGTGTGTGTGTGTGTGTGTGTGTGTGTGTGTGTGTGTGTGTGTGTGTGTGTGTGTGTGTGTGCATGCATGCCTGTGTGTCTGTGTGTGTCAGCGTGTATGTGTGTGTGTTTGTGTCTGTGTGAGCTTATGCTTCATACTAGACTTATTGCAGTGGCTGTTGTGTTATTCAAAAAGGCACTTTTTTTTTTACACAGGGATACCCAGCCCCTACAAGACAGTGTTAGCCAAAGCTGTGGTGGATTCCACCATTCTGAAGTAAGTGATTTTTACACCTGGTAAACCTTTGTACCTCTGTGTTATGTTGTATCATATTGTATCATAGTTTCTCCCTTGGGGATGCCGGGGGCCTGTCAGTATAAATAGAATCCCCACCTTCTGGAAATTTTGTGCTAAAAAATCCGAAAGAATTTTGTCATCTGTTCCTAGTGGCATGATGTGGCCTACTCTCCTGAAAGGCGGTAAAGATTTTTAACATGTGGGCAATATGTTCTTCATGATAAATGAACGGATGAAAGTTACTGGAGCCACTGAAACTGAATGAGATGACAGCCCTGATACGGCTTTTGTGGTCAGTAGGGAAATAAACAATACTATGGTCATAGATGTTGTCTAGATATTGGGGACGGGATAGCTCAGTGGCCAGAGCGCTCGCTTTCCCCCAGTGTTGAGCGTGGTTACCAATTGGATGGGTGACTGTTTGCGCACCATTGCTACAGTACAGTTCCCCCAGTTCACCCTGCTGTAAATGGGTACCTGCCCTCTTTAGGGTCAGGGAAGGTAAAGCAGCCAGGGAGAGGATATGGGCGCCACCCTCACTCAACATGCTGGCCCCTAGAGAAGCTGAGGTCTCTGACGCCTCGCTCCCCTACGACCACACAGGTTATGGGACACCTTTACCTTTACATGATGATGATCGTGATTTGCTAACTGAATTTTTCGTTGTGCAGGTTGCCAGCCTCGGCTTTCAACTCCATGTTTGACAGATTCAACGAGTCTGTAGTGAGGATGGTGCAGGTGGGTTTGATTTCTTTTTCCTTTTAATCCCTCTTTTATTTGTAACATTTTTGACTGCTAAAAATAGCAATTGTGACGCTCCACCTTGAAATGAGTGGCTTAGCAGCTCACTCACTTTTCCGCTAAGAGCCATTAAAGACAGATGGGGGTCAGGTTGTCGATTTTGCGATTTTGATTGATTATAAAACTATAGCAATTATTCTACATCTCTGTGCATGCTAGCATACTTGCATGCTGGCATATATGTATGTGCCTATGTCTGTGTGTTGCAGATCATCATGATACGACTGCAGCGAGTGACTTTCATGGCTCTGCACAACTACCTGGGTCTGACCAACGAACTCATCAGCACGGTATGTCATTCATTTTCATTCTTTTCTTTTATATCGAGGATAATGGAATAAGCACTCATGTCCATTTTTTTTTACATCCAGCGTTCTTCAAGCATGATGTCAGCATTGGAGTCGTGCTGAAGTCTGTTATCTGTCGTCTTGGTCCATTTATTCTGCTTTACCTTCTGTTATAAGCACGTTGATTTGTTGTTTTTTTTGCAAGATATCACTCACACTCACTCAGTCCCATGTCCCAAAGGACGTAAGGGGGACATGAGAGAAGACGCAACAGAGATCTTTTTCCATGCTTCACGATCCTGTGTGGCTAGTAGGAGGTGTTGTAGGGGTTGGGCGGTCCAGTCTTTGATGTTGTCAACCCATGATTTCTTTTGGCGGCCTCTTCTTCTCTTGCCCTCGACTGTTCCTTGCAGGATGGTTTTTGCTAGGGTGTTGTGTCTTGTGGTGTGACCAAACCACATCAGCTTTCTCCTCTTTATGGTGGAGAGCAAAGGCTCTTGGGGGCCCACACGCTTTTTGCAAGATATAGCGCTATATGAATTCCATGTGTTATTATTATGATTTTATTATTATTATTATTATCATTATTATTATTATAATTATCATCATCATCATCATCATCATTATCATCATTATTATTATCATTATCATTCTTATTATTTTCCTGCTTTTTTTCTAAGAAAGACTTAAAAGATAAAGATACCTCTCCCATGCCAAATTCGGACGCACTGTTCCTGACTTGTCAGGCACTTTGAAAATGGCAGCGCGACACATTTTCGCTCATAGGACAGACAACAATAGTAACAAAGGAAAGAAACAAAACGATAATTTCTCATGTATGTATGTGTGTGTGTGTGTGAATCGATGTACAGGCCCCACAAGCGGACCTGAAATCCCTGCACATCCACGCCCTGTGCCACTCCAACCTGCCAGCTTCCCCACAGAAAAAGGCCGGCCGTTCTCCCTCGGCCTCCGATGCCGAGCCCTTGGGGCTTCTGGGTGAGTGGAGGCAACCGTTTCAGGGAATCTTATTCTTTTTTTATTCTTTTTTAATTTTTTTGGTCTTATTTTTTTTCCTTCCTTTGTAAGAGATCTGATGTTCACCCATGGTGGTTTGGTGGTCTAGAGGTAACATGCCTTGTCTAGAAAGCGAAAAGTACGGGTCGGAGTGTGCAGTGGTTTGAATCCCATGGGAACAGATGACATTTACAGAACTGCATACACACGGGGACTGGATGTAAAAAAGCACAAGAGTGCTTATTCCATTACCCTCGATATAAAAGAATAAATCAATCCCGTTTGGGCCAAAACTTTTCCCCTGTCCATTAGACCATGAGTGGTGGTCTGGGTGCTAGTCTTTCGGATGAGTCGATAAACCGAGGCCCCGTGTGTTACACATCATTATTTAGCACACATCAAAGAACCCACACAGCTGTCAGTGTGCCCCACTTTCAGCTCCTCTCAGTGACTGATTGATCCATCCTGTCCCAGCCCAGATGGGTTCAGCTGGTGTTAATTACAGTAGCAACTGACCACACTTGGACTAGGTAAAAGGAAGGGGCCACAGCTGTCAGTTTCCCCCACTTTCAGCTCCTCTCAGTGGCTGATTAATCCATCCTGTCCCAGCCCAGGTGGGGTCAGTTGGTTGTTAATTACAGTAGCAGCAACTGACCACACTTGGACTAGGTAAAAAGGAAGGGGCGCGCTAAATATAGTGCTCACTCTTGACTTGAGCGATGTTGGGATTTGAGTGCTGTGTTTCGGGGAATGATTCTTTTTCTTTTTTTTCTTTTTTTTAGTCTTTTTTTTTTTTTTCTTCCTTGGCAAGAGCTCTGATGTTCACCCATGGTGGTTTTTATTTATTTTATTTATTTATTTATTTATTTATTTATTTATTTATTTATTTATTCTTTTATTTATTCTTTTATATCGAGGATAACAGAATAAGCAATCATGTGCTTTTTTTCATCCGGTCCCGTGTGTATGCAGTTTTGTAAATATTGTCATCTGTTCCCACCGGCACACGATGGCCTACTCTTACAAAAAGCGGAACAGGATTTATCGTGTGCACAAGATGTTCTGCATGCGTTCACACACGGGGCCTCGGTTTAAAGTCTCATCCGAAGGACTTTTGGGGAGAGTGGAGTCAGCACTGATGTTAACTCCAGGAGAAAAATCCCCTCGACCGGACTCGAACCCGGGTTGTCTAATTGCCAGCACAATGTTCTGACCACTAGGCTATCCGCCCCCCCTCTTCACTGGTTCAATGGTCTAGAGGTAACACGCCTGTCTAAGAAAGCGAAAAGTCTGGGTCGGAGTGTGCGCGCGGTGGTTCTAATCCCGTTTGGGCCCAAAACTTTTCCACCCGTCCTTTAAACCATGAGTGGTGGTCTGGGCACTAGTCTTTGGATGGGACGATAAACCGAGGCCCTGTGTGTTACACATTATTATTTAGCGCACGTAAAAGAACCCACGGCAACAGGAGGGGTTGTCCCTGGCAAAATTCTGTAGAAAAAAAGCCACTTTGATAGGGAAACAATTTACAGTTGCAGACACAAAAAAAGTATTTTAAAAAAAAGGGTGGTGCTGCACTTGTGGCGATGCTCTCCCCAAGGGAGAGCAGCCTGAATTTTACGCAGAGAAATCTGCTGTGACATAAAGTGGTGTAAATAAATAAATAAAATTTTGCGTATGCAACTGTTTTTTTCCCCCATCTTTAAGGTAGCTGCATTCTGACTTTGGGGATGATTGTATGCTGGGTATGTTCATATATCTGTAACCCACTGAATGCTGACGTGAATTACGGGATCTTTAATGTGCATATTTGATTCTTTCTGCATGTGTATATATATATATAATGTATGTGTGTGTGTGTGTGTGTGTGTGTGTGTGTGTGTGTGTGTGTGTGTGTGTGTGTAATTTTGGGTTTTTTTGGGGGGAGGGGAGGGCATGATTTTGATTTTGTTTTTGGTTGGTTGGTGGAGGGTTGGGGGTATTTTCATATATTGCATGTGTGTGTGTGTGTGTGTGTTGTGTGTGTGTGTGTCTGTCTGTCTGTCTGTCTGTCTGTCTGTCTGTCTGTCTGTCTGTCTGTCTGTCTGTCTGTCTGTCTGCCTGCCTGCCTGCCTGCCTGCCTGTCTGTCTGCCTGCCTGTCTGTTTATCTGTCTGTCTGTTTCAGTTTCTGTCTCAGTGTCTGTATGTATGTCTCAGTGTCTGTCTCTGTGTCTGTCTGTATGTATGTCTCAGTATCTATATGTTTGTATGTCTCAGTGTCTGTATGTTTGTATGTCTGTCTCAGTGCCTGTTTGTATGTCTTGTCTGCCTATTGATCTGTCTGTGTGTTTCAGTGTCTGTCTCAGTGTCTATCTCAGTGTCTGTCTGTCCGTCTGTCTGTATGTCTGTCTGTTTTTATGTCTCAGTATCTGTCTGTAGGTCTGTCTGTCTGTATCTCTCTGTGGGATGAGTTGATACCAACCAACCCACAGCAGTCAAGCCCAGATTTGCTAAATGTGGTGCTCCACCACGAAATGAGTCGCTTAGCACATTACCCAATTTTGCGCTAGGAGCCATTAAAGGTAGTTGGGGGTCAAGTTGTCAATTTTGAGATTTTGATTGATTATTAAACAATATCCGTTTATCTACCTTATAACAAAATAATCAAGGCATATTTTTTATTCCTTTTGCTTTTAAATGTGTTTTGAAAATACCCAAGCCCTCATTCTGACAACCTGTTACGAAAATAAACTTGCCCGTTTCTCATTTTGTCACGTCCTGCAGTCTATCATTTCAATTTATAATAACTTTGCACAGAATTGTCCGATTTTCTATCTGTTTTTTTGTATTTGATAGCCACTTTATTGTACATTAATAACATGTCAATAACTAAAAATTGACCTCTGGTGCACTCCGACTTATTATGTGGTGGAGCGTCACAAATATACACTGAGGATGCCTGATGTGTGATGCCCTTACCACAGGGAAGGTGAGGAGCAGTGTGGGAGAGGAGTCGGAGAAACTGGAGAACCTCTCCGATTTCAACACAGCTCTGATGAGGGCGCGTGTCCATCAGCCCGACACTGTGGGGTCCGCCAACAAAAGCAAACAGGTCAGTCAGTTAATCAGTCAGTTAGTTGCCTGACCACTGCTCCTAAATTCCCACATGCCCCGGGATCCATACCAAAACCACTTCACACCCGTCCCGTCTCAAGAAAGTGTACAGTTTGTAGAAGATTTTCCCACAACATGGTGGCCGTCCTGGGCTGACCCTTATGGTTGACCGGGGCGTCGATACAAGCAAGGACACCACAGCGCACAAACCCAAGATCACTTAGTCAAGAGAGCTGTATTCAGCGCGCCCTTTCTTTTTACCTAGTCCAAGTGTGGTCAGTTACTTCTATAATTAGCACCAGCTGGCCCAAGCTGGGCTGGGCTGGGATGAGATGGGATAATTAGCAGCTAAGAGGAGCTGAAAGTAGGGGAAACTGAGAGCTGTGATCCGTCCCGTCTCAAGGAAGTATACAGTTCGTAGGTTTTCCCACAATGTGGTGGCCGTCCTGGGCCGACCCTTATGGTTGACCAGGTTGTCGATACAAGCAAGGACAGTAAAGTTGGTTTTATACCCCCGTTTTGATATGTATATAGTTGCACAGTTTTGATATGAGCTTTAAGATGTGATGAGGTGACAGCCCCGATATGGCCTGTGTGGTCGGCGGGGCTCTAAACAACATGATTGGATTGGATTGGACCACTGCTCCTGTAAACCAATCTGCTGGTTTCTTGTTCTTCTTCGTGGTTTTGACCCCCAAAAAATTAATTTTTTTAAATCATACATATACACTCTTGGAATAGAGTAGCAACGAGATAAAAGCTTATTGCTGTGCTCAGACACCAATATTGTCTGCTATATGCATATTTGATTCTTTCTGCATGTGTGTATATATGTGACGCTCCACCACATAATGAGACGGAGTGCACATGAGGTCAATTTTTAGTTATTGACATGTTATTAATGTACAATAAAGTGGCTATCAAATACAAAAAACAGATTGAAAATCGGACAATTCTGTGCAAAGTTATTACAAGTTGAAATGATAGACTACAGGAAGTGGCAAAATGAGAAACGGACAAGTTTATTTTCGTAACACGTTGTCAGAATGAGGGCTTGGGTATTTTCAAAACACATTTAAAAGCAAAAGGGATAAAAATTACGCCTTGATATTTCATTATAAGGTAGATAAACGGATATAGTTTAATAATTAATCAAAATCTCAAAATTGACAACTTGACCCCTACCTGCCTTTAATGGCTCCTAGAGCAAAATTGGGTAATGTGCTAAGCGACTCATTTCGTGGCGGAGCGTCACATATGTGTGATGTGTATGTGTGAGGTTTTTTCTCATTGAGCAGTGGGTGGAAGAGACAGGGTCCACCAAGTCCAGCAAGCGTCACTCTTTCGCCGGTGACCAGTCTGTGGACTTCATGCAGACAGTGTCCGATGACCACATTCTGGAACTGGCCAAAAAAGACCTCATCAGCATTCTGGGCATGAAGGTCAGTGGAGTGAGGGAGGGGGAGAGGGAGAGGGAGGGGGGGAGACAGACAGACAGACAGTGACAGAGAGACAGAGACAAAGAGACATGCAAACAGTGACCGATGACCACATTCTGGAACTGGCCAAAAAAGACCTCATCAGCATTCTGGGCATGTAGGTCATTGGAGAGACGGCGGGAGGGAAAGAGAGGGAGAGAGTGTGTAGAGAGAGAAGGGGGAGGGGAGAGTGAGGGAGGGGAGGGAGGTGGAGAGAGGGAGAGAGATATGCAGACAATGACCGATGACCACATTCTGGAACTGGCCAAAAAGGACCTCATCAGCATTCAGGGGGGGGGGGGAGGGAGAGGGGGGGAGAGGGGGAGAGAGAGAGAGGGAGAGAGAGAGGGAGAGACATGCAGACAGTGACTGATGACCACATTCTGGAACTGGCCAAAAAGGACCTCATCAGCATTCTTGGCATGAAGGTCAGTAGAGTGAGAGAGGGGGGGAGAGAGGTGGGTAGGGAGAGGAGGGAGAGAGTGTGTAGAGAGAGAAGGGGGAGGGGAGAGTGAGGGAGGGGAGATGGGGGGAGAGAGAGACATGCAGACAGTGACCAATGACCACATTCTGGAACTGGCCAAAAAGGACCTCATCAGCATTCTGGGCATGAAGGTCAGTGGAGAGAGGGAGGGGGAGAGGGAGAGGGAGGGGGGGAGACAGACAGACAGACAGTGACAGAGAGACAGAGACAAAGAGACATGCAGACAGTGACCAATGACCACATTCTGGAACTGGCCAAAAAAGACCTCATCAGCATTCTGGGCATGAAGGTCAGTGGAGAGACGGCGGGAGGGAAAGAGAGGGAGAGAGTGTGTAGAGAGAGAAGGGGGAGGGGAGAGTGAGGGAGGGGAGGGAGGTGGAGAGAGGGAGAGAGATATGCAGACAATGACCGATGACCACATTCTGGAACTGGCCAAAAAGGACCTCATCAGCATTCAGGGGGGGGGGGGGAGAGAGAGAGGGGGAGAGAGAGAGAGAGGGAGAGAGAGAGGGAGAGACATGCAGACAGTGTCCGATGACCACATTCTGGAACTGGCCAAAAAGGACCTCATCAGCATTCTGGGCATGAAGGTCAGTTGAAAGGGGGAGAGAGGGAGGGGGAAGAGGGGGGAGAGAGAAAGGTGGGGAGAGGGAGGGGGGGTGGGGAGGGGAAAGAGGGGGGGAGAGAGAGAGAGAGAGAGAGAGAGAGAGAGAGAGAGAGAGAGAGAGAGAGAGAGAGAGAGAGATGCAGACAGTGTCCGATGACCACATCCTGGAACTGGCCAAAAAAGACCTCATCAGCATTCTGGGCATGAAGGTCAGTAGAGTGAGAGAGGGGGGGAGAGAGGGAGGAGAGGGGGATGGGGGGGAGGGAGAGAGAGAGACATGCAGACAGTGACCGATGACCACATTCTGGAACTGGCCAAAAAGGACCTCATCAGCATTCTGGGCATGAAGGTCAGTGGAGAGGAGGGCAGAGAGGGGGGTGGGGGGAGAGAGAGGGGGGAAATGAGTAGAGAGAGGGGGGAGGGGGAGAGAGAGAGAGAGAGAGAGAGAGAGAGGGGGTGAGAGAGAGAGGGAGAAAGAGGGGGTGAGAGAGAGAGGTGAGGGGGGGGAGAGAAAGGAGGGAGTGAGAGGGGAGGAAAGAGAGAGAGAGAGGGTGGAGGGAGAGAGAGAGAGGGGAAGAGATAGAGACACAGAGAAAGAGACAGAGAGAGAGACAGACAGAGAGTGAGTGAGGGGGGAATAGAGAGAGAAGGGGGGAAGGGGGTAGTGAGGATATGTGTGTGGGCGAGGGGTGGTTGAGGTGTGGGTGTGGGTTTGTAGCAGTAGCAATAGCAGTAGTAGTAATAGTAGCACTACTACTACTACTACTACTACTACTACTACTACTACTACTACTACTACTACTACTACTACTACTACTACTACTACTACCACCACCACTACTACCACCACTACCACCACCACTACTACCACCACTACTACCACCACTACTACTAGTATCTTCAGTTAAACACATATTCACATCCAGTGCTGTCTGTGAGACAAGCAATGAACAAGGTGTGTGCTGTGCTGTGTGTTGCAGAATCCCAATCTCCTGGATGGAAAGCTGAGTCTGCAACGTGTTAAGGCGGGCACCATTCTGTGTAAACAGGGAGATCAGGTCAGAGCAAGACAAGACTTCTTAGTCATCTTCAATTCGGGGGGGGGGGGGGGGGGTTGCCTTCATCATCATTTGTGATGCTCCACCACATAAGAAGTCGCATTGCACCTGAGGCCAATTTTTAGTATTGACATGCTATTAATTTGCAATGAAATAGCTATACAACACAAAAAACAGACTGAAAATCAAACAATTCTATCAAAAGTTATTACAAATTGAAATGATAGACTGCAGGAAATGTCAAAATGAGAAAATTACAAGTTTAGCATCCTAACAGGTGGTCAGAATGAGGGCTTGGCTATTTTCAAAACACGTTTAAAGATAAAAGGAAAGAAAATTATGCCTTGATATTTCACTACAAGGTAGACCAAGTGCTATAGTTTTATAATCAATCAAAATCTTAAAATCGACAACCTCACCCCCACCAGCCTTTAATGCCTCCTAGCGGAGAAGTGGATTATGTGTTAAGCAACTCATTTCGTGGTCGAGCGTCACATTTATTTATTTTTATTTATTTATACCACTTTATGTCACGGCAGATTTTTCTGCCATGAAATTCAGGCTGCTCTCTCTCTCTCCCCGGGGAGAGCGCGTTCGTTGCCACAAGTGCAGTGCCACTCCCTTTTTTTTTCTTTTTCCTGTCTGCTACTGTATTTGTTTTTTCCTGTCAGAGTGGCTTTTTTCTACAGAATTTTGCCAAGGACAACCTTTCTTGTTGCCTTGGGTTCTTTTACATGCACTGAATAATTATGTGTAACACACAGGATATCGGTTTTTCATCTCATCTGAAAGACTAACACCCAGACTACCACTCATGGTCTAATGGATGGGGGAAAAATTTTGGGCCCAAACTGGATTTGAACCTTCGCACACTCCGACCCGGACTTTTCGCTTTCTAAACAGGCGCCTAACCTCTAGACCACCGATCCACATTCTTGTCACAGTCATCAAAATCAGCATTGTAGTCCATAATAACACAATAATATATATTCATTTATTCTTTTATATCAAGGATAATGGAATAAGCACACATGTGCTTTTTTACATCCAGTCCCCATGTGTATGCATTTTGTAAATGTCATCCTGTCCCACCGGCACACAATGGCCTACTCTTACAAAAAACGGAACAGGATTTAACATGTGGGCAAGATGTTCTGTGTGCGTTTGCACACAGGGCCTCAGTTTATAGTCTCATCCGGACTTTTTGAGGAGAGCGGAGTCAGCACTGATGTTAACTCCCGGGGAAAATAAATCCCCCTCGTACGGGACTCGAACCCGGGTCATCAAATTGTAAGTGCAACGTTCTGACCACTAGGCTATCCCGTCTACTGATGAGGGAACGAGATAGCCTAGTGGTCAGAACATTGCACTGGCAATTATCCTTGATATAAAAGGAATGAATGAATAAATAAATAAATAATGAAATAAATAATGAAATAATGAAATAATGAAATAAAAAAAATAAAAAAAATAAATGAACACCTGACTGTATAGTGTGATGTGTGATAGCAGTGTGCATGGTATTTTGGCCTTGCAGGACGCCAACCTGGTGTTTGTGGTGCGAGGCACACTGCACGTGCTGCAGCAGAGTGTGGGGGAAGCCACCAAAGAGGTATGTCCCTGCCTGCAAGGCTTGGTTTTTTCGGGATTTTTTTTTTTTTTTTTTATGTGATGGGGTGGTGAGTAGATTGCCTCCCATGCGATCAGAGCCCTGTCGCAGAGTTGTGTTACTAAATCCGGACACACCTGCGAATTGTTCGATGCTCTGTTTCCTTGGGTGGTGGTCGAAAGCCCTCCATTGCATACTCTTTGCCTTCATGGTGAATGGTAGAATTTATGCAACCTCTTTTTAGAGGTCACTTCCTAACTGGCTAACTGTACCCACCCGAGAAGCTGTGCAGAGATGGGACATCACATGGGCCCCTATGTACACTCTGTTACATTAAGATCAATAGTCTCTGTGTGGATGCCTGTCTGGGGGGGCCTTCTCTGTTTAACCCTTTTGCTGCTATCCTGTTTTGAATTATTATTGATTGCTTGTGTGTTGTATAGGTCGAATGCAAGCGCTTTGATTTGTTTGTTGTTTTTTTACAAGATATAGCGCTGTATAAATTCCATGTATTATTATTATTATTATTATTATTATTATTATTATTATTATTATTATTATCATTATTATCATTATTATCATTATTATCATCATCATTATTATTATTATTATTATTATTATTATTATTATTATTATTATTATTATTATTATTTTGCTGTGATGCAAAAGTATGTCTGCGGCTTGTATGAGTTTGAGCACATACATGTTTGTTCATCTATCTATGAGTTTGGGTGTCATTCTTATTCATCTATCTGTGAGCTTGAGTGTCGTTCTTATTCATTTATCTAGGAGCTTGGGTGTCATTCTTATTCATCTTCTGTAAGGTTGGGCGTCATTCTTATTCATTTATCTATCTATGAGTTTGGGTGTTGATCTTATTCATTTATCTAGGAGCTTGGGTGTCATTCTTTTATCTGTTAGCTTGGGTGTCATTCTTATTCATTTATCTATGAGCTTGGGTGTCGTTCTTATTCATTTATCTAGGAGTTTGGGTGTCATTTTATTTACCTTTGAGCTTGGCTGTCATTCTCATTCATTTATCTACAAATTTGGGTGTCATTCATATTCATCTATCTGTGAGTTTGGGTGTCGTTTTTATTCATTCATTCATCCATCTATCTACAAGCTTGCCACTCACTCTACACAAGCCCATGTTCAAACTCTTGGCACAAACCTTCTTTTAAAATGAATTAACCCACACCCCACCCACCTGCATTGCTCCCAGGTGAAGCTGTTTTCTGTGACACCTGGGGAGATGACGGACATGCTGCCAGTGCTGACTGGGGAGCCCTCCTTCTTCACCACCCGCGCCAAGACTGACGTCACCCTCGTCGTCATCACCAAGGCCAGCTTCTACAGGTAACGTCGGTGGTCACCTGTCCAGGTGGTGTCACTCACTATCAGCAAGGCCAACTTGGACCAGTGTATGTTTAGAAAAGTTAACCCTCTTGCATTCGGACTCTCTGAACACAAACTGCCCCTAGATTTCGCATTCCATCTCGAAATCAGGTCAGGCACACATGCTGGCTGGCCTTTTCCTCCTTCTAAGTACATACCAGCAGCTATAATTACTTCCAGACACTCTACAGGGTTTCTCCTTCTAGCCTGATAGAGGTTTAACATGTGGTAGCAATTAGTGATGGTCACTGCATGATGGAAATCTACTGTGTGTAAATCCCGGCAAATACCGGATCGGGACTTTAAAAAAAATTATTATTATTATTTATTCTTTTATATCGAGGATAACAGAATAAGCAATCATGTGCTTTTTTTCATCTGGTCCCCGTGTGTATGCAGTTGTTGTAAATATTGTCATCTGTTCCCACCGGCACACGATGGCCTACTCTTAACGAAAAGCGGAACAGGATTTAACCTGTGCGCAAGATGTTCTGTGTGCGTTCGCACATGGGACCTCGGTTTAAAGTCTCATCCGAAGGACTTTTGGGGAGAGTGGAGTCAGCACTTATGTTAACTCCAGGAGAAAAATTTCCTCGACCAGACTCGAACCCGGGTCGTCAAATTGCCAGCGCAATGTTCTGACCTCTAGGCTATCCGTCTTAGGGGGGGTAATTATTCAATCCCAGCAAATCCCAGATTGGGACTAAGAGGGTTAAGGTAAAGGTGTTCCAATAACTTATGCGGTAGCTGGAGAATGAAGTGTTAAAGATCTCAGCTTTTCTAGGGGCCAGCATGTTGAGAGCGGCGCCCTTCTCCTCTCCCTCGCTGCTTTACCTTCCCTGTCCCTAAAGAGGGCAGGTACCCAATGAGAATGAATGGTCACCCATGCCAGAGGTAACCATGCTCAGTGCTGCTTAACCTTAGCTTGGGGAGAGCTAGTGCTCTGACCACTTGAGCTGTCCCATCCCCAGTGTGTTATACTTTCACATTCAATGATATTATAAATGTCTCAGAAAAACATTTTCTGTCTTTGTGTTACACCCATTTTCACCAGCTGTTAGCTGCATCATGGAGTCTTTAAAGCCCACCAGAATCTGAGAGTGAAGCTGTAGACAAAGACCAAATGGAATTTCTGAACATGCACATAAGATTGGATATTTGATTGGTATAGATTGCTTTAAACAGTATTTGACAAATGTGTACAGTACAGTATTAAAATCACAATTTCTCTAAATGAAATTAGGAAAATGTTGGTGGCTGTTTACTCTATGTGTGTGTGTGTGTGTGTGTGTGTGTGTGTGTGTGTGTGTGTGTGTGTGTGTGTGTGTGTATTTTATCGCATTTACAAAAAATGTTTTAAGAGGGAAAAGTACATTGGTGAGTTGCCATATAACAATGTGATTTCATTATTTAGATTCAGTGTGTATCAACCATTCTTTGCCGATTGAAACAAGACGAGTCAACGGCATTCCACACAAAAAATTGTCTTTGTAAACAATGTAACATGAAAACTGTAGGAGATGAGTTTCACTTCATAATGGAATGTCCAAAGTTTTCTGAGCTTCAGAAGAATGTCCTACCTCATGAATATCTGTATCCAAGATCCATGTTCACATTTTGTAATTTGTTCTTTTCTGATAAAAAATGCGTTTTTAAAACTTAGCAAATTCATAGGTAAGAGTAAAGTTGCATGACATTAATGAAAAAGTTGACTATATTTTTTATTGCTGTGAAATTCTGTGTATGAACATATTCTGTTAATGCAAATTATATATGTTACAGCTGATTTTTGTTTTCCGAAATCCTCCATGCCCCAAGAGAGGTCAAAGGCAAATTAAATCCTGAATCTTGTGTGTGTGTTTATGTTTGTGTGTATGTGACGTGTATGCATGTGTTTGTAATGTATGTATACCTTTATGCACACACACTTACACTTACATACACATTTCTGTCCCCCACATTGCAGCATGATGCGGGAAGAACCCTTCATCGTGCTGAACATGGGCCGCATGACAGTACGCCGCATGTCCCCCTTCGTGCGGCAGATCGACTTTGCTCTGGACTGGCAGATGACGGAGGCTGGCAAAGCCCTGTTCAGGCAGGGGGACGAATCTGACTCAGTGTACATCGTCCTGACGGGCCGTCTGCGGTCAGTGATCACGCTGGTCGGGGGGAAGAAGGAGGTGGTGGGGGAGTTTGGGCGCGGGGAGCTGGTGGGCATCGTGGAGGTGCTGACCCACACGGAGAGGGCCACCACCAGCATGGCCATCAGGTGAGGGAGATAGATCGTTTGTCTGATGTCTCTCTGCCTTCTTGTCTGTCTATAGCCATCAGGTGAGATAGATCCTTTGTCTGTCTATAGCCATCAGGTGAGATAGATCCTTTGTCTGTCTGTCTGTCTGTGTATAGCCATCAGGTGAGAAAGCTAGCTTCTTTGTCTGTCTGTCTATAGCCATCAGGTGAGACAAGCTTTGTCTGTCTGTCTATAGCCATCAGGTCAGACAAGCTTCTTTGTCTGTCTGTCTATAGCCATCAGGTGAGATAGATCCTTTGTCTGTCTGTCTGTCTGTGTATAGCCATCAGGTGAGAAAGCTAGCTTCTTTGTCTGTCTGTCTATAGCCATCAGGTCAGACAAGCTTCTTTGTCTGTCTGTCTATAGCCATCAGGTGAGATAGATCCTTTGTCTGTCTGTCTGTCTGTGTATAGCCATCAGGTGAGAAAGCTAGCTTCTTTGTCTGTCTGTCTATAGCCATCAGGTGAGACAAGCTTTGTCTGTCTGTCTATAGCCATCAGGTGAGACAAGCTTCTTTGTCTGTCTGTCTATAGCCATCAGGTCAGACAAGCTTTGTCTGTCTGTCTATAGCCATCAGGTGAGGCAGCTAGCTCCTCCCAATGGGTTATCTGATGGGTGTTGTGGATAGCAAGAAGAAAAGCACTTCAGTCATTATCCCACTCCCAGTGGATTATCTGATAGGTGTTATAAATGGTGAAGAAAGAACCATGTCTCAATCAGTACCACATTTTTTTGTTGTTGCCGTTTCTGTTTTCCAGAGACACGGAGGTGGCGAAGATCCCAAAGGAGCTGCTGACGCTGATCAAGGTGAAGTACCCCCAGGTAGTGACGCGCCTCATCCACCTGCTGGGACAGAGGATCCTGGGCAACCTGCAGAACCGCAACACCGTCGCCCTCGACCAGGCCATGACCACCAACATGTCCTTCAACAAGAGCGGAGGTACGTCCTGGTATAACCTTTATAAGTGTGTGCACACGCGCGCTTCAAATCAAATCAAATCAAATTTTTATTTCCAAATGGTTCATTGAATAAGCATTAATTTGCTTTTTTTCATCAAGCCATCTATCTATAAAAAAAAAATTCTAAAAAAGAATTTTTAAAAGCAGAAAAAACCCTAACAAACAAACAAGCACAAAAAAAGGGAACAAAAGAATTCAACAACATTAACCAACTAGCATGATTTCAACTGCCTTAAAAATATGTGCATACTATGATTATCGTATGGATGTGTGTAATAGTCTGTATGTGGGTTGGTTGGTGGTCTAGGAGGTAACACTCCTGTGTAGAAAGCGAAAAGTGTGGGTCAGAGTGTGCGGAGTCCCCATGTGTCACATATCATTATTTAGTGCGCATAAAAAACCTCACAGCAACAAGATAGTTGTCCCTGGCAAAATTCTGTAGGAAAAAAGCCACTCTGATAGGGAAACCTCATGATTTGATTTTCAGTTCAAATGAGGTTCTTGACCTCTGTGACAAAAGAAGAGAACTTAAAAAACAAAAGTTCACAAGTCAAGAAGCTTACAAGAAGTACATGGATAGCCACAGAGAAGTGAGGAAAAAGATGAGAGAAGCCAAAGAAGCGTGGATAGAAGAACAATGCAACAACACTGAAGCTGGAATGGCCAAGGGAAACAGCAAAACAGCTTACGACACTTTGAAAGCACTAACGAAAACCACACAGCCTAAAGCCTCTGTTATTGAAGACAAAGAAGGAAATCTTTTAACGGAAAACAATGCCATCCTCCAACGCTGGACAGAATACTGTGAGGGATTGTATAACTACCCACTACGCCCAGATACCAACATAGTTTCTGACAAACCCCCTGAACACCAAGATAAAGACCCACCAATACTAAGGTGTGAAGTAGATGCAGCTATTAAACAATTGAAGAAGGGGAAGTCCCCTGGAATCGATAACATCCCAGCTGAACTCATAAAAAATGGAGGGAATGAAACAGCAAGGCGATTCACAGAACTTTGTCAGAAGATCCACGACACCAAAGAATGGCCAAAAGAATGGACACAGTCTCTTGTAATACCCCTGCCAAAGAAAGGAAACCTCAAGCAATGCCAGAACTACAGAACTATCAGTCTCATAAGTCATCCTAGCAAGATCATGCTGCAGGTAGTCCTCAACAGACTGAAAAACCAAGCGGAAAAACTCCTGGCAGAAGAACAAGCGGGCTTTAGACCAAAACGCAGCACAATGGAACAAATTTTCAATCTGAGAATTCTGATAGAGAAGCATCTCCAACACCAAAAAGACTTGTACCTTAATTTCATAGACTTCAAAAAGGCCTTTGACAGGGTATGGCATGACGGCCTCTGGCAAGTACTCAGGCACTTCAACATTGACAGCTGCCTAATTGAAGTCATCAAGTCTCTGTACGAGAACGCAAAAAGTGCAGTTTTCATGAACAATCATGTGGGCGAGTTCTTCAAGACCACGGTTGGGGTCCGCCAGGGCTGCCTTCTCTCACCTGTACTCTTCAACCTCTTCCTCGAAAACATCATGACAGAGACACTGCAAAACCACCACACTTCCATCTCCATTGGTGGAAGACCCCTCTGCAACCTCAGATTTGCAGATGACATTGACCTCATGGGCAGCAGCAAACAAGAACTGCAAATCCTCACAGACAATTTAACAGATCGAGCGAGCGCATACGGCATGGAGGTCAGTACAGAGAAATCAAAGATCATGGTCAACAGCGCGAGTAATGACATCACGGAAATAAAGATGAATGGACAAATACTAGAAGAGGTGAGCCAATTCAAATACTTAGGCTCCATCCTAACAAAAGATGGCACATCAAACAATGAAGTGAAAGCTCGCATTGCAACAGCAACATCTGCTCTAGTCAGACTCAAGAAGATCATCAGAAGCAACATCAGCTTCTGCACCAAATACCACCTTTACAAATCCCTTGTGATATCTATCCTCCTATATGGCTGTAAATCATGGACTCTGACAGCAAAGTTAGAGAGGAGAATCCAAGCATTCGAGAACAAGTGCCACAGAAGACTCCTCAAAATATCATACAAAGAACAAAAGACCAATAACTATGTGAAAGAAGAAATCAAAAAGCGTGTGGGCCCCCAAGAGCCTTTGCTCTCCACCATAAAGAGGAGAAAGCTGATGTGGTTTGGTCACACCACAAGACACAACACCCTAGCAAAAACCATCCTGCAAGGAACAGTCGAGGGCAAGAGAAGAAGAGGCTGCCAAAAGAAATCATGGGTTGACAACATCAAAGACTGGACCGCCCAACCCCTGCAACACCTCCTACTAGCCACACAGGATCGTGAAGCATGGAAAAAGATCTCTGTTGCGTCTTCTCTCATGTCCCCCCTACGTCCTTTGGGACATGGGACTGAGTGAGTGATAGGGAAACAAATACAGTTGCAGACAGGAAAAAAAAAAAATGGATAGGCACTGTACTTGTGGCGACGCGTTCTCCCCGGGGAGAGAGAGCAGCCCAAATTTCACGCAGAGAAGTTTGCTGTGACATAAAGTGGTATAAAAAACATATTAAATAAATAAAGAATGATAGTCTGTCTTTTCTTTTCTTTTTTCTTATTCTTTTATATCGAGGATAATGGGATAAGCACTCTTGTGCTTTATTACACCCAGTCCCGGTGTGTATGAAGTTTTTTAAATGTCATCTGTTCCCACCGGCACACGATGGCCTACTCTTACGAAAAGTGGAAGAGGATTTTACATGTTCGCAAGATGTTCTGTGTGCGTTCGCACACGGGGCCTCGGTTTATAGTCTCATCCGAAGGACTTTTGGGGAGAGTGGTGTCAGCACTGTATGTGTATATGCACAGACTCTGATCATTATTTGGATGTGTGTATGGCGTGTGTCTTGTCAACAGAGAGCACGTTGGATAACCCCTCCATCGTCAGTAACCTGGCCACAGTGGCTGTGGTGCCCGCCTCTGACTCTGTGCCCATTGACAACTTCACTATGGAGCTGCAACATGCCCTCAATGCCATTGGTGAGGCTGAATGTGTGTGTGTGTGTGGGGGGGGGGGGGGTATGTGTGTGTGTGTGCTTGTGGGTGTGGTAGTGTATGTGTGTGTGCTTGTGTGTTTGTTTGGATTTTTGTTTGTTTGTGTGTTTGTTTGTGTGTGTGTGTTTGTGTGTGTTTTTTATTTAAAATTTTTATTTTATTCTTTTATATCAAGGATAATGGGATAAGCACTCTTGTGCTTTTTTACATCCAGTCCCCATGTGAATACAGTTTTGTAAATGTCATCTGTTCCCACCGGCACATGATGGCCTACTCTTACGAAAAGCGGAACAGGATTTATTGTGTGTGCAAGATGTTCTGCGTGCGTTCACACACGGGGCCTTGGTTTATAGTCTCATCCGAAGGATCCGAAGGTTTATGGTCTCAAACAAAGGATATGTGTGCTTTGTGTGTGTACTTGTTTGTGTGTGTGTGTGTGTGTGTGTGTGTGTGTGTGTGTGTGTGTGTGTGTGTGTGTGTGTGTGTGCGCGCGCTTGAATGTGTGTGTGCTTGAGTGTGTGTGTGTTTGTGTGTGTGTGTGCGTGGGTGTGTAAATTCAAAATCTGTTAATCTAATTTGTGAGCGGTCACATGCGCATGAATAATTTGAATGCAAACGCTTTGATATGTGTTTGCTTTCCAAGATTCAGCGCTATGAAAACTCCATATATTATTACTATTATTCTGACATCATTATCATCATATTTTTCTCATGTTTGCACGCAAAAAATCAGCTGATCCTTCAGTATAATTTTTTTTTAATTATATTTTTAGTACATTACCTAGGCCTAGATGTTTTTTAAAAAATCGCTTAAGTTGGATTGTGGCTACCTTAATGGTGGGTAAAAATGGTCCCATGTGCTAAATCTTGCCGTTGGTGAACCTTGGAACTGTAGCCAAAGATAGAGGAACAACAACAAAAGAGAAGCGGTTCATCTAGTCATTGGTGTAATCTTACAGCTGACGTCATTGTACGTGTCTGTATGTCCAGGGTCCACCATACGGCTGACCAGTGACATCATCAAGGACCAGCTGGGAGCCACGGCACTGGACAGGTCAGTCAGTGACAGTGACAACAGACATGACACATGGCACTTGACAGGTCAGTCAGTGACAGTGACAACAGACATGACATGACACATGGCAGTGGACAGGTCAGTCAGTAACAGTGACAACAGACATGACAAACATGGCACTGGACAGATCAGTCAGTAACAGTGAAAACAAACATGACACATGGCACTGGACAGGTCAGTCAGTGACAGTGACAACAGACATGACACACAGCACTGGACAGGTCAGTGAGTGACAGTGACAACTGATATGACACACATGGCACTGGACAGGTCTGTCAGTGACAACTGACATGACACACAGCATTGGACAGGTCAGTCAGTGACAGTGACAACTGACATGACACATGGCACTTGACAGGTCAGTCAGTGACAAGTGACAACAGACATGACACACGGCACTGGACATGTCAGTCAGTGCTGGACATGTCAGTCAGTGACAGTGACAACAGACATGACACACAGCACTGGAGAGATAAAAGTGAGAAGTGTGTAGGTTTCAGCATGAAGGGGCTCTGGCTGCTGAACCAGCAATAACATACAGCGTACGAGGCTGTACTGATGTGCAACCATCATTGTCACCACTGTGGTTATGGCTGTTTTTATCATCATCGTCGTCATCATTATCATCATCATCATTGTTATCATCATCATCATCATCATCATCATCATCATCATCATCATCACCATCCTCCTCCTCCTCCTCCTCCTCATTATGGTTTGAGCGTAAACGAGTTCAGACTGTCCAGCTGGCTGAACCAGCAGGAGGACATTCAGCGCATGGTGCTGTACCAGTGTGACTTCTTTATCATCATCATCATTGTCATTATCATCATCATCATCATCGTTATCATGATGGTTTCAGTGTGAACGAGTTCAGACTATCCAGCTGGCTGAATCAACAAGAAGACATTCAGCGCATGGTGCTGTATCAGTGTGACCCCTCCATCACCAAGTGGACCAAGCACTGCATTCGTCAGGCAGACGCCATCCTCATCGTCGCTGTCGCCGATTCCGGACCCAATGTGGGAACGGTGAGTGATAGAGTGAGACCCACCCACCAATGCAGTCAGCTTTCCCCCACTTTCAGTTCCTCTCAGCTGCTATCCATTCCACCCTATCCCCAGCCCAGCTGGGGCCAGCTGGTGCTAAGTATAGCCGGAGCTGACCACCCTTGGACTGGTTTAACCCTCTTAGTCCCGATCCTGGATTTGCCGGGATTGAATAATTACCCCCCCCCCCCCCCAAGTCCCGATCCAGGATTTGCTGGGATTGAATAATTACCCCCCCTAAGTCCCGATCCGGGATTTGCCGGGATGTACACACAGTAGATTTCCATCATGCTGTGACCATCACTAATTGCTACCACATGTTAAACCTCTATCAGGCTAGAAGGAGAAACCCTGTTGAGTGTCTGGAAGTAATTATAGCTGCTGGTATGTACTTAGAAGGAGGAAAAGGCCAGTGAGCATGTGTGCCTGACCTGATTTTGCGATGGAATGCGAAATCTAGGGGCAGTTCGTGTTCAGAGAGTCCGAATGCAAGAGGGTTAAAAGGAAAGGGCGCGCTAAATTGAGCACTCTGGACTGAGTGATGTTGGATTTGTGCGCTGTGTGGACCACCAGTGCTGAACAAGATGAAGACTAGGCAAAGTTGTCAGGGTTTTTTTCGCATCTTCAGTTTGCTATCCATTCCATGGGGTGGGATAGCTAAGTGGTCAGAGCACTCACTTTCCCCCAGTCAAGTTTAAGCAGCGTCAAGTGTGGTTACCAGTTGGATGGGTGACGGTTTTTGTGCCTTGGCTTCAGTACAGTCCCCCCAGTTCACCCAGCTGTAAATGGGTACCTGCCCTTTTTAGGGTCAGGGAAGGTAAAGCAGCGAGGGAGAGGAGATGGGCGCTGCCCTCGACATGCTGGCCCCTAGAGAAGCTGAGGTCTCTGATGCCTCGCTCCCCTATGACCACAAAGGTTATGGGGCACCTTTACCTTACCTTTTTACCTTAACTTTATCCATTTCTCTATCAGGGCCCACTGGTGTTAATTGTAGCAAGAACTGACCACTTTTGGACATGGTAAAATAAAGGATGCGCTAAATTAAGCACTCTGGACTGAGTGATGTTGGATTTGCCTGCTGTGTTGGAGGAAGTAAACTCTGATGTGTAGATTGATCTGTGTGAGAGGGGCTTGGAGGATGGGGGTGGGGGATTTTTTTATTTTTTTATTTTGAGTATGGGCGGGTGGATGGGAGGAGGGATCAAGAGGGATTAGGTAGTGTGTATGGGTGTGTGGGCATGTGTGGATGTGTGTGGATGTGTGTGTGTGTGTGTATGTGTGTGTGTGTGTGTTGTGTGTGTGAAAGATAGGAGAGGGTGGTAGTGGTGTAGTGTGTATTTGTGTGTGTGGTTGTGTGTGTGGTTGTGTGTGTGTGTGTGTGTGTGTGTGTGTGTGTGTGTGTGTGTGTGTGTGTGTGTGTGTGTGTGTGTGTGTGTGTGTTTTCTGTATATGTGTATGTTATGTTATGTTGTGGTGTTGGTACATGTATGTGCATGCCTGCACATTTGATGAGTGTGTGTTTGTGTGTGTGTGTCTGTCTGTCTGTCTGACTGTCTGACTGTCTGTCTGTGTATGTGTGTGTCTATGTCTGTGTATGTGTCTGTGTATGTGTATGTCTGTGTCTCTCTGTATCTCCCTCCCTCCCTTTATATATATATATATGTATATATATCTGCCCCCTACAGATAGAGAAAGAAGTGGAGAACATGGCCCCCAGGGCGCAGAAGGAGCTGATTCTGCTGCACAAGGAGGATGCTGACACCCCGCGGGGCACGGCCGAGTGGTTAAACGCCCGCAGTTGGTGCTCCTCCTTCCACCACATCCGCTGCAACAAGCGCGTCTTCAGCCGCAAGCCTCCAGAGAGGATGGTGAGTGTGGTGGGGGGGTTGTTGTTGTTGTTGTGTGTGTGTATAAATGTCAATGCAGACCTGCGCTCTTTTAACAGGCGTATATTTTGTTAATGTCATTCCTGAAGTCGGAATGCGGCTATCTAAATGGTGGGGTGAAAAAAAATGGTTGCATACACATAAATCTCACCATCAGGGAACCTCAGAGTTCTAACAGAAGAGCAAATACACAAAAGAAAACAAAAAAATCCCCCAAAATGTCAAGTTTTCTGGATGGGATTGTCTATGCTGTGTAACGGAGTGCAGATATTTGATCTGCCGTGACTCTGTGCAATTTCTCGGCAACAACAACACGGTCAGACAGTAACAATGTGTCCTCTAAAAAGAGACTGCATAAATACTACATTTTACCGCTATGGGCAAAGTGTATGCAACTGAGAGTTTTAGACCATCCCCCAACGATACAGAACATCTCACAATTCACAGATGCGGATCTGAATTTAGAACCACAACACTGCGATTGGCAGTTCCAAACGTATGGGGAATAATCTAATTACTGCCCTGTCACACCTGAATCACTGTTCTGTTGATGACGTTGATGTAACACACGTTCATAACTCCACAGCTTTGTTTCACGTGAGATGCATTTTATTCTTTTTTTTTCTTTTTATTCTTTTATATCGAGGATAATGGGATAAGCACTCATGTGCTTTTTTTTTATCCAGTCCCCGTGTGTATGCAGTTGTGTAAATCTTGTCATCTGTTCCCACCGGCACACAATGGCCTACTCTTACGAAAAGTGGAACAGGATTTAACGTGTGCGCTAGGTGTTCTGCGTGCGTTTGCACACGGGGCCTTGGTTTACAGTCTCATCCAAAAGACTTTTGGGGAGAGTGAAGTCAGCACTGATGTTAACTCCAGGGTAAAAATCCCCTCCAACGGGAATCGAACACGGGTCGTCAAATTTGCGAGCGCAATGTTCTGACCACTAGGCTACCTCCGTCCCGGTGCATGAATGAATATGATATGTAAGGAGTGATGACAGGAAGCCAAAAACATCGTCACTGTCTGTTTTCTTCCCTGTGTGTGTTCAGATTCAGGTGTACAAGAAGCTGTTTGACTCGGAGGTGAACCGACTGACGGACGTTTCTCGCCTGGCTCGCTTCCTGACAGGCACCTCCATCGGCCTGGTGTTGGGAGGAGGGGGAGCCAGGTTAGAACCCACGCTGTTCAATTCTGTTCAGTCCAGTTCAATTCAAATACTTCATTATCTCACAAATAGAGAAACTCAGGTGGGCTACAAGCCATACATAAAAACAGGCAACCATGACAGAAAAACACCAGAGCACAGTATCCATTGATCAGCATGCAGGTTAGAACCCACGCTGTTTAATTCAGTCCAGTTCAATTCAGATACTTTTATTATCTCACAAATAGAGAAACTTGCTTAGTTACAAGCCTTTTCATTTCATTTCATACCACTTTATGTCATAGCAGATTTCTCTGCTTGAAAATTCGGGCTGCTCTACCCAGGGAGAGCACGTCGCCACAAGTGCAGCGCCTACCCTTTTTTTTTTTTTTCCTGTGTGCAGCTGTATTTGTTTTCCTATCAGAGTGGCTTTTTTCTACATCATTTTGCCAGGGACAACCCTCTTGTTGCCATGGGTTCTTTTACATGCACTAAATAGTGATGTGTAACACACGGGACCTCGATTTATCGTCTCATCCGAAAGACTAGCACCCAGACCACCACTCATGATCTAATGGATGGGGGAAAAGTTTGGGGCCCAAAGGGGGTTCAAACCAATGCACACTTTGACCCTGATTTTTTGCTTTCTAAACAGGCGCGTTACCTCTAGACCACCAATCCACTTTTGGTGATGATTTTCCTGTCTGTGCCAGGGACACTTCTCTTGTTGCTGTGGGTTCATTTACCCATCCTGAATATGCTTTGCCACACAGGACCTCGTTTTGTCCACTCATCTGAAAAGCTAGCATCCAGACCACCACTATTGGATGGCTGGGGGGAGGGGGAAGGTTAGGTTCAAACGAGAATTAAACCCACATCTTCTTGATTTTTAGACAGGACCACTGAACCACCCAGTGGTTTTTGTAGTGACAACAGCAGCAGTCAGTTTAAAATCTATGACTTTACTGATGTGTGTGTGTGTGTGTGTGTGTGTGTGTGTGTGTGTGTGTGTGTGTGTGTGTGTGTGTGTGTGTCCATGTGTGCAAGTATGCATGTAGGTTTGGGTTTGGTAAAAAGGTGTGTGTGTGTGTGTGTGCGTGCGTGCGTGCGTGCGTGCATGCGTGCGTGCTTGCATGCGCGCGTGCGTGTATGTATCCCTTTGAGTGACTGAGAGAATACAAAATAAAATGAATAGTATGTATATGTGTGTGTGTGTGCATGCATGTGTGCATGCATGTATATGTGCATGTGCATGCTTGCGGTTATATATTTATTTATTATTTATTTTATTTATTGCATATGTGTGTGTCTATCAGGGGTCTGGCCCACGTGGGGATGATCAAGGCGATGCAGGAGGCGGGCATCCCCATTGACATGATTGGAGGCACCAGCATGGGCTCCTTCATCGGGGCGCTGTGGGCAGAGGAAACCCAGTTCCCCAAGTTCACCATCCGCGCCAGGGAATGGTCCATGGTACGTGCCTGGCACAGCACAGCACAGCACAGCACAGTATAGTACAGCATAGTACAGCGCAGTGCAGCGCAGAATGGCACAGTGCAGTACAGCTCAGTGCAGTGCAGTACATTACAGTGCAGTACAGTGCAGTGCAGTGCAGTACAGTACAGTGCAATACATTACAGTGCAGTACAGTGCAGCGTAGTACAGTGCGCAAAGCCAGCACAATAATAATAATGATAATGATAATAATAATAATAATAATAATAATAATAATAAAAAAAATAATAATGATACATGGAATTTATATAGCGCTATATCTTGTAAAAACAAATCAAAGCGCTTGCATTTGACCTATACAACACACACGCAATCAATAACAATTGATAGTCTTAACAAATTTGAATGTACACACACACACACACACACACACACACACACACACACACACACACACACACACGTGTGATAATGATAATAACTATAATAATAATGATGATATGGAATTTATTTAGCACAGCTGTCAGTGTCCCCTACTTTCAGCATGCTCTCAGCTGCTATCCATTCCAGCCCAGCCCAGCTGGGGCAAATGATAAGCAGGACTGACCACACTTGGACTTAACTCACTGGGACAGGACAGTTCTCTCCCTTGCTTTTCACCATGGCGGCCCATTTGTAATGGTCCATGAAAAAAATCATAAAAAATACAAAACAGAAAGAAAATGAAATTTTCTGAACTTATGAATAACAAACTGGGTTAGTACATAGTCAAAAGATTTAAGCTCTGACTTTAATATTTAAGCTTTGACAAGCATGGATGAAAATACTCTGAATTTTGTACTCCATGTCTTCTCCATGTCCCCTACTCTCTGCAACAACAAACAAAGAGTCCGATCACATGGAATCACCCATGACAGCTCTGCACTCGACCTTGGACAGGCTCAGAAGCTATGTTAAGGCTGCACTAGTCATAGTATCAATGCGGCCGCCCATGAAAAATCTGCAACACAGCAAATCTCCTATAGCGGAAAGTCGTATCTGAGAGTTATAAAAGAAAGGGATGTACTAATTAAGTAATTTTTAGCACTGGGCCTGGACCCTTGGCTGTTAAGCTAGGTTTGTGTGTGGTGTGATGCACTATATCTTGAAGAAGCAAATAAAGCGCTTGCATTTAGTGTTCTACACATGCAACATGGTATTTGTGTGTTCCTCTGTGTATGTGGACGGGTCATATTTTAAAGCCAACTGCTGTAGGTTTATTCTTATACTTTTTCTTAAGTGCTTATTCCATTATTTTCAATATAAAAGAATGAATAAATAAATTAATTAATAAATTATCCGTTAAATATGGTTGTAATTCTCCTCCATACCTGAAAAAAGGGGTTAAAGGAATTAAATCTTAAAATCTATGTTTGTGCATAGGGGGAGGTAGGTGTGTGTGTGATGGGGTTTGTGTGGGGTGTGTCTTGTCTGTGTCTGTGAGAGTGTGTGGGTATGGCACCTGTTGGTTCATATTTGTTTTGACTTGCCTGTGCAGAAAATGACATCGATCTGGAACAAGGTGATTGATCTGACCTTACCCCTACACATCCATGTTCACAGGTATGGTTCATGAAAATACAGCAATGCCATCATGTTTTGTGGGTAATACTGTTGTCTGTTTTTATGTGGTGCTGTTCTGATGATCCTTTTGATTAAATGCAATTTTTATGAGTTTGTATGCCTGGTTCTGTGTCTGTCATTGTGTTCTGTGTGTAAAAAAAATTAGATAATCAAATCTTAAAAAAAATATATTATACCCTGATTTGTATAATTGATGTTTTAACAAACATATCTCTGATGACTTCTATTGCCTGCAGTTTGTAATTAGGTTTTTTAGTTGTTTTTTTGTGCTTTTTTTTAAAGTTGATTTAAGAGAGAAAAAAAAAGTTGTCATTCATTGTTTTTTATACAATGGGAATTGTAGTGTGTACATGTGTAACGACTGAACAATTGGTTGCTGATGAAGGATAAAATTAAATGTTTCCTGTGCACTGCGAAAGTTTTGCATAAGGATGGTTTTCAGTTTCAATTTTCCTCCCTCGGTTTGAGCTCTGATGTTTGCCAATGGTGAGATTTGCCTATGCCCATTTTTGCCCCCATGTAGGTAGCTACAGCTTGTGATACTGATAGACCATAGGTTTGAAGTAAAACTTACAGCATATGTGACCTTGATTAAAGTTGCAATTTTTCAAAGCAGTGGACTGACAGAGATGTTTTGCTTTTGCGTTTCACGTATTTTTCCAGCAGTGTTCTGTGTATGAAATTTTTGGTACAAACCTTTCCCCTGTGTCTCAGTTTAGTTTTTGGTTGGGGATTATTTGTTGGTTTTTGATTGTCAAGATACAGTCGCCATGATTTTTTTTTTACCCCCTTTTCATTACTTTACGTTTTTTTGCATTTGAAGCAAAAATATTAACTGTTAGTGCAGAAATAGTATGAAGGAAAACAAGTACAGGTAACCACTCACAACTTCTCAATCATTGTGAAAATGATTATCAAAAGAACCTTGATTTTTTAAAAAATATGATATATATAATTTTGGTTATAATAAACGCTTTTCTATCAGATCCAGGTTGCTGAAAGCTTGAAGGGTGCATAAACACCAGGTATTTTCAAAATAAACCGATGTGGTTATGCTTCCCGGCTTTCAAAATAATTATTATGTGGTCATGTGTTGTTGTTGTTGTTGAAGTACAGCTGTAAGCTTCGGTTTGTTGTGTACTGCTGTCTGTATTGATTATGTTTTCTCTGAAGAAACGTCTTTAAAACCCAGCTTTTTTTTGCCTCCGTGTTGCTGACAGGGAGTTCCTTCAACGAAACCATCGAGTCCACCTTCCGCAGCCGACAGATCGAGGATTTGTGGATCCCCTACTTCTGTGTCACCACCGACATCTCTCACTCCAGCATGCGCATCCATACCACTGGTCAGTACTGAAGGAGGCGGTTTACATTATTTCATCTAACTGGGGTGGTGGTTTGAAATATGCTTTAGTTTGATGCTGTTTTTTTTATTGTCTGCTTATAATGTGTATGTATTGAATAGGCGTGTTTAACCTTTCAGTAACTCATTTCACATCGCAATCTTTCTTAGTCTAACTGAATTTTTATATCATCATGGCCACTGATTTATAATTTTGTCATCCCCTCCTACCGGCAGACAATGGCCTGCTCTTCCAAAAGGTGGAACGGGGTTTTAATGTGTGCGCAAGATGTTCTGCGTGCATTCGCACACAGGGCCTCAGTTTATAGTCTCATCCGAATGACTCCATAATATAACATTTCAAACCATGACGATTTTTTTTATAGGTCTTGGCACAGTGTTCTTACATCAGTAACTGACACAGCGTTTTGGCCTGGTCAGGTCAAGGTATTGAGAATAGAATTTAAAATGTGTGTATATCTATGGGGACGGGTTAGCCCAGTGGTCAGAGCACTCGATTTCCCCCAGCCAAAGTTCAGCAGCATCAAGCATGGTTACCAATCGGATGGGTGACCGTTTGTGCACCTTAGCTTCAGTACAGTCCCCCAGTTCACCCAGCTGTAAATGGGTACCTGCCCTCTTTAGGGTCTGGGAAGGTAAAGCAGCGAGGGAGAGGAGATGGGCACCGCCCTCAATATGCTGGCCCCTAGAGAAGCTGAGGTCTCTGATACCTTGCTCCCCTATGACCACATAGGTTATGGGACACCTTTACCTTTACCTTTTTTATATGTTGGCTGTGGTGTGGTGGTGTGTCCCCAGGCAGCGTGTGGCGGTACGTGAGGGCCAGCATGTCTCTGTCCGGCTACCTGCCCCCCCTGTGTGACCCCAGCGATGGACACCTGCTGCTGGACGGGGGCTATGTCAACAACCTGCCAGGTCAGTGACCACTGATGCTCATGATGCTTCTGTTGCTGTGTCCCTCATCTTTGTCCCCATCCCTGTCTGTATAACATAGATAGATGTTGGACCAAAGTGAAGTCTATTTCCTCACTGGTAAAATGCCTAAACTGGATGTCGGACTTGTCAAGTCTCCTTTCCGATGAATTCATGTTAGACCAGTCTAGTTGAGTAACAGTCTTTTCTGATCAAATGCAAAAGCTGGATGTCAAGACATGTCAAGTCAAGTCTCCTTTCTGATAAAGATGTTCAGAGGATGCAGGACTGAAGAAGCCATGTCAGTTTTAGATGCAGGACTGGAGCCCAAGAGCGCTCGCTTTCCCCAAGTCAAATTAAGCAGTGTCGAGCGTGGTTACCAGTTGGATGGGTGACTGTTAGCGTGCCTTGGCTTCAGTACAGTCCCCCCCCCCCAGTTCACCCAGCTGTCAATGGGTACCTGCCCTCTTTAGGGTCAGGGAAGGTAAAGCAGCGAGGGAGAGGAGATGGGTGCAGCCCTCAACATGCTGGCTCCTAAGAGAAGCTGAGGTCTCTGATGCCTCGCTCCCCTACACCCACCGAGGTTATGGGACACCTTTACCCTTACCTACTGAAGCCAAGTCAGCTTTAGACGCGGGACTGAAGCCCAAGTCAGTTTTCCCTCAGCTGTCAGTTTCCCCCACTTTCAACTCCTCTCAGCTGCTAATTATCCCATCCCAGCCTAGTTGTGGCCAGCTGGTGCTATTTATAGCAGGAGCTGACCACACATGGACTAGGTAAAAGGAAGGAGCATGCTAAATTTAGCACTCTTAACCTTTAGCACCCTGTGGTCTTTGGTGACCGCTTTCCTCTCTCCCTGCATTCTTTTTCCGGTTACCAAAAACTGAGAGCACCTACTTGTTTAGAACCTTTATAAAAGTGGATGAATTTAATGTAGAGACTTGATATTTTGTATATTAATAAAAGAATGGATGAGGAATGTTTTCATATAAGGCAATATGTTCTGCATGCATGTTTTGACATTGAAAAAAAAAAAACAGACATAAAAACAAAAACCGGAACCGTTGTTGACTTACTATTTTTTCACTTTGAATGGAGTTTTTGTGTGCTATCTACCAAACTGTTGTACTTCAGTCACTAATAAAGTGATTATGTCGTCTTTTAGAAGTAAACAAAACAGTTATTCTTTATAAATAGCACGAAGTATCTCCTTTGGACCAAAAGTTTCGTCGAAGTCGATCCGCGAAAAGTTTTCATAGCGATTATGAACATCGTCTTCGCGATCATTTTCTACCGGACTGTGGCACTTCAGTCATTCTCAAAGTGATAATTTTATCGGTTATAAACAAATAAAACACTTTTCCTTCAGAAATACCATCAGGCATCTCATTTCGACCAAAAATTTCCATGATACCGGCCAGCGACAAATATTTACGGCCGCTTGGTACATCGTATTCGCGATCATCATCAATCTCACTTGAAACACTATTACTGTGACCTAGATCACTTACCGTCACTTCAAAGTCTATTTTAACAAGTTTGAAGCCTTCAAAATCATTTTCTAAGTCAGATTCGATGGATATTTCCAGCAAAAATCATTCCGAATCGGTGTCCGCCATTTTGGTGGTGGACAAATCCCGAAAGTTGATTTTTATTTTTCAAAAATTCACTGTCGCGTGTTGTGTTGAAGAAAATGCAAATGGCTGCCAGCAGAGGAAACTCTAGCCTCGTTTTGAATCGAAAGTGACGTCTATTGCTATTAATAGTAAGGGAATCTCAGCCAATGAACCGCGAAGTTTAAACACCCTATGTTCGGCGACACAGTGCGCCTGCAGATGCAAGGGAAATAATTCGTTCGGCGACACGATGCGCCTGCAGAGCGCTAAAGGTTAACTAGGCCCTACTGAGTGATGTTGAATTTGTGCACTGTGTTCCTTTTTGCTGGCACAAATGCCTAAAAAGCTGGACGTTGGCCTGTGGTGTGGTGTGGTGTGGTGTGGTGTTGGCCTGTGGTGTGATGTTGGCCTGTGGTGTGATGTGATGTGATGTTGTGTGACGTTGGCCTGTGGCGTGGTGGTGTGTGCAGCGGATGTGCTGAGGGCCATGGGAGCCAGGACGATCTTTGCCATTGACGTGGGCAGCCAGGACGAATCGAACCTGACCAACTACGGGGACCAGCTGTCGGGATGGTGGCTGCTGTGGAAACGCTGGAACCCCTGGAGCTCTTACGTCAGGGTGAGAAGGATGTATGTGTGGTGTGTGTGGGAGGGGGAGGGGGGGTGTGGGTTTGTGGGGTGGGGTGGGTTGGGGAGGGGGTGTGGAGGGGGTTGGGAGGGGGGGGGGGGAGGTATTGTGGGGGGGGTTTGGTTGGGGGGGGGGGGTTGTGGGGGGGGTTGTGTGTGTGTGGGGGGGGTAGGTTGTGGGTGGGGGGTTGTGGGTGGGTTGGTGGGGGAGTGAGGGGGGTGTGTGAGTGTGTGTGGGGCGGGAGGGGGGGTTGAGTCAAGTCGAGTCAAAATTTAATTCCAGATGGTACATTGAATAAGCAAAAAATTTGCTTTTTTTTCTCTTTATTTCCAGATGGTACCTTGAATAAGCAAAAAACTTGCTTTTTTTTTTCAAGCCATCTTATCTCTGTGTCTGTGTCTGTGTGTGTGTGTGTGATGAATTTTCAAAGTTTGCTTGATAAACCTTGTTATGGGCAATTGTCACTAGAGAACTCACTCACTCACTCACTCAGTCCCATGTCCAAAGGACGTTGAGGGGGACATGAGAGAAGACGCAACAGAGATCTTTTTCCATGCTTCACGATCCTGTGTGGCCAGTAGGAGGTGTTGTGGGGTTGGGCGGTCCAGTCTTTGATGTTGTCAACCATGATTTCTTTTGGCGGCCTCTTCTTCTCTTGCCTTCGACTGTTCCTTGCAGGATAGTTTTTGCTAGGGTGTTGTGTCTTGTGGTGTGACCAAACCACATCAGCTTTCTCCTCTTTATGGTGGAGAGCAAAGGCTCTTTGGGGCCCACACGCTTTTTGATTTCTTCTTTCACATAGTTATTGGTCTTGTGTTCTTTGTATGATATTTTGAGGAGTCTTCTGTGGCACTTGTTCTCGAATGCTTGAGAGAACAGGCACACATAAATATCCTCACTTATTCCACAGGTGCCTGACATGACGGAGATCCAGTCCCGCTTGGCGTACGTGTCGTGTGTGCGACAGCTGGAGGTGGTGAAGAACTCGGACTGGTGTGAGTACATCCGTCCCCCCATCGACAAGTACGGCACACTGCAGTTCGGCTCCTACGACGAAATTTCGGTAAGAAACTTTTAAATTTTTTATTTTGTTGTTGTAATCATCAGGCATGGTTGTTTGCAGATGTTGGGGGGGGGTATTGTCTGTGTTTTGTTTGGGTGAAGATTAATGTAAAGTAGTGTTCTAAAGTCTTCGGTTAGACATCATCACTCAGTCAAAAGTGCTATATGTTTAGTACGTCCTTTCCTTTTACCTAGTCCAAGTGTGGTCAGCTCCTGCTATAAACAGCACCAGCTGGTCCCATCTGGGCCGGGATAGGATGGATGGCTCTTAGTGTCCTGAACCTGAGTATGGCCAAAGGAAACCTTTTCTCTTTGTCAATGCACACGAAGACACCTTAGGAGAATGTTTGTGTTTTAGTGTTGCAGTGTTTTCATACAGAATACATGGAAACACCACTTACACAATTGTGTTTAATTACGTTGTTTACTGGAGATTACCTAATAATTGCGGACAAAACGAGCAAACAACTTTTGACACACGATACAAACAAGGAAGGAAAATAATGCAACATAATTATGTAACAATCATTTGCCTACACTGTTATCAAATTTCATGCCGTTCTGATTTATAGTATGAGAGATATTACATTTTAAACATACCCACCCATTTCGGCTCATTTTGGCCAAATCCTTCCATGACCAGGAAGTTGATTGTGTCAGTTCGCTATAGGACACTAAGAGTTAAAGTTAGGTGGGGTCAGGTTGGCAATTTTGGGATTTTTATTGATTATTAAAGTATAGCCATTATTCTACCTCGTAATGAAATATCAAATCATAATTTTGTCACCTTTTGCCTTAAAACACGTTTTAAAAAATACCCAAGCCCTCATTCTGACCACCTATTAGGATGCTAAACTTGTCAATTTCTCATTTTGTCATTCCCTGCAGTCTAGCTTTTCAACTTGCAATAACTTTCACAGAATTGTCCAAATTTTCAGTCTGGTGTTTTTGTATTGTATAGCCATTTTATTTCAGATTAATACCATGTCAATAACTAAAAATTGACCTCTGGTGCGATGCAACTCCTTATATGGCGGAGCATCACATATATATATAAATAATTTATATATATGGAAGGAAAGGTGTATTTAGGTTGATAGTTATACATTTGTTACCCCGCAGCTAGGCCCTGAATTTGCATTAAAAGGCCCTAAAAAAAAAAAAAGGCCCTAAAAAGCCCTAAATTTTGTTCCATCAAGTCTGTATGAACCCTGATTTATTCAGTAGAAAAAAGCCACTGTGATAGGGAAACAAATACAAATAAAAAATGTGTGGGGGGGGGGTGTGCATGTGTTCAGGAGGTGGGCTACCAACACGGCACCACTCTGCTGTCAGGCTGGACTAAGGGTGGCCTCATCAAAAACCTGTTTGCGGAGAAAGCCAAACGTGACAACCCCGCCAGCCAGGTGGCCCAGCAGGTCTGTTGGGGGGCTTGTTTTGTCACCGTGGGGAGAGGGGAGGGGATGGAGAGGGGAGGGGAGGGGGGTGAGGGGGGGGGGGGGGGGGAAGGTTGTATGGTTTTTGTTTATAGTTCTTGGAAAGATGGGGCTTTTTTTTGGTGGGGGTTACGTCTGTTTTTTCTTTCTTCACTTGGATATGTCTTTTTTCTGTCTTTTTTTTATGGAAGTTTCTTTTGTGTGTGTGTGTGTGGGGGGGGGGGGGGCGGGGAGGTTGTATGGCTTTTGTTTATAGTTCTTGGAAAGATGGGGGCATTTTTTGAGGGGGTACTTTTGTTTTTCTTTCTTCAGTTGGACATGTCATTTTTGGGGTCTTTTTTTATGGGTAGTTTCTTTTCTTTGTATATGGGGGACGTTGTATGGCTTTTGTTTATAGTTCTATGAAAGATGGAGCAATTTTGGGGGGGATAGGTCTGGGGTTTTTTCTTCACTTGGACATGTCATTTTTTTTGTCTTTGATTTTTGTTTTCTTTAATGGTAGTTTCTGTTTTCTGTGTGTGTATGTGTGTGTGTGTGTGTGTGTGTGTGTGTGTGTGTGTGTGTGTGTGTGTGTGTGTGTGTGTGTGTGTGTGTGTGTGTGTATGTGTTGAGGGAGGGGGTATTAGTCTTTTTTTTGCGGTCTGAAGAATACTGTGTAGGGCTAAACTTGAAACTAGGACTAACCAACTCTAGCTGGACAACAGACGAGTAGGGTGTTACTGTGCTCTCCCAGCTGATTGCTAGCGAAGCTATCGTATGATGCCAACCACGCACAAAAAGAGTTTCTGTTAAAAAAATAAGAGAGAGGGAGAGCATAGCTCTCTTTGTGCATGTTGCATTCAAAATCAGGTTTTCGCTGTTTTGGCCTATCAGACTCTAGGCACTCCCCGCTGTGGACTTTGAATGCACTGGCGTAGTTTTTTTGCTGTTTTAACCCATTCATTTCTGGGTTGTGCATGCGATTGTTTGCTTGAATTTCGTTTTTTAAACCTGTAAAGCTTTTATTATCATTTTGGTTTCTGTGCATGAAATTGGACTGCTATTTCAAAAAAGAAATAGTTTTGCCTCGATATAGTACCTCCCAGTTTTTCTTCTTTTTTTTTTTTTTTTTTCTCTGCTGCCTAGTTTTGATAGTAGTAACTAATACTATGTGGCATTTATGTAGCACTATATCTTGTGAGAACAAATTGAGACAAAATTTTTTGTGAGTGTTTGTTTATGTTGTTGTGTGTTTCTGTTATATAAAAGTCTCGTGATGCATTTTAGTGCGCCAAATGTGGATACAGATGTCAAAATATCTGCTATACAACATGTGGGATTCTGCCATTGATGAAACTCTTACTTAGTAACTGCTTTCTTGCAGAGGTGGTGGGGGGTGGCACATAATTGGAATATTCCAGACATGGTGATGCCTCGGAAGGGGAAAAAAAAAACTGAACTGAAATTTGCTGTGGTTTTTGTTTGTTTTTTTTTCTTATATTATTTCTAGGATAATGGAATAAGAATTTGTGTGTTTTTTTTACATCTAGGTCTCCATGTGTACGCTTGTCAATTTGTCATCCATTTCCACTGGCACACAAAGGTCTATTCTTCCAAAAAGCAGAACAGGTTTTAACGTGTGCGCAAGATATTTTGCGCACATTCGCACACAGGACCTTGGTTTATAGTCTCATCAGAAGGACTTTTTAGGAGAAGTGGAGTCGGTAATGATGTTAACTCCAGAGGAAAATATTCCCTTGAACAGAATTCAAACCCGGGTCAGCAGATCATGAGCGCAATGTGCAACGCTCTAACCAACCAGGCTATCCCGTTCTGCAGTGTGTGTGTGTGTGTGGGGTGTGGTGCGCGTCGTGCATGCATTGCGTGCGTGCATGTGTGGCATGGTCATGTATGCATACAAGGCATGACTTCCCTGTAAGGTTACTGTTTCCCAAAGGGTTTAATCTTCATTAAAAAAAAAACTCATTTTTAAATGCTTGTCTTTCTCATGTGTTAGGAGCTCATGCTTTATTTACAGATGCTTGATAGATAAAATGTTAGTCTGTCGAGAATCATCGGCGGTGCGTTCACGATTATGTGCTGCCGATTAAGGTGCAGTCTAGCTGCTTAGACCCTAGTCTATGCAGGTTACCCTAACCCCAAGTACGCTCCCTTTCCGTGGTAACTCTAAACTATCTTTAGTTCTCAACACTGACACAGCTACGTACCCCGTCATGATTGATGTCTGTGTGCGTATTTTGGCATGTTGTGCAGAACTTACCTGTTTGTTTATTTTACCTGGCTAGATTAAGTGTCAACTTCTTGGAGGCTGATGTTTGGAGTGTGTGTGTGTAACTCTGAAAGCATTGTTACCTAGAACTCTTGTGATATTCATTCATATCTCTTGATAACGGTATTTTGGAAATAACTGTGAAAATTGAAGGGATAGCACAGATGTCTTGCTGAAGTGTTCGGAAAGAATTCCTAAATTGAAGTGATGAAACAAAGATCTTGATAACCTGTTTGGAAATAAGTCATGAAATCAAAGTGACAAACAAAAACCTTGCTGAAGTGTTTGGAAGGAACTTGTAGATCTGAAGTGATGAACTTATGAAACAATGTATATTCTGTTAGAAAAAAACCCATGACATTTAGATATAACAAGACAAGAAACACTCAGAAATAAATCAAAACCGAGAACAAATATGTCAAAAAAGGACAGGGGGGGGGGGGGGGGGGGGGGGGGAAGGAGAGAACAATTGATGTGAACATTTTTATAATGTTGTTGAAACATTCAGAAATTTCATAGTCAACTTCTTATACAGAGGGCAATGAGAACTTTATTTTGATATTTCTATATAAAAAAAAATAATAATAAAAAAAAAGCAACAGATATATTTCTTCAGCTTCATTCCACTGTGCCTCATAGTGTTGCATGCCAGGTGTTCAAACAAGGTGTATTGTGTTGTGTGTGAATCAGAATGGTATCTCCTGTATTATCTGAAATAGTTTGCTCATATATGGTAAAGGTACAACTGATTTGCTTTTACAGCTATGTGATTTTTTTCTCACATGGTGAATGGTGTGTGTGTTGATATAATCATTGTACTGGCTGTCAGAGGTTTAGCCAATTGTATAAATTGTTAGAAATTCATATGAAAAATGCCTACCTAAAACTCATGGAGTTTTAAAGGTGTTTTTGCCATTTAGGGGGAGAGAGGAAAAAAAAAACAATTAACAAAAACAAAAGAAACAAGCAAATAAGCAAGAAAATAAATGATAACTCAGTGTGGTAAAAACAAATCCACAAAAACCCAGATACTACTAGCTGAAATAATCATTGATTTTTAACTCTTGTCTCTCTTCCTATCCCAACTATATTTTGGTGCAGCAAATTAGTAGAATGTCTGTGCTTTCTACATATGAGTGGTGTGCCTTTATTGCTCAGTGTACATTTGTTAACGTGCAGAACTATTCTGTCTTGTAATCAGATTTTCTCTTTGACATGGAGGGGTACAACTTAACCTGTAACATTTTGTATTCTGTAAAATAGGGTGAATTATGGATTTTTTGTTTTTGTTTTGTCTTAGGGGGGTTCTTTTTGTCAAGGTTTATTGTCTGCTGACTGTGTAAGGAGTTTTTTTTCTGCTGACAGTAACAGCAGTTTATTTTCTGCTGATTATTTGTAACAGGGTTTTGTTTTTTCTTTTGACTGTGTAACCGGATTTTTTTCTGCTGACTATTGTAACATGGTTTATTGTAATTGAAACTGGTTTTTTGTGTTTATTTGTAACATGGTTTTTCTGCTGACTCTGAAACAGTGGTTTATTTTCTGATGACTCTGTATCAAGTTTATTTTCTGCTGACTGTAACAGCGGTTTATTTTCTGATGACTCGTTATCTGTAACAGCAGTTTATATTTTCTGCTGACTTATTTGTAACAGGGATTTAACTGACTGTGTAACATGGGATTATTTGTCTGCTGACTCTTTATCTGTAACAATGGTTTATTTTTTGCTGACTTCTTACTTGTAACAGCGGTTTATTTTCTGCTGACTCTAACAGCGGTTTATTTTCTGCTGACTCTGACAGGGTTTATTTTCTGCTGACTGTGTAACAGCAGTTCATTTTTTCTGCTGACTGTGTAACAGCGGTTTATTTTCTGCTGACTGTTAACAGCAGTTTATTTTCTGCTGACTGTGTAACAGGGTTTATTTCTGCTGTGTCGGTTAGACTGTGGAGTTTTTTTCTGCTGACTGCACTTTATCTGTAAACCAGTGTTATTTTCTGCTGACTGTAACGGTTTATTTTCTGCTGACTGAAACGTGGTTTATTTTTCTGTTGTTCTCCCTTATCTGTAACAGTTTTGATTGCTTTTGAAAGGTCTGGGCAATACACGTTTCAACTGGTTGGGGATTGGATTTTTTTGTTTTTGTTTTGTTATATTTCAAACTAGTCTACAGGGGGTGGGTAGGGCTGAGGGTACACCCTTTGAATTAAGAAAGAAGTTCATGATAGTTTTCCCTCTGTAGAAAGAAATAAGAACTCTAGCCATTTTATTCAAATATTGCTGAGAGAATCCTACAAAATCTTGAATATCCCTCCACCCCCATGGTTTGAATTTGGTACTAATGTCCTTGTTCTTATTGACAGTCTTCAGGAATGGGGGAGTCGGGCATTAAGCTTCTGGTAAGGAAGAATGAAGAAGAATTGGGTGTCTTTTGTTGTTTGTTTGTTGAGGCTTTGTGTGTGTGTGTGGTGCCAGTGATTTTGTGTCACTGACAATGGAGGGGTATGGTGTGGAACCAGAAATGACAACCAGAGTGTGTTTGTGTGTGTTGGAAAATATGCACTTGTATTAACATAATCTCTCTCTGTCTCTGTCTCTGTCTCTCCTTCTGTCTCTGTCTCTGTCTGTATCTATCTATCTATCTATCCCTTTTTCTCTCTATCTTCTCTCTTCTATCTTCTATTATATATTATTTATATATATATTATATATATATATATATATATAGTTTTGTGATGTGTGTGTGTGTGTGTGGTGTGTGTGTATGTAGTGGGGGTGTTTTTTAGGTGTTTTTTTTGTTTTTGTGTGTTTTTTTGTTCCTCTCTAGTAGTCCAAAAATCACCAGTTTTGAGATTTTTGTGCATGCGACTGTTTTCCCTCCTCACCATTGAGGTAGCTGCATTCTGACTTTGTGGATAGTGTGTAAACACCACACCTGTGTACATGCAGTTTTTGTCTTTATCATCCATTCCTACTGGCACATAATGGCCTACTGTTTGGAAAGATGGAATAGTTTTTTAACATGTGTGCTATATTTTGGTTTAGTAGTCTCATCCAAAGGACTTTGACATTCAGTTTGATTTTTTTTTAACGTCAAACTGGGAAGAAAGGGTCATGCTGGGGATTGAACCCAGAACTTTTCACGATTTACTTGTTGGCAGGGAATCATCCTAACCGTTCTTCCACCCTCTTTCTTTATACTCTGTATGAAAGGAAGAGAAGACTGGAGTCTGTGTGTGTGTGTGTGTGTGTGTATATGTGTGTGAGTGTGTGTATGTTTGAGTGCACACGGGCATGTGCAAGTAAGTGTATGTGTTTTCTTCTTCTCATTGGTTTAATGTCCATTCACTACAAGGTGAATTAGACAATGATACATTCACATTAAGAATGTACTGAAAAAGGGTATGAGGGGAAAGGTGAAAGGATGAAGAATGTAATGGATGATGATAAGTTTATAAAATTTCATTTACAGTAACTGTCCTACTGGTGACTGGCAAATACTTTCTGCAACTGACACCAGGACATGCGACTCGGAATCATACAGAACACTTTCGATATTTCCATATTTTTTTCTTAGATCTATCCCTTTGCTTTTATATGAAGCAATGAGCACAGAGCAATCAAACAATGTGTGTGTGTGGTGTGTGTGTGTGTGTGTGTGTGTGTGTGTGTGTGTGTGTGTGTGTGTGTGTTTGCGCATTCACATGTGTGTGTGAGTGTGTGTGTGTGTGTGTGTGTGTGTGTGTGTGTGTGTGTGTGTGTGTGTGTGTGTTGTGTGTGTGTGTGTGTGTGTGTGTGTGTATTGTTGTGCACATGGAAAGATACTTGAAATAAAATGAATTTCTTCTTTACATTAGCATCAGAACTAAAAAAAAAATGTAAAAGGCATTGGCTGAAAACTAAAAAATGATACTAAGTTCAAAGGTAAAAAGGTAAAGGTGTCCCATAACCTAGGCAGTCGTAGGGGAGTAAGGCATCAGAGACCTCAGCTTCTCTAGGGGCCAGCATATTGAGTGCGGCACCCGTCTCCTTTCCCTCGCTGCTTTACCCTCCCTGACCCTAAAGAGGGCAGGTATCCATTTACAGCTGGGTTAACTGGGGGGACTGTACTGAAGCCAAGGTGCACAAATGGTCACCCATCCAACTGGTAACCACGCTCGACGCTGCTTAACTTGACTTGGGGAAAGTGAGTGCTCTGACCATTTAGCTATCCTGCCCCCATATATACTTGTCTGCATATATATATATATATATATAATATACACACACACACACACACACACACACACACACACACACACACACACACACACACACACACACACACACACACACATATGCCTATACATACAGGCAGACAAGTTAAGACAGTGGAATTGATTGTTCCCCAGATGAAGACGCCGGCCATGACCTACTTCACTGACCTTGCCGAGCTGGTGTCGCGCATCGAGAAACCCCAGTCCCGATTCTACCTGGGGGATGACAGCGAAGGTGAGAGTGCTCGTCTGTCTGAGAAGATGGAAGGTTTATTTTATTTATTTGTGATGCTCCACCATGAAATGAGTCGCTTAGCACATTACCCAATTTTGCGCTAGGCGCCATTAAAGGCAGGTGGGGGTCAAGTTGTCAATTTTGAGATGTTGATCGATTATTAAACTATATTCGTTATTCTACTTTGTAATGAAATATCAAGGCATAATTTTTTTTTTATTCCTTTTGCTTTTAAATGTGTTTTGAAAACACCCAAGCCCTCATTCTGACCACCCATTTTGACCACCTGTTGCGAAAATAAACTTGCCCGTTTCTCATTTTGTCACATCCTGCAGTCTATTATTTCAATTTATAAGAACTTTGCATAGAACTGGCCAATTTTCGATCCGTTTTTTGTATTGAATAGCCTTTTTATTGCAGATTAATAATTTTTCAATTACTGAAAATTGACCTCTGGTGCAATTTGGCTGCTTATTTGGTGGAGCGTCACATTTGATTTTTATTTTATTTATTCTTTTATATTGAGGATAATGGAATAAGTACTCATGTGTTTTTTTACCATTTAGTCCCCATGTGTGTATGCAGTTTTGTAAATCTTGTCATCTGTTCTCACTGGTACATATTGGCCTACTCTTACAAAAAGCGGAGCAGGATTTAACGTGTGCGCAAGATGTTCTGCGTACATTCGCACGCGGAGCCTCGGTTTACAGTCTCATCCGAAGGACTTGTGGGGAGAGTGGAGTCAGCACTGATGTTAACTCCAGGGGAAAAATCCCCTCCAACAGGAATCGAACCTGGGTTGTCAGATTGCGAGCGCAATGTTCTGAACACTAGGCTTTCCCGTCCCCTGCAGAGGTGCGTTTGTCAGTCTGTCCGTCTGCACAGCAGGAGGGATGAGAGTCAGTTGGTCAGTCAGTCAGTTTGCATGACGAGTGACTATTCTGCCGGAAAGTCTTGCCAGGATTTCGCTCCCTTGGCCCTACCAGCTTTTATTTTTAAGCACTTGCTTTTTAACCATGTACCGTTGGTTTTTGTAAGGATTGATAGAAAAATGAAACTGTCCACTGAGAGTTAACTATTTTATTTGTGTGAGCAGTTACTTCCCTTCCTTTCAATGTTCCAGAAAAGCCTAACATCCCTTCATTGCCGAGTGTCTAGAGGAGTCTATTCCTGAAAATAATGTAAAAAGGTTTAAAAAAGTATATAAAAAAGGTAAAAGTATCCCATAACTTATGTGGTCGTAGGGGAGCGAGGCACCAGAGACCTCAGCTTCTCTAGGGGTCCGGCATATTGAGATCAGCACCCATCTCCTCTCCCTCGCTGCTTTACCTTCCCTGACCCTAAAGAGGGCAATTACCCATTTACAGCTGGGTGAACTGGGGGGACTGTAGTAAAGCCAAGGTGTGCAAATGGTCACCCATCCAACTGGTAACCATGTTCGACATTTCTTGCCTGAGTGTGACTTGACAGGACATTTCTGCATGTGTATACAATCCAACTACCTTGTTATGGTAAAAGACATTGCTGAAAGTAGCCCACCACGAATAATAGTCTCTACTGTGTCTCTTCGTACACTCGAGTTATCCTCCCTCTCTCTCTCTCTCTCTGTCTCTCTCTCTGTCTGTCTGTGTGTCTCATTCTCTGTCTCTGTCTGTCTCTATCTCTTTCTCTCTTCTGTCTGTCTGTCTGCTCTGTCTTTTCTTCTCTGTCTGTCTGTGTCTGTCTGTCTCTCTCTTCTTCTCTCTCTCTCTCTCTCTCTCTCTCTCTCTCTCTCTCTCTCTCTCTCTCTCTCTCTCTCTCTCTCTCTCTCTCTCTCTCTCTCCTTCTCCTCTTCCCCACCCCCTCTCTCTCTCTTTCTCTGTCTCTCTTCCCTCCCTCCCCCCTCTCTCTCCCCCCTCTCTCCCCCTCTCTCTCCCCTTCCCCCTCCCCCTCCCCACACACACACCCAGAGTATAACCACATAACTAATCTAAAAACTCTGGAAGCTTAACACTCCTCCACACCCACCCCCCACCCCTACCCCCCCCCACCCCACCCACCCTCACCCCCTACACCCCCCACACAGTCACAGACGAGGAGAACTCAGCCCGACTGGATGCCGAAGACGACGAGTACATGTACGACGACGACATCATCGTGGAGGAATCGAGCGACGAGGTGGACGATGAGGAGGAGGCGTTCGACAAGGACGAGCATTTCCCCGAGAGCGACAAGGTTTACCAGACCTGTCGGAGCCCACAGTGAGCACGAGAGGGGAGACCCAGGCAGGAGGAGGAGAGGATGACACTGGGGAGAGCGCCTTTGTCGTGGATTCTTCAGCTGTCGGCGGGAGCAGCAGCAAGGGGATGGTGAGAGTTTTGTGGGGGGGGGGGGCGTGAGGGTGTCTGGGGGGGGGGAGTGGGGTTATATGTTTTTTTCGGGAAATGTGAAGGAGACTCATGGTGTTTTTCATCCAGTCCTGTGGGAGCAGTTTGGTAAATGAGGCCAGGTCCGCATCGTGTGTGTGTGTGTGTGTGTGTGTCATTCTTAGTCGTTACAATGGATTTAGACGGAAATGTGGGAGTTGAGTGACAGACAAAGAAGACAGGGGGGTAAGGTGTGTGAATGTCAGGAAGAGGGTAGTTGGTATGTATGGAAGATGGAATTTCAGAGGATCAATAGTGCTACCGTGTGATTAGATTTAAAAAATAAAAATTAACATTACTTACTAATAAACTACAATGAACAAATGGAAAATGCAGTGTTCTACAATTTTAACAAAAACAGTAATTCCAAGAAAATGTGTGAGGTAATTTCACCTGAGAAAAATCGTAATTAGTTCCCCCCCCCCCCCCAAAAAAAAAAAAAAGGAGAAAAACACCACCAACATGACAACAATACTTATTTAAAAAATAATGAAAAGAGTATCCCTCAATTAACACAAAAAAAGAAGAAAAATCAAACATAACAAACACCACCCCAAACAAAAACTGTTCCAATAGCCGATGAGCCAGTTTGAAATTTACCCTCTCTTCCATAGACAACGAAATAAACATAGGTTAACAAAATGCCTGTGAACGGACTATTGAGACCCAAAAGTACAGCAGAAGAAAAAAAAAACGGGTTAGAGTGTCTTAAGTCCAAAGCAATCACAATAACAAACAATGGATTGCACGTGCGATTTAAAAGTCATACATAAGTGGCAGACTGTTAAATACATAAGTGGCAGACTGTGTGTGTGTTGTGTGTGTGTGTGTGTGTGTGTGTGTGTGGTGTGTGTGTGATGTGGTGTGTGTTGTGTGTGGTGAAGGTGTGGGATGGTGGTTGGGGCATAGTGGGGAGGGTGGTATGTTGAGGAATATGTGTGTGTTAGGGTGGGGTGTGTGATGGAGGAGTGGGGGGGAATGATGGAAGGTGATTTTATTATTTATTTATTTATTCTTTTATATTGAGGATAAGGAATAAGCGCTTGTGTGCTTTTTTACATCCAGTCCCCATGTGTATGCAGTTTTATAAATATCATCTGTTCCCACCGGCACACAATGGCCTACTCTTACAAAAATTGGAACAGGATTTGACGTGTGCGCAAGATGTTCTGCATGCGTTCACACATGGGGCCTCAGTTTATAGTCTCATCCAAAGGACTTTGGGGGAGAGTGGAGTCAGCACTGACGTTTACTCCAGGAGAAATATTCCCTCGACGGGAATCGAACCCGGGTTGTCAAATTGCGAGCGCAATGTTCTGACCACTAGGCTATCCTGTCCCCTTAGTGTGTGCGCGCGTGTGTGTGTGTGTGTCAGTGTGTGTGTCAGTGTGTGCGTGCATGTATGTCAGTGTGTGTGTGTGCGTGTGCGCTTGTGAGCGTGCATGTGTATCATAGCTGACAGTTGTGGTGTATATATGTGTGTGTTTACAGCGGGCCGGATTGGTGCATCGCAAAACCACCAGAGTGCAGCAGCCAGGGAGAATCAAGTCAAAGGGGCCCTCCGCGGGGCTGCCCCTCACAACTCCCTCTGACCGCCACAGGGCTAGCAGACTCCCCAAACCATCCTACTCCTCTTTCTTCCTCCTCTTCCTCCACTGACGGACATTTCTATCATCTCACTGAAGAGCGCGGCTTTGCTCCCGTGGGCTTTGATGCTGGTGTGGGACATTTTTGAATCTCTCTCCTGTACCGCTTTTTTTTTTTTTTTTTTTTTTTTTGGGTGGGGTTTGATGGGTTTTGGGGTTTTATTTTTTTGGGGGGGGGGGTTTTTTGGTTTTTCTTATAGGGGAGGGGTGTGGGGGTTGTGTTAGGGTAGGGGGTGGTTTTTTGATGTTTTTTTTTGGGGGGAGGGGTGGTATTATTTGATTAATAGAGACTGAAGTGTAGTAACATGTTTTTCTGCTCAGGATGATAAAAGAGTGATAGGGGTGAAGTGTAGGGTGCACACATACCTGTAAAATTATGGTTTTTATGCCTCACGTATGGGTGTGATTTACACACGACACCGGTGTTAGCTTTTCTATTCTTATTTGTTCGCACCTGAAATGTGTGTGTGTGTGTGTATAAATAATGAAATTGATATTGTCAGCTGAAATATGGTTAAAAGTCTTCTTCTGCATAAGTGAAGATGGTTTGGGGGGTTTTTGGTTTGGGGTTGTTTTTTGTTGAGGGGGGGGGGGGGGTGGTTGTTGTTTTGTGTTGTTGGGGGTGGGGTTGGGTGGGGGGGGGGGGGGGGGGGTTTAATTGTCAGGGAGATTAATAGTGTTGCAAGTCAGTGTGTGAATTTGATGCTAAATCAACAGTGTCTTAACATTAGACTGTATTATATATCGCTCTCTCTTTCTTTCTCTTGAAATAATGCAAACTTGTACTCTAGTTTTTTTTCAGTTCCGATGCTTGTTACTGGAAGAGATATTGGACAAGATGTAATCCTTTCTTTCTTTCGTTGTTGTGTGTGTTTTTATTGACAGTCAAGTCATATTTCTCTCCTGTCAGAGCTGGTTGAAAGTGCTTTGTCAGGGGGAAAAAGACCCCAAAAAATGTGTGTGTGTGTGTGTGTGTGTGTGTGACTTTCTTCAGTTTAACGTCTGTTCACTCGAAGTGATATATTTGTGTGTGTGTGTGTGTGTGCGTGTGTGCTCATGCATATGTGTGTGTGTGTGTGTGTGCATGTGTGTGTGTGTGTGTGCACATTGGTTGTAGTTGAAAAAGCTGCTTTTGTATTGTAGTGTGTTTTATGTTATCATCAATATTTATTTCATCATTGCATCGCTCATTTTCACAGTACTATTGAGGCTTTTTTTTTTTCTCCCAAAACTTTGCCATGTTTTCAAGGGCACTTGGTTTTGACTTCTTTTATTAATTAAAGTTCGAGAATGAAGTAATTAAAAGATTATAGAGTGTATGACAATCTGATTCTTTCAGAAATAAAAAAAAATGTCAGAGCTTGATTGTTGCTTTTCAGTTGTTGTGTATATGTAGAGTACAAATACTTTTTGTATTGTGTGTTTCTTGCTAGGGTCTTGCTTAATTAGATTTTTCTTTTTTCTTTTTTTTTTGTTGTTGTTGCTGATCGACTCTTGTGTTTTGCAATGATTGATTGTCAAGCAAGTCAAGGCCCTAATCTAGTCTGTAACTTTTAGCATAATACAGACAAAGCTATACTTAACTGTGCCATCATCAAAAGCGAATCTGTTTCATCAGAGAAAAAAGTGTCGGTAGGAAGACCCAGTCAAATTAACATGCGTTTCTATATGTTTAACATTTCGTTGGCAATTTTACCTCTACCACCTATATATACCTGACCAGTCAGAGTCAGCAGGTTCAGTGTTGGGCATTCCTTACCATAACATTGCTACCCCCCCCTCCCTGCTGCTCTGTCTGGACGTCTGTGGGGTAACTTTCTGATTATACATTCAGGCCGCGGATGTGAGTTTCTATCTTCATGTATGGGATTGGAGGTTTGCCTTCTGCTGTGTGTGTGTACAAAAGCTACTTTTCTGCATGCATGCCAGTTATGCTATGTGTAATGCCTGGTGTCTTGATGTGTTGTATGATATGTGTATATATATTCGGAGCATTTGAAAGCATGGATGTTTTTTCTTGGTTGGTATGACATCTGGGCTGGCTACACTCCCTCAGAAGAATGCATTGGCACTGTGCAAACACTCCTTTTCCTCCTCTTTTCCTGTCTGTATATAATATATTAAATACAATGTGTATTATCCCAAAGAATAGAGACAAAATGGATGCTGTTGTCTGTCTTAGAGCTAAGAGTATCTGGGTTTTTTTTAGGGGGGGGGGGGGGCGCGTTAAAGCAGTGAATTAAGAGATGAAACAAAAACACATTTGAAAACTACAAAAAAATCTAGCAATCTACATGCTTAAAGTTGCACAATGCAAAATGTATGTGCCCACAATTCAAAGATCTGAACACAACAAAGATCTGGCATACAATGCAAAGACTTGAGCACAAATGCAAAGTTCTGTGCACAGGGCAAAGACCTGTGCACAAGGCAAAGATCCATACACAGCACAAAGCAATGTATATATATATATACACTAATACATACAAGATAAAAACAGACAGTGTGCTGCTGCTGCGGCCACCTTCTTTCCCTAGGTGCAGGTTATCAGAGGTGATAATTTGTGTGAGACATGTCAAGACTGGAGTAGATCTACGATTCTGACCCTCTACTGATGGCACTGGCCTGTCATGACAGAACTCTATTGCCTGACCCAAACAACTCTGGCTCACAACTGGCAACCCAGGAGTAAACTGCTTTATTTTCTTTTCCTTCCCCCAAAAAAATCTGTTGGCATTCACAAGATGTGTATCCAGATCACCTATCTTGTTTAACCCTCTTGCTTTCGATTCTCTCAACACAAACTGCCCCTAGATTTCGCATTCCATCATGAAATCAGGTCAGGCATACATGCTCGCTGCTCCCTTTTTCTTCATCTAAGTACATACCAGCAGCTATAATTACTTCCAGACTCTCAGCAGGCTTTGTACTGCTAGCCTGATAGAGCTTTGACATGTGGTGGCAATTATTGATGGTCCAGCGTGATGGAAACTACTGTGTGTAATTAAATCCCAGGGATTCAAGGGGGGATAATTATTCAATCCTGGTTTGGGACTAAGAGGGTTAAGGGGTAGGAGGACTGTTTTACACAGATTCAAACCCTGAACCTCTCACTCTCCAGATGAGTGTGTTCTCTCAAGACAGGTGGGGAATGTCTACATCACTGAAACAGTTAATGTCCTCATTTTCCTCTTTTAACTCTGAGCATCTTTGGGCCATTGCACTGGGGACCTCTTCATTGAATTCTTCCATTTTTTATGTCAGTTTTGTGCCAAGAGTGTTTTGCCAGTATAATCAATGTAATATAGATCTGCTCTTTCAATCTTTTTTGTTGATTTGATTTTTTTTTCAACTACCTGGCTAACCCTCTGGTCTATCATATCTATCTATCTATCTATCATATCTATCTATCTAGTCTCTCTATCTATCTATCTCTTTTTATCTATCTATCTATCTATCTATCTATCTAATCATCTATATTTGTAATCAGACTTGTGTGAAAGTTACAGAGGAGGACTTCTCGTCTGCAATAGTCAGATAGATGATAATGAAAAGATGGACATGTATAGACCACAACCATAGAAGCTGTTCTGTGGGCTGACAGGTATGTGGTGAATATATGCAATTTTGGATGGGTGTTGTTTGTTTTGTTGGGAGTTTGTTTGGTATGAAAAGGCAATTTGTATCCTACATGGTCCCAGATTTTAGTTTGAACTTGTACTCAATGTTGGGGGACATTTTCATGTATCTATAGATTCTGTTTGATATTATGTACAGCTGATGATGGTTATTTATTTTGCTTTCTTTGCGCTGGCATTCATATGTGATGAGATATACCAGGTACTTCACTTCTTCACCATGAAACATAAGATCTGCTTTGCAGAAACTCAGATAACATGTCATCTGTTATAAGTGACCATAAAAAAACAAAAAACACACACAGCAGCAACCTTCTGAAAAGGCACATGGCTCTTTTATAAGAAAAAAAAATTCTGATTTGTCGCTCTGTGTCAACTTTCCAACTTGGAAAACCCATTTTTGGACCTTTGTTTTATCAACCTTTCGAAAGGGCCCCTTCAACATCATTTTGCCTGAACTGGTACAGAATGCTTGATGTATCACATTGAGGATAAAGTAAGTTACTCACATGTGCCTATGTTGAATGAATGAGGCTCTGTTGGGGATATCACCTTCCTCAGTTACAAAAGCAAACAAGCAGAAAAAAAGATTTGTTATTTTTTACAAATCTTTGTGTATGGGTTTTTTTTTTTTGTTGTGTGACATATAAAATGCACATACCAGCACTGTTACTTTGAGACAGCCATAAGAGAGAAAGGTGAAATCTCGTCATTTTTGTCTTTGTTGTTTTGGTACCATACATCTCTTATATACCATGGTGGTTTTGATTTTGTACTCTTTCTGTCAGGGGAAAATACCTTACCAAAGAACTGGGGGGGGGGTGGGGGGGAGGTGAGGGGTTGGGTTTTGTGGGTGGGTTGTTTTTTTTTTTGGGGGGGGGGGTTTTTGGGAGGTGAGGGGAGGTATGTTGGGTTTTATTTTTTTTTTTTTTTTCACTGAAGATGAAGACGTGATCAGGTGATGAAAGCAAGTCGTTCTCGTTGTAGCAACGAAAGTGGACCATTGTTTTCACGAATATTCCTAAAAAATTTCACATGTATTGATAACTCTTTTTTTTTTTTTTTTCTTTACTTTCTGCTTCCAACATAATAATGTATTATATTAACGGCCGGCTATAAGAAATGGACATCAAAATCTTGAATCAGGAGGGTTGCATTTTTTAAAACAACAAAATGTAGTCAGACCAATTGTGCATATTATCTGATGGAAGAGTATTGCTTTTGTTCACAATGAAAACAACGGTTGGTGTGCTTATCACTGATTTATCTCCTGATTAGGGCAAGCCAATGTACAGATGTAAAATAACGGCTGAAAAGCTGTACTTGTATTCATGAGCTTATCACTGTTGATTTCTGATAAGGGCAAGCCGATGTTTGTCTATCTAATCTCTAAGTGCAGATGTACAGATGCTAAAATAACAGTTGAAAGAGCTGTAGCTTGTATTCATGAGCTTATTACTGATGATCTTTTGATTAGGGCAAGCCAATGTCTATCCACTATCTATCTTGTACAATTAAAATAATGGTAAAGACTAGTTATTGATGACTATCATGATAATCTGATAGGCAACTGATGTCTATCTATCTATCATGTACATATAATACTGTTAAAGAGCTGTATCATTGTCATGAGCTCATCACTGATGATCCTCTGATTCAGGCCTGGCCTTGCAGTGCTGTGAGGATGTAGACTAATGCCATGCTTTTGTTCGTCTTCAGTTTATTAACCCTCTTGCATTCGAATTCTCTGAACACAAACTGCCCCTAGATTTCGCATTCCATCACGAAATCAGCTCAGGCACACATGCTCACTTGCCTTTTCCTCCTTCTAAGTACATACCAGCAGCTATAATTAACTTCCAGACTCTCACAGCTTTGTACCTCTAGCCTGATAGAGCTTTGACATGTGAGTAGCAATTAGTGAAGGTCAACGCGTGATGGAAATGTACTGTGTGTAAATCCCGGTTCGGGACTCAAGGGGGTGGGGGGGGGGAATTATTCAATCCTGGCAAATCCCGGTTCGTGACTAAGAGGGTTAAACACATGGCCAAAAGTAAAATAATGCCTGAAAGAGCTACAGCTTGTATGAGTTCGTTAAAAGAAATATTTTTTTAATATCAGCAGTAGCTGAATGTGAGCATTTCCCTATCCACAGTATTTTGTTGTATAATTATCATTTCAGGAATTGATGATGTTGGCTTTGATTTTTTTTTTTTTTTTGGGACTTGACTGGGATGTGGTTATGATGTATAATTAATAGACATTTGTATTCGTTTTTTTTTATGAATGATATGCAAGACCATCCTTTAAAAAGAGTGTCCGATCACCTCCATGGTTTTGTTGCTCAGAGATTTCGTGTGATTATTTTTTTGTGCAGTGTGGCCATGACATAGATGTGTGTGATTTCCCTCTCTCAGAAAAAAAGAATGAGGCACACGTTTTGTTTGGATACACTTGGGCCTGGGAACAAAAAGGTCTTCAGCTTTTGGCAATAAAAAGAAGAAAAGAAAAAAAAAAAAAGGATGACAATCGTCAACTGTTTGTTTGGTTGGTTTATTCTGTCTGTTTTCAGTGGTTTGTGTTTTTTATGATGCTGTGAACTTGTTCTGTGTTTGTGTGTGGGTTTTGTGGTTTTTTTTCTCTGGCTTGAAAATGTTTGGTTTTGTTATTATTAGTTCTGGATGTGTTGTTTTGTAGTCTCTCTGGTCATTGTTTTGTTTTTATTGGTTTATGTTTCGATGGTCGTTTTTTTTTGTGTGTGTGTGTGTTTGTTTTGTTTCTTTTGCGTTGTTTGTTTGGGAGGGTGTAATTAATAGCTTTGAAAGGTAGGGGAGTTTGTGTGTGTGGTGTGATTAGGTTTTTTTTTTTTTCCGGGGGGGGGGGGGGGGGGGGTTGCTAGTTGTTTTTTTAATGAATTTTTAGGGTAGGGGGTGGGGGGTGACGTGTGTCAGTCATTGTTATGTTTGGCATATTCTTGGTTGTTTAATGTTGTTGTTTATTCTTTGAATCCTATGTCTCTTGTCATTTACTTCTTTTCAATCTCTTGA
>CM060341.1:10644685-10664685 GCA_030674155.1 Stramonita haemastoma | reverse complement strand
CTGCTGTTAAGCACCTGACAAGTCAGGCCCAGCGCATCCAACTTCAGCACAAGAGAGAGACAGAAAATTGTTATCTTTAAAGTCTTCCTGGAAGAAAAAATACAAACAAAAAGAAACAGGAGAATAGACCAAAAAGGTAGGAAAATAAACAGAAAAAAGGGTGACAAGAAGAAATGGATCAACGCAGACATCAAAACAAAAAAAAAACAGAAAAGAGAGAATTCCTAGCACAGAAAAAAAGAACTGGATCAACACAGAAAACAAAACAATAAAAAAAAAAAAAAGAGATAGAAAAGAGGGAATTCATAGCACAAAAAAAAGAACTGGATCAACACAGAAACCAATTAAAAAATAATTAAATAAATAAATAAATAAGGGGGAATTCCTAGCACAGAAAAAAGAACTGGATCAACACAAAAACCAAAAAAGATATAAAAGAGGGAATTCATAGCACAGAATTAAAAAAACTGGATCAAAGCAAAAACAAAAACAAAGAAAAAAAATACAAAAGAGGGAATTCCTAGCACAGAAAAAACAAAACTGGATCAACACACACAAAAAACAACAACAAATAGAAAACAGGGAATTCATTGTACAGAAAAAAGAAACAGGATCAACGCAAAAACAAAAACAAAAACAAAAAAAAAAGAGGGAATTCATATCACAAAAAAAAGAAACCGGATCAACACAGAAACCAAAAAAAAACCCACAAAAAAGATAGAAAAGAAGGAAATTCCTAACACAAACTTTCCAGAAAGTTGGAGATGCTATTCAAAAACTGACAAGCCCCCCCTCCAGGAACATCCCCACAGAGGGAGTGGGAGGAGGGGGGAAGATGGAATTCTAACAGAGCGAAGCGTGGTTGTTTGTCCACAGGGCACCCTGGGGCACCCCCACGGGGAGGAGGGAGGGGGAGGAGGGGGGGAGGGAGAGAAGATGGAATTCTAACAGAGCGAAGCGTGGTTGTTTGTCCACAGGGCACCCTGGGGAATCCCCATGGGAGGAGGGAGGGGGAGGAGGGAGGGGGAGGGAGAGAAGATGGAATTCTAACAGAGTGAAGCGTGGTTGGTTGTCCACACGGCACCCTGGGGCAACCCCACGGGGAGGAGGGAGGGGGAGGAGGAGGGAGAGAAGATGGTATTCTAACAGAGCGAAGCGTGGTTGTTTGTCCACAGAGCACCTTCACTGAGACAGGTATTCCTTGACAGCGGTACAGAGTGTGGTGAACAGACCCACCAGCACATCCTCCGTGTAGAAGCAGAAGCTGAACCGGCCGCAGTGTCCATGTTTGCCTTCGATCGATGAACTGCACATAGAGAGAGAGAGAGAGAAAGTGGACGCACCTCCTGTTATTATTAATTTTATTATTTTATTTTTTGATGAACTACACACACACACACACACACACACACACACACACACACACACACACACACACACACAGAATGAGGACAAACCTCCTGTTATTATTATTTTATTATTTTATTTTTTGATGAACTGCACACACACACAGAGAAAGTGGACACACCTCCTGTTATTATTATTTTATTATTTTATTTTTTGATGAACTGCACACACACACAGAGAAAGTGGACACACCTCCTGTTATTATTATTTTATTATTTTATTTTTTGATGAACTGCACACACACACACACACACACAGAAAGTGGACACACCTCCTGTTATTATTATTTTATTATTTTATTTTTTGATGAACTGCACACACACACAGAGAAAGTGGACACACCTCCTGTTATTATTATTTTATTTTTTTATTTTTTGATGAACTGCACACACACACACACACACACACAGAAAGTGGACACACCTGTTATTATTATTTTATTATTTTATTTTTTGATGAACTGCACACACACACAGAGAAAGTGGACACACCTCCTGTTATTATTATTTTATTATTTTATTTTTTGATGAACTGCACACACACCACACACACACACACAGAAAGTGGACACACCTGTTATTATTATTTTATTATTCTATTTTTTGATGAACTGCACACACACACAGAGAAAGTGGACACACCTCCTGTTATTATTATTTTATTATTTTATTTTTTGATGAACTGCACACACACACAGAGAAAGTAGACACACCTCCTGTTATTATTATTTTATTATTTTATTTTTTGATGAACTGCACACACACACAGAGAAAGTGGACACCTCCTGTTCTTTTTTTTTTTTTAATAAATTTTATCTATGTTTTTTTATATTGAGGATTTATTTATTTATTTATTTATTTATTTATTCTTTTATATCAAGGATTCAATTATTTATTCATTCTTTTATATCGAGGATTCATTTATTTATCTATTCTTTTATATCAAAAAAACAAAAACAAAACAAAAAAATGTCTTTTATGTTGAGGATTTATTCATTTATTTATTCTTTTATATCGAGGATTTAGCTAGTTAGTTATTCTTTTATATCAAGGATTTATTCAAATACTTATTTGTTCTTTTATGTCAACGATTCATTTATCTATTCTTTTATATCAAGGATTTATTTATCTATTCTTTTATATCGAGGATTCATTTATTTATTTATTCTTTTATATCGAGGATTGATTTATTTATTGTTTTATGTCGAGGATTTATTTATTTTATTTATTCTTTTATATTGAGGATTTCTTTATTCATTTATTTATTCTTTTATATCGAGGATTTATTTATTTATTCTTCCTTTTATATCGAGGATTTATTTATTTATTTATTCTTTATATCGAGGATTCATTTACTTATTTATTCTTTTATATCGAGGATTCATTTACTTATTTATTCTTTTATATCGAGGATTCATTTACTTATTTATTCTTTTATATCGAGGATTTATTTATTTATTTATTCCATTATATTGAGGAATCATATAGTTAGTTATTCTTTTATATCAATGATTCATTTATTTATTTATTATTTTATATCGAAGATGGGGGTGCCATATCTAAGAGGTCAGAGCGTTCGCTTTTTTTTTTTTTTCTTTTTTTTTACTTTATTCTTATATGTTGAGGATAATGGAATAAGCACTTGTGTGCTTTTTTCTTACATCCAGTCCCCATGTGTATGCAATTTTGTAAATCTCATCACCTGTTCCCAATGGCACACAATGGCCTATACTTACAAAAAGCGGAACACGATGTAACATGTGCGCAAGATGTTCTGCGTGCATTCGCACATGGAGCCTCGGTTTATAGTCTCATCCAAAGGACTTGTAGGGAGAGTGAAAATATTGTCATCTGTTCCCACCCGCACACGATGGCCTACTCTTACAAAAAGCGGAACAGGATTTAATGTGTGCACCAGATGTTCTGCATGCATTCTCACACGGGACCTTGGTTTACAGTCTCATCCGAAAGACTTTTGGGGAGAGTGGAGTCAGCACTGATGTTAACTCCAGGGGAAAAATTCCCCTCTAACGGGAATCGAACTCGGGTCGTCAAATTGCCAGCGCAATGTTCTGACCACAAGGCTATCCCCTCCCGCTGCTAATTAATCCAGCCCAGCCCAGATGGGGGCCAGCTGGTGCTATCTGTAGCAGGAACAAACTGACCACACTTGAGACTAAGGCTACTGGGTAGAAGGAAGGGACGCGCTAAATTTAGCACTCTTGACTGAGTGATGTTGGATTTGTGCGCTGCGAAAAGAAAGATCTATACCACTGACAATCTGTGTGTGGAGATTGATTGATTTGATTGATTGATTGATTTATTCTTTCATATCGAGGATAATGGAATAAGCGCTCTTGTGCTTTTTTACATTCAGTCCCCGTGAGTATGCATTTTGTAAATATCATCTGTTCCCAACAGCACACAATGGCCTACTCTTACGAAAAGCGGAACAGGATTTAACGTGGAGAGACAGGGAGGGACCACTCACCACAGGCCTGGCAGGAAAAAGAGGCGGTATTTTTTCATCATCCAGTTCACCATGTCCATAGTGTCGGTGCCTTCGGAAACTTGATCCAGATGAAAAACCCCCCTGAAGAACAAACAGTTCTGTAGTTGTTGGGGGTTTTTTTTGGGGGGGGTTGGTTTGGTTGTTGTCTGAGAAACATCTCTGTCTGTGTGTGTGTGTTCTCTCTTTTTTTTTCGTTCTCTCACACACACACACACACATTTACCACACACACAAAACCCACACACACACACACACATTTACACACCACCCCCTGCAGTCAAATAATCAGGTAAAATCAGACGAATACGTAAATCTCACCATTGGTGAACCTCAAAGCTCTAAACTAGAAACAAACAAAAAACAAAAAGCCCTACACTTTGTAGAAATAAGCCAGCTATGGTTGATAGTATGGATGACATGAAGATATCAGCATGCACCCTTCTGCCTACAGAGAGATGAGCTCCGCCAGCAGGTTCAAGCAGCCTGTGACACACTGCCTGAAAAAGTCAGTGCAGTGCCCCAGCAACTGCTGAAGAAGTTATGGGAGAAGTCGCTCAGACAATATCAGTTACCTCCTCTCCTCTCTGGTTGAACGCTTAGACAACAACTATCGTCGTCTGTCTTATGACTGAAAATGAGTTGTGCTATTGTTATGCGTTTGGCAAGTCAGAAGGCCCAGCAGCTCACCTGAATTTGATGTGGGACAGAACTGTAATCTTTTAAGTACTTAAGGGAAAAAAAGGTCAGAAGAATGGACCAAGAAGGCAGAAAATGGACCAGAAAAAGGTGACTTCCCCTCAGGGGGAAAAAAAAGGAACAAGGCAGAAACAAAGAGAGGCTCATGGACAGAAAAGAGGGAATTCCTAGCACGGAATTTCCATAAGGTGGGGATGCGTGTGTGCGTGCGTGCGTGCATGCATGTGTGTGTGCGCATGCGTGTACATTCAAATTTGCTAAACTATAAATTGATATTGATTGCTTGTGTGTTGTATAGGTCGAATGCAAGCGCTTTGATTTGTTTTTACAAGATATAAGCTATATAAATTCAATGTATTATTATTATTATTATATTACTATTATATTATTATTATTATACTGACAGAACCCCCCGCATCCCCAAGAGATTACCTGAGGCTCCAGAAACGTTGCTCCCTGGGGTAAGTTCTCCCTCAGCACTTTGCACACTGCGTCTCTTCGTTTCTGAAAAAAAAAAAAGGTAAAAGGTAAAGGTCTCCCATAACCTAGTCTGTCGTAGGGGGTGAGGCGTCAGAGACCTCAGCTTCTCTAGGGGCCAGCATGTTGAGGGCAGTGCCCATCTCCTCTCCCTCACTGCTTTACCTTCCCTGGCCCTAAAGAGGGCAGGTACCCATTGACAGCTGGGTGAACTGGGGGGGGACTGTACTGAAGCCAAGGCGCGCAAACGGTCTTCCATCCAACTGGTAACTGCGCTCGACACTGCTTAACTTGACTGAGGGAAAGCAAGCGCTCTGACCACTAAGCTATCCCGTCCCCATTTTAGATCTATAGATGACATTATTAACTGAGGCTCCATGTGCAAACACAAGCGTAACATCTTGCGCACATGTTAAAGCCTGTTCTGCCTTTTGAATGAGTAGGTGACTCATGCCGTAAGAACAGACCAAAAAATTAAAAAAATTTTAAAAAAACATGCACTTTGGTGTCATGTTTAGACATACCTGATGCCAGACTGCAGCTCTACCTTAACAGTGGGAAAAAAAACACCCCTACCCAAAAACGGTCGCATATGCAAAAATCTCACCACTGAGCTCTAGCCGAGAATGAAAGAAATCAAAATCTACTACTGACTTTACAACGACTCAAAAAAATAACATAAATACAACCAAATACAAAAAAAATCAGAAAGCAATTCAGATAAAAGAAGAAAGAAGAATAAATGTAAAAAAAAAAAAAAAAAAAAACGAAGTGACACAGACAATTTCTCTCACCTTAAGATTTTCCTGACGTTCTTCAAATAAAAGAAGAAGAAAATATGTTAAAAAACAAACAAAAAACCCAAACTGACAATGTCTCTCACCTTACAGATTTTCCTGGCATTGTCCAGACAAAAGAAGAAAGAAGTAAAAATGTAAAAAGAAAAAAAAAGAAAACAAAAAAGGAAAGAACTCAAAATGACACAATGCCTCTCACCTTATAGATTTTTCTGACATTGTTCAGATAAAAGAAGACGAAAAAATGTAAAAAAAAAAAAAAAAAAAAAAAAAAAAAACAACCAAAAACCTTAGAAATAAAAAAACCCAAAACAACAATTTCTCTCACATAAAAGAAGAAAAACGAAAAAATTTTAAAAAATAAATAAATCACCCAAAACAACAATTTCTCTCACCTTATAGATTTTCCTGACGTTGTTCAGATAAAAGAGGAAAGTCAACAAAAATGTTTTTAAAAAAAAAAAAAAAATCTCTCTCACATAAAAGATGAAAAAATGTAAAAAAACAAAAAAAACAAAAACAAAAAAACCACACACCAAAAACCCAAAACGCAATGTCTCTGACCTTAAAGATTTTCCTGACGTTGTTCAGATAAAAGAAGAAAGAAGAAAAAATGCAAAAACCCCTAAAATAACACAGACAATGTCTCTGACCTTATAGATTTTCCTGACGTTGTTCAGATAAAAGATGAAGGAAGAAAAAAACATTAAAAAAAAAAAACCCACCCCAAAACAACAATTTGTCTGACCTTATATATTTCCCTGACGTTGTGGAGGTGCTGTGTCTGAAGGCCCAGCTTCAGGGCGGTGGCGGCCACTTTGGAGATGTAGTGATTGGGGCTGCCTCCACTGAGGATGAAGAAACTGCACACATGAGGGATGGCACTCAGTTAACTGCCCAAGGTGATGTATTGAGTAAAATCGGTCTAATGAGTTAGCTGCCCGGTTATGTACTGAGAAAAATTGGTCTATTGAGTTAGCTGCCCACAGTGATGGCTCTGGGTTAAAGTGATCTTTACGTATTTATTTATTTATTTATTTATTCATTCTTTCATATCGAGGATAATGGAATAGGCATTCATGTGCTTTTATACATCCAGTCTCTGTGTGTATGCAGTTTTGTAAATGTCATCTGATCCACTGACTTAGCTGCCCAAAGGGATGGCACTGAGTGAGACAATAAACCAAGGTCCAGTGTGTTACACATCATTACTTAGCGCACATAAAAGAACCCACAGCAACAAGCGGGTTTTCCCTGGCAAAATTCTGTAGAAAAAAGCCATTCTGGTAGGGAAACAAAAGCAGTTGCAGACAGGGAAAAAAAATAATGGGTAGACGCTGCACTTGTGGTGACGCGCTCTCCCCGGGGGGAGCAGCCCAAATTTCATGCAGAGAAATCTGCTGTGACATAAAGTGGTATAAAATGAAAAGCTCGGTCACCAGATTTTTAAAACACTAGATAGGTGTCCCATAACCTACGTAGTTGTAGGGGAGTGAGTTATCAAAGACCTCAGCTTCTCTAGGGGCCAGCATATTGAGAGCGGCGCCCATCTCCTCTCCCTTGCTGCCTTACCTTCCCTGACCCTAAAGAGGGCAGGTACCCACTAACAGCTGGGAGGACTGGGGGAACTGTACTGAAGCCAAGGTGCACAAACAGTCACCCATCCAACTGGTAACCACGCTCAATGTTGCTTAGCCTTAGCTTGGGGAAAGTGAGTGCTCTGACCACTGAGTTGTCCTGTCCCCATAAAGCACAAGATAAAAGTCCACAAATCATTGACAGCAAAGCTGTAAGCATACACAAACAAATGCCCTGTACCAAATAAACAAGACTGTCGAGATGATAAAAAACAACAACAAAAAAAGGGATATCTGCCACATTTTCCACTTACAAAGACGACAATAATGTGGAGATCACGAAAATATTTGAAATTAAGTTAAGTGGGGGGGGGGGGGGGGGGGGTGTGTGTTGCACTGTCTTTTTTTTTTTTTGCTCCTTGGCTACAGCTCCAAGGTTCACCAATGGTGACATTTTGCATGTGCAACCATTTTTACCCACCACGAAGGCAGCCATATTCCGACCAGGGATTCATACTGGGTGTATTCATGTTTCCATAACCCACCGTGACATAAACTTGAGGATCTTTAACATGCATATTCAATCTTCTACACATCTATATGCATGAAGAGAATTACAACACTGGCATGCCTGCACTTAAAAAAATGTCCTGGAAAACTGTAAACATCCCCAATCTTTAATTCTCCAGATGTTGCCGAGATTCGAACCCACAACTTCATGGACCCGTGGGATTGAAATCAAACATTTGAACCACTCAGCGATAGTGTCTGTCGCACTATCTCCTGTGACAAACGCTACAGCCGAGTGGTTAATAATAATAATATTAATAATAATAATAATAATAATAATAATAATAATAATAATGATGATGATGATGATGATGATGATAATAATAATATTAATAATAATAATAATAATAATAATAATAATAATAATAATAATAATAATAATGATAATAATAATACATGGAATTTATATAGCGCTAAATCTTGTAATGTAAACAAATCAAAGCGCTTGCATTCAAATCAGTCGCATGCATGCAACCATTCACAAATGAATTAACAAATTATATTTTTACACAAACTCAAACACACACACACACACACACACACACACACACACACACACACACACACACACACACACACACATAACGCATAGAGATGGAGATGGAGGAGACTGAATGAAAATAGGGGCATATGTGAGGTGTGATGATGGAGGAAGATCCTAGGTAGGGAATAAGTGTGTCTTTAGATTGGATTTGAAAGTGTCAAACAAAGGGATTTGGTGAAGGGAGAGAAAGAGGTCATTCCAGATAGATGGACCAGAAATAGTAAAAGAACGACGGCCGACACTGGACGGTTTGAACCTTGGTATTTTTAAGCACATAGTATCTGCAGCAGAATGGAGGGATCGAGAAGGGGTGTACAGTTGGAGACAGTCACTTTGTCCCCCAAGCTTTGAACCCTCACACACGACACGACAGAAGCCGCAGTGGTCACCTTTCATGCAGTCGCCTTATGATGTGTTCAGGGCCCTCAACCCAGCCCAGCCTCAATCCAGGGGCCAGAATTTTGGAGAAGGATCCACTAGACAGGACATGACCTTTGTAATCCGGGTCAGAGGGGTCATCGTAAGCCAGCAGCCGTTTGGGTGGGTGGGAGTCCCTGTTCGAACAGTTATTAGTTGTTTTTTGGTTCACAGGTTAAAAAAATGTCTGTATTACTGAAATTCTCATGGTAAAATCTGTTCTCCCTGTTCAGATTATTCAAAGTTCACAAGCATTATATATATATATACAAAAGATTTTAAATCTCTGTCCAAATTCCCACACAAAACTTGTTTTTAGATGTTTCTCCTAATCCGGGGGCGGGATAGCTCAGCGGTCAGAGCGCTCGCTTTCCCCAAGTCAAGTTAAGCAGCGTCGAGCGTGGTTACCAGTTAGATTGGTGACCGTTTGCACGCCTTGGCTTCAGTACAGTCACCCCAGTTCACCCAGCTTTACATGGGTACCTGCCTCTTTTGGGTCAAGGAAGGTAAAGCAGCAAGGGAGAGGAGATGGGCGTCGCCCTCAATATGCTGGCCCCTAGAGAGGCTGAGGTCTCTGACGCCTCGCTCCCCCTACGACCACCTAGGTTATGGGACACCTTTACCTTTTACCTTTACCTCCTAATCCCACAGCAAGAAACTTTCTCCCTTGACCGCATTCCCAAAGTTGACTAAGTCAACATTTTCAAAGTAAAAACAGTAACAACTTTCTCTTTCTCACAGCGCATTAACACCTGCAGAACTGACCTGTACTATATAACACCTGCAGAACTGACCTATACTATATGTGACGCTCCACCATGAAATGAGTCGCTTAGCACATAACCCATTTTTCCATTAGGAGCCATTAAGGGCAAGTGGGGTCAAGTTGGCAATTTTGAGATTTTGATTGATTATAAAAGTATAGCCATTATTCTACCTCATGATGAAATATCAAATCATGATTTTGTCTCCTTTTGCCTTAAAACGTGTTTTTAAAATACCCAAGCCCTCATTCTGACCACCTATTAGGATGCCAAAGTTGTCAATTTCTCATTTTGTCATTTCCTGCAGTTTATCATTTCAACTTGTAAAAACTTTTTACAGAATTGTCCGATTTTCAATCTGTTTTTTGTATTGTACAGCCATTTTATTGCAGTTTGATAACATGTCGATAACTAAAAATTGACCTCTTGTGCAATGCGACTCATTATGTGGTGGAGCGTCACATATAACACCTGCACAACTGACCTCTACTAAACACCTGCAGAACTGACCTACACTATAACACCTGCAGAACTGACCTACACTATAACACCTGCAAAACTGACCTCTACTATATAACACCTGCAGAACTGACCCGAAGTGAATGAGGTTGTACACGTCTTCAGCTATCACCAGTACATTGTGTTTTCGGGCAAGTTCTACCAGCCTTCTGCATCGACCTGAAATCATATAAAAAGGTAAAAGGTAAAGGTGTCCAATAACCTAGGCGGTCGTAGGGGAGCAAGGCATCAAAGACCTCAGCTTCTTTAGGGGCCAGCATATTGAGGGTGGCGCCCATCTCCTCTCCCTCACTGATTTACCTTCCCTGACCCTAAAGAGGGCAGGGACCAATTACAACTGGGTGAACTGGGGGGACTGTACTGTAGCCAAGGTGCGACAAACAGTCACCCATCCAACTGGTAACCACACTCGATGTTGCTTAACTTGACTGGGAAAAGTAAGTGCTCTGACTACTTAGCTATCCTGCCCATATAAGCAACATTAAAGTTTTCAGGGTGGCTTTTTTTTTTATGAGAACTTGTAAATTTTTTTTGCTTTTGTTTTGATTGTTTTTTTAAATGAGAATTTGTTATGGGGACAAGATAGCTCAGTGGTCACAGTGCTCGCTTTCCCCCAGTCAAATTAAGCAGCGTCAAGCGTGGTTGCCAATTGGATGGATGACCGTTTGCACACCTTGGATACAGTACAGTCCCCCAGTTCACCCAGCTGTCATTGGGTACCTGCCACCTTTAGGGTCAGGGAAACTAAAGCAGCGAGGGAGAGGAGATGGGTGCCGCCCTCAACATGCTGGCCCCTAGAGAAGCTGAGGTCTTTGATGCCTCGCTCACCTATGACCACACAGGTTATGGGACACTTTTACCTACCTTTACCTTTTAACTTGTAAATAATCAACAAAGTGGCATTGTTTGTTGTTATGTATTTACTGTGGTTGTTTTGTTACTGATTCCTCAGCTCATCTCCTACATGTGTGTATACATGTTGTTATAGATGATTGTTTCCCAGCTGCAGTACCTTCAGGTTACCCACAATATGCCACACCCTCACCCACAGCACACAAATCCAACTTAACCCTCTTGCATTCAGATTCTCTGAACACAAACTGCCCCTAGATTTCACATTCCATCACGAAATCAGGTCAGGCACACATGCTTGCTGGCTTTTTCCTCCTAAGTACATACCAGCAGCTATAATTACTTCCAGACACTCTACAGGGTTTCTCCTTCTAGCCTGATAGAGGTTTAACATGTGGTAGCAATTAGTGATGGTCACAGCATGATGGAAATCTACTGTGTGTGAATCCTGGCAAATCCCGGTTTGGGACTTAAGGGAGGTAATTACTCAATCCCGGCAAATTCCGGATCAGGACTAAGAGGGTTAAGGTGGGACATGGGAGTCGAATGAAATTTTGTTTACATGCTGATGTTAAAAGTTATTCATATATTGAAAGGGCATCTCTTGTAAAGCATAAAAATCAAAGAACTACTCAGTTTTCTGCACTGTTGCCATAGACACAATCCAATATGGCCGCCAAAACTAAATGTTTCAAACTACTAAGCCTTTTTATCTATAACAAGTAGAAGTAATCTGTTTTTACAGACATGTATTACAACCTGCATTATTTGAATTCACACACGAAGATCTCCATAAATGTATCCAGCAATTTTTTATTATTTTTAAAAAACATGGTTTTGGCCACTTTTGGACCTGTGTCTAACCTTTACTCAGTCAAGGGTCCAGGGCGCAGTGCTAAAATTAGCCTCTTCATTTCACTAAGTCCAAGTGTGGTCAGTTCCTGCGATAATTAGCACCAGATGAGATGGAATGGATAGCAGCTGAGAGTAGCTGCAAGTTTGGGAAACTGACAGCTGACATAATCATAATACTGCAGAATGGACATCCTGTGCCCATCCAAGGGCTTAAACATCACTACCTTGTGGCCAGAGCATAACAATACAAGCAAATCGTCATATAATGAACAAAAGAAAATACTTGTAAGATTTGCTTTTTTTTTTTTTTTTTTTTTTTTTTTTTTTTTTAAAAAGGTAGCAAAATGGATTGGGAAGGCAGAAAATAAAGCGAGAAAGATGACAGAAAGGTAAGGAAAAAGTCAGAAACAAAAAGAGTGACAAAAAAATTAGAGAGATGATAGAAAGGTGAAGAAAAAGTCAGAAACAAAGAGAGTGACCAAAAAAATTAGAAAGATGACAGAAAGGTAAGGAAAAAGTCAGAAACAAAGAGAGTGACCAAAAAAATTAGAAAGATGACAGAAAGGTAAGGAAAAAGTCAGAAACAAAGAGTGACAAAAAAATTAGAGAGATGATAGAAAGGTGAGGAAAAAGTCAGAAACAAAGAGTGACAAAAAAAATTAGAAAGATGACAGAAAGGTGAGGGAAAAGTCAGAAACAAAGAGTGACCAAAAAAATTAGAAAGATGACAGAAAGGTAAGGAAAAAATCAGAAACAAAGAGTGACAAAAAAAATTAGAAAGATGACAGAAAGGTGAGGAAAAAGTCAGAAACAAAGAGTGACAAAAAAAATTAGAAAGATGATAGAAAGGTGAGGAAAAAGTCAGAAACAAAGAGTGACCAAAAAAGTTAGAAAGATGATAGAAAGGTAAGGAAAAAGACCAAAACAAAGAGAGTGACAAAAAAGGAGAAATTTCTAGCACAGAAATTTTAGAAAGTGGGGAAGCTATTTCTACTGAAAGAGACCCCTTGGTATTCACGCTGGGGAAATTATCAACAGGAACCCATGATCTCATTTTTTACTTCTGTTCCCATCTCCTATCTGTCTCTGTCTTCAACATGTAAAATCACCATTTACCCTGCCAAAGTGTATAACCTTTATAAGTGTGTGCACGCTTGCGTGTGCATGCGCGTGTGCGTGCGTGCATATGTGTGTACAATCAAATTTGCCAAAATTATTAATCGTCATTGATTGCTTGTGTGTTATATAGGAGGAATGCAAATGCTTTGATTTGTTTTTGCAAGATACAGCGCTATATAAATTCCATGTAGTAGTAGTAGTAGTAGTAGTAGTAGTAGTAGTAGTAGTAGTAGTAGTAGTAGTAGTAGTAGTAGTAGTAGTATAAATTCCATGCAGTAGTAGTAGTAGTAGTAGTAGTAGTAGTAGTAGTAGTAGTAGGGTATAACTAGGGTTATACTACTACTACTACTACTACTACTACTACTACTACTACTACTACTACTACTACTACTACCACCACTACTACTACCACTACTACTACTACTACCACTACTACTACTACTACTACTACTACTACTACTACTACTACTACTACTATCATCATCATCATCATCATCATCATCATTATTATTATTGTTGTTATAATTATTATTGTTATTGTTATCATCATCATCATCATCATCATCATCATCATCATCATCATCATCATCATCATCATCATCATTATCATTATTATTATCATCTCTAGTGGTAACTTCAAACAACACCAACATCAGACATGGGGGCGGACACTCACTTGGGGAATAGCAGCCCCCAGTTGGGTTGTTGTAGACAGGAATGGTGTAGATCATGGCCCAGAAGGGCTGGTTGGCTTGGTCTCCAGATTTGGGAGCGTGAGCAGTTAAAAGACGATCCAGAGCCTCGGTATCGATCCCGTCATCGTCACAAGGAACTGTCATAAGATTAAGGTAACACTGTCATCAATGTCTTCATATCTTAACTTCCTGTAGCACTGTCAACAGATAAAGGTGACAGTGTCATCAATGTTTCATCATTCTTCCTGTAGCACTGTCATCAGATAAGGTGACAGTGTCATCAATGTCTTCATCATTCTGACTTCCTATAGCACTGTCATCTACTTTTAGTGGGCATCCGTCAAGTTCAACAACAATATATATAATAATATATATATATATATATATATATATATATAAAAATTCAAATGACAGGGTCATATATAAATTGACTAAAATCATAAAAATACGACCAACCTAATTCATATATACATTAAGATATCAGACACATCATCATAACATATTTGCCTAGATCATATTATCATTCAATTCAATTATTATTATTCTTTAACCCTCTTGCATTCAGATTCTCTAACATCAAACTTGCCCCTAGATTTCGCATTCCATCACAAAATCTAGGTCAGGCACACATGCTGGCTGGCCTTTTCCTCCTAAGTACATACCAGCACCTATGATTACTTCCAGACTCTCAGCTGGCTTTTACCTTAGCCTGATAGAGCTTTGGACATGTGGTAGCAATTAGTGATGGTCACAGCGTGATGGAAATATGTGTGTAAATCCCAGCAAATCCGGTTCGGGATTCAGGGGGGGGGCAATTATTCAATCCCGGCAAATCCGGTTCAGGGACTAAGAGGGTTAATGCCTATCATCATCATTACTATATCTCAGTCATAGACAAAGGGTGAGGGTATGGTTGGCAGGGGGTGGGAGGGGAGGGGAGATACAGAGACCTGAGGAACCCACCTGGGACGACCTGCATGTTGAGGTCTGTGTGGATCATGGTGTAGGCCCCGAAATAGGTGGGGTCCTCCATGAAGACAGGACAGGAGAGAGGACAGCAGGATGGTGGTCACCATGTGAAGTGCCTGGGTGGCCCCTGCTGTGACTGCCAGGTGATCGCTGTGTGAACACACACACACGCACGCCGCATACACCACATATATATATATATATTATGTATTATTATATATGTATTATATATGTATATTATATATACAGTGTGTGTGTGTGTGTGTGTGTGTGTGTGTGTGTGTGAGTGTGTGTGTGTGTGTGTGTGTGTGTGTGTGTGTGTGTGTGTGTGTGTGTGTGTGTGTGTTGTGTATGTATGTATGTATGTATGTATGTATGTATGTATGTATGTATATGTGATGTATGTATGTATGTATTTATATGTATGTATGTATGTATGTATGTATGTATGTGTGGTGTGTGTGTGTGTGTGTTTGTTGTTTTATGTATGTATGTATGTATGTATGTATGTATGTATGTATGTATGTTATGTATGTATGTATGTATGGTATGTATGTATTTAGTAATATATGTATGTATGTATGTATCATGTATGTATGTGTATTCTTCTCCTGTAAGACCTCTACTGTAATCAGTTGTGGGATATATGTAAATCACAAGTAAGTTTACATATACATACATATATATATATTATGTTTTTAAACTACCACAACAAACAACAAACACACAAACAACAACACATCATCATCACATCTCACACGGGGACGATGTAAAAGCACATGATGTTTTGTTATCTCATAAAGAATAAAATAAAACATAATAAAAATAAATAACACAACACACACACACACACACACACACACACACACACACACACACACACACACACACACAAAAAACAACACAAAACACACACACACACCACACCACACCACACCACACCACACCACACCACACCACACACACACACACACACACACACACACACACAATGATATTGTAGCATTTATCTTGCTAACGTTTTACTTGCTTCTATTTGTCATATTTTTGTATGTATAGTTCAAGCAGTTTCTAATGGTTAGACCTGCTTTATTTTCTATTATCCTCCATTCACCTGTCCACACAAACACACAACATTCATTTTTATCTGTTTTCCTTCCCAATCACTTGTCTTAAAATCGCCTTTTAGAGGGTAGACGTTAAAACACACACACACAGACACACACGACACAGACACACACACACAGACACACACACAACACACACACACACACCACACACAGAGTCTGAAGCCATTGAGAGTGGTGTCATTTACTTTTTACGAGTATGTTGAAGATTGTTACAGCAGCAGTAAAACATTGAATGGGGCAAAAAATATATTAAATATATTGTTTTAAGGACAGAAACAGGGTTAATAACTGTCCCTCATAAAACAATGATCTGATTCAATGGCAAGCTGCTGTGTGGCATATATACATGTACATGTGTACAATGTGTGTTTATTTTATTTATTTTTTTTATATTCTTTTATATCGAGGATAACAGAATAAGCAATCATGTGCTTTTTTCATCGGTCCCTGTGTGTATGCAGTTTTGTAAATCTTGTCATCTGTTCCCACCGGCACACGATGGCCTACTCTTACGAAAAGCGGAACAGGATTTAACGTGTGCGCAAGATTTCTGCGTGCGTTTGCACACGGGGCCTCGGTTTAAAGTCTCATCCAAAGGACTTTTGGGGAGAGTGGAGTCAGCACTGATGTTAACTCCAGGAGCAAAATCTCCTCGACGGACTCGAAACCCGGGTCGTCAAATTACCAGCGCAATGTTCTGACCACTAGGCTATCCGTCCCCAGTTACCGATGTGTGTGTGTGTGTGTGTGTGTGTGTGTGTGTGTGTGTGTGGTGTGTGTGTGTGTGTGTGTGTGTGTGTGTGTTTATGGTGATATAGTATAGTCTGTTACCTGTTGATGGTAATACACTATAGTCAGTTACCTGTTGATGAATAGTCCTTACCTGTTGATGGTGATATAGTCCTTACCTGTTGATGATGATATAGTCCTTACCTGTTAATGGTGATATCGTCATTACCTGTTGATAGTGATAAAGTCATTACCTGTTGATGGTAATACACTATAGTCAGTTACCTGTTATGGTGATATAGTCATTACCTGTTGATGCTGATATAGTCATTACCTGTTGATGGTGATATAATCAGTTACCTGTTGATGGTGATATATCATTACCTGTCGATAGCTGATATAGTCATTACCTGTTCGATGACATGATTACATTATATCATTACCTGTTGATGACAATGAATATTACACTTAAGTCAGATACCTGTTGTTTGACAATATATAGTCAGTTACTTGCATTGGTGATACACTATATCATTACCTGTTGATGGTGATATGCTATAGTCAGTTACCTGTTGATTGTGATAATGATTACTTCAGTTACATCATTACCTGTTGATGGTGACACTACACTCTACAGTAATTACCTGTTGATGCTTATAAAGTCATTACCTGTTGATGATGATATTAATCAGTTACCTGTTGATGATGATAATGATATTATACTATAGCCATTACCTGTTGATGATATCAGTACACTACACCTACAGTCAGTTACCTGTTGATGCTAATAATGATATCCACTATAGTCATCACCTGTTGATGACGATATAATCAAGTTACCTGTTGATGACGTGATATCATCATTACCTGTTGATGCTGATATCGTTATTACCTGTTAATGTGATATCGTATTACCTGTTGATGACGATAGAGTCAATGTTACCTGTTGATGTGATATCATCATTACCTTTGATGTGATATTGTTATTACCTGTTAATGCTAGATATCAGTTATTACCTGTTGATGGTGATATCGTTATTACCTGTTGATGGTGATATCGTTATTACCTGTTGAAGTGATATCGTTATTACCTGTTGATGACGATGTCTCCGTACTGCTGGGTGAGGAAGGAGGCCAGCTGCTGGCGGAAGCCCAGGTCTCCCTCGTCAGGGCCATAGCAGAAGGTGCTGGTGTGGTCAATGTCCTCCTCCTAAACACCAACAACACACCCACCTCAGGGGTCAGCACAGCTTGGAAAAGTGCACACATACATGTACATATAATATATATATATATTATATATATATATATATGTATATATATATATGTATATAATATATGTATATAATATATTATATAATAGTGTGTGTTATATTATGTATTATATTATACACAATATTATATATATGCAAATATATTTATATCTACATCATAGATAGGTAGATAGGTAGACAGACAGACAGACAGACAGACAGACAGACAGACAGACAGACAGACAGACTGACTGACTGACTGACTGACTGACTGACTGGCTGACTGACTGACTGGGTGATGGGTGGGTGGATGGATGGATGAGAGAGAGAGAGAGAGAGAAGAAGGAGAGAGAGAGAGAGAGAGAGGACAGACAGACAGACAGACAGACAGACAGACAGACAGACAGACAGACAGACAGACAGACAGACAGACAGACAGAGACTGAGACAGATACAAAGCTAGAGAGACAGACAGACAGACAGTGTGTGTGTGTGTGTGTGTGTGTGTGTGTGTGTGTGTGGTGTGTGTGGATGTGTGATTGGAGTGTGTGTGATGTGTGGTGTGTGGATGTGGAGAGATGTCAAGAGAGAGAGAGAGAGAGAGAGAGTTGATTGATTGATTGATGATTGATAAGCTGTTATTTCCAATGGTAATATGATGCATGAATTCTTTTATCACTGGGCCTTTGCACTGAATAGGGATTACAATTACTAATAGCAAGAGAGAGAGAAGAGAGAGAGAGAGAGAGGAAGAGAGAGAGAGAGAGAGAGAGAGAGAGAGAGAGAGAGAGAGAGAGAGAGAGAGAGAGATAAATAAATGAATGAATGAATGAATGAATGAATGAATGAATGAATGAATGAATGAATGAATGAATGAATGATTAATCTTTATTTTTCATGGGTGACAGATAAGCATTTCACATATTGTTTTCATGAGAGAGGAGAGAGAGAGAGAGAGAGGAGAGAGAGAGAGAGAAGAGAGGAGAGAGAGAGAGATGAGAGAGAGGGAGAGAGAGAGAGAGAGAGGAGATCCAATCCAATCCATTCCAATCCAATCCAATTCTTTTATTTCCAGGATCATATTGGATAAGCCCTCATTTGCTTTTTTTTTTTACATCCAGTCCCCAGAGAGAGAGAGAGAGAGGAGAGAGAGAGAGAGAGAGAGAGAGAGAGAGAGAGAGAGAGAGAGAGAGAGAGAGAGATGCACAGGCACAAGTACATGTGCACTATATATAATCTCTCTCTCTCTCTCTCTCTCTCTCTCTCTCTCTCTCTCTCTCTCTCTCTCTCTCTCTCTTCGAAGCAAGCCTTGTCATGCAAAAATAAATAAGTTCATGCATGCAGGATATGCCTATAGGCCAATACATCATCTGTCATTGTATTCTCCATCCATACAGTCATCGCCCAGTTCACGAACTCTCGTGAATTATACGTACGAGCATGCAAGTGGTTGCTTTCAGCAGAATATCCTTACAGTGGCTGAGCGTTTCTGGTCCGGGCGATCCTGTCAGCAAAGAACTGGCTTTCCTTATCCTTGTAGAAATCACGCACATGCTTTATTAACTTGTCCATATTGCACTGGATGCACGATTGCACCGTAACTAGCCTTGGCTACACTTTTAAAAGAAAATTCTAGGCTGTACACAGCGCTTCGTCGGTCTCGATGACCACGTGAGCATTGTGACCCCGGGTTCAAGGCCGGTCTTATGCAAATTTTGTTCCACTTTTTAAACGTACTTTGAAAAATGCTTATCTCATGTTTATCAATCCTGAAAAATAATTTGGGTTAATCTCATGTATTTTGGTAGTTATTTTCTTATGCTGGTAGTCAATGGATGGGTTATGCTGATGAGGTATTTTATGAGGCGAGTTAAAATGACTTGTGCTCTTGTGCTCTTATAATTTATTATCATTACTTGTATGTGCGGTTCATGTGTTTGTTTTGTTTGTTTTTGTTTTGTGTAATGTGTGTATTGTCCGTTCACTACTTCGTGATATAGACACACCCACATTCAAACATTATATACTCAGAACTACTAACTAGATAGATGTCTTACCGGGGAAGAATATAATAACCTCAGCAACTGATGTTATGAACTGCTGAGAGTCATATAGAAAC
>CM060341.1:10632185-10634685 GCA_030674155.1 Stramonita haemastoma | reverse complement strand
CAGTCAAGACTGACAAGGGTTGGGCATTCCAACTGTTCCCAGTAAGGACAAGGAACCGTCTGCAGAGTTCCACCTCCTCCTCCTCACAGCAGGGCACTCTGGACCTACATGTATCCAGAAAAGTCAGCTCTGCAGATCGTGCGCTTCCAACACAAAAAAGTCACATGCAAAGAGCAGTAATAGATAGGGGTTAGGCCAGTGCCCTAGTCAGTCCTTAAAGGTAACAAGAAGTATAAATTGTCAATGCATGCACAGCCAGAGAAAACACTTCACACACTTTTGTTGACCACATTTCCTTGTTAACCTTCAATGTTGAAGGACTATTTAGTTTTGCTGAAACAATAAATCTTGCTTCTTTTATACATGACTATATTTTGTACTTCTTGTTGAAACCTTTACGGCATCTGTCCCTGAGTCTTTTTTCCCATGTCATACGCCATTTGTAGCTCCTGGAGTTAAGCTATCTGACAGCTCTCATGGGCGTCTTTCTGGTGGTGTTGTGCTTTTAGTCAGGAAAGAATTGTGCAAATATGTTGAACGCATTGATACTGAAATTGATAATACTGTTATTCTTAAAATTTCGAGGCATTTTCTTGGAACTTTGTCTGAGTGCCTTCTTGTAGGTGCATACCTACCGCCTGAAAACTCGACCTACTATGAAGAGACTGACATATATAATGGTGTGTCACTATTAGAAGATAGTTTGCTAGAAGCAATCAATGAATGTGGTGACCTCCCGTTTATCATACTTGGTGACCTTAACTCTAGGACAGCTAATCAGAATGCTAGAATATTGATACTGTTGATGATTTAGTTAGCATGTCTGAAAATGTTGATAGTGAAAGTGAGTCAGAATATTCTGAGAAGACTGCTAGACAATCAAGTGATTCTGTCCTTAACTCTTTTGGCAAGTTTTTGTTGAGTGTCTGTGAAGAATTTAAATTGACAATATTGAATGGCATGAAGTCTTTACGTTTCCCTGGTAGTTTTACTTATATTTCACCAGGTGGCTGTAGTGTTATAGATTATTTTATTGTTTCATGTGATCTGTTGTCAAAGTGTGATAACTTAAAGCTCCTTCCTATGATTGAGTCTAAACACCAGGCTTTGATGCTGTCATTTAAAACCACTAATAATGGGATTATTAAACACAAACAAAAACGCCAGACATTCCATATCCAGAAATACATATGGAAGGAAGAGATGTCTGAGGATTTTGTGGAAAAGATCCATTCAGAGCTTATACTGGATAAACTGGATAATGCTGTCTCAGAAGTTGACAGAGATATCAATGCTTCTTTAACTGAATTTAATGAATGTTTGAAACATGCTGGGCAGTGTATGTTAAAAGATATAGTTGTAACCATAGACAAAAGAAATGCTTGGTTTGACAGGGAATGTTGCGAACAAAGAAAATCTGTCAGAAAAGCCTTACGCAAAATTTCCAATGTAACATTAGATTTGGAGAAGTATGGTTATGAACACAAACAAAGACAATTTGAGGAAGACAGAGAAAGTTATTCACAAAAAAGAAAAGAATACAAACAACTTCTGAGACTTAAGAAAGCAGAACACAAAAGTAAAATCATTCAGTCTCTTGAAAATAACTTGTACGATCCTAAGAAATTCTGGGACACAGTTAGAGGTGTTCGAGCGAAAGAGCGCTCTACAGGGTGTAATATAACGAAAGATGAGTGGTATTCTCACTTCAGGGATGTATTTATGTTTCTGTCAATGACACTGTATTGGATGATGATGACCAGGGTTGCATGTTTGGTAAACAATACCAGTGAGAATGATACTGATAACAGAATCAGCACCAACTGTGAGCATCAGAACCAGCCTATTACAGAATGTGAAATATCCCAGGCAATTAGAGCTTTGAAAGACAGAAAGGCTGCTGGTGCTGATGGATTAATTGGTGAATTTTTTAAACACAGTGCTGATGTTATTTTGCCTTATTTACTTAAGTTTTTCAACTATCTATTTGACCATGGATTGTATCCTGATGAATGGAGCTTAGCAATTATTCAGCCACTTCTAAAGAAAGGTGATCCTAATGTAACAGATAATTATAGAGGTATTTCCCTACTCAGCATTTGCAGTAAACTGTACAGTTTTATACTTAACAAGCGCATCACCAAGTGGATTAGTGACAATGAGCTAATCGGGGAGGAGCAGGCAGGTTTCAGGGAAAAACACAGCACAACTGATCATATATTTACTCTTTTTGCTCTCACTCAGGAACAGTTAATTTGTCATCGCAAACTTTATGTTGCTTTTATTGATTTTCGTAAAGCTTTTGACTCTGTATGTAGGGAAAAATTATGGAATGTTCTGAGTAATAATGGTTTAAATGGTAAAATTTTTTCTGCTCTCAAAAGTATGTATTCAACTGTTAAAGCTTGTGTTCGTTCTGGAAGTGACTTGACGGATGTATTCATGTGCCCTACTGGTTTAAAACAAGGAGAAATATGTTCCCCTGTTTTGTTTTCATTAT
>CM060341.1:10624685-10627185 GCA_030674155.1 Stramonita haemastoma | reverse complement strand
TGTGCGTGGGATGGGGTGGAAATAGATGTAGGCTACCAATCATTTTGTTATTGTCATTATAAGTATTGTATGAGCCATGTTTATGAAGTCATATACATTGATATTTCCTTTGTAGGAATACCAATTGGCTGATACGGTGATAGAATATTTGAACCCATACGCTGTGTGTGTGTGTGTGTAGTTAGTTGTGTGTTGTAGTGTCCTTGTGTTAGGGAAAGTGTATGTGTGTGGTGTGTGTATGGAGTGGGGTGGTGGGTGTCGTGCGTGTCGTTCGTGTGGCTCTTTAGATTAAATTTTTGCACTATTAGTAATATTAGAACGAAATAAAAATAGAAAAGAATAATTAAGAAGATAAAAATATCTTTTAACACTAACTTTGCAATGTCTTGTTGAGTGTGTGTGTGTGTGTGTGTGTGTGTGTGTGTGTGTGTGTGTGTGTGTGTGTGTGTTTGTGTGTGTGTGTGTGTGTGTGTGTGTGGTGTGTGTGTGTGTGTGTGTGTGTGTGTGTGCTTGTGGGCGCTGTGTGGGTGTGTGTGGTGTGTGGGTGTGTTGTGTGTGTGTGTGTGTGTTGTGTTGTTGTGTGGTTTTTTGTGTTTTGTGGTTGTTTGTCTTTTAGTTTTTGTACGTTTCTTATTAGTTTAGTTGTTTATATTCTCTCCTTGTATTACATCACATGTCATCCCTGTTTGGTTTTGTTTTGTCTTGGATTTTTTTTATTGCTTTTAATGTGCTGATGTTCGAGATGGGGTGTACATTTTTATTTAGAGTATTTTGCTTCAATTCCATTCTTTCGAAGGAAGGCATAATGTATTATTTCATTATAGGAAAAGCACACATTATGATATTCATGATTACGGGAGAGGAGAAGGGGGGAGGAATGAGGTGTCACTGATGACACTTTTTTTTCATGCAAAAGAAAACAAAAGTGCCAGGGCTGTCGATGTATTTAAGAGTAGACACGGGTCCTAAAGTGCCCCAAATCATGTTTTTTTTTTAAATAAAAAATTGCTGAATACATTTAATTTATTAGGCTCTCCCTGTGTGAATTTAAACAATTCAGGTTGTAAAACATGTCTGTAGAAACAGGCTACTTCTATAGATAAAAAGGTTTAGGAGTTTAAAAAATTGAGTTTTGGCGGCCATATTGGATTGTTTCCATGGCAAGCAGGGCAGAAAAATGAGTAATTCTTTGATTTTTAGGCTGTACAAGTGATGCCCTTTCAATATATGGCATAACTTTTAGCATGGGCTTGTAAACAAAATTTCATCAGTTTCGACCCCCATGTCCCACCAACTGTGCTTGTGAAAAAAAAAAAAAAAAACTGACGAGAAGAAGAAAGGCGAAGGGTTGATCTGATTCTAAAGTATTTTTTAACTTGATACGTTTTTAATTTTTGCTTTCCGTCCACTTTCTACTTCGGTTGCTCTTTGGGACAGGATAGCCTAGTGGTCAGAACACTGCGCCCGCAATTTGACGACCCGGGTTCGATTCCCGTTCGAGGGGATTTTTCCCTTGGAGTTAACGTTAAATTATCTCCACTCTCCCCAAAAGTCCTTCGGATGAGACTGTAAACCGAGGCCCCTGTGTACTAACGCACGCAGAACATCTTGTGCACGTTAAAACCTGTTCCGCTTTTCGTAAGAGTAGGCCATTGTGTGCCGGTTGGGAACAGATGACAAGATTTACAAAACTGCATACAAACAGGGACTGTATGTAAAAAATCACATGAGTGCTTATTCCATTATCCTCGATATAAAAGAATAGATAGATAGATAGATAGATAGATAGATAGATAGATAGATAGATAGATAGATAGATAGATAGATAGATAGATAGATAAATAAAATAAATAAATAAATAACATTTTAGTGAAGTGATTACACTTCTTTAAATCTGAATGGCTCTTTTGAACCGTAGGCTTTTAAATATTCTCTTTAGTCTATTTCAGTGTCTATGTCCTTTAGTTCTCCATTGAGGTGTGTGTGGTTTTTTTAAATACTCTTTTTCTTATCTTCTTCTCTCGTTCGCTTTACACTGTCAGATGCGTCTGGGAAAAATAATGGCATGTCGTTTCCAGCTCCTCTCGTGGGCCATACAGCTTTGGTCTCTTTTTTTTTTTTTTAATGAAAGGGACATAGTTAACATACTCTAAAATAAATGTGCCTGATCCAAAAATTCAGCAGCTTCATTGGAGTCTCTAATTTGCTATCTGTCATGTGACGGTAAATTTATCAGATCAGAAGAAAATCTTGCTCATTGAAGTTTTGAAATTCTCTGTAGGCTACTAGTTATTTTAGGAATTTTCATACGATTTGTTTTTAACCAAGTTAAACATGCGGGATTATAATCATTGCATTCATACGAGGGGGCGTAGATTTCTGTTACATGTTGTTTTGTAGTGTGTGTGTGTGTGTGTGGTGTGTGTGTGTGTGTGTGTGTGTGTGTGTGTGTGTGTGTGTGTGTGTGTGTGTGTGTGTGTGTGTGTGTGACTTTTGAGTT
>CM060341.1:10607185-10617185 GCA_030674155.1 Stramonita haemastoma | reverse complement strand
TTCAGGGATGATAAAAAGTGTTTTTGACTTGACTTGACTCTCTGTCTGTTCTGTCTATCTGTCTCTGTCTGTCTGTCTGTCTTCTGTCTTCTGTCTGTCTGTCTGTCTGTCTGTCTGTCTGTCTCTCTCTCTCTTCTCTTCTTCTCTCTCTCTCTGTCTCTCTCTCTCTCTTCTCTCTCTCTTCTTCTTTCTCTCTCTCTCTGTCTCTCTCTGTCTCTCTCTTCTCTCTTTCTCTTCTGTCTGTCTGTCTGTCTGTCTGTCTGTCTGTCTCGTCTTCTGTCTCTCTGTCTCTCTCTCGTCTCTCTCTCTCTCGTCTTCTCGTCTCTCCCTCTCTCTCTCTCTGTCTCTCTCTCTGTCTCTGTCTCCTCCTCTCTCTCTCTCTCCTCTCTCTCTCCCCCTCTCTCTCTGTCTCTCTCTCTGTGTCTCTTAACGTGCAATGATGTTCAGCTGCAGACTATCCTTGCATATACAATAATATGGATGTTTGAGTACCCATAACAATAAGCTTTGCTTTGTACTCATTTCATATATTGCTGCTTGTTGGTTTCTGAACCAACAAAACTATTTAAAACCAAAACGAGTGGCTCTAACAATTAAACTATCCTATACTCTAAAACAACAGACACCATACACACACACACAAATTAACCTATATATATATGATGATGCTGGTGGTGGTGGGACGTGTGAACAGTGACCAGGTGATGGTCACCTCAGGGGCCATGTCAGCACTGCACACAGTGGCCACCCTCCTCCTCTCCCCCTCCTGTCCAGTCTTCATGGAGGACCCAACCTTCTTCGGGGCCATCCACATGCTGGAACAGGATCTCCGTATGCAGATCATACCCGGTGGGTAACTTCATTTGACTTGACTTTATTGGACTTGGATTTGGGTTGGTTTTGGGTTGGGTTGGTTAGTTGGGGTGGGGTGGGGTGGGTTCAGTTGGGTTGGGTTGGGTTTGGGATGGGGTGGGTGGGTGGGTGGTGGGTGGTTGGGTTGGGATGGGTGGGTGGGTGGGGTGGGGTGGGGTGGGGTGGTGTAGATTGGGTCAGGATGGGTTGGGTGGGTTTGAGTTGGGTTGGGTTGGGTTGGGTCGGCGGTGGGTATGGATGGGTTGATTTCTTGACTTTGCTGTAGTTGGCTTGGCCTTGGCTTGAGTTGAGTTGGGTTGATTTGGCTTGAGATAACTTGAACTGGCTTTGGTTGAGCTGGCTTGGCTTTTGTTGAGTTGACTTGGCTTTTGTTGAGTTGGCTTGAATTGGCTTGGGTTGAATTCTCTTGGTTTGAGTTGGTTTGGCTTGGCTTGAATTGAGTTAGCTTGGCTTAATTTCAGTTGAGTTGACTTGGCTTCGGTTGGGTTGAGTTGGCTTGGCTTGGATTTTGTTGAGTTGACTTGGCTTGTCTTGAGTTGATTTGACTTGGTTTGGTTGAGTTGACTTGGCTTTACTGAGTCAAGCCAAGTCAACTCAACTCCAGCCAGACAACCAACTCCAGCCAAGTCATTCCTGGTCAGTGACTTGACTTAACTTAGCTTGGATTGGATTGGTTTGATTTGAGTTGAGTTGAGTTAGCTTGAGGTGATAATAAATAAATAAATAAAAAATAAAATAAAACCATGACCTTCTTCATTGTTTTCTACCCACACCAGTGCCTTGTGACAATGACGGAATGGACACGGATGCTCTGGATCGTCTGCTGACCACACACAGACCCACACTGGACACGACCCAGAGAAAGCCATTCTGGGCCATGGTCTACACTGTTCCTGTCTTCAGCAACCCCAGTGGCCTCAGCTATAGTCCCAGTGCGTGTGTATCCATCCCTTTGTCCATCTTGACAATCCCTGTGTTTGCTTTTTAAAAAGTTGCGATTCCTTTATGCTCATGTTTTAAAAAGTTATCACATGCACCAGTGGCTCTCAGCTAGATTCCCAGTGCGTTTGTATCCATCCCCTTTGTCCATTTTGATAATCTTTGTATGTATGTGTCTGCTTTTGAAAAAAAAAAAAACGATTTCTCTGTCTCTGTGTCTCTGTGTCTCTGTCTCTGTCTCTCTGTGTTTTGTGTCTCTCTCTCTCTGTGTCTCTGTGTGTCTCTCGTTCTCTCTTTCCTCTTATATCTATCTATCTTCTATCTATCTATCTATCTATCTATCTATCTATCTATCTATCTATCTATCTATATATATTATATATATATATATATATATATATATATATATATATATATATATATATATATATCTGTGTGTGTGAATGTATGTGTGTTGTGGTGTGTGTGTGTGTGATGTGTGGTGTGGTGTGGTGTGTGTGTGTGTGTGTGTGTGTGTGTGTGTGTGTGTGTGTGTGTGTGTGTGTGTGTGTGTGTGTGTGTGTGTGTGTGTGTGATAAATCCCTGTGTTTGCTTTTGACAAAAGTTACGGTCTCTTTATGCTCGTGTTTTAGTGTTTCCTCCAAAAAGACTTGCGAAGTATGAAGACAGAGAAAGCAGCCCGAATTTCTATCAGAGAAGTCTGTTTTGATGAAAGTACTCAATGCAATACATGTAATACAATATATATATATTCTTTAATACAATGAATACAAGACAATCATCTTACAATAGTAGTAGTAGGCACCCATCAGTCTCGGAAGACTACGGAATTGCACTCTTACAATTGTACATTACTTTAAAGCAAACAGCATTGCAACAAATCATTCTCTCATTACAATGCAAGGACAGGTACACCATTTCCATAACCATAATGCACCGATAAAAACTACACTGCACTTTTTTTTGTGAAAAGTTTAAATCGATATAGACGACTTCTAGAATTTTGCACAACATCCTGCTTTGCTAGAATATTTTCCACCAGTCTGCATCACAACCAGTACATTGTGGCATTAAAAAACGGTAAAGGTAAAAGTGTTCCATAACCTATGTGGTCGTAGGGAAGCGAGGCATCATTAGCGACCTCAGCTTCTCTAGGGGCCAGCATGTTGAGGGCAGCGCCCATCCCCTCTCCCTCGCTGCTTTACCTTCCCTGTCCCTAAAGAGGGCAGGTACCCATTGACAGCTGGGTGAACTGGGGGGAACTGCACTGAAGCCAAGGCGCGTGAACGGTCACCCATCCAATTGGTAACCACGTTCAACGCTGCTTAACATTGGCTGGGAAAAAGAGAGTGCTCTGACCACTGAGCTATCCCGTCCCCAGTGTTGCATTCACCTTCACCTTCACCTGTCCCGTAGTCCCATGGACCGTGGAGCCACAACTGAAGATTTTGCAACCAGTTTCCTCCACTCCCCACGGTCCTCCGCCCTCCTTAGCAGGTCATTCCATCCAAGGCCTGTCCACTCTCTCATGTTGTCTTCCCATCGTTTCCTCTGTCTGCCTCTTCGTCTCCCTCCCGTTACTGTTCCCTGTAAGACTGTCTGTCTTGGCCAGTCCAGATGTTCGTGTGACGCGCCCGTACCACTTTAGCTTGCGTTTTTTTTTCACTGTAGTTAGGAGCTCTTCATATGTGGCAATACATTACCTTATATTCTTGCTTTCTTTTTTTTTGTTTTTAGGTCGATGCAGACGACTGGTAGAACTTGCCCGAAAACATGACGTCCTGGTCATAGCTGAAGATGTCTACAACCTGCTTCACTTTGGGTCAGTTTTTCCTCGCAGGAGTTCCTTTTGTGTGGTGTGTTGTTGTGGGTGTGGTGTGGTGTGTGTGGTGTGTGTGTGTGTTGTACTGTACGTGTGTGTGTGTGTCGTGTGTACGTGTGTAGTGTGTGTGTGTGTGTGTGTGTGTGTGTGTGTGTGTGTGTGTGTGTGTGTGTGTGTGTGTGTGTGTGTGTGTGTGTGTCCATTCATTCACTCATTGATCAATCATTCATTCATTCATTCCCTCATTCATTCATTCATGCATTCATTCATTCACCGTTCATTCAATCTTTCATTCATTCATTCATTGATCAATTCGTTCATTCATTAATTCCCTCATTTATCGTTCATTGTTTTATTCATTCATTCATTCATAGACAGACATGCAGAGACAGAGATGAATACATAAATGAATGAACGAATGAAGGATGAAGAAATGAATGAATCGGTGCATGAACGAATATACAAATAAATGAATGAATGAAGAAGGAAGGATGGAAGAAGGAAGGAAGGAGGGAAAGGATCTGGAGAAAGGAGCATAGATGAATGCATGAACAAATGAATGAACGAATGAATCAATGAATCAATGCATGAATGAATGGATGAATTTATGGGTTAAAACATGAATGCATGAACAAATGCACGAATGAATGAACGAACAATGAATGAATGAATGAATTTATGAAATGAATGAATGAATGAATGAAATGAATGAATGATTGCATGAATGATTGAATGAATTGAGTAAGCCATAGATTATACCTATTGCTTTGCAACTACTTAACATTCTAACTTTTTTTCAAACAGGGAATCTCATCCTCCCAAGCGTCTGTTGACCTACGATGACCCCTCTGACCCGAATTACAAAGGTCACGTCCTGTCCAGTGGGACATTCTCCAAAATTCTTTCCCCTGGACTCAGACTGGGCTGGGTTGAGGGCCCTGATCGGATTTTGACTCTCTTGCGTGAAAGGTGAGAGTTTTGCTTGAGAGTGAAAGTAGGGATGCTATTATTTTCGTGAAAAGTACAAGGTAAAAGGCAAAGGTGTCTCCCATAACCTATGTGGTCATTGGGGAGCGAGGCATAAGAGACTAGCTTCTCTAGGGGCCAGCATGTTGAGGGGGCGCCATCTCCTCTCCCTCGCTGATTTACCTTCCCTGACCCTAAGAGGACAGGTACCCATTGACAGCTGGGTGAACTGGGGAGACTGTACTGAAGCCAAGGCGCGCAAACGGTCACCCATCCAAATGGTAACCATGCTCGACGCTGCTTAACTTTTGCCTTGGGGAAAGTGAGTGCTCTGACCACTGAGCTATCCCGTCTTCCATATCCGTTTTTGTAATGCGGCAAATGAAAGAAACCCTAGCTCCCCCCCCCCCCCCCCTGCCCCCCCCCCCCCCCCCCCCCCCCCCCAGCATCAACAAAATAATGACAATAAGAACAGCGAACAAAACGATTGTGGTCAATTTTAAGGGCAATTTGATCAGAAATGGAATAACTCCCAACAGTCACTGTTACCGTAACAACAATAACAATAACAATAGAAACAGCAACAGTAACAGGCTGTCTCTGTCTATCTGTCTGGCTGTCTCTGTCTGTTTGGCTGTCTGTCTGGTTCTGTTTGGCTATCTCTGTCTTGCTGTCTCTGTCTGTCTGTCTGTCTGTCTGGTTCTGTTTGGTTATCTCTGTCTTGCTGTCTCTCTCTTTATCTGTCTGTCTCTGTCTGTCTGTCTGGTTCTGTTTGGCTATCTCTGTCTTGCTGTCTCTCTTTATCTGTCTGTCTGTCTGGTTCTGTTTGGCTATCTCTGTCTTGCTGTCTCTGTCTGTCTGTCTGTCTGTCTGTCTGGTTCTGTTTGGCTATCTCTGTCTTGCTGTCTCTGTCTGTGCTGGCTGTCTGTCTCTGTCTGTCTGTCTGGTTCTGTTTGGCTATCTCTGTCTTGCTGTCTCTGTCTGGCTGGCTGTCTGTCTCTGGCTGTCTGTCTGGTTCTGTTTGGCTATCTCTGTTTTGCTGTCTCTGTCTGGCTGGCTGTCTCTGGCTGTCTGCCTGGCTGTCTCTGTCTGTCTGTCTGGTTCTGTTTGGCTATCTCTGTCTTGCTGTCTCTGTCTGGCTGTCTGTCTCTGGCTGTCTGTCTCTGGCTGTCTGCCTGGCTGTCTCTGTCTGGCTGTCTGGCTGTCTGGTTCTGTTTGGCTATCTCTGTCTGGATGTCTCTGTCTGTCTGTCTGTATGTATGTCTGCCTGGTTCTGTTTGGCTATCTCTGTCTGGCTGTCTGGCTGTCTCTGTCTGTCTGTCTTGCTGTCTCTGTCTGTATTGCTGTCTCTGTCTGTCTGTCTCTGACTGTCTGTCTCTGTCTCTGTCTGGCTATCTCTGTCTGTCTGGCTGTCTCTGTCTGTCTTGCTGTCTCTGTCTGTCTCTTTCTGTCTCTGTTTGTCTGTCTGACTGTCTCTGGCTGTCTGGCTGTCTCTGCCTGTCTGGCTATCTCTGCCTGTCTGGCTGTCTGTCCCTGTCTGGCTGGCTGGCTGTCTCTGTCTGTCTCTGTCTGACTGTCTCTGTCTGGCTGGCTGGCTGGCTGGCTGGCTGGCTGGCTGTCTTTCTATGTCTGTCTGGCTGCCTCTGTCTGTCTGTCCGTCTGGTTGTCTCTGGCTGTCTCTGTCTGTCTAGCTGGCTGGCTGTCTCTTGATATTTGGATCATTATAACTGTTATTGTTTAATTGAGGTTAATCTTTTTACCTTGATGTTATCCCTGAAAAGGGCGGGGACTGGATGTAAAAAAGCACGCGAGTGCTTATCTATCATCCTCGAATAAAAGAATTTGCCTAGCCTTGCCTTGCCTTGTCTCTCTCTCTGTCTGTCTAGCTGGCTGTTTCTCTGGTTCTGTCTGGCTATCTCTATCTTGCTGTCTCTGTCTGGCTGTCTCTGTCCGTCTGTTTCTGGCTGTCTGTATTTGTCTGTCTGTCTCTGTCTGTCTTTTTGGCTGGCTGTCTCTTCTGTCTGTCTGTCTGTCTCTGTCTGTCTGGCTGGCTGTCCCTGTCTGGCTGGCTGGCTGGCTGGCTCTCTCTGCCTGTCTGTCTCTGTCTGGCTTCCTGTCTGCCTGCCTCTATATGTCTATCTATCTCTCTGTCTATCTATCTCTATCTCTGTCCGGCTGTGTGTGGGCAGTACCCTGTTGTGGGTAGGGGGCAGCCCCAACCACTACACCTCCATTGTGGTCGCTGCTGCCTTGGAACTGGGTCTGCAGTCTGCTCACCTCCACACTGCCAGACACATCTATAAGGTAAAGGTAAATCTGTGTTTCAGAGGGATACAGAAAGAAAGAGAGAGAGGGGGGAGGAGGGAGAGAGAGGGGGAGGGTGGGAGGGAGGGGGAGGGAGAGAGTGGGGGAGGGAGAGGGGGAGGGAGAGGGGAGGGAGGGGAGAGAGGCAGTGAGGGAGGGGGGAGGGAGAGAGGGGGGGGGAGAGGGAGAGAGAGAGGGAGAGAGAGAGATTTGATTTGATTTGATTTGATTTATTCTTTTATATCGAGGATAATGGAATAAGCACTCTTGTGCTTTTTTACATCCAGTCCCCGTGTGTATGCAGTTTTGTAAATGTCATCTGTTCCCACCGGCAGAGAGAGACGAGAGAGGAGGAGGGGGGAGAGGGGGAGGGAGAGGGGGAGGGAGAGGGGAGAGGAGGGGAGAGGGAGAGATAGAGGGGGAGAGAGAGGGGGGAGAGAGGGGGGTAGGGGATGGAGGGGAGGGAGAGAGGGGGGAGGGAGAGGGAGAGAGAGAGAGAGGGAGGGAGAGAGATAGAGTTTATTCATTTTTTTTATTTATTTGTTTGTTCATTTAGTTAGTTAGTTAGTTAGTTAGTTAGTTAGTTAGTTAGTTAGTTGGTTAGTTGGTTAGTTAGTTAGTTAGTTAGTTAGTTAGTTAGTTAGTTAGTTAGTTAGTTAGTTAGTTAGTTAGTTTTTAATTTATTTATTCTTTTATATTGAGGATAATGGATTAAGCAATCGTGTGCTTTTTTATCGAATCCGTGTATCAGTTTGTAATTTGTCATCTGTTCCACGCACACATGGCTATCTTTCGAAAAGCTGAACGGATTTTAACATGTGCGCAAGATGTTTCTGCGTTGCGTTCGCACACGGGGCCTCGGTTTATAGTCTCATCCGGAGGACTTTTGATGGCAGTGGAGTCAGCACTGATGTTGACTCCAGAGAAAAAATCCTCATGCTGGTTAATATTTACTTACATACTTGTTAGTTCACTTCGTCACTTAGTTACTTATTACTGAATAGGATGGAAGGAAGGAGGTTGGAAGAGTAGGTGCATAAGTGTGGGGTATGTGTGTTGTGGGGGAGAGTGTGTGGTTGGATGGGTTGGTGTCTGTGTGTGCGTTGTGGGGGTTGTTGTTGTTAGGTTGTTGTTGTTGTTGTTGCTGTTGTGTGGTGCGTGGTGGTGGTGTGTGTGTGTGTTGTGTGTGTGTGTGTGTGTGTGTGTGTGTGTGTGTTTTGTGTGTGTGTGTGTGTAAGTATGCATGCGCGACACCGACACACACATACGTACACACACAGACTGTTTGGTGTATTGATATATCTCATTTTGCTGGTCACTTGTATTGCAGAAACGCATGGACACTGTATGCAGAGTTCTGAGCCAACACAAACCTGAAGGGACCTCCTTCACCAGGCCACAGGTATAGGCTGGGCAACCATAGCCCACATTTTTTTAATTTCCTTTTATACCACTTTATGTCACAGCAGATTTCTCTGCCTGAAATCCCGGCTGCTCTCCCCGGGGAGAGCGCGTCGCCGCAAAAGCAGCGCCTACCTATTATTTTAAATACAGCCCTGAGCCGCCTTGGGGACTCCAACTTCCAGATTTTTCCTCAGGGATGGTGTCTAAACGCGACACCTGTGTGCATGCTGGTTTTATTTCATTTTGCTGGTCACTGGTGTTGTATAAACGCATGCACACAATATGCAGAGTTCTGAGCCAACACACACACACACACGCACGCACGCACGCACGCACGCACGCACGCACGCACGCACGTACGCACGCACGCACGCATGCACGCACGCACACACCACTTGACTTGACGGGGATGGGATAGCCTAGTGGTCAGAACATTGCGCTCGCAATTTGACGACCCGCGTTCGATTCCTGTTCGAGGGGATTTTTTTCCCCTGGAGTTAACATCAGTGCTGACTCCACTCTCCCCAAAAGTCCTCCGGATGAGACTTTAAACCGAAGCCCCGTGTGCGAACGCACGCAGAACATCTTGCGCGCACATTAAATCCTGTTCCACTTTTCGTAAGAGTAGGCCATTGTGTGCCTGTGGGAACAGATGACAAGATTTACAAAAACTGCATACACATGGTGACTGGATGTAAAAAAAGCGCATGAATACTTTTTCTATCATCCTCGATATAAATAAAAATAAATACGTAGGTATGCCTGGAACAGAGAGATAGGATTGAGCGGCGTGGGAACAGCGGCTCAGAAACGTCACAGAAGATGAGGCAGCAAAGAAAAAAAAAGGAAAATGATGGAAGAATCGATAACAGTAAAATGGAGAAACAGCTTATGACACTTATAGTGTGTGATAACGTATAGGTAAAAGTAAAGGCGATCCCATAACCGGTGAGGTCATTTTAGGGAGCGAGGCATCAGAGACCTCAGCTTCTCTAGGGGCCAGCATGTTGAGGGCAGTGGCGCCCATCTCCTCTCCCTCGCTGCTGTACCTTCCCTGACCCTAAAGAGGGCAACAGAGTATAGTATAGTAACACAAGAAACATTGAATAGCAGCAAACAAAACATGACACTGTAGAACAACAAAGATAATAATAATCATAATCATAATCATAATCATAATCATAATAATAATAATAATAATAATAATAATGATGATGATGATGATGATGATGATGATGTGTCAAATGTACGAAAAAGAAAAGAATGCAAAGCCACATTATTTTACTAACAGCGGAGAAATGTGCAAAAATATAGTACAATTTGATTTTCTTTTAAGTTGTTGTACAATATCACACCCTTAAATTAACTATAAATCTATACTATTCTCAAAAATGTAGTGTGGTGTGTGTGTGTGGGGCGTGTTTGTGTGGCGTCGTGTTTGTTCGCGCGCGCGAGTGTGTGTGTGTGTGTGTGCGTGCGTGTGTGTGTGTGTCTGCATGCGTGCGCGCGGCACGTGTGTGTGTGTGTGCGTGCGTGTATGTGTATGTGTGTGTGTGCGTGCGTGCGTGCGTGCGTGGTGTGTGTGTGTGTGTGCGTGCGTGTGTATGTGTGGTGTGTGTGTGCGTGCGTGTGTGTGTATGTGTGTGTGGTGTGGGGGGGGGGGGGGGGTGTGTGTGGGGGGTGTGTTGTGTG
>CM060341.1:10582185-10589685 GCA_030674155.1 Stramonita haemastoma | reverse complement strand
AATAACGTCAGTGAGGTCTTTTATATATATATTTTATACCACTTTATATCACAGCTGATTTCTCTGCGTGAAATTCGGGCTGCTCTCCCAGGGAAGAGCGCATCACCAAAAGTGCAGCGCCTACCCATTTTTTTTTCTCTTTTTCCTGCATGCAACAGTATTTGTTTCCCTATCAGAGTGGCTTTTTGGTGTCATCATGGGTGTCTTGGAGTTCTTCAACAAAACGCCCAACACCAGCACCTCTGCGCAGGAGTCCACAGACCTACCTGATCCTGAAAGTGTCCTGGAGTTCCTGCCTGTAGTCACTGACCCTTTAGACGGAGGATGGTTAGGGAAAATCGGCACTTCTGCCATTCTGGTGTTCGGGACATTCGGCAACTTGATGACCATCGCTATCCTTCAGTGCTTCACTCCAGCTGGTCAGCCATGAACGTGTATCTGACAGCGCTGGCCATCTCGGACACGGCCATGCTCTACAGCACTGCGCTGCCCATGTGGGCACGAAAAATGATGGATTTTGATATGTACGTCACCCACACAGTGGTGTGTAAAGGACTTCTCTGGATGACGAACACTTCAGCTATGGCTTCAGCCTACATCTTGATTGCCCTGACGATTCAGAGAGCGCTTTCAGTGGTGTGGCCCCATCGGGTCAGCCTTTTGTGTACCCAAAGGAAAAGCGTGACTGTCATCGTGGCCGTAACGGTGGTGTGTGGCCTGACGTGGTCTCACGTCCTCTTTGGCTACGACATTGTCTACATCAGCAACGGTACACAGGCAAGATGTACATTCGGGTCCCAGCAATACCAGGAATTCTGGATCAGTTACTGGGTAACTGCTGATTTGTTTCTCTTTTGTGTGATCCCTCTTGCTCTTCTGTTGATCAGTAACACCACTCTAGGATGGAAACTCGCGGTGTCCGTGAAAGAAGCACAACAGCAGTTTTCCTCTTCTACAAAAGAGAAGCAGAAAACTGCCAGAAAGAAAAAGGCCTCCTCCGCAACAGTAACCATCGTCATTGTTTCCGTGGCTTTCACGCTGACTACTCTCCCTTTGATGATCTACAACCTCATATATCAAGATTTCGCCTCAAAGAACGAAAGTTCCCGACGTTTCCATTATTTTGTCTATGATTGTTTTCTTGTGTTGGGTTTGCTTAATTTCGCATGGAATTTCTACCTGTACTGTTTGACTGGGACCAGATTCCGGCAAGAGTTTTTGAACATCTTGTCCAAATGCTGTGCGTGTATGGTGGCATCAATGTCCGGATCCAGTCAGACCGAAAAATTGCCAACTTCTGCTGGAGAAAATCCTCAGATGAAAAAACTCATGGAACTTAAAAACGATGACGATTTTTGAAGTTGTTGATAAGTCTTGAAAGCATAACTGATATTATAAAAATGTATAATTAGATATCAAATTTTCTGGCTTTGCCCTGTTTGTTTTCTCTATGACAGATGATACTAAGGTCTTTACAATCACTAGGATATTAGGAAGATTTTAAAAATTCATCTTTGAAATAATGCACACTCACACATGTACACGCGCGAGCACACCACACACACCACACACACACACACACACACACACACACACACACACACACACACACACACAACACACACACACGACACACACACACACACACACACACACTCACACACACCACACACACACAACACACACCACACACACACACACAACAGAGATCTTGTTGCAGATTTTTAGTAGAGCGTTGATAGTGTCACCCCTTCCAACTTGACAACTCAGCTGGAATGCTGTCAGTCCTGCTGACTCCCCTTTCAGCGATCTGACTGCTGTTTCCCTTCTTCTCGGAGGATAGGGTGGCTGTCTGTAGCCTATCTGTGCTTGTGGGGACGTTGATTCTGGACAGGACAGTCTAATATCACCAAGTGTGAATAGACTTAAATTCAACAACAACAACAACACAAAACAACAAAAACACACCACACACAACACACACATCACACACACACACATCACACACACACACCACAGCAGATTTCTCTGTGCAAACTTCAGGCTGCTATCTCTGGAAGAGAGCTTTGCCATTAAGAAATCTTTTTTCTCTGTAAGTCCTCCTGCTTCCTAAAGACCAAACACACATGCCTTTTGACTGTGTCTAGTTTCGTTCCTTGGGTAAAGCTCTCAGGTTCATCAATGATCTGACTTCGCGTATGGGACCCTTTTGCCACCATTTTGGTAGCCCTATCCATCTTTAGGGCGGATAGCTCATGGTCAGAGCGCTCGCTTTCCCCAGTCAGTTAATTAAGCAGCGTCGAGCGTGGTTACCAGTTGGAAGGGTGACCGTTTGCGCGCCTTGGCTTCAGTGTAGTTTCCCCCAGTTCACCCAGCTGTAATTGGGTACCTGCCTTCTTTAGGGTCAGGGAAGGTAAAGCAGCGAGGGAGAGGAGATGGGCGCTGCCCTCAACGCGCTGGCCCCTAGAGAAGCTGAGGTCTCTAATGCCTCGCTCCCCTACGACCACCTTGGTTATGGGACACTATACCTTTACCTTTTTATCACATCTTTTTAGGGATTTTTGACTCTACGATTGAGAAAGACCTACCTGTCCAAACCTGTTTGCTGTCCTGGACCTAACAGTGTGGACACGGTTGGACTGCCTCAGAACAGGCTTGATAAATGTGTGACGTAAAATTCATTCAAGTCCAGAGATGTCAATCACATATTTTATTTTATTTTATTCTATTTTATGTCACAAGCAGATTTCTCTGCATGGAAATTCGGGCTGCTCTCCCCAGGGAGAGCCGTCGCCTCAAGTGCAACACCTGCCCTTTTTTTTTTTCTTACATTTGGTCACAATGACGTAAGGTCAGAACAACATGTCATCAAACATATGGTTATAATAACAGTTCATCACAAGGACATGTGGTCACAAATTTGATATTCTTTGCCCAAGTAATCTTGGTCGCAACAACCCATTGTCACGACTGATCGTGGTGGCAACAGCCATTGGTCACAATCATTCTTGGTCACAATAACACTTAGTCACAACTATTCTTGTCACAAGTAATCTTGGTCGCAACAGCACTTGGTCACAATCAATCTTGTTCACAATGCCACTTAGTCACAACTGTTCTTGTCACAAGTAATCTTAGTCACACAGCCTTGGTCACAATCAATCTTGTTCACAATGACACTTAGTCACAACTGTTCTTTGTCACAATAATCTTGGTCGCAACAGCACTTTGTCACAATGAGACCAGTCATGACACTAGGTCACCACCCTCATGGTTAAAATGACGAGTGGTCATGACGACAATTGGTCACAAGACAGGCAGCCACAGTGACATTTGGTCACAAAGACATGTAGTCACAACAACATATGATCACAGTGACACTTAGTCACAAAGACATGTAGTCATGACAACATAATTATGATCATAGTCACATTTTGGTCACAACAACATGTGGTCAAGACAACACATGGTCATATTGACAGTTCGCCGTGACACTTCGTCATTAGTAATCTTTGCCACAATGACACTTGGTCACGACAACAGTTGATACCAACTAATCTTGGTCACAACAGCACTTGGTCACAACAGCTTTTGGCCACAACAGCTTTTGGTCACTAAGACACTTCACCACAACTTCTCTTTGTCACGATGGCAAAAAGTCTTATTGACAGGTGGTCACAGTGATAATTGGTCACGACAACAGTTGGTATAACTTTTCTTGGTCACAACAGCACTTGGTCACAACAGTACTTGGTCACAACTGTTTTTGGTCACTGGGACACTTAAGACACAACTTTTCTTTGTTGCAATGACAAAAAGTCTTATTGACAGGTGGTCATAGTGACACTTTGTCACAACGCTTGTTTATAACGAAGCTTGGTCACAACCACAAGTGATCACAGCAACACCTGGTCACAGTGATGGGCAGTTCCAATAACACATGGCCATAATGACACGTGTTCTTAATGGCACGTGGTCACAATGACACGTGTTCCTAATGGCACGTGGTCACGAGAACACTAGGTCACAATGACACACGGTCACAAGAACATATGGTCACAGCAACACTTGATCAGAGTGACATTAAATTTGGTCACTTGATGGACATCTATCTATCTATCTATTTATCTATCTATCTATCTATCTATCTATCTATCTATCTATCTATCTATCTATCTCTCTATCTCTCTATCTCTCTCTCTCTCTATCTCTCTCTATCTCTCTCTATCTCTCTATCTCTCTCTCTATCTCTCTATCTATCTATCTATCTATCTATCTATCTATCTATCTATCTATCTATCTATCTATCCATTAGTCTGGCGACATTAGGGGGACGGATAGTCAAGTGGTCAGAACATTGCGCTGGCAATTTGACGACCCAGGTTCGAGTCCGGTCGAGGAGATTTTTCTCCTGGAGTTAACGTCAGTGCTGACTCCACTCTCCCCAAAAGTCTTTCGGATGAGACTTTAAACCGAGGCCCCGTGTGCGAACGCACGCAGAACATCTTGCGCACACGTTAAATCCTGTTCCGCTTTTCGTAAGAGTAGGCCATCGTGTGCCGGTGGGAACAGATGACATTTACAAAACTGCATACACACGGGGACTGGATGAAAAAAAGCACAAGAGTGCTTATCCCATTATCCTCGATATAAAAGAATAAATCAAATCAAAAATCAAATCTCTGTTCTACCTTTCTCAAAATCTTGTTGAGTTCTAGGCCTGTCCATTCGCTGATGTTGTCCTCCCATCTCTTCCTTGGTCTGCCTCTTTTTTCTTCCTCCTTGGACAGTGCCTTGCAGTATTATTTTTGCAAGTCCTTTTGATCTCGTGATGGACATCACCTCTGGGTTAAAATAACGTGGACACGATGACACGTAATGACAATGACATGACCCTTGACACATGCTAATGTGACCACGTGTGATTTTGACAGATGGCAAGGTGAATGTGTACAAGGGTCAGTGTGACCCAGTGTTGTTGTGATACTTGGTCACATTAATAAAAGTAAAGAGGTAAAGGTTTCCCATAGCCTGTGTGGTCGTTGGGGAGCGAGGCGCAAGAGACCTCAGCTTCTCTAGGGGCCAGCCTATTGAAGGCGGTGCCCATCTCCTTTCCCTTGCTGCTTTACCTTCCCTAGCCCTAAAGAGGGCAGGTACCCATTTACAGCTGGGTGAACTGGGGGGTGAGGGGGGGATTGTACTGTAGCCAAGGCGGTCACCCATCCAACTGGTAACCACGCTCCACGCTACTTAACTTGGCTGAGGAAAGGCCAGCGCTCTGACCACTGAGCTATCCTGCCCCCAAAGTCACATCAGTATGACCCTGAAAACAGAGACACAGACAAACAGACAGACTGGGAGAGGCAGATAGGCAGACTTAAGTGGTGGATTTAAAGAAAAAAAAGTTGGGGCTTTTTGGTATTTACAATTATTTCATCAGATTTATATGACAGTACTGAAAAGAAAAAGTGGGGTTGTAGACTATATAAAATAAAAAATGGTACATCATGGAAAATTCTGAGGTTTCGAAAGATTTATGTATGTGGGTCTGCACAAATAGTTGTGGGGGAGGGGGAAGTAAAGTTTTATAAGAAAAATATAACAAAACGTAAATCACTAGATTCTCACTTTGCAGAGGACAAAAACATGTGGGGGTACAGCACTATAAAAACACTATGATATAATTATAGGATGTCTATGGGTACAGTGACTGCCAATCTATCTATCTATCTATCTATCTATCTATCTATCTATCTATCTATCTATCTATCTATCTATCTATCTATCTATCTATCTTTTTTCTTTTCTTTTTTTTTGGGGGGGGGGGGGGAGGGGTAAAAATTCCAACCTCCCAAAATCAGGCAAAATCACATAAGTTGTGAGAATGTATATAAAATGCTTTTTATTTTTGAAGATGCAGTGGTAAATGCATGCTGTATGTGTTTGAATTTGCATGGAAAGCTACAGGAAATCGGGACAAAAATAAACATGGAAAGCAATAATGATAAGATTATTATTAATATTATTATTAATAAAAAATAATAATAATAATAATAATAATAATAATAATAATAATAATAATAATGATAACAACAACAACAACAACAACAACAACAACAACAACAACAACAACAACAAACAACGGAGTTCGACCTATGCAACTGGCTATCATTGGATTACTTCTCTTAGAGGTACTACTTCTTTACTATTGGAAACAAGTTTACTCTCAACACTAGACAAAATGGCTGACTTCAAGAAACGAAAAGCTGTGTTGCGTCAACGTAAACAATCTTCCGACAGTTCAGACAACTCAGATTCAGAAGGAGTGAAGTAAGTAACAATCTAGAATCTTTTTTTATTTATTTTTGCGATTTCCATTTGTCTTTTTATCCTTTAGTTTGTCAAACCAGACATTAGCCGATGATAAAATCTTCGGACACGGAACACACTAAAAATTTACACTAAAAAAAACCAGTAACCATTTCAACATTCTGGCCGAGTGTACTTTCTCTAACCATAGCCCTGTCAGCATTATTATACAAAATCGATAGGTTGGATTGATCATGGGTTACGAAAGAGGATGTACCCAAAACTTCATTGTTGTAACAGTCACTGAGTCAGTACGAGTACGTCTCGTGTCCGAGCTGTATCAATTGATTCAGTGTATGGATCTGTATCACTATCAGTATCACTATATCAGTGTATGTTTTTTACTTCATGATTTTTATAGATCGATTAAAAAAAATTAGAACAACATGATAAAATTATGTGTGTATGTAAAACTGAGATCAGCGATAGCTGATCAAAGAACCAAAGAATTCAGTCAGGTTCTGAATTTGAAAAGTTGCAGTTGTCCTTTGGGTATAAAACAAATTGTCCTTTGGCTTAATACTACTACTAGTCTAGTCTCTAGATATCAGCTCAGGACTATATATAGGCAATACATCCCAACCATTTTGATAATTTAAAGAAAAATGATATTCCACACCAACAACAGTAGATTAATTAAGGTTCATGACATAGTACTCAAGTACATGTTATACAACATTGTTTATGTAAAGTTTATAAAATCACTTTATGACTTCTTTTTTCTTTTCTTCTTTTGTTTTACTTTTATGCTTTGAGTTAAGCTAGACTAGTGCTGAGGACTAGAGAAGATTTTTTGTTTGTTTTGAACTTGGAAGAGATTTTTCTGCTCAGTGTTTTTCACTTTTTGCCACAACTCTGTGTGTGTGTGTGTGTGTGTGTGTGTGTGTGTGTGTATGTGTGTGTGTGTGTGTGTGTGTGACTATGTCAGTATGTGTGTGTACACGTGTATTTTATTTAATTTAGTCTTTTATATTGAGGATAATGCCTTAATCATAAGTTAATGGAATAAGCACTTGTGTGCTTTTTTTTACATCCAGTTCCCATGTGTATGTTACTATACAGTTTTATCAATTTTGTCATGTTCCCACCGGCACACAGTGGCCTACTCTTATGAAAAGCAGAACAGGATTT
>CM060341.1:10572455-10582085 GCA_030674155.1 Stramonita haemastoma | reverse complement strand
ATCTACAGCATCCATGGAGGGATGGATGTATATATATATATCATGTGTGCTTGCGTGCGTGTGTGTGCGCATACAGTGCATGCATGCATGTGTGAATAGCTTCATCCAATTGCAAATATCATACTGTCTCTTATTCATTCCAGAAGCCAGAATGTGGCTAGCTTAGTGGTAAGCATACAGTCTTATAGTTATACATAGGCCTACAATAATCTCACCATTGGTAAACTTTGGAGTTCTAGTTGAGGATAATTGTTTTAAAAGTATGTGATATATTTACATGATTTTGGTTTATTTTATATTATATTACAGGCTGATCCATTCAAAATGAAGACTGGAGGAATCATTGACATGAAGGCATTGAAAAGACAGTGAGTACCAATAATTATGTTAGTGGTTTGGGGCTGTTCTGAAGAGATCATGATGATATTTGTTTGGGGGGAGGGTCTGCTTTTAGTCAGTTGGGTTTGTTTCTCCATCCCTTCATGTCCCTTGCTAATGGCTATCTAGGTCATGGGGTTGATGATGTTGATGATGATGATGATGTTGTTATTATTGTTGTTGATGGTGATGGTGATGATGAAGTGTGTGTGTGTGTGAAAAGGGGTGTGATGGTGGTGGTGTTAGTGTTTGGGATTAGTTGTGTTGTTGGTTTTTGGCCCAAACTGTCGCTCCTTGTTTCTGATCCATCCATCTGGAATGACCGCCCTCTCATTTTGTCAAATCCAGCCTGAGAGTGAGACGCACTTATTTCCGACCTAGGATCTTCCCGTATACTTACAGCTCTTATCTCATATATCTGTTGCTACTTTCAGCAGACATCTCCATCTCCATCACCCTGCCAGAACGCATTATTTGGGGGGTGAGGACTTGTGAGATTTGCGGGTCTAAATCTAAAGGCTATTTAATTTTTTGTGTCCAGTTGCATGCGTGTGAATGATTCAAAATCAAATGCTACCAATTTGATTTGGATGCTTTACAAGATTCAGCTCCATAAAAGTCCCATATCCAGGATATATCATTATTGTTATTATTACTGATCATTATTATCATCAATATTTTTTGTTTATTATCATCATCATATTACTTATTAGTAGTATGTGAAATGTGAAATAACAATATATAACTCTGTGTGTGTGTGTGTGTGTGTGTGTGTGGGGATGTCTGTGTGTTTGTGTGTGTGTGTCTGTGTGTGTGTGTTACAGGCCTTTGACAGGTGAGGTGGCAGAGGCCATTGGAACGTCATTCGCCGCTGAGACCAACCGAAGAGATGAAGATGCTGAAATGTGAGTCATCTTGGGTTTTCTCTGTCTTCTTCTCCTCCTTATGTGATGCCTTGTGAGTCATGCAGGGCTTTCCTGTCTTCTTCTTCTTCTTCTTCTTCTTCTTTTTCTTTTTCTTCTTCTTCTTCTTCTTCTTCTTCTTCTTCTTCTTCTTCTTCTTCTTCTTTTTCTTCTTCTTCGCAATTCTTCTTCTTCTTCTTCTTTGTCTTCTTCTCCTTCTGTGATCCCTCATGAGTGATGCAGGGTTTTTTCTGTCTTCTTCTTCTCCTTCTGTGACTCCTTATTTATCTATTTATTTATTTATTTATTTATTTATTTATTTATACCACTTTATGCCACAGCAGATTTCTCTGCGTGAAATTTGGGCTGCTCTCCCCGGGGAGAGAATTATATTTTAAGTCTTTCTGGCTAAAAGGCAGGAAAATTTACCAAGAAGGTAGAAAAACAGACAAGAAGGAGGTGACTGGAAGAAAAGAAGCAAGGCAGGAACAGAAAGAGGGGGAAAATTTTTTTAAAAGGGAGTTTCTTGCACAGAATTTCCAGAAGGTGGAGATGTTGTTTATACTGACAGGCACCCTGGCATCCCCATTGGGGAGAATTTTTATATTACTGTCAAAATCAGCAAACACAAGCAACACAAGTACAAACTCACAAAAAAAGTACAAAATGTATTTTGCATTTTTTATGTCATGGGTTGTTTTCAAGGCAACATCAGACTAGCAGGGCTGAGCCAGCCTAGACACAGATAGATTACAGATGTGAGTTTTTGTGTCTTTCAGGTTTAAGGATGTGGAAGAAAGCCAGCCCAGTTACAGATGTGAGTTTTTGTGTCTTTCAGGTTGAAGTATGTGAAAAAAGTCAGCCCAGTTACAGATGGATTACTGATGTGAGATTTTGTGTCTTTCAGGTTGAAGTATGTGGAGGAGCAGGTGGCAAAGAAGAAAGGACACCTGAAAGATGAAACCAAAGAGAAAACAGTGTAAGTACAATATAGCATGTATTCAGTGTAAGTAGAATATAGTTCGTCGTTGCGTTCTTTGTCATTGTCAGATATGTGTGGTAGTATGCCTTGTGTATGCAGTTGTATGTGTGAAAGTTGGTTCATTTGACCTGGTAGGTTTTCAGTTTGTAACACAAGCATTTTATTTTTGTATATTTGTTTTGTTTTGGATTTTTTGTTTGGGTTCGGTTTGTTTTGGGTTGTTATTTTGGGGGTTGGGGGGATTGTTTACAGTAGATAATGATTATAAATAGGTTAATCATTTGACCACTGCTCTGTGTGTGTGTGTGTGGGGAGGGGGGATGGAGGGGAGGGAACCCCATGGTGTGTGACTTGTGATGTGTGGGTATCCATAAAGCATCTGCTCCTGGAGTGTCGGGATGTTCAGGATATTAGGCACAAGCATTTTACCGCAGACTCCCTAAAGATCCTTTTTCGGGATGTTCCACTGGACACCATTTTTAACTTCCTGAGAAAATTGGGATTTTTCCGTCTGATTTGAGTGAAAGTGTTATAGTTGGTCTGTAAGAACAATGTTGTTTTAAGGAACCTGGTTTGGTTTTTATTTCATTTCATGTGTGGTTGATATGTATTTTCCCACAACACAGTGCCTGCCCTGGGCTGACCCTTATGGTTGACCAGGGTGTTGATACAAAGAACAGTAGAGTTGGTTTTATACCCTGTTTTATTCTGTATATATAATATAGTTGCACGGTTTTATTCTGAGATTTAACATTTTATGAGATGACAGCCCGGATATGGCCTGTATGGTAGGGGGTGGGGGGAGGGGGGGCTATAAACAACATGATTGGATTGGTGGTGGTGGTGGGGGGGGGGGGGTGTGCGTGCGTATGTGGGCGAGGGAGTTGGTGAGTGTGCAGTGCTTCTTTTAAGTGCTTCTGCATGTGTATTCATACTTCATGTCATTTAAAAGATCATAGATTCATTCATTCTTTCATTCATTCATTCATTCATTCATTCATTCATTCATTCATTCATTCATTCATTTATTCATTCATTCATTCATTCATTCATTCATTCATTCATTCATTCATTCATTCGTTCATTTCATTCATTCATTTATTCATTCATTCCTACCAAGTAAAAAAAAGTTACTTCAGAAATCACAAAAATGTTGATGACACATTGGTATATGATCTGAATCATAAATGTTCATTTTGTCTATAGATAGATCATTGCACTGTTCAGAGTGTATTCTTCTCTGATGCTAGCCACACAACTACATAGGTTTTTGTCCTCTTCTGCTTGCAGCAACAAGAAAGCAGAAGACTTCCTGTACGAACTGCCAGACCACCTGAAAGTGTCGACAAACACCAAGCGAACAGAGGACATGTTGTCCAACTCCATGTTGTCGGGCATTCCTGAGATTGACCTGGGCATTGAGTGAGTTGGACTTTTTTTCTCTCTCTTTGTTCATATCTGAGATCAGCACACCTTCAAAACATTGTACGTTTGCGATTTCAGCTTCACATGGAGGTCACATAGTAGTATGAACTGAGCATATCTTGTCACTTGTGCCGTATCTACAGAATAGTCCCCTCAACTCACAAAATGATTCCCCTAGACATTGACGTTTTTTTCCTTTAAAACCCTCTTAGTCCCAAACTGAATATTTGCCCCCCTGAATCCTGAACCGGGATTTACACACAGTAGATTTCCATCAGGCTGTGACCATCACTTATTGCTACCACATATCAAAGCTCTATCAGGCCAGAGGTACAAATCCTGATGAGAATCTGGAAGTAATTATAGCTGCTGGTATGTACTTAGAAGGAGGAAAAGGCAAGCGAGCATGTGTGCCTGACCTGATTTCGTGATGAAGTGTGAAATCTAGGGGCAGTTTGTGTTCAGAGAATCGGAATGCAAGAGGGTTAATTAAAGCAGTTCAGTGGCAAAAAGTCTGCATCATAGTTGCCAAAGAATAGACTTTGATTACAAGACCTCACCCCCCCCCTATGTCAGCATCACAGGGTGCAGTGTTGGCCGCCACACCCAATGATAGCGACATGATCCTCCTTCTCCATTTTTTCTGGTCTTCACTGGCCCTGCAGACTTCAACAATTCAACACTTTTATTGTCCTCTGTCAAAGGAAATTTGTGGATGGATGGATGGATGGATGGACATGGATTCTCATGTCACAGGATTCAGGTGATGTTGCCAATGAGAGAAGTAACAGTTGAAAGTGGTGGCTCAAACTCCACGCCATCAGATCATGAGCTCAGTGCTTTAACCACAAGTCTGTTCTTCCCCCCCCCCCCCCCCCCCCCCTGGAAAGGACTGAATTAATGTGGAGCGTTGTTTGTTGCAGAGCGAAGATCACCAACATCGAGGCCACAGAGGAGGCCAAGCAGAAGCTGCTGTGGGAGCGCATGCACAAGAAGGAGGAGGTGTCCGACTTTGTGCCCACCAACATGGCTGTCAACTACATGCAGCATAACCGATGTAAGTCCCTAATTTATTTATTTTATTTATTATTCTTTTATATCTAGGATAATGGAATAAACACTCATGTGCTTTTTTTACATCCAATCCCCGTGTGTAAGCAGTGTTGTATGTATTCATCCTTGTCTCTATGAGTCTGTCTCTGATTGTTGTATGTATACATCCCTGTCTCTATGAGTCTGTCTCTGTGTGTTGTGTGTGTATACATTCTTGTCTCTGTGTGAGTCTGTCTCTGTGTGTTGTGTGTGTATACGTCCTTGTCTCTGTGTGAGTCTGTCTCTGTGTGTTGTGTGTGTATACGTCCTTGCCTCTGTGTGAGTCTGTCTCTGTGTGTTGTGTGTGTATACGTCCTTGTCTCTGTGTGAGTCTGTCTCTGTGTGTTGTGTGTGTATACGTCCTTGCCTCTGTGTGAGTCTGTCTCTGAGTGTTGTGTGTTTATACGTCCTTGCTTGTCTGATTCTGTCTGTCTCTGAGTGTTGTGTGTGTATACATCCTTGCCTGTATGAGTCTGTCTGTATGTGTTGTGTGTATACGTGTGACATGTTGAGGGAGTTGAAGTGTAGGGTGTGTGTGTGTGTGTGTGTGTGTGTGTTTTATTTTTTATATTTTTTTTCATTTTATTCTTTTGTATCAAGGATAATGGAATAAGTACTCGTGTGCTTTTTTACATTCAGTTCCAGTGTGTATGCAGTTTTGTAAATCTTGTCATCTGTTCCCAACAGCACACAATGGCCTACTCTTATGAAAACTTTGGCTGGAGGAGTCTGTCTGTGTGTTGTGTGTATATGTCCTTGCCTGTATGTCTGTCTCTTGAGTGTTGTGTGTGTACACGTTCTTGTCTGAGTGAGTCTGTCTCCGAGTGTTAAATATGTATATCTATAGTTTGCTTCATTGTGTCTGTGTGTGTATACTCTGTGTGTGTGTGTGTGTGTGTGTGTGTGTGTGTGTATTCTGTGTGTGTGTGTGTGTGTGTGTGTGTGTGTGTGTGTTCATACTTTATATATTAAAAATAATGAAAAAAACAAACAAACAATAAAAACAAAACAAAAGGAAAAACAGACAAACTAACAAACAAACAATAAAACCAAGAACAGAACGCCAAAATGTACTTGGCATTCACTGTGTCTGTCTGTCTTTTTGTTTGTATGTATACATGTCTGTGTGTGGTTTGTGTGTGTGTATATCTTTGACATCTTTCCAGCTGTGAAATATATTAGTGTGTGTGGTATGGTGTGCGTACATACATGTGCGTATACGTGTGTAGGTGTGTGTGTGTATGTAGTTACTTGCATGCATTAGTGTGTGTAATTGTGTTGCAGTGTGTGCATGCTTATATGCATTTATTTTGAGTATATTATATATTTATGATTTAAATGTTTATTTTTTTATTTTTTTATTTTTTTTTTTTGAGGATAATGGAATAAGCATTCATGTGTTTTTTACATCCAGTCCCCGTGTGTATGCAGTTTTATAAATTCTGCCATCCGTTCCCACTGGCACACAATGGCCTACTCTTATGAAAAGCGGAACAGGATTTACCATGTGCACAAGATGTTCTGCTTGCGTTCGCACATGCGGCCTCGGCTTATAGTCTCATCCGAAGGAATTTTGGGAAGTGGAGTCAGCACCGATGTTAACATCTTTTCACAGCTGTGAAAAATACTAGTGTGGGTATGTGTGTGCGTATCCTCGAACGGGAATCGAACCTGGGTTGTCAAATTGCGAGTGCAATGTTCTGACCACTAGGCTAAGAGTGTGTGTGCATGTGTGCAGTCAAACTGGAAGACCATGGCCCCAAAGCAAGGAGGAACGAGGCTCCCAAACCCATGCCTCTGCGTGTTGGGGACATCGAGAAAATGGAAAAACCCTATGGTGAGTAGTGTGTGTGTGTGTGTGTACTCTGTGTGTGTGTGTGTATGTGTGTGTGTGTGTGTGTGTGTGTGTGTGTGTGTGTGTGTGTGTTGTGTGTGTGTACATGTGTGTGTGTACATGTGTGTTGTGTGGGTGGGGGGGGGGGGGTTGCTTCATTGTGTTTGTGTGTGTATACTCTGTGTGTCTGTGTGTGTGTGTGTGTGGTTTGCTTGATTGTGTCTATGTGTGTGTATACTCTGTGTGTGTGTGTGTGTGTGTGTGTGTGTGTGTTGTGTGTACTCTGTGTGTGTGTACTCAGTGTGTGTGTACTCTGTGTGTGTGCTCTGTGTGTGTCTGTGTGTGTGTGGTTTGCTTGATCGTGTCTATGTGTGTTATACTGTATGTCATGTGTGTATATACTCTGTGTGTGTGTGTATGTGTGTGTGTGTGTGTGCGTGTGCGTGTAGATGGATTTGTGAGTGTGTGTACATTTTTGTGTGTGTATGTATGGGTGTTACTGTATAAAAAGTGTGAGTTGGCTTAACATACACACACACACACACACACACACACACACACACACACACACACACACACACATATTTTTGTCTAATATTACTTATGTGAACAGACATTAAACTGAAGAACAACAACACACACACACCACACACACACACACACACACACACACACACACACACACACACACACACACACACACACACACACACACACACACACTCTCTTATCAAAGAGTGACCAAGCTCACAGCCTAAGTAAGCCTGTCTTCTCTGTGTTGCAGAACGAAAACGCTCCAAAAAACCCATTCAGGATGAAAAGGCCACAGACGACTTCCATTACGAAAAGTTCAAGAAGCAGATGAGAAGATTCTGAAGATTTTTTCCTAGGGGCCTTTCTTTTGTTGTTGTTTTTGGGTGGTGTGGTTGGGTGGGGGGTTGTGTTTTTACGTTGTTGTTGGGTTTTTTTTGGTGGGGGGTGGCTCTTTTTTTTTATATATCGTTCACATGCCAATAGATTGGGTTTTATTATGTTTGCGTGTATGCACACTTGTCTTTGCATACACGCACTCACACCACGCACACACACACAAGTGTAATATGAAAGACACACATGTGAAAACATCTGTGAATGCATTGAAAAAATATTGAGTGGTCTACTGGATCATAACCATTTTTGTTGTGAGAAAAACATTGAAATATGTGTTGAAAGGGCAAAAACGTCAGACCTGATGTATACTTACATGCATATATGTATACTACATATATATGTGACTGTAGATTTCTCTGTGTGAAAATTTGGGGTAGCATGTCACCACAAGAGCAAAGCCACTCATTTTAGGGTTGTTTTTTTTTCCCGTTTGCATATGTATTTCTTTCTTGATCAGAGTGGGTTTTTTTTCTACAGAATTTTTACTAGGGACAACCCTCTTGTTGCTGTGGGTTCTTGTATGTGCTTCAAGAATGCGTGTTTTGCACACAGGACCTCTGTTTATCCTCTCCTCTGAAAGACTTAGCACCCAGACCACCACTCATGGTCTATAGTCACTTATCTCATTTTTCCCCTGGAGTTAACATCAGTGCTGACTCCATCTCCCCCAAAGTCCTTTGAATGAGACTATAAACAGAGGACCCGTGTGCAAACGCACGCAGAACATCTTGCGCACACATTAAAACCTGTTTCCGTTTTTCGAAAGAGAAACCCATTGTGTGCTGGTTGGAACAGATGACAAACTTTTCAAAACCACATACAAACAGGGACTGGATATAAAAAAAAGCACATGAGTGCTTATTCCATTATTCTCATTATAAAAGACTGAATAGATGAATAAATAGTGGATGTGAGAAAAGTATTATGTTTAGATTTCATCATCTCAGAAGACAGAATGCGGCTACTTTCATTGTGGATAAATGGTTGCAGATACAAAAAAATCTCACCGTTTGGTGAACCTCAGAGCTGTAGCTGAGGAACATAAAGAAATTAGACTCTTTCTCCTTATGAGACAGCATTTTTCATCAGGGTCATATTTTAGTGTGCATGTGAGTGTGTGCATATATGCATATATAGGCGTGAGTGTATGTGTGTGTGATATATATGTGTGTGTGTTGCTACATCAGTGAAGAAGAAAGAGACAAAGAAGAGTGATTGTGGATGTTTGTGCTGAAGAGATGGATGGTATTGTAAATAAAAGTGTACAGAAACTACTCACTTTTGTGGATCAGACATTGTGTGAATGCTCTTCCCTCTTCCTTCTTCTCTTCTCTTCTCCTCTCTTTGTTCCTTTACCAGATGGGATGTGTAGCAGTACCTGGTCTTTTCCTATGCTTGTAACTTTGCAGGAGGTCTGCCTGCTGGCCTCAGCTGACACATTATGAGTTCAGAGCAGCTCATTTTTTTTGTATAGGATATATGCAGTATATATATATGTGGGTGGGATAGCTAAGTGGTCAGAGCACTGGCTTTCCCCAAGTTAAGCAGCGTCGAGCGTGGTTACCAGTTGGATGGGTGACCGTTTGCGCGCCTTGGCTTCAGTACAATTCCCCCCCCCAGTTTACCCGGCTGTAAATGGGTACCTGCCCTCTTTAGGGTCAGGGAAGGTAAAACAGCGAGGGAGAGGAGATGGGCGCCGCCCTCAATATGCTGGCCTCTAGAGAAGCTGAGGTCTCTGATGCCTCGCTCCCCTAGGCCCTACAACCACGTAGGGTACAGGACACCTTTACCTTTTTTTTATATGCTATATTTCTGTAACCTGCTGAATACTAACATGAAGGACATGATCTTTAACATGCATATTAGATCTTCTGCATGTGTAGATTAATAAAGGGACTGTAGGCATTGGCAGGTATGCACTGTATATTGACCTAGAAGATTGTAAAAATCTTCTCCCTTGATTTGATTCACCAGATGCCGCTACAGAGATTCAAACCTAAACCTACAACTTCACTGACCATTGGAATAAAAGCAAACTGTCTTAACTATTTGGCTGTAGGGCCCGTGAAATGCTGTGTAATAATAAA
>CM060341.1:10554955-10569955 GCA_030674155.1 Stramonita haemastoma | reverse complement strand
CTCTCCAAATCAGCAGCCAGGGTCCACGATTCACAGGCATAGAGGAATATGGATATGACAAGGGACACACATCATCAGATCATCAGATCATGGCTTGGCTTCGCGAACGAAGATTAAGGGCACTGTCCACGTCTGGTGCAGGCTCGCTGGTGGCTGTTCAGTCCAATGCGTGACAAACAAACCCGGCCGCAGCGGCTGCAGGGGAAAGTCGATTCTGGGGCTGATGTAGAGGGGACGCGGTTCTTCCTTCTCATTCGCCTCTCCTCAAGGGCCGCTCTGCGATTGTCCTCAAAGGAGGAGACCGACTGATGCACAGTGTGTCGCCAGGCCTGCCGGTCAGCAGCAAGGACTGACCACTGGTTATGGTCTATGAGGCAGGCTGACAGAGATTTCTTCAGAGAGTCTTTAAATCTCTTCTTTGGTGCGCCTCTGTAGCGATGTCCGGTGGAAAGTTCACCGTAGAGAACCATCTTCGGTAGGCGATGGTCCTCCATTCTAGAGACATGCCCTCCCCAGCGTAGCTGCGTTTTCAGCAACATGGCCTCAGTGCTAGTGATCCCTGCTTGCTCCAGCACCTCAGCATTCGTGGTGAAGTCACTCCAGTGGATGTCGAGGATGGAGCGGAGACAGCGTTGGTGGAAGCGTTCCAGAATTCGCAGGTGGTGTCTGTATGTGACCCATGACTCAGAGCCGTACAGGAGGGTGGTCAGTACCACGGCTCTGTAGACACTGATCTTGGTGTCTTTCTTCAGAGGTTTGTTTTTCCAGACACGGTGGTAGAGTCTGCCAAAAGCACTGTTTGCCTTTGCCAGTCTGTTGTCTACATCTTTATCAATCTTTGCGTCAGAGGAGATTGTGCATCCCAGGTAGGTAAACTGCTGGACTGTCTTCAGTTCTGTCTCACCAATTGTAATGTGAGGTGGGTGGTACGCTACCTGAGGTGCGGGCTGGTAGAGAACCTCTGTCTTCCTCAGGCTGACTTCGAGTCCGAAGAGCTGGGCTGCTTCTGCAAAACAGGATGTTACATGCTGCAGGGCGGTTTCTGTGTGGGCTACAAGGGCAGCATCATCAGCAAAAAGTAGCTCTCGAATTTGTTGCTCCAGGGTTTTGGTGTGGGCCTGAAGACGCCGCAGGTTGAATAGGCTGCCATCTGTGCGGTAGCGTATGAAAACTCCGTCTTCGTCATCAAGATCTTCTGTGGCCCGCTGAAGCATCATGCTGAAGAAGATAGTGAAGAGGGTTGGTGCAAGAACGCAGCCCTGCTTCACCCCGTTTGTGATTGGGAAAGGCTCTGAGAGGTCGTTGCTGTTTCTGACCTGGCCACGCTGGTCTTCATGTAGCTGGATCTCCATGTTGAGAAACTTTGGGGGACAGCCAAGACGCTCCATGATCTGCCACATGCCCTTCCTGCTCACAGTGTCAATTGCCTTGGTTAAATCAACGAAGGTGATGTACAGTCCCTTGTTCTGTTCGCGGCACTTTTCTTGAAGTTGTCTGAGCACGAAGACCATGTCAGTGGTACCCCTGTTAGCTCTGAAGCCGCACTGGCTCTCAGGGAGGTGGTGTTCTGCAACAGCAGGTACTAGTCTGTTGAGGAGAACTCTTGCAAGGATTTTGCCAGCGATGGAGAGAAGAGTTATCCCCCTGTAGTTGGAGCAATCTGATTTTTCCCCTTTGTTTTTGTAAAGGGTGATTATGATTGCATCACGAAGGTTTTGTGGTAGCTTTCCCTGCTCCCAGCAGCAAACAAAAAATTCATGGAGCTTGCAGTGCAGTGTTTGCCCCCCGTTTTTCCATAATTCTGGTGGAATACCGTCGACGCCTGCAGCCTTCCCACTCTTCAGTTGTTCTATGGCTTTAGTTACCTCCTCCAGGGTTGGGGCTTCGTCCAGTTCTTCTTTCACTGGTTGCTGTGGGATCTGTTGGATCACTGCGTCATCAACAGTGCGATCAGCGCTGAAGAGGGTTTGAAAGTGTTCAGCCCAGCAGTTCAATATGGACATCTTGTCTGTGAGGAGTGCCTGGCCGTCAGTGCTGCGCAAAGGACTCAACACTTGGTTAGAGGGTCCACAGACTGCCTTCAAAGCTTCGTAGAAGCCTCTGTAGTCACCTGTGTCAGCGCAGAGCTGAGTTTTCTGGGCGAGGTTAGTCCACCACTCGTTTTGGATAACTCTAAGCTGGCGCTGGAGGTTGCTGCATGTAAGACGAAAGGCAGCTTTCTTTGCTGGACAAGATGTTTGTGCAAGGTGAGCCTGGTGGGCACTTCTCTTCTTCGCCAGCAGATCTTGTATTTCTTGGTCATTTTCGTCGAACCAGTCCTTGTTCTTCTTATTGGAAAAGCCCAAGACCTCTGCAGAGGTCTACAGGATGGCAGTTTTTTGGCGGGTCCAGAGCGTTTCTGGACAGGGGTCAGAGGGGCAGTCCTCGACTTCCAGCTTTGACTGGAGGTTGGACTGCAGCTCAGCTTTCACTTCAGCGGACTTGAGGCTGCCAACCTGGAGTTTCTTTCTGGGGGGACCTCCTCGTTTTGACTTTGGCTTGATGTGAAGGCTGAGGTTGCATCGCACGAGGCGGTGGTCTGTGTGGCATTCTGCACTGGGCATCACTCTGGTGTGCAAGACATCACTTTGGTCTTTCTGGCGCACTAAGACGTAGTCTATGAGGTGCCAATGTTTGGACCGAGGATGCATCCAGGTTGTTTTTAGACTGTCCTTCTGCTGGAAGATTATGTTAGTGATGATTAACTGCAGTTCAGTGCAGAACTCTAGCAGGAGACGCCCGTTGTCATTGCAATTCCCAACTCCATGTTTCCCCAGAACTCCCTTCCAGGCTTCTGAATCTCGGCCAACTCTAGCATTGAAATCCCCAAGGATAATGACCTTGTCGTCTGCAGGGGTGTTTCTTACCAGGCTGCGCAGGTCACAGTAGAATTTGTTCTTGTCTGCAGGGTCTGCTTGAAGAGTCGGGGAATACACACTGAAGAGAGTGATGTGCTGCTTGTTCTCCAGTGGCAGACGCATGGAGATGATACGGTCTGAATGACCTGTTGGTAAGTTCCCCAGCTTTGAGGCAATGGTGTTCTTGATCATGAAGCCTACACCTGAAAGGCGTCGTTCGGATTGGGGCTTGCCTGACCAGTATAAGGTGTAACCGGCGCCGTGTTCTTTGAGACTACCTTCATCTGGGAAGCGGACTTCACTAAGAGCTGCGATGTCGATATTTAGTCGCGAGAGTTCGTGTGCAACTAAAGCAGAGCGTCGTTCAGGACGGTTGCTATCTGCTGTATCTAGCATGGTTCTGATGTTCCAGCACGCCAGTTTGAGACCTGTCACACCTTTGGAGGCAGGTGTGGAGCCACTTGACTTTGACTTTGTTGTTGCTCGACCGCTTGGAAAGATGCCCGTTGACCGCGGCTAGCCAACTGGGTGGTATGAGGATGAGCTTTCGTTAGGCCACCTTTTCTAGGCCCCTCTCCGTGTGGAGCAAGCAGTGCTATCCCTAAAGAGGGCTGCTTGGTCATTCAGGGTGCTGCCGGGTGATGTTGTCATCCTCAGGTCAACAATCAGACGACCCATACTCCTGAATCGCCTGCATGCAGGATTGGAACTGCGGCTTCCAGTGACATCTTTCACCTGCCGTATTCGCCCCTTTCCCATCGCTACAGGGCTTGGGGATAGTAGGAAAAAGGGAGGATGAGGGGGGGACGTGGACTTGTCCTTGGGCCTGCGCATAGGATTTTTAAGGTGAGAGACAGTGCGCGCAGTACCGTTCCCACCCTTTAAACTCGCGGTTCATCTGCCATGGCCCAGCAAGCTGGGACGGTGACAGCGAGGTCCTCGGGTCGTAGGCAGATTTACAACAGGTGGTTGAAGGCACAGCCAGCCATATATTAGACACACATACCAAGTGTAAAAACGTAGGTAAAGGTGTCTCATAACCTAGGTGGTCGTAGGGGAGCGAGGCATCAGAGACAGCTTCTCTAGGGGCCAGCATGTTGAGGGCGGCGCCCATCTACTCTTCCTCGCTGCTTTACCTTCCCTGACCCTAAAGAGAGCAGGTAGGCTACCCATTTACAGCTGGGGGAACTGGGGGGGCTGAAGCCAAGGCGCGCAAACGGTCACCCATCCAACTGGTAACCACGCTCGATGCTGCTTAGCTTTGACTTTGGGAAAGCGAGTGCTGTGACCACTGAGTTATCCCGCCCCCATACCAAGGGTAGGGGATGCGTACTTTCACAACTTGCACATTCTGAGAGCGCATTTTACGGCTGGCCTGACTGATTTTCAAACTGATTTTATTTACTTTTAATCCAAAAAATAACTGTACACGATTGTACAAACAGATACACGGCGGTACTGTTTTGTTCCAAAACAAGTGCAATCCGGCCAGCTGTGTTACTGGCCATGATTGACGTATGCGTGGAGGCTACGTCATTTGTCATGATGACACTGCCATCAGGAACAGTGTTGCACGTGGCACTACGTCAAGGCGGTGTCAGGGCAAAATGGGACCCCCAGTCACAACAATCTGTGTTGGCAGTTAATCAGTGGGTGACAGGTTTTAGAGAGAGAGGGGGGGGGGGGGGTGAGGAGGTAGGAACGAAAGATGGATAGGGACATTATTCAAGTTATAATTGACACTGATGGTGGGTTGGGGTTGGGTTTGTTTTTGTGTTTTTTTCGATTTGGTTTTTTGCCGCTTTTAGGGGATGTTGTTCAGTTGTTTGCATCTTATACAATACCAATACTTTACTAAACAAGATAATAATATCTTTGGGTACAACCCGTAGATGGAAAATTAAATATAACATTTTTCAAAGAAAGTTTTAAAAAATATCCATTATAGTTAATTGCGATGATGTTATAGATGATTTTATTGTGTGAATAGCGTTCTTAAAAGTTGTGTTTTTTCCTTTTGGTTGGTTGGATGTGTGGGGTTTAGATGTTTTTATTGTGGGGGGGAGGTATGTCTCTTAAAAGTTGGTTTTTTTTGCTGTTGTTGGTTGGTTTGGGGGGGGGGGGTGTGTTTTTGTTTGGGGGGGGGGGGGTGAGGGTATGAAAATTTCTGATATTATTCGTTATTTTTCTGTTAGTTTGAGTACATTTTTCGCTTCTCTGTTTAAGAAGTGTGCACTTCTGTCTTCTATCTATCCTGCTCTGTTATTCTTCTTCCTGTTTTTCTTCTGCTGTCTCTCTGTTTTACTATTCTGTCTGTGTTTTTTCTTCTTTCTGCTTTGTCTATCTGCCTGCTGCCTGCTATCTGTCTGTCTGTCTTGTTTCTTCTTTCCTGTCTGTCTGTCTCTCTGCCTGCTCTCTCTGCTGCTTCTGTCTCTCCTCTCTTCCTGCTTCCATGCTCTGCTCTGCTCTCTTCTCTCTTCTCTCTCTCTCTTCTCTCTCTCTCTCTCTCTCTCTCTCTCTCCTCTCCTCTTCATCTCTCTCTCCTCTCTCTCCTCTCCTCTCTCTCTCTCCTCTCTCTCTCACAGTCATTCCGCAGCATTATCTGCGTGACAGCAGCATTAATTAATTAACTGATTGAATGATTCCCCCCCCCCCCCCACCATCAATATCGTCATCATCACCATTAATGATCACAACAATACATCAGAAAGTCATTACATAACAAATTATTTCTGACAAACTGTACGTGGGCCCACCTCGAAATGCTGACTATTCACACGCTAGGCACTAGGTAAAAAAAAAATGTAATAGCTGCGTAACAAATTGTCATTACGAAAATGCTATCTTGATGAATAGCCACTAGACAATCGTTAGACAACCCCGTCTAAGGGTAGTCACGAAAAAAATATCACGAGTCGACGAAAATCATTAAGCAAAGTCAAAAGACAAAAGTCATTCCAGAGAGAATTTTTTAAAAAAAACAAAAAAAAACACCTACCTCACGACAAAAAAAGAAACTAGACAACTACAGGTAATAGTCAAAATGTCACAATACAAAAATAACAAAAGTCACTAGACAAAGTCACTAGACAAAGTCACTAAAAAAAGAAGTCACTAAACAAAGTTACTAAACAAACTAAACAAAAGTCACTAAATAAAGTCACTAAACAAAGTCACTAAACAAAATCATTAACAAAATCACTAAAACAAAATCACTAAACGAAGTCACTAAATAAAGTCACTAAATAAAGTCACTACACAAACTAAGCAAAGTCACTAAACAAAGTCACTAAGATAAAAAGTCAACAAAGTCACTAAACACCAGGTCATAAGACAAAGTCAGCATAGAACAGACACTTGACAAGAAATGGGGACAGGATAGCCTAGTGGTTAGAATATTGCACTGGCAATCTGACCACCGGGGTTTGAATCCCGTTCAAGGGGATTTTCCCCCTGGAATTAACATCAGTGCAGACTCCACTCTTCCCTCCTCTCCAATCCCCCTGACTATAAACCGAGGTCCTATATGCAAAGCACGCAGAATATCTTGACCACACGTTAAAACCCGTCCTGCTATTTGTGTGCCAGTGGGAAGGGATAGCAAAATTTACAAAACTGCATTCTCAAGGGGACTCGATGTAAAAAAAAAAAAAAAATAAAAAAAAAAAAAAAAAAAAAAAATAAATAAATAAATAAAAAAAACCTCCAACACACACTGAGTGCTTATTCCATTATCCTCGCAGTAAAAGAAATAAAGGGGAAAAGTCACTGGACAAAATAGTTAATAGACATTAACTCATCAGATTAAAAAAATGTCACTAAATAAAGCCACTCGATAAAAAGTCACCAGACGAGAGATCATCAGACAAATGATCATCAGATAAATGATCATCAGACAAATGATCATCAGATAAATGATCATCAGACAAAAGATCATCAGACAAATGATCATCAGACAAATGATCATCAGACAAATGATCATCAGATAAATGATCATCAGACAAAAGATCATCAGACAAAAGATCATCAGACAAATGATCATCAGACAAAAGATCATCAGACAAATGATCATCAGACAAATGATCACTAGACAAAAGATCATCAGACAAATGATCATCAGACAAATGATCATCAGACAAATGGTCACTAGACAAAAGATCATCAGACAAAAGATCATCAGACAAATGATCATCAGACAAAAGATCATCAGACAAATGATCATCAGACAAATGATCATCAGACAAATGATCACTAGACAAAAGATCATCAGACAAAAGATCATCAGACAAATGATCATCAGACAAATGATCACTAGACAAAAGATCATCAGACAAAAGATCATCAGACAAATGATCATCAGACAAATGATCATCAGACAAATGATCACTAGACAAAAGATCATCAGACAAAAGATCATCAGACAAATGATCATCAGACAAATGATCACTAGACAAATGATCAGCAGACAAATGATCATCAGACAAAAGATGATCAGATAAAAGATCAAAAGATCACCAGACAAAAGATCATCAGACAAAAGATGATCAGACAAAAGATCATAAAAGATCATCAGACAAAAGATCATAAAAGATCATCAGACAACAAATCAGACAAAACATTATCAGACAAAAGATCATCAGACAAAAAATCAGACAAAACATTATCAGACAAAAGATCATCAGACAAAAAATCAGACAAAACATTATCAGACAAAAGATCATCAGACAAAAAATCAGACAAAAGATCATCAGACAAAAGATCATCAGACAAAAGATCATCAGACAAAAGATCATCAGACAAATGATCATCAGACAAATGATCATCAGACAAAAGATCATCAGACAAAAGATCATCAGACAAATGATCATCAGACATCAGACAAAAGATCATCAGCCAGTAGATCATCAGCCAAAAGATCATCAGCCAAAAGATCATCAGACATCAGACAAAAGATCATCAGACAAAAGATCATCAGACAAAAGATCATCATCAGCAAAAGATCATCAGACAAAAGATCATCAGACAAATGATCATCAGACAAATGATCATCAGACAAGACAAAAGATCATCAGACAAAAGATCATCAGCAGCAAAAGATCATCAGACAAAAGATCATCAGACAAATGATCATCAGACAAATGATCATCAGACAAGACAAAAGATCATCAGACAAATGATCATCAGACAAATGATCATCAGACAAATGATCATCAGACAAATGATCATCAGACAAGACAAAAGATTATCAGACAAAAGATCATCAGACAAAAGATCATCAGACAAATGATCATCAGACAAATGATCATCAGACAAGACAAAAGATCATCAGACAAAAGATCATCAGACAAAAGATCATCATCAGCAAAAGATCATCAGACAAAAGATCATCAGACAAAAGATCATCAGACAAAAGATCATCAGACAAAAGATCATCAGACAAAAGATCATCAGACAAAAGATCACTCTAGTCAAAAGGCCTGAGGACAAAACTTGATGGACAAAAAGTCACCACACAATAGTGCGAACCGCCCGGTTACCTGACAGTCACCAGACAAATAGTCATTATAATGAAACAATCACCACTCAGTATCAGACAATCACCAAGGCAAATAATGACTTATTAACGAGACAAGTAGTCACCCAAAAACACTAAAACGAATTATCACCAATAACTAAACAAATTTCACCATAGGTACAATTCAAACTGCACAGTCAATTTAAACTGCATCCTGCCCACACGTTAAATCCTGTTCCGCTTTTCGTAAGAGTAGGCCATCATGTGCCGGTGGGAACAGATGACAAGATTTACTAAAACTGCTTACACACGGGGACTGTATATAAAAACAAAAAAGCACATGAATGCCTATTCCATTATCCTCGATATAAAATAATAAAATAAAATTTCAAAAAATTAAAATAAATATAAAAAAACAGTCACCAGGGCAAGCAAATAATCAGTTATTAACTAGACAAGCAGTCACCAAACAAAAACAACCCTACCACCCAAACGCATAATCACCAGTAACAAAACAAATTTCACCATAGGTACAATTCAAACTGTATGTGGTAGTATGTCTGGACAGCTGTGGGTACAATATGTGATGAATGAAAAACACAGATGGAAGCGTTCAATACTCGAGGTGCACTACCCAGACTGTAATTTTTAGCTGCTGTTGAGGGGTGGGTTGGGGGCACAGCTTAGAGTACAGCTACGCAGACTGTAATTTGTAGTCTATGGCGGTAGTGGTGTTGGATGGATGCAACTCCACACACAAGCAGAGCATTCAAAGCTAATCATTAGGTAACACTATAGAGAAGGTCACTTTTTTTTTGGCCATTGTCGGCAGCTGTGCTGAAACCAAAATGGCTGATTTGTAGCAACAACAAAAATCAAACGGTGGAAAACAAAAAGTTTGTAGCTGGGTTTCTTTTTTGGTGACAGTTGTTTTCTGTGACGTTTTTTTTTTTTTTTTTTAATGAATTAGTAGTTGTGAATTTTGAAGTTGTGTGTGTGGTTTAAGCTTCTTGTTATTAAACTAAATGGATAAGATGGCTAGATTCGTGTGGAAAAAATGTTATCTCGACGTTTGAAAATTATGTGGTTTTTTATGTTTGAAGGAACATCAGAAAAAGAAAGGTCTTATCATTATCGTAATATTTAAACAATCACCAATGTGGGATTTTGTGAGAGGTGATGTGTGCAACTTTTTTATCGACGAATTTGAATTTTGATTTTTGTTTCCACAGCAAATTTATTATTAGAAATTGTATTACGTATATAAAACCTACAACAATTACACATTATAATACAATTCCAAGAGAAATCCACCGTTACCATATTGATACAGAAAATCAGCGGAGAAACATTTGAAAGTTGTCATTTTCTTTTGAGAATGCCAATAGAAATATAATCCATACAAATAGCTCTTTCTTTTGAATACACAGAACAAATTAATATCACTGTAAAAGCTGAATTTTTTTCAATGTACTAACAAAAGTTTTACCCCCCTTCCCCCTAAAAAACGAATTTAATGCTTCTATACAAACAGAAGCATAATTTCAAAAGTGAAATTTCTTTTGAATAAGATACTAACAAAAGTGTATAGGTAAAAGCGGATTTTTCTTGTGAATATAATAACAGAATCAGAACTTCAAAACTGAAATTTCTTTTTACATGAAGAGGTTTAATTTCAAAGCTGAAATTTCATTTTGAACATGCTAACAGAAACATAACTTTAAAAAACTGACGGTTTTTTTTATGAATATACAAACAGAAGCGGATCTCCGAACTGAATTAAAACATTGACATTTTATTTTTAAACAGAACCATAACTTCAAAAAACCTGACATCTTCTTCGTAACTATACAAACAGAAGTGGATCTCAAAACGGAAACTTTCTTCAATAATATATAAAACCAAAAAAACTCAACACAAAAACTTTCCGAAAGAAAAAAAAACAAAACAAAATAAGAAACCATGACAGCCCAGCAAGAAATGCTTCTCAACGGGAACGTCCCAGATCCAAAACCTTCATCAACGATGACAGATGACACCACGACGACAAATTTGACGATGACGACTGAGAAAGAGGAAAATGAAGCCGAGGAGAAGAAGATGAAACAGAAGGAGACTGGTTCTCTCAAAGACTGCATGATGTCAGCCTCGAACATGTTTCGCCAGTATCGGAAATACACGGTAGTGCTCGGTGGAATATTGGTCTATGTTCCTATAGGAGTGCCGTGGTATTTTGGTGAGTATTAACCCCCAAAAATTGTGTGGGTAATGTATAATTTCAATGTCTGTTTTTGTTCAATCTGTAGCAGTCTTGTCAGTTGGTCAGTCTTGTCTACTTTTTTATTACATGGAATTTGTATAGCGCTATTTCTTGTAAGAACAAATCAAAGCGCTTGCATTTGACCTACAGAGCCACAGATCATGCTGCCACCAGGCGCAAAGATCAACGACGAACAACGATGATCAACTGTTGTTGTCTTGTTGCTGCTGTACACTTTAGAGCGCAAAGCCTGGGCAAGTATGTATGGAGGGCAAGCTGTTACCCATGCAGCAGACCCCCCTTCTCCACGGCACTGGAATGATCCATTGGAAGGGCATTGACCGATACGAATGGTTCCAGTACCGTCGCAGGAGCCACCAGAACGTTGCCATATACCTACAGCCCCGAGCCGCTCTGGGACTCCAACTCCCCGATTTTTCCTCAGGGATGGTGTCTAAACACGACACCTGTCTGTTTGTGTGTGTGTGTGTGTGTGTGTGTGTGTGTGTGTGTGTGTGTGTGTGTGTGTGTGTGTGTGTGTGTGTGTGTGTGTGTGTGTGTCTGTCTGTCTGTCTGTCTGTCTGTCTGTCTGTCTGTCTCTCACTCTCTCTCTCTGTCTCTCTGTCTGTGTCTGTGTCTGTGTCTGTCTGTCTGTCTGTCTCCTCTCTCTCTTTCTCTCTTTCCCACCCTTCTTTCTCTTTCTCTCTCTCTCTCTCTCTCTCTCTCTCTCTCTCTCTCTCTCTCTCTCTCTCTCTCTCTCTCTCTCTCTCTCTCTCCCTCTCTCTCTCTCTCTCTCCTCCTCTTCTCTCTCCTCTCTCTCTCTCTCTCTCTCTCTCTCTCCTCTCTCTCTCTCTCTCTCTCTCTCTGTCTCTCTCTCTTCTCTCTCTCTCTCTCTCTCTCTCTCTCTCTCTCTCTCTCTCTCTCTCTCTCTCTCTCTCTCTCTCTCTCTCTCTCTCTCTCTCTCTCTCTCTCTCTCTCTCTCTCTCTCTCTCTCTCTCTCTATCTCTCTTCTCTGTCTCTGTCTGTCTTCTATCATTCGTTCTGTTCTCTGTCTGTCTCTCTGCTTCGTCTGTCTGTCTCTGTCTCTGTCTGTCTGTCTGTCTGTCTGTCTGTCTGTCTGTCTGTCGTCTGTCTGTCTTCTTCTCTCTCTCTCTCTCTCTCTCTCTCTCTCTCTCTCTCTCTCTCTCTCTCTCTCTCTCTCTCTCTCTCTCTCTCTCCTTCTCGTCTCTTTTTTCATCATTTCTTTTTTCTTCTTTCTTTCTTTCTTTCTTTCTTTCTTTCTTCTTTCTTTCTTTCTTTCTTTCTTTCTTTCTTTCTTTCTTTCTTTCTTTCTTTCTTTCTTTTCTTTCTTTCTTTCTTTCTTTCTTTCTTTCTTTCTTTCTTTCTGTTCCCTTCCTTCCTCCCTTCTTTTTTTAATTTTCCTTCTTTCTTGTCTTTCTGTCCGCCTAAAATTATCTGTCTATTCATCTGTTCCCATGTCTTTCTATCTGTCTGTCTCTGTCCATTTGTGAGTTCGTCCACCTGCCCGACCATTTGTCCGACCGTTGGTCCATCTGTCAGTCAGTCTGTCTGTCTGTCTGTGATCTTTCCGTCCATCTGTCCATCCGTCTGTCTGCCTGTAAGTCTGTCTGTCCATCTGTCCGTCCGTCTGTCTGTAAGTAAGTCTGCCTTTTGTCTTTTGCTTTTTTCGTTTTCTCTCCCCAGCTTTATTCTTTCTACCTTGCTTCTGTCTATCTTTTATTCTTCCCCTTCTATTCCTCCAATCCTTCCTTCTTTCCTTCCTTTCTTCTTTCCCTCTTTTCTCCTTGCCTTGCTTCCTTCCTTCCTTCTTTCCTTCCTTCCTTTCTCCCTTCTTCTCTTCCCTCTCTCATTCATTCGTCAACTCTGTGTGTGTGTGTGTGTGTGTGTGTGTGTGTGTGTGTGTGTGTGTGTGTGTGTGTGTGTGTGTGTGTGTGTGTGTGTGTGTGTGCAGTTTTCCAGTCATTCGTCCATTTAGTTGGTTCCGGTCATTCATCCATTCAGTCACTTCCAGTCTTCCATTTATTCAGAAACTTCCGGTCATTCATCCATTCAGTCACTTCCAGTCTTCCATTTATTCAGAAACTTCCGGTCATTCATCCATTCAGTCACCTCCAGTCTTCCATTTATTCAGGAACTTCCGGTCATTCATCCATTCAGTCACTTCCAGTCTTCCATTTATTCAGGAACTTCCGGTCATTCATCCATTCAGTCACTTCCAGTCTTCCATTTATTCAGGAACTTCCGGTCATTCATCCATTCAGTCACTTCCAGTCTTCCATTTATTCAGGAACTTCCGGTCATTCATCCATTCAGTCACTTCCAGTCTTCCATTTATTCAGGAACTTCCGGTCATTCATCCATTTAGTCACTTCCAGTCTCTCAGTTTTTCCTTTATTCAGTCGCTTCCATTCTTCCAGTCATTCGTCCATTCATTCACTTGCAGTCTTCATTCGTCCATTCAATCACTTGCAGTCTTCATTCGTCCATTCAACCACTTGCAGTCTTCATTCGTCCATTCAATCACTTCCAGTCCTCCATCCATTCAGTCACTTCCAGTCTTCCATGATCCGGTCATTCGTCCATTCAGTCACTTCCAGTCTTCCAGTCATTCATCCATCTCTCAGTCACTTCCAGTCTTCCAAACCACAAGTCCATCTCTCAGTCACTTCCAGTCTTCCAAACCACAAGTCCATCTCTCAGTCACTTCCAGTCTTCCAAACCACAAGCTAGGTCCATCTCTCAATCACTCACTCACTCTGGAATTTTTTGTTCTATTTTGTTTTTGCTTTTTAAAAATCTGGGCCATGAGACATATGTTTATGTAATTTGTCATTGGTAGTACTTCCCCAAAATGAAGATATTTTTATTAAGGTGGGGGGGGGGTTGTTTGTTGTTTGTTTTGGTTTTGTTTTGTTTTTTGTTTCGTTTTGTTTTTTTCCCTCTATTACCAATATAAATTATTATGAACTCTTGGCCTATGACTAATTTTGTTGACAGATGATGGTTGGATAATGTACCCAGTACTTAACTTGTTATGTTTTAATCACTACTTTTGTTTGTTTTGTTTTTGTTTTAATTACTACTTACTTATTATCGATTTTCTGATTTCACTTTGTTTGTTGTCTATTACAATGATCATTAATAAATTTTGATTGTTTATTATTAATTCTAGTTTACTGTATTGCGCATTTGTTATCCTATTATATCTTCTGTCCTTACAACTTGTCTTCTGTTTATTACTGTCCTGTTGTTTTGGGCCTTTGTGGTTTATCATTGTTGTTAGTTGGAGGTGTTCTTAAATTGATGTAATCCCTGAAAATGGCAGGGGCTAGATGTAAAATTCTTTTTTTTTTAAAAGCACACGAGTGCTTATCTATTATCCTCGAAAAAAAAAATTTGCCTTGCCTTGACTCACTCACTCACTCTGTATGGTTTCTTGCTCCTGGTATTTGGATCAATATTATTGTTGTTGTTTAGTTGAGGCTATCTTTTTATCTTGATGTTATCCCTGAAAAGGGCAGGGACTGGATGTAAAAAAAAAAAGAAAAAGCACACGAGTGCTTAATCTAATATCCTCGAATAAAAGAATTTGCCTTGCCTTGCTTTGACTCACTCACTCACTCTGTCTTTATCTATCCGCTCTCTTCCCCTTACAGGCAATCTGGCAGCCTACCTGGCCTCGTATTTCCGACAGAAGGAGGCCCGTGAGGACGATGTGGTAGACCCCCAGTGGATCTTCTCTGCTTTCTTCGTGGCCTTCTCTCTGGCCATTGTCCTCTCCGGCTACATGGCCAACGCTTTAGGCACCCGCACCACCGTCTTCATAGCCATGATCATCCACAGGTACTGTTTGGATGAGGGAGTGAGGTGGGAGGAGGTGGTGGAGGGGGGATGGGGAGGAGGAGGGAGAAAGAGAAGGGGGAGGAGGGTGGTGATGGTGAGGGGGGAGCGGTTGGAGGTTGGGGGAGAGGGGTGGTGGTGAGGGGGAGGGTTGGGGGTGGGGGTGGGAGGGGGGTGGTGGTGGTAGGGGTTCATTCTCTCTGGGTTACATGGTGAAGTGTGTGGGTACCCGCGCTAGTATCTTCATAGCCATGATCATTCATAAGTGAGGAAAAGGTTAAGGATGGGTGGGTGGGGTTTTATTTATTTATTTTATTTTATTTATTTATTTTATTCTTTTATATCGAGGATAATGGAATAAGCATTCATGTGCTTTTTTTTCACCCAGTCCCCGTGTGTATGTAGTTCAGTAAATATTGTCATCTATTCCCACCGGCACACAATGGCCTACTCTTACGAGAAGCGGA
>CM060341.1:10547455-10549955 GCA_030674155.1 Stramonita haemastoma | reverse complement strand
AAATTTTCAGAAAGGCAGAACAGAGAGAGGAATGGAGGGAACTGGTTGTCAAGTCATCAGGGGTGCAGGTGCCCCCACAGTCACCAGACTAAGGGATAGATAGTATCTTTTAATGGAAGAACTTCAAGTTTTCCATAGTCTGATGCAATTAAGGTAGAAGATTTTAAGCGAACTGCTCTGATTGCTCGTTTTGCATGCTATTAAGAGGTTTTAGAATGTTAGCGCAAGCTGTGTCAAAAAGGGGTAGAACAATAGTTAATGGAGGATATATAAAATGTAAGCCTGTAGGAACAGTTTTCTGGCACGTATGTGGATGAAGTGTTTGATTTTGCAATGGTGGTACACTTGTTTGAAAACCGTTTTGTACAATTTATTTGTGTGCCATCCATGAAAGGTTATAGTCAATCATAAAACTAGAAGTTTATGGTTATCAACTTCCTCAATAGTTTCATTGTTGATAAATACAGGTGGAAGTCTTTTTGTCTTTTTTGCCATGCTGTGATAAGTCCTTTTGGGGGTTAAATGACTTAATTTTATAATTGCATTATTTGCTTAGAGCATCAATGCTATTTTGTAATGAGGTAGATATTGTGTTAAGACTGGTGTCACCAGTATGAACTACTTTTGCTGAAATATTTCCATAAAACCAGGTCTCACCTACTGATAAATGTCAACCAATTCTGAAAACAGTAACGTTTTGTTTAGATCATAATTATTTACTAATAAATCAAAGCGGTGCGCATCCTCTTTTAAGACATTTCACTGCTTTAAAAAAAAAAGGTAACAGCCTCAGACTAAAGAGTAATATCATCGCCAAAACAGCAATAAAATACCTCAATTGCTCTAGGAATTATTTGAATGCCATGTTTTCCTATGCTTATAGCATAATTGTAGTTCATATTTATATTCAAAGAACTTTTTTTAACCAAACAAACATACATACATTTATTTCGTGGGCTAAGTGATACAACCTGCTTCACTCCCTTGGGGCATTCAAAGAAATCGGAATATTCATTTCCTGCGCGCACGCACGCTAAAACTGAATTGTAAATAGCTCTAAGGGCCATATTATATATTTTACCATTTACACCGTTTTTATTCCGTAGTGCCTTCAACAATTTATCTCAAATTACATAATCGAAAACCTCTCTAAAATAGAGAGACAGACAGACAGACTGAGAGACAGAGACAAACAAGAGAGAGAGAGAGAGAGAGAGAGAGAGAGAGAGAGAGAGAGAGAGAGGAGAGAGAGAGAGAGGAGAGAGAGAGAGAGAGAGAGAGAGGAGAGAGAGAGAGAGATTTGATTGATTTATTTTTTATATCGAGGATAATGGGATAGAGGTAGGAGCAGTTTTGCAATGTTTTTACACACAGGCTACTTAGAAATAGCAAAGATTTTAGTGTCAATGTTCCCTCGCACACGGGCTCCTTACAATCGAGGATTTTGGGAGATGTCGCTGTGTAAACGAATCGACCGGGTCGTCAAGAGAAGAGAGAGAGAGTCAGAAAACGAGATGAGCGAGAGTGAGAGATAAATGAGAGAGATATGAGCAGAGAGAGTAGGAGAGAAGAAGAAGAACGACAACAGACAGACAGACAGACAGACAGACAGACAGCACAGACAGACAGCAGAGAGAGACACAGAGAGAGACAGAGAGAGAGACAGGACAGAGACAGAGAGAGACAGAGAGAGACAGAGAGAGAGACAGAGAGAGAGAGAGGACAGAGACAGAGACAGAGACAGAGACAGAGACAGAGACAGAGGACAGAGAGAATGGTTTTTCATACACAAGAATAAGACTTAGGTCAAGCGTGGTCTTACAATCTGTCCTTGTAAACAACAAAGATCAAACAATCAACAGATAATTATGAAGATTATATTTTTTTTTTTAATTGGAGAAAGAACACACACACACAATGCTAAAATATCACACGAAAACATGAGAGGGGAGAGAGAGAGAGAGAGAGAGAGAGAGAGAGGAGAGAGAGAGAGAGAGAGAGAGAGAGAGAGAGAGAGAGAGAGAGAGAGAGAGAGAGAGAAGACAGACAGACAGACAGACAGACAGACAGACAGACAGACAGACAGACAGACAGACAGACAGACAGACAGACAGACAGACAGACAGACAGACAGACAGACGCAGACAGAGATGTTAATGAAATAATGAAAGATCGATGGTCACACATCATTGAGTTCCGAGTGCAAGATAATCATTAAGCTGTTCAACAAACTAATTCATTATGATAATTATATACTTATTTTAGATGAGTTATCAAAATGCTGGGAGGGAATTTTCTCGATACTTTGTCAATATCTTTTGTCTTATTAGTTTGCACTTGCGGATTTAATTGGAATGCTATTATACCATACAGTGTGTGTGTGTGTGTGTGTGTGTGTGTGTGTGTGTGTGTGTGTGTGTGTGTGTGTGTGTGTGTGTGTGTGTTTTGTGTGTGTGTGCGTGTGGTGCATGCGCGCGCGCGCGTGTGTGTCGTCTGTGTA
>CM060341.1:10537455-10539955 GCA_030674155.1 Stramonita haemastoma | reverse complement strand
TCCTTCTTTCTTTCTTTCCTCCATTCTTTCTTTCTTTCAATCTTTCATTCATTCTTTATTTCTTTCTTTTATTCTTTCAATCTTTCTTTCATTCTTTGTTTTTTTTTCATTCTTTCTTTCGTTATTTCTTTCTTTCAATCTGTCTTTAATTCTTTCTTTCAATTCTTCATTATTTATTTCTTTGTCTCATTGTCTCATTCTTTCATTCTTTCATTTCATTCTCTCTTTCTTTCTTTTCCTACCCCCCACCACTACCAGATACTTCTCTCAGCCCGAGGTGCTGACCAAAATCCTGAAGTCTTCCTGGTCCAGGGGCACTGACCTGGGGATTCGATCCTGGGATGATCTCATCGAGAGTCCTGGCTGGGGATTGTGAGTTGTGTCGTCGTGGTGGGTCGGGGTGGGGTGGGTGGTGGTGGTGGGGGTGGGGTGGGGTGGGTGGGGGTTGGGTGGTGGGTGGGGGTGGGGGGGTTGGGGGGGTGGGGGTGGGGGGTGGGTGGTGGTGGGGGGGTGGGTGGTGGTGGTGGGTGGGGTGGTGGGGGTGTGGTGGTGTGGTGGTGGTAGTGGTGGTGGGTGTGGTGTGGTGGTGGTGGGGTGGTGGTGGGGGTGGAGTGGGGGGGGTGGGGGGTGGGGGTGGTGGTGATGGTGGCGGTGTGTGATGGTGGCGTGGTGGTGATGGTGGTGATAGTGGGGATATTGGTGTGGATGTGGGATGGTTAAGGTGGTAGTGCTTATTTGATTAATAAGTTGTGTGTGTGTTATTTGTGTGTGTGTGTGTGTGTGTGTGTGTGTGTGTGCGCGCGCGCGTGCGCCTGTGTGTGTGTGGTGTGACAGAGATAGTCCATCTGTCCTTCTGTCTGTCTGTCTGTCTCAGTCTGTCTGTCTGTCCGTCTGTCTGTCTGTACATATGCCTATCTATCTGTCTATGTTTCTGTCCGTGTTTGCTTAAAAGTTGTGCCGTGTATGTATTGTCTAATGATGACTGTGGATGCAATTGTTTCCTATGAACAGATTGAAGCAGTGGACGGTTGCTGTTTTCTCTGTACAAATTGAAGATGTTATAAGTATACAGCTGCTGTTTTCTATGTACAGATTGAATAAGTTGACAGTTGCTGATTTATATGTACAGATTGAAGATGTCATAACTATACAGTTGCTGTTTTCTATGTACAGATTGAAGATGTCATAACTATACAGTTGCTGATTTCTATGTACAGATTGAAGATGTCATAACTATACAGTTGCTGTTTTCTATGTACTGATTGAAGATGTCATAACTATACAGTTGCTGTTTTCTATGTACAGATTGAAGATGTCATAACTATACAGTTGCTGTTTTCTATGTACAGATTGAAGATGTCATAACTATACAGTTGCTGATTTCTATGCACAGATTGAAGATGTCATAACTATACAGTTGCTGATTTCTATGTACAGATTGAAGATGTCATAACTATACAGTTGCTGTTTTCTATGTACAGATTGAAGATGTCATAACTATACAGTTGCTGTTTTCTATGTACAGATTGAAGATGTCATAACTATACAGTTGCTGTTTTCTATGTACTGATTGAAGATGTCATAACTATACAGTTGCTGATTTCTATGTACAAATTGAAGATGTCATAACTATACAGTTGCTGTTTTCTATGTACAGATTGAAGATGTCATAACTATACAGTTGCTGTTTTCTATGAACAGATTTGAAGACGTCATAATTATACAGTTGCTGTTTTCTATGTACAGATTGAAGATGTCATAATTATACAGTTGCTGTTTTCTGTAAACAGATTGATGAAGTTGAGAGCACAGAGCTGAAACCTATCGTCTGCAATGAAAAGAAAGCGGCAGACGAGACAGTAGATGTGGACCTACACAGTGACATGCTCTCCCAGAACAGTGTGTAAGTCTGCTTCAATATGATGCTTGTTGTTCTTCTTCTTCTTACAGAAAGTAAGCAATAGAGAGAGAGGGGGGGAGGGGGTTGAAGGCGAGCATTTGGTCATGGTTTCACACACAGACATTCAACATTGCGTGACAAGGTATAGCAAACATCTCAGTACCACAGACACCATCACTAACAACAACAAAAAGAAAGACAATATTTAAAAAATTGACGGGGCTCGGTGTATCATAACAAACTGTCGAGAGGAAGAGCCCGAAACAGCGACACATTCTCTCCTGACGATCTCCCTGTCGGATTCCAGTTCACGGAGAAATTGCTTGTCAAGCAGCACACGTGGCTGTTTTTATCATCATTAATGCGATCAGAACATAAAGAGTCGCATTGCACCATAGGTCAATTTTTAGTTATTAACATGTCATTAATTCGCAATAAATTAGCTATACAATACAAGAAACAGATTGAAAATCCGACAATTCTGTCAAAAGTTATTGCAACTTGAAATTATAGACAGTAGGAAATGACAAACTGAGAAACAGACAAGTAAAGAATCCTAATAGGTGGCCAGAATGTGGGCTGTGGTATTTTTAAAACACG
>CM060341.1:10509452-10522355 GCA_030674155.1 Stramonita haemastoma | reverse complement strand
TGTGACAGTAGTTTATATATATATATATATTTCTGTTTTGTGTCTCGGTAGTTTATATATATATATTTCTGTTTTGTGTGACGGTAGTTTATATATATTTCTGTTTTGTGTCACGGTAGTTTATATATATATTTCTGTTTGTGTGACGGTAGTTTATATATATTTCTGTTTTGTGTCACGGTAGTTTTATATATATTTCTGTTTTGTGTCACGGTAGTTTATATATATTTCTGTTTTGTGCCACGGTAGTTTATATATATTTCCGTTTTGTGTCACGGTAGTTTATATTATATTTCTGTTTTGTGCCACGGTAGTTTATATATATTTCCGTTTTGTGTCACTTTGCAGGCTGACTTACCAAGGCCAGGGTCAACAGAACTGCCCTCAGACTGCAGCCTGGAGCGTCAGCTGCCCACTTTTCTCTCCACCGCAGCAACATTCGGCAGCAGCAACGGTTCCAGCAACAGCTTCAGCAACGGCTTCAGCAACGGCTCCGGTGTCGCCCCAAACCAGCCTGCCCCTCCAGCGGCTTTACCCGCCCCGACGCAGGATTCCCAAGGCTCGTTGGCCGAACAAAACCACGCCGGCAGGCGCCGTCAAATGCTACCGCGAGGGGTCCCTGCAGGAGTTGAGCATTCTCGGGGTTATGGGAGGAGACCCTGGAGGCACGGACGCTGTGCCGCCTTCGGTGGTCAGCCAAGGTGGTTCCGAACCGGTGGAGAACGAAGACACGTCGGCAGACGACAGTTCCCTGGAGAGCTCCAGTTTTTTCCAATCCCTGGCTAACGCGTCACTGGCGCCGTCATCATCATCGTCATCAGGGGTGAACTCCAGCGCTGCCCCTCTTCTCTGCAGCGCAGCCCTCAACGACCAGCACAGAGCGTTAGGGAAGTGCCTCTCTGCCCAAGAGGATGATGACTACTACAACGACGATGACGATAAGAAAGACATCGAAGATTCTGTAGTCCTTAAAAAACAGCTGGTGGACAGCTCTGAGCTGTCGTCTCACCTGTCCTGTTTGGGAGTGGAGCATGTCACCAACAAGAAGGTGGTTGTCATGGCACCTGCAGAGACTGAAGCGTGTCAGTCTTGGGAAGAGGAGAAGCACAGGTGTGCAGCATCACCAATACCATCAAAGGATGGAGAGGAGGGGAAGGGGGTGTGGAGAGAAAGGAAGAGGAGTTGGTGTTTGAGGAGGGGTGTGTCGAGGGAATTGCGGGGAAGTGTGTGTGATAAGTCTGGGCGTTAGTGTGCACTCGTCACAGTGTTGATATCAGGCAGACGTGTTGACTTTCGTATATTATCATGAAAAAAGAGCCACCTTGTTGTATGACTGAAATGATGAAGAGATGTATAAACTTTCACCTTCACTTTAACCTGTCCCGAGGACTGTGGGGGCACAACTGAAGATTCTGCAAACTTACAAACATATTATTATTCTGGTATTTTTTAGAAGAAACAAAAAAAACTTGATTTTTTTTTCTCCCCTCCAGTAACAGATTTACAAACTTATATAGATTTTTTTTCAGATGGCAGTTTAATTTTTTTTTCTGTTGATATATTTCATAAACTTTCAAACATGTTATTGTGATAATTTTGTGAAAAGTGTTTGAATAGTCTTTTGATTAAAGATTCATGAACTTATGATTATTGCTCTGATGATTCTGAGAAAGATTTTTTTTTTTTTTTTACCAGATTAAGGATTTGTTAACTTACAAACATCATTATTCCGATAATTCTCAGAAAGAACTTCAGTATTTTGTTGATAACAATTGTAAACTTACATGAACCTTATTGTCATTCGGATGAGACTCGAAACCGAGGCCCCGTGTGCGAATGCACGCAGAACATCTTGCGCACACGTTAAAACCCCGTTCCACCTTTCGGAAGAGTAGGCCATCGTGTGCCGGTAGGAGCGGATGACAAAATTATAACAAACCAGCATGCACACAGGTGTCGTGTTTAGACACCATCCCTGAGGAAAAATCGGGGAGTTGGAGTTGGGGATCTTTGCGCCTGGTGGCAGCATGATCTGTGGCTCTGTAGGTCAAATGCAAGCGCTTTGATTTGTCTTTACAAGAGATAGCGCTATACAAATTCCATGTATTATTATTATTATTATTATTATTGTTCTGATAATTCTGAGAAAGATGTTTGATAGTTTTCTTGATACAGATTTATAAATTTGCAATCATATATATTCTGATGATTCTGAGAAAGATGTTTGCTAATGTTCCTGATAATAGATTTGTGTGTTTGTGTGTTTGTGTGTGTGTGTGTGTGTGTGTGTGTGTGTGTGTGTGTGTGTGTGTGTGTGTGTGTGTGTGTGTGTTGTATTTGTTATTGTGCATGTGGGTCTGTTTGCATAACTGTTTATCTATTTGTATACATATTTTTGTATGGTAAACTTTAATATTGGTATTTCCAACTATCAGAATCATAAGAAATTAGAATACCAGTATTTGATCACTTATTGCATCGGGTTTTTTAAATATTTCCTTCAAAATCTAATGCATTAAACTAGCAGAACGTGTTCAATCTTAAGGTCTACGCATCAATTGTATTTTGGTTTTACTGTTGTTTTGGGGGCATTAATTTACTAGCCACAAATTTATCATAATTAATCCATGTAGTAAACTCCATGAAGTTTTATGTTTTTTTATCCTTGCTTGAAGACTGCGAGTGTGTTTCAACAATGAATGTACAATGAATGAATGAATCTATGACTTAAAAAGTGAATCCAAAATATATCTTTTTCTACCTAAGCTACCTATCTAATTTTGTTGTGAAAACCACGTACATCACATGTTATAAAAAAAAACTACAACAACATTGCCTAGATGAATATTGATTTTTTAAAATAATATTAACAACTGTACTTTTGAGCTATAAGGTAAAACGTTTTTGTTTATTCATTTTTTTCAAACTTTTCAGCATAATCATGTGCCTTAACATTGCATTGTGTGCCTATTGAAGAGTGTTCTGAAGTGAGACTTGTGATTTAAAGCATGGTTTCACCCTTTACTCCCAGTGTAGGAGAAAAAAAGCTGAAAGCGGAATATAAGGTTAAAATATGTTCAAACCCAGATGTGAACAAGAATGGTGTTAAGTGATGTTCAAACCTAACATAGTTCATTCCTTGATGTTAAAGAATAGCTGATTGGTCCCTGCAGTCATGGTTTAAAAAGAAGATAGCTGATTGGTTCCTGCAGTTACGATGTTAAAAGATATCTAATTGGTTCCTGCAGTCAACAATGTTAAAAGAGAGCTGATTGGTTCCAACAGTCATGATACTAAAAGATATCTGATTGGTTCCTGCAGTCATGATGCTAAAATATAGCTGATTGGTTCCAGCTGTCAACAATGTTAAAAGATAGCTGATTGGTTCCTGTAGGCACGATGTTAAAAGGTAACCTATTGGTTCTTGAAAATATTATGCTAAAAGATATCTGATTGGTTCTAGCAATCATGATGTTTAAAAGATATCTTATTGGTTCCTGCAATCAGGTGACATTTTCCATATTGGTATTATATTTTGTTGTCTTGATGTTGTCTTCATAAATGCATCCAATCAATGCAGTTATCACCAAAGGTTGTAGCAATACAATAAAAACGTTTTACATTAAAAGTCACAGAAAATGTCAAAACATATCGAAAATAAGTTTTTGCTAAAAGAAGTGGAAGTAGTAGGTTGAGAAAACTGCTAGAAGAAAATTGCCAGCAGTGGGGTCCAGTGGTTGAAAATCTGCAAGAGAAAATTTGCTTGCATTGGTGTCTAAGTTGTGGGAAAACTGTTAGAGAATATTGACTGTAATGGTGTTTAGTTGTTGAAAACTGTTCGAGAAAATTTTTCTGCAGTGGTTTCTAGTTGTTGAATTTTTTCCGGTAGTGGTGTTTAGTTGTGGGAAAAGTGTTAGAGAAAATTGATTGTAGTGGTGTTTAGTTGTGGGAAAAGTGTTAGAGAAAATTTTCCTGTAGTGGTGTTTAGTTGTGGGAAAGTGTTAGAGAAAATTTTCCTGTAGTGGTGTTTTAGTTGTGGGAAAACTGTTAGAGAAAATTGATTGTAGTGGTGTTTGGTTGTGGGAAAACTTTTAGAGAAAATTGATCGTGGTGGTGTTTAGTTGTGGGAAAACTTTTAGAGAAAATTGATTGTAGTGGTGTTTGGTTGTGGGAAAACTGTTAGAGAAAATTGATCGTGGTGGTGTTTAGTTGTGGGAAAACTTTTAGAGAAAATTGATTGTAGTGGTGTTTGGTTGTGGGAAAACTGTTAGAGAAAATTGATCGTGGTGGTGTTTAGTTGTGGGAAAACTGCTAGAGAAAATTGATTGTAGTGGTGTTTAGTTGTGAGAAAACTTTTAGAGAAAATTGATTGTAGTGGTGTTTAGTTGTGGGAAAAGTGTTAGAGAAAATTGATTGTAGTGGTGTTTAGTTGTGGGAAAAGTGTTAGAGAAAATTGATTGTAGTGGTGTTTAGTTGTGGGAAAAGTGTTAGAGAAAATTGATTGTAGTGGTGTTTAGTTGTGGGAAAAGTGTTAGAGAAAATTGATTGTAGTGGTGTTTTAGTTTGTGGAAAAGTGTTAGAGAAAATTGATTGTAGTGGTGTTTAGTTGTGGGAAAAGTGTTAGAGAAAATTGATTGTAGTGGTGTTTAGTTGTGGGAAAACTGTTAGAGAAAATTTTCCTGTAGTGGTGTTTAGTTGTGGGAAAACTGTTAGAGAAAATTTTCCTGTAGTGGTGTTTAGTTGTGGGAAAACTGTTAGAGAAAAATTTTTCTGCAGTGGTGTTTAGTTGTGGGAAAACTGTTTAAGAAAATTGATTGTAGTGATGTTTAGTTGTGGGAAAACTGTTAGAGAAAATTTTCCTGTAGTGGCGTTTAGTTGTGGGAAAACTGTTTGAGAAAATTGATGGTAGTGGTGTTTAGTTGACGGAAAACTGTTAGAGAATATTGATGGTAGTGGTGTTTAGTTGTTGGAAAACTGTTAGAGAAAATTGATTGTAGTGGTGTTTAGTTGTGGGAAAAGTGTTAGAGAAAATTGATTGTAGTGGTGTTTAGTTGTGGGAAAACTGTTTGAGAAAATTGATGGTAGTGGTGTTAAGTTATGGGAAAACTGTTAGAGAAAGTTGATTGTAGTGGTCACTAGTTATGGGAAAAGTATGTTAGAAGACAGTGACCTACTCTGATGTCTAGTTGTGGGAAAAGTACAAGTTAGAGAGGACAGTGACCTACTGTGATGTCTAGTTGTGGGAAAAGTACAAGCTAGAGAGGACAGTGACCTACTCTGATGTCTAGTTGTGGGAAAAGTACAAGCTAGAGAGGACAGTGACCTACTGTGATGTCTAGTTGTGGGAAAAGTACAAGTTAGAGAGGACAGTTACCTACTGTGATGTCTAGTTGTGGGAAAAGTACACTTGAGAGGACAGTGACCTACTGTGATGTCTAGTTGTGGGAAAAGTACAAGTTAGAGAGGACAGTGACCTACTGTGATGTCTAGTTGTGGGAAAAGTACAAGCTAGAGAGGACAGTGACCTACTGTGATGTCTAGTTGTGGGAAAAGTACAAGCTAGAGAGGACAGTGACCTACTGTGATGTCTAGTTGTGGGAAAAGTACAAGTTAGAGAGGACAGTTACCTCCTGTGATGTCTAGTTGTGGGAAAAGTACAAGTTAGAGAGGACAGTGACCTACTGTGATGTGTAGTTGTGGGAAAAGTACAAGTTAGAGAGGACAGTGACCTACTGTGATGTCTAGTTGTGGGAAAAGTACAAGTTAGAGAGGACAGTGACCTACTGTGATGTCTAGTTGTGGGAAAAGTACAAGTTAGAGAGGACAGTGACCTACTGTGATGTCTAGTTGTGGGAAAAGTACAAGCTAGAGAGGACAGTGACCTACTCTGATGTCTACCTGTGAGAAAATTGTTAGAGGTAATTGCCACTACTGGTGTCTAGCAAAAATGCTGCCATTCATCAAAACATAATATTGTCCTTCGTAGAAGTTTTGCCTATTTCTATTTTCGACATTTTTCAGGAGAGGCAAAAAAATTACTTTAGAGGCAAAAAGTGCAAACCGTACAAGAAAATACAGAGACTTTATGACTGTGTGGTATAGAGTTTTTAATCATTGAAGTGAGTTTTTTCAGGGTAAGGGGGGTAATGTTACCATATCTAAGAATGGGTAAGGTCAATGGAGGTAATGCTGTATTCTCTGAAAACAGAGTAAGATGGTATGGTAAAGGTAAAGATGTGCCCATAACTTATGCGGCCGTTTGAGAGCGAGGCATCAGAGATCTCAGCTTCTCTAAAAATGACCAGCAATTTGAGGGTTACGCCTATCTCCTCTCTCTGTGTCTCTCTCTGTCTCTCTCTGTCCTCTCTCTGTCCTCTGTCTGTCTGTCTGTTCTGTCTGTCTGTCTGTCTATCTCTCTCTCTCTCCTCTCTCTTCTCTCTCTCTCTCTCTCTCTCTCTCTCTCTCTCTCTCTCTCTCTCTCTCTCTCTCTCTCTCTCTCTCTCGCTGCTTTACCTCCCCTGTTCGTAAAGAGGGCAGGTACCCCTGTACTGCTTGGTAAACTGGGGGACTGTGGTAAAACCAAGGTACTCAAACAGTCATTCATCCAAGAGGTAACCACGCTCAATGCTACCCAATCTTAGCTTATTTATTTATATATTCTTTTTTATATATCAAGGATAATGGAATAAGCACATGTAAACTTTTTTTACATCCAGTTCCCGTGTGTATGCAGTTTTGTCAATCTTGTCATCTGTTCCTACCGGCACACAATGGTCTACTCTTATGAAAAGCGGAACAGGATTTCAACGTGTGTGTAAGAAGTTTTTGCGTGCTTAGGGAGAGCCAGTGGTCTGACCACTGAAGTACCATTGAGCTATCCCGTTCCCAGAGTAAGGTAAGGTGACTATGCTTCAATTCTGGAAGCAGCAAGAGTATAATAGTACCATTCATGAAACAGAGTGAAGGGGGGGAGGGGGGGGGAGTAATGCTATCATTTCTCTATTCACAAAATATAGATAGATGTCTCCACAAAATACAGGTAATACTTCATGATGCAGCCTACTTTCCTGTATTCACTGTTTTTTAGATCTCAAACTTGCCCATACTCAACTTTTGTGTGTGTGTGTGTGTGTGTGCATGCGCGCGTGCGTGCGTGCGTGTGTGGGGTGTGTGTGTGTCTGTGGTGTGTGTGTGTGGTGTGGTGTGTGTGTGTTTGTGTGTGCATTTAAAATTGCTAAAATTATTGTTATTGATTGCTTGTGTCTTGTTGGGTCGAGTGCAGGCGCTTTGATTTGTTTTTGCAAGACATAGCGCTATATACAATTCCATGTGTATAATAATAATAATAATAATAATAATAATAATAATAATAATAATAATAATTATAATATTATAAATTTTCAGATGACAAGGACACATTTTATTGAAAAGGCCCCAATTTAGCTCAAGATTTGCTCTGAGTTTTTAAAATTTTTGTTTTGTTTTTTGGGTGGAGGGGCTTTTTTTTTAAATTGTTTTTTTCGAATCAGCAATGCTTTTTTGGGGGGGCTGTCACCTTTATCATATGTGATGTACACATGTAATGGACTATTCCAGTGGCGTGGAGAGGGGGAGAGGGTCTGCTGCATGGGTAACAGTTTGCCCTCCATGCTTACTTACCCAGGCTTTGCACTCTAAAGACTTAGAGCGCAACTCCATAGTCTTCCGAGACTGATGTGTGCCTACTATTACTACTGCTACTGATGTACATGTTGTGATATATTGTACCTGATACTTATCAGTATGTTGCGTTGCTGCCAAAGGCTGAAGACAGATCCGCCTGAAGGAAAAACTGTCAACCAACACGTCCCTCATGTTCCCCCTGAAGACCAGCCATCTTGGTCAAGAGACTGATGATAGATGATGATGATGATGTGAGGATGATGATGAGGATGATGATGATGATGATGAAACACTGATTTCTTTCTTTTTTCTTTCTTTCTTTCTCTCTCTCTCTCTCTCTCTCTCTCCTCTCTCTCTCTCTTCCTCTCTCCTCTCTCTCTCTCTCACTCGTCCATCTCTCTCTCTCTCTCCTTCTCTCTCTCTCTCTCTCTCTCTCCTTATATATATATATATAATATATATATATATATCAAGGATAATGGAGTGAGCACTTGTGTTCTTTTTTACATCCAGTCCCCGTATGTATGCAGTTTTGTCAATCTTGTACATCTGTTCCCACCAGCACACAATGGCCTACTCTTACGAAAAGCGGAACAGGATTTAACGGTGCGCGCGCAAGATGTTCTGCGTGCGTTCACACACAGGGCCTCGGTTTATAGTCTCATCGAAAGGACTTTTGGGGAGAGTGGAGTCGGCACTGATGTGAACTCCAGTAAATCTGACTGAGCTGTTGTGCCTTGTATACCCCCCCCCCCCCCCCCCCCCCCCCGAAATATAAAAGGTGTTTTATTGAAATCAGAAACTGTACCAATTATAAGTACAGTGAGGGAGAGGAGATGGGCGCCGCCCTCAATATGTTGGCCCCTGGAGAAGCGGAGGTCTCTGATGCCTCACTCCCCTACGACTGCCTTGGTTATGGGACACCTATACTGTACTTGATTTTTTTTTTTTTTTTTTTTTTTATTTTATACATTTTTACCAATTATAAGAGTACTAATACCAGACTGTTTCTGAAAGAAGCTCTAAACCTAAATACTTGTCCTGTATCTCCAATCGTGTTATCATAAATTCATCACCATTGTGATACTATAATTGAGTTTACAAACATAATCCGTGATGATTTGGGTTTTTTTTTTTAATTTCTTCGAAGCTGGAATCTCAAACTTGTTTCCGCACGGTGTCAATGGACTTGGCATTATCATCTTTATTATTATTATCTTATGATTACAATTTGTTTTAATCTGTAGTCATTATGATCTGTGGTTGCATAATACACTATTTTTTGTTTGATCAGACAAATTATATTTGCGTGCTGTTTTTTTGTTTTACATTTTTCTTTGGTGTGAGTGTGTTTGTTGCTGTTTTTCTTTTACTTCTTTCTTTGGTGTGGTGTGTTTGTTAATGCTATTTCATATTGTGTTTCGGAAAAAGCAAACATCAAATGTTACATGATTATTACAGAATATTGAATAATCCGTGTTTTCCTGTCTTCTCCCCTCTCTCTCTCTCTCTCTCTCTCTCTCTCTCTTTCTCTTTCTCTCTCTCCTCTCTCTCGGTTGTCTCTCTCTCTCTCTTCTCTCTCTCTTCTCTCTCTTCTGTCTCTGTCTCTGTCTCTCTCTCTCTATCTGCTGTCTCTGTATGTCTTCTTCTGTCTCTTCTGTCTCTGTCTCTCACTATCTCACCTCTCTCTCACTCTCTCTCTCTCTCTGTCTCTCTCTCTCTTCTCTCCTCTCTCTGTCTCTCTCTTCTCTCTCTCTCTGTCTCTCTCTCTCTCTCTCTCTTCTCTCTCCCTCTGTCTCTGTCTCTCTCTCTCTATCTCTCTCACAGTGTAGTAGAAGAAGATCAAGCCAGTTTATTTTTTTATATACTTCATCCTTGTATCTCAATATGAGGAGTGTGCATAATATCTTTGAATTGATTTTTTTTTTTTTTTACTTTTTGACACCAAAAAGAAACCTTTACTTTACTCGAACATCTTTTGAATTTTAACCTAAAAACAACCCCCCCCCCCCCCCCCCCCCCCCCCCCCCCCAGCTTTTTTTTCTTGAATGAGTTTGAATTTTAATGTTGATTTAGTATATATATTTTTCAGAAAAGCTCAGAATATGTAAGTGCTTTGATTTGTTTGCTTTACATGATTCATTCAGCACTATAAAGATTTCATATAGTTGTTGTTGTTATTGTTATTTTCTTCATTATTATTAGTAGTAGTAATAGTAGTAGTAGTAGTATCTTCATTATTGTTATTTTATATTTTATCATCATCATCATCATTATTATTATTATTATTATTATTATTATCATCATCATCATCATCATTCATCATCATCATCATTATTATTATTATTATTATTATTATTATTATTATTAAGATGATGATCATGATCATGATCATGATGATGAAGAATATCATTCCTCTTCTTCTTCTGCTTACTATTATTACCCTAATTGCTATCACTGCTAAATTAAAACATTTATTTGTCTGTATTTTTTTTGGGGGGGTCCTCGACTAGAGCTCCAAATTTCACCTATGGTAAGATTTTGCATATGCCACCGTTTTTTATCCACCATGAAGGTAACTGTATTTCAACATCCTGGAACACGTTACCAGTACAGCATGTTTGCTTCTTTAAAAAAAAAAATTTCAGGTCATTTGTTCCTGCCGGCAAAAATCCCCTCAAATGGATGTCTTGGTGGTTTTTGTGTCTTAATACTGAAAATGACTTACACAATAAAACTGGACAAGGATGCTTGGAATGGAAATCTATGTCGTTTTTTCTGTTTTGTTTTTTTTTCTCAGTGGTTCCAGTCTCCATTTTTCATAAAACCGAATCCAACTGCCTGCTGGGTATTATACCAAAAGATGCCAAATATTGCTTGCTTGAACGAGAAGATATTTATTTATTCGTTTCGTTTATATCAAGGATAACAGAATAAGCAGTCATGTGCTTTTTTTTCATCCGGTCCCCGTGTGTATGCAGTTTTATAAATATTGTCATCTGTTCCCACCGGCACACGATGGCCTACTCTTACGAAAAGCGGAACAGGATTTAACGTGTGCGCAAGATGTTCGCACACGGGGCCTCGGTTTAAAGTCTCATCCGAAGGACTTTTGGGGAGAGTGGAGTCAGCACTGATGTTAACTCCAGGAAGAACATTTCCTCGACCGGACTCGAACCCGGGTCTTCAAATTGCCAGCGCAATGTTCTGACCACTAGGCTATCCGCCCCCCCCCCCCCCCCCCCCCCCGCCCCGGATAAAAACAATGAAAATGAAAGTAACTAAAACACAACAGTGGTGGCTGGTACCTCACGCGACACCATCAGATTGTGAGCTCAACACTTTATCTAACCACTAGGCTAAATCCCTGGGAGGGTTTAGACACTAGGAGGTTTTTCTGTACTTAATGCTTGCTGGGGCGGGATAGCTCAGTGGTCAGAGCGCTCGCTTTCCCCCCCAGTCAAGTTAAGCAGCTTCAAGCGTGGTTACCAGTTGGATGGGTGATCGTTTGCGCGCCTTGGCTTCAGTACAGTCCCCACCCCCACGCCCCCCACCCCCCCAACCCCCAGTTCACCCAGCTGTAAGTGGATACCTGCCCTCTTTAGGGTCAGGGAAGGTAAAGCAGTGAGGGAGAGGAGATGGGCGCCGCCCTCAACATGCTGGCCCCTAGAGAAGCTGAGGTTTCTGATGCCTCACTCCCTCCCCTACGACCGCCTAAGTTATGGGACACCTTTACCTTTTTTACCTTTAATGTTTGCTGTATGCTATGCTCTTTCATGGAAACTGTTTACTCCATGTTGTTTGGAGGAGTACTGAAAGGTCTGACTTGCTATTCATGTTCTGACGTGTTTGTTCTGCACGCACGCACGCACGCACACACACACACACACACACACACACACACACAACACACACACACACACACACACACACACACACACACACACACAGCAAACCAGACATGCATCCATGCATGCACGCACGCACGCACGCACGCGCGTGCGCGCACACACAAAACACAGAGTTTAGAAGATGCACCTGGTGTTCTTTATTGTTGTTGTTGTGTTGTTGTTGTTGTTGTTGTTTTTGGGTTGTTATTATTTTTAAATTTATTATTATAGTTTTTTATTCACACTTTGTTGATATCAAAGCAGCATTTGAACAAAATTTTTTTTGCTTTCCTTTTTTTTTTTCTTTTTTTTTAAATTCTAACTTATCTTTTTATCAGAACAGAAATTTTGTGAGTTTTTTCAAAGTATCGAAGTTAGCTGCTTTGATAAGAATAATAAAATTAATGATGTTTTGGTGAATTGTTTGAAACTTAACAAACAATATAAAATGATTTAAATTTTATAACTAGCATGTTTAAACTAAAAATAAGAAATGTACAAACTCTGAAAAAAAATAAAAACCACTTTTTTGTTTCAATCTGTGGAAATAAAAAAAAATGTTTTCGACCTAACATGTTATGACAATGTGTATAAACTATTGTGTTGATATCTTTTTCTTTTATGAGTGGATCTTATTAGGGAGTTTGAAAGTAACCCTTGTGGTTTTTGCTTAACCCTTTTACTTGTTTCTTTCTTTATTTTTTCCTTTTTAAAATTTGAAATTATTTATTTAAATTTTTTTATATCGAGGATAATGGAATAAGCACGCATGTGCTTTTTTTTATTTTTACATCCAATCCCCGTGTGTATGCAGTTTTGTAAAATCTTGTCTCGATTCCCAACCGGCACACAATGGCCTACTCTACGAAAGGCGGAACAGAATTTACGCGTGCGCAAGATGTAAAGGTGAGTTTTGTGTGTTTGTTTCGTTGTTTTTTCTTCTTTAGCAAGAACTCTGAGATTCACCAAGTGTGGAGATTTTTGCGCATGCCACTATTTCACCCACCATTAAGGAAGCCGGATTCCGACTTCGGAAATAACTTGATACCTTGGGAATATTTTTGAGACTTTGGGGAATATCTTGTCCTGAGACTTTGGGAATATCTTGAACTTTGGGAATATTTTATCTTGAGACTGGGAAAATCTTTAGGCTTGGGAAAATCTTGAGACTTTGGGAATATTTTTATCTTGAGACTGGGGAAAATCTTTAGGCTTTGGGAAAATCTTGAGACTTTGGGAAAATCTTGAGACTCGGGAATAAACTTGAGACTTGGGGGAATATCTCGAGACTTTGGGAATATCTGAGACTTGGGGAAATCTTGAGACTTGGGGAATATCTTGAGACTTTGGG
>CM060341.1:10498798-10509352 GCA_030674155.1 Stramonita haemastoma | reverse complement strand
CACCACCCCCCCCCCACTCACCCCCCCCCCCCCCACCCCCCCCCCAACACCCACACCCACTACACACACACAAATATACACACACACAACAATAAACCCAGTACACAAACACCCATCCACCCACACCCACACACGTCTGATATCACTATTTTGTGGAAGGACGTTAAACTGAAGAACTAACACCCCCCCCAACACACACAAAACACACCCACCCTCCCACACACACATGAAAATCCACACTCACTTAAACCGCAGCAGCTGCTGCCACTTCCTCACATCCTTGATAATGTTCTTGACCTCCACACACACACACAACCCTCCCCCCCAACACACACACACAAATAAACACACACAACCCTCCCCCCCAACACACACACACACACAAATGCACACACACACACCCCTCCCCCCCAACACACACACAAATGCACACACACAAACCCTCCCCCCCAACACACACAAATGCACACACACACCCCTCCCCCCCAACACACACACACAAATAAACACACACAACCCTCCCCCCCAACACATATACACACACAAATACACACACACATACACCTCCCCTCCTACACTCACACACACAAATACACACACACATACACCTCCTCTCCTAAACACCCACACCCACCCACCAACCCACACACACTACACACATCCACACCCCCCCCCCCCCCCCCCCCCCACCCCTCCCTAACATACACACACGCACTATTGACAGTTTACTATAGTGCTTATGAACATGGTAGTAGCTTGTTTACGAGACAGAGACATTGATTTCGTGTTCTTTTCTTCATTGTCTAAAAAGTTCTAATTGATTGTTCAGGGTTTAATGTTCACTTTTGGTGTTTTTACCTACTTTTTGTTTCTACCATTGGTTAAAAGTTTTACAGGGTTTTTTTGGGGGGTTTTTTTTTGGTCTGATATCACTTATGTGAACAGACATTAAACTGAAGAACAACACACGCACAAACCCCCCAAAAATCCACACTCACTTAAACCGCAGCGCAGCTGCTGCCGCTTCTTCACATCCTTGATAATCTTCACACACATACACAAACACATCACACACAACAATCCCCCTCCCCCCACACCCACAAAACACACTGCACACACACACACAAACACAAAATGTATTTGAAAATTCAAAGTTAGCCTTTGCCATTGCTAGATGTTTATTGCACAGTCCACTTGAACATTTGTTGTAGTTACATTATTGATGTTTAATGTTCACACTTTGTTAAATTTAAACTTTTCTCGTGTCTAAGGTTGTTTTTTTTTTGGTTGTTTTTTTTTAAAAATTTATATATATGTATAAACTATTATTACCTTTTCATATACAAAAACATCCACCCACATGCTAACTCTTCAGTCTTTTCTTCTCCCACTCCCTTCTTCAACTTCTTTACTTTCCACTTTCCTCGTCTAATATCACTGAGTGTGAACAGACGTTAAATTGAAGACAACAACAACAACAACACAAACACACACAATAAACAGTACACAAACACAAGCATCCCCCCCACCCACACCCACCCCCCCTCCCACACCCTCCCCCCCTCCCCACCAACCCCCCCCCACACACACACACAAACCCCCCCCACACACAAACCCCCCAAAAATCCACACCCACTTAAACCGCAGCTGCTGTCGCGTCTTCACATCCTTGACGATCTTCTTGGCCTCCACACACACACATACACACCCACCCACAAACACACACAATAAACACACTCACAAACCCCCCACACCCCCACACCCACCCCTATCCCCATTTGTGTACATTCGAATCTGCTAAAGCCATAAATCGTTATTGATTGCTTGTGTGTTGTACAGGTCGAATGCAAGTACTTTGATTTGTTTTTACAAGATATAGAGCTATATAAAGTCCATGTATTATTATTATTATTATTTATTATTAACACCCTCCCCCCCCCAACACACCCAAACCCCCCCAAATCCACACTCACTTAAACCGCAGCTGCTGCCGCTTCTTCACGTCCTTGACGATCTTCTCGGCCTCGACCTTGATGGTGGTGGTGGTGATGACGGCGATGTGGGCGGCGTTGACCTCCGCGACCTCGTGCCAACACACCCCCTCCGGGATGAACAGCGTCACCGCTTCAACCGGTTTGACCTTGACACCACTATCAGTATTAGTGCCTGTGGAGGAAGCAGCGGGGTCCTCTTTCGATTCAGGGGTGTGGTGACTGTTGTTGTTGTCCTTGTCCGAGAGGAGCAGGACGGTGAAGGATCGCACGTTGTTGTTCCCCAGGCCGCTCTGAAGGACGACGGCAAGGGCGTTGCTATGGCGACCGTTGTCCACGATGACCACGCGCCCGGCGGAGAGGGACTTGATGGCGGCAGGGTGAGACAGGACAATCTCCTGCAGGGGTTTATTTTTTTATTTTATTCTTTTTATATCGAGCATAATGGGAGAGAGAGGGTGAGAGAGAGAGAGGAAGGGAAGGAGGGAGAGAGAGAGGAGGAGAGGGAGGGAGGGAGAGAGAGAGATTGAGAGAGAGAGAGAGAGGGGAGAGAGAGAGAGAGAGAGAGAGGAGAGAGAGAGAGAGAGAGAGAGAGAGAAACTTGAAAACTTTTTTTATTCAAAGAGAGTAATAGAATAAGCAACAACTGCTTTTTTTACATCCAGCCCTCAGAAAGGACCCCCCTCCCCCCCCCCCCTCTCTTTCTCTCAACTCTCGGAGTTGCAGTTCCGTCTACACACACACACACACCCACACCACAACACAACACACCCAACTTTCCATGAGAGAGAGAAAAAGAGAGTGAGAGGAGAGAGAGAGAGAGAGAGAGAGAGAGAGAGAGAGAGAAGAGAGAGAGAGAGAGAGAGAGAGAGAGAGAGAGAGAGAGAAAGAGAGAGACAGAGACAGAGACAGAGACAGAGAGACACAGAGACAGAGACAGACCCCATCTCCACCCCCCACACCCCTCCCTTCCACCACCCCCAACCCGCCCCCCCCCCCCCAACACCCCCTCCCCCACCAACCCCCCCCCCCCAACCCACCTCCCCCCCCAACCCCCCTCACCTCCCCCCACACACACCAACCCCCCCCCCCCACAACCCCCCCCACACCCCCACCCCACCACCCACACCCACCACACCCCTCCATCACCTGCAGTTTCTGCTTCAGCTCCCGGTACTCTTTGCAGGCCTGGTAGTAGGCCTCCAGATCCACTGAGCACAGGTAGCACTCGATGTCCTTGACATTGGCCGCCATGCGACCTTTCACCTCCTCCATGGCCCGGCGGTGGTCGCCCTGGTGGCGCTGGGCGTGGAACTCGGAGAAGCTCCTCCGCATCATGTCTTCCACCCGGAGCTCTTCCACGCGGAGGAGGTTTAGGATCATGGTGTCCGTCAGGCGGAACTGAGACTCCAGCTGTGTGGGTCTTCCCTGAGGATTCCGAAAAAAGTTTGAATTATTTTTTATTTTGTCTCAGAGATCAAGAGAGAGAGAGAGAGAGAGAGAGAGAGAGAGAGAGAGAGAGAGAGAGAGAGAGAGAGAGAGAGGTGCGTGTGTGTGTTTTGTGTGTGTGTGTTTGAGGCTTTGTGAGTGTGTGTGTGTGTGTGTGTGTGTGTGTGTGTGTGTGTGTGTGTTGTGTGTGTGTGTGTGTGTGTGTGTGTGTGTGTGTGTGAGAGAGAGAGAGAGAGAGAGAGAGAGAGAGAGAGAGAGAGAGAAGAGAGAGAGAGAGAGAGAGAGAGAAGAGAGAGAGAGAGAGAGAGCAATACAAGAGGGAGGGAGGAGGAGGAGCAGGAGGTTCAGGATCATGGTGTCCGTCAGGCGGAACTGCGACTCCAGCTGTGTCGGTCTTCCCTGAGGATTCCAAAAAAAAATTGATTTACTTTTTTTCAGAGACAGAGTTTGCGTGTGTTGTGTGACAGGAGAGTGATAAGACGGGGAGGGAGGGAGGGGGAGGGAAGGGGAGGGCGGGAGAGAGGGAGGGAGAGGGAGGGGGAGAAAGGGAAGCAGAGAGATAGAGGAGAAAGAGATCATCATTATTTATTATTATCATTATAATCATTATGATCATGATAATGATGCTGATGATGATGATCATCAGCAATATTGGGGAGAGAGAGAGAGAGAGAGAGAGAGAGAGAGAGAGAGAGAGAGAGAGAGAGAGAGAGAGAGAGAGAGAGAGAGAGAGAGAGAGAGAGAGAGAGACAGACAGACAGACAGACAGACAGACAGACAGACAGACAGACAGACAGACCGACCGACAGAGAGAGACAGACAGACAGACAGGGAAAGAGAGGGAGTGAGGGAGGGAGGGAGCTGGGGGAGAAGACAAGAGTTTGCAGGATGTTCTTTTTGATCTGGTTTGAGGATTGGTTTTTTTTTGGGGGGGGTTTCTTGGATTTTTCTTTAAACAAATATACATTCAGTTTTGCTTTGTAGTCCCACCCAGTCTTCCCACTGTGCCCACAGCACACTCACTCTGGGTAGGAGCCGTCCAGAGTCAGAAAAATCCCTATGACTCTTATGGGATTCGAACCCGCGACTTTCCAGTCCGAACCGAAGGTGCTAACCCCTGCATTATGGCTGCTGGTCGACATTTTCTTCATTTGTTCTCTCCCTCTATATGCTCTCTCTCTCTTTTTGCCTCATCCTGTGTCTCTCTCCTCCACCTCCCTCTCACCAGTGTCATTTTGTGCTTTCACTCTCTCTCTTTTACTTATCTGTGACCCTTGGAAATATTCAATCTCTCTCTCTCTCCTTTTCTCTCTCTCTCAATCAATCAATCAATCGATCACTCTCTCTGTGCTTTTCTCCCTCTCTCCCTCTCTCTCTTTCCATGTCCCCCCTTGGCAAGCACCACTCACTCTCTCTCTCTCTCTCTCTCTCTCTCTCTCTCATCTCTCTCTCTCTTCTCTCTCTCTCTCTCAAAATCAACATCAATCAATCTCTCTTTCTTTCTCTCTCTATCTCTGTTTTTCTCCCTCTCTCTCCTTCCATGTCCCTCCTTGGCAAGCACACTTCTCTCTCTCTCTCTCAAAATCAACATCAATCAATCTCTCTTTCTTTCTCTCTCTATCTCTGTTTTTCTCCCTCTCTCTCCTTCCATGTCCCTCCTTGGCAAGCACACTTCTCTCTCTCTCTCTCTTCCTCCCGCCCCCTCTCCCCCCATCCCTCCCTCTCCCATCCCTCCCTCCCCCATCTCTCTCTCACCAGCATCATCTTATGCAGCTCTGACGTCTCAGGCACGTCCCCTTTGCAGAGAATGATGACAGTACCTGAAGTATCCTCCCTCTCCCCCTCTCCTCCCCCCCTCTCCTCCCCCCCTCTCTTCCCCCCCATCCCTCCCTCCCCCCACCCCCATCCCTCCCTCCCTCCCTCCCTCTCTCACCAGCATCATCTTATGCAGCTCTGACGTCTCAGGCATGTCCCCTTTGCAGAGAATGATGACGGTGCCTGTGGTATCCAGGCCACACCGTCCTGCCCTCCCCGCCATCTCCCCCTCCCTCCCTCCCTCCCCCTCCCTCCCATCCCTCTCTCACCAGCATCATCTTATGCAGCTCTGACGTCTCAGGCACGTCCCCTTTGCAGAGAATGATGACTGTGCCTGTGGTGTCCAGGCCTCGCCTGCCTGCCCTCCCCGCCATCTGAATGTACTCTCCCGGCAGCAGGTTGCGCATGTTGGTGCCGTCGTGCTTGCGCGTGGAGTCGAAGACCACCGTCCGCGCTGGCATGTTCACGCCCATGGCGAAGGTTTCCGTGGCGAAGAGGATCTGCAGAAAGATTTAAAAAATTTTATATTTATTTAAAAATTTTTGACGCTCCACCATGAAATGAGTCGCTTAGCACATTACCCAATTTGGCGCTAGGAGCCATTAAAGGTGAAGTTGTCAATTTTGAGATTTTGATAGATTTGTAAACTATGTCTGTTTTCTACCTTATAATAAAATATCAAGGCATAATTTTTATTCCTTTTGCTTTTAACACTTTGTACCCCAAGGGTGCAGCTGCACTGCAGTCTCTGTGGACCAGCCCTTCAGCAGCTGAGTGCAGTGTGCACTGGTCATCATAGTAAAATCCTCATATCTTTTTTGTTTGAAACCCATTTCTTATGAAACTATGCCATTGTGTGGGTAAATGACTGCCCATTATATGCGTGCATAAAAATCTATATTGCTTAAAAAAGAATGTTAATTATGGTGTCAAATTACGTAATTGCTCTGATTTTAAGTGGTGATACCACTGATGGGCTTATGATTTTTACGCAATGCATGCAACAAATACAACACAACAACAAAAAAACTATACAAGAATCACAAATAAACAGGGACAAACATAGGAACTATACAAGTTTTCTTCCAGCATCACATCAAATGTAATATAATCAATGGGAACCACTGAACCGTATACACTACACTGTCACAATCACAATCATGGAATATACAGATAACATTTCTTCCCTAGTCTGAGTAAGTTCCTAAACTTTTCTATACTATACATATGTACAGAATGTTTTGCACTTCACCAGGTGGCTTGTAGTTCATTTTCATGTAAACAGTTGGTGTTTATCATAGCGGTACTCACAGTACCAAGGCCACGCCCCTCCCCAGTCCACCCCCCCCTCCCCCTCCCTTTCAGCTGGCCTATCTCGCTCCTCAAGTGGCACACAGTTAGTATCGAGAGACTCAAAGCTCTCACGATCTCTATCCAAAACACAATCTTTTTCAGCAACATAATAACTCATTTAAAACTTTTGTTACTTTGTCAGCAGTGAAAGTCTGATGTACCAAAGTCATACTACAAGCATATGACATGTAAAACAACAATAAACACAACAAAAACACACTCAACTTATGTGCAAATTAGCTGTGAACGATGTTCGACTAACGTGGGTGTTTTGAAAATAGCTAAACCCTCATTCTGACAACCTTTTACGAAAATAAACTAGCCTGTTTCTAATTTTGTCACATCTTGCAGTCTATCATTTCAATTAGTAATAACTTTGCACATAATTGTCCGATTTTCAATCTGTTTTTTGTATTAGATAGCCCTTTTATTGCAGATTGATAACATGTCCATAACTAAAAATTGATGTCTGGTGCAATGCGACTCCTTATGTGGTGGAGCGTCCCATTTATTCATTTTTTATTTATTTATTCTTTTGTGCTTGCGTGTGGAGTTGAAGACCACCATTCGTGCTGGCATGTTCACGCCCATGGCGAATGTTTCTGTGGCGAAGAGGATCTGCGAAAGATGTTTTGTTAAAATTTTATTTTTTATTTTATTTAGTTATTTATTTTATTTATTTTTTATTTATTTATTTATTCTTTTATGCTTGCGCATGGAGTAGAAGAACATTGTCTGCACTGGCATGTTCATGCCCATGGTGAATGTCTCTGTGGCGAGGAGGATCTGGGAAAGATGATTAAAAAAATTTTTTTTTGTTTTTTGTTTCATTCATTTTTTTTTTTTTTAACTAGTTATTTATTTATTCTTTTATAGGGACGGGAAAGCTCAGCTCAGTCAGTGGTCAGAGCGATCACATTCTCACCTGACTTTGACCAGAAAACACAACAGTGACCTCACATGACCTTTACCAGACAACACAACCTTGACCTCACCTGACCTTGACCAAACAACACAAGCTGGACATCACCTGACCTTGACCCAATTCATTCATAACCTTGACCCCCAACTGACCTTGACCAGGCCCCGCTGGAAGAGCATTTCCACCACCTCCTTGAGGATGGGCAGAATGCCGCTGTGGTGAACTCCCAGTCCTCTCTTCAGCACGTTCTCCATGTGCAAAACCTGGGGATCAGAAAGAAATCATGATGCAAAATCAGTGTCCTCTCACCTTCAGTCTATACATAAGGGGACGGCATAGCCTAGTGGTTAGAACATTGCGCTCTCAATTTGACAACCTGGGTTTGATTCCCGTTCAAGGGGATTTTTCCCCTGGAGTTAACATCAGTGCTAAGTCCACTCTCCCCACAAGTCCTTCTGATGAGACTATAAACTGAGGCCCCGTGTGCGAATGCACGCAGAACATCTTGCGCACACATTAAGTCCTGTTATGCTTTTCATAAGAGTAGGCCATCGTGTGCTGGGTGGGAACAGATGACAAGATTTACAAAACTGCATACACACGGGGACTGGATGTAAATAAAAAGAAGCACATAAGTGCTTATTCTATTATCCTCGATATAAAAGATTAAATGACCAACCAAAAAAAATGAAATGAATATACATCAATACTACAGGCAAGATGCCTTGCACAGTGAATATGCTGAGTACAATGATTTCTTCTTTCATCTTTTCTCCCATTCCTCAGATACAGCTTTGAGGTCCACCAATGATGAGATTTTGTATATGCGACCGTTTCTGCCCACCATGAAGGTAGCTGCATTCCGACTTAAGGGGTGTATGGTGGGTATGTTCATGTTCCTGTAACCCACCAAACACCTATGTGAATAATGAGATCTTTAATATGCATATTTGATCTTCTGCATGTGTATACATATAGAGAGATACAGACTTGCACAAAGTCAGCATTGGAAGATCATAAAAATCCTCTTCCTTAATTTACCAGACCCCGCTGAGATCCGAACCCATGACTTCATGGACCCATGGGATTCAAGTCGGATGGTATAAACCTTTCAGCTACAGTTTCTGTAATACGATGATTCACAAACGAAATTAATGAAGAAGAAAGCACCCACATTACTGTGCAGTTAAATGTATATAAACTTCTACCAAAATATCGAACACAAACTAAAAAACAAACAAGACATACTGGACAGAAACCAACACCAATACTGTCTTAACTATAAAAAAAAAACAGAAAAAAGTTAATGTGGGTTACAAACCATACATAATATAAAAACAATAAAAAAAACCAAAAAACATTTACTACACAAAGTGACAAAATTAAATCCTAAAAAAAAACCCACACATGTATACACAAACACACACAGAGACACACACACACACAACATACAGATACACATCAACCCCCCCACCCACCCACACACCCATACCCACAAAACACACACACACATATACCCCCCTCCCCCCCACCAGACACATACCCCCCCCCCCACACACACAAGCACAAATACACACATCACCAACCCCCCCTTCCCCCCACCACACACACACACACATCACCAACCCCCCACTCCAACACACACATATAAATAAATAAAATTTTGACTTTGACACACACCCCATACACAACACACACACCACACTCATCCACCAACGCCCATGACACTTACACTCACAACCCCCCCCCCCCCCCCCCCCCCCATACAACCCCCCTCCCACAACACACCTCCCCCCTCCTCCACCACTCCAACCCACACTCCCTTCCCTCACCTGCGGCAGCTGTCTGTCGTTGCCCTTAAGGCGCTGGATGCAGCGATGGAAGAAGATGTGGATCTCAGCTTTCTCTGCCTGGGAGGTGAGGTCCACGCTCTGCAGGTTGTTGATGTTGTCCTCGATGCGCCGCTTGGAGAAGATGAAAGCCACCATGGGCAGCTTGTCCTTCTTCTTCAGCATCTCGATCACCGACAGCCACACGTTCTTGTCCTGACAGACACATGCACGCGCACACACACACACACACACACACACACACACACAACACACACACACACACACACACACACACACACACACACACACACACACACACACACACACACACACCACACACATGCACGCGCACACACACCACACACACATGCACGCGCACACCACACACACACCACACACACGCAACGCACCACACACCACACACACCACACACACACACACATGCACACACCACACACACCACACACACACACACATGCACACACACACCACTCACACACCACCACACAACCACACGCACACGCACACACACACACCACACACACACACACACACACACACACACACACACACACATGCACATGCACACCACGTTTGTTAGACATATAGGTTTTAAGAGTTCACTTATGTTACATTTTGTAAGACCAGTGGATTCTAATTTTTACAGAATTCATCTTTATTATTTTTTTTTGATTTGTACCATCTTGAAGAGTTCCATTTTCATAACTTTCATCGCATTGCATCTTGCGCACACGTTAAATCCTGTTCCGCTTTTCGTAAGAGTAGGCCATTGTGTACCGGTGGGAACAGATGACATTTACAAAAATTGCATACACACGGGACTGGATGTAAAAAAGCACAGGAGTGTTTTATCCCATTATCCTCGATATAAAAAAATTTAAAAAATAAAAAAATAAACCCTTTCACTGTTCAGAGAATCCGAATCTTCTTCAGCATCTCAACCACCAACAACTACACGTTCTTGTCCTGCCACAGACACCGCACAAACATCCGATGTGACTTAACCCTCTTAGTCCCGATCTGGGATTTGCCCAGATTGAATAATACCCCCCCCCCCCCCCTGCCCCCCAAGTCCTGATCCGGGATTTGCCGGGAATTACACACAGTAGATTTTCATCATATGTAGATTTTCATGTAGATTACACACAGTAGATTTTCAACATCGACAACT
>CM060341.1:10447479-10486198 GCA_030674155.1 Stramonita haemastoma | reverse complement strand
GGGCTTTTGTTTTTGCTGATTGTGTCCTGCTGCTATTGACGGCTAACTTCTTTTCTCTTCTTTCTTCTATTTTCTCTAGTGTAACTGCTGAGATCCATTCCTTGTGTGTGAATGATTTGGGGCCCAGTACTTCCTGACATGTTGAGGTCACTGTCTCTTTCACTTTCTGCCACCTCTCTTCTATCGTCTCCTCTTCAAGCAGCTCTACTAGGACTTCAAACTTGTTGGATAGAGTGACCTTGAATTCTTCTTCTTTCCTGTTGTCCTTCAGTGCCGTGGTGTTGTAACGCTGGCGTTGACTGGATCCCCCCGTCCAATTTCTCTTCAGCTTCTGTTTCAATTGGGCAACAAGTAGATGGTTATCCGAAGCAACGTCTGCTGCTCGCAAACTTCTTCACGATGCAGATGTGGTCGATCTGGTTCTCCGTTGATAGGTCTGGAGACACCCAAGTTGCCTTGTGTATCCTTCTGTGTGGGAAAACACTTCCTTCGATGACCAGGTTGCTTGTGGCACACAGGTCTGCGAACCTCTCCCCGTTGTCGTTCATCTCGCCTAGCCCATGCCGCCTCATGATCTCCTTGTATCCCCGGTTCACACTACCTATCTTGGCATTGAAGTCGCCCATTACGAAGATGATGTTTCTCTTTGGTCTGTCTTGTATGATAGTCTGCAATCTGTTATAAAAGTCTTACTTCTCCTCCTCTTTACTGTCATTCGTTGGGGCATAGCACTGGATAATGTCCATGTTGATCCTCTTCTTCTTTGTACAGAAAGAGGCTGCTGTCATGATCCTTGGTCCGTGTGATGATGATGGTGATGGTGATGTAAATGCTGAAGATGATGGTGATGTAAATGCTGAAGATGATGGTGATGTAAATGTTGAAGATGATGGTGATGGTGATGTAAATGCTGAAGAGGATTGTGATGTAAATGCTGAAGATGACGGTGATGTAAATGTTAAAGATGATGGTGATGGTGATGTACATACTGAAGATGATAGTGATGTAAATGCTGAAGATGATGGTAATGGTGATGTAAATGTTGAAGATGATGGTGATATAAATGCTGAAGATGATGGTGATGTAAATGCTGAAGATGATGGTGATGGTTATGTAAATGCTGAAGATGATGGTGATGTAAATGTTGAAGATGATGGTGATGGTGATGTAAATGCTGAAGATGATGGTGATGTAAATGCTGAGGATGACGGTGATGGTGATGTAAATGTTGAAGATGATGGTGATGTAAATGTTGAAGATGATAGTGATGTTAATGTTGAAGATGCTGGTGCTGGTGATGTAAATGCTTAAGATGATAGTGATGTAAATCTTGCAGATGATGGTGATAGTGATGTAAATGTTGAAGATGATAGTGATGTAAATGCTGAAGAGGATGGTGCTGGTGATATAAATGTTGAAGATGATGGTGATGTAAATGTTGAAGAGGATGGTGATGTTAATGTTGAAGATGATGGTGATGTAAATGTTGATGATGATGATGCTGGTGATGTAAATGCTGAAGATGATAGTTGTGTAAATGTTGAAGATGATGGTGATGTAAATGTTGAAGATGATGGTGATGTAAATGTTGAAGATGATGGTGATGTAAATGTTGAAGATGATGATTATTGTGATATAAATGCTGAAGATGATGGTGATGCAAATGTTGAAGATGATGGTGATGTAAATGCTGATGATGATGGTGCTGGTGATATAAATGTTGAAGATGATGGTAATGTAAATGTTGAAGATGATGGCGATGTAAATGTTGAAGATGATGGTGATGTAAATGTTGAAGATGATGGTGATGTAAATGTTGAAGATGATGATTATTGTGATATAAATGCTGAAGATGATGGTGATTCAAATGTTGAAGATGATGGTGATGTAAATACTGATGATGATGGTGCTGGTGATATAAATGTTGAAGATGATGGTAATGTAAATGTTGAAGATGATGGTCATGTAAATGTTGAAGATGATGGTGATGTAAATGTTGAAGATGATGGTGCACGGCAGTTTACCCTTCCCAAAATCTGACCCTTTAGTTAGCGCAACGCTGGCTCTGTTATTCTGTGACTGACCCTATCCATTCGGCTACACTGTAAGCGAAATTCCATAGCACAGCAGGCAGGCTGGCTCAGGCTCCCTTCTATTTCTCTGTATTTGAGAAGCCCATGCTTTCCGATTAATGCGACAAAAGTTGTCATAAAACGTAAACTAGAGTTGCTATGTGAATGTGAAAAAGTGCTGCGAGTTGCTCAATATGCATGGATTAATCTGTGAAAGAATGGTGCTGTAAAACGATCTGTAAGTAATAAATGCAACATTTTGAAGTTCCTCATTTGTATTATTCAGTGTTCGTTGTCTGCTTCTGCTTCGTGTGTAGCTTACTAGGCTAGTATGTGTTGTTGTTAGTGTAAGTGTGTGTGTGTGTGTGTGTGTGTGTGTTGTGTGTGTGTGTGTGTGTGTGTGTGTGTGTGTGTGTGTGTGTGTGTGTGTATGTGTGAGTGTGTGTGTGTGTGTGTGTGTGTTTGTGCGTGCGTGCGTGCGCGTGTGCGTGTGTGTGTGCGTGCGCATACCACGTTCAGTGTAAGAGTGGTTTAGAGATTTTTTGTGATTATCTTCCATCATCTGGTCACTTTTCTATTCATATAGTGAAGAACAAATTAACAAACAAACAAAACGAAAGACAGAAAAGAAAGAAAAAAATCTTAGGAAAAGCACATTGCCATAGGTATGTCCTTGTGTCTAAAATTAAATTTCAATGACAGCATTCATTCTCTCTCTCTCTCTCTCTCTCTCTCTCTCTCTCTCTCTCTCTCTCTCTGGTGTGTGTGTGTGTGTGCGTGCGTGCGTGCGTGCATCTGCGTGCGTTCGCGCACACACGCACACACACACACACACACCTAAAATGTTGAGCTTCTTTTTGGTTTTGTTGAATAATTACTGCCTTAAATCTTTGTGTTGAAAAGTAATGTTAGTTATATCTTTAAAAGAAAAGTACATAAAGAGATTTACAAGTACTTTGTGCACTGACACTCAGTAACATAACAGCAACAAAATAAGTAGAATGCATAGACCTTTAGACCTACAGATAGGCTATTTAGTAGACGACCACATATGGTAGACATCTGTGTTATGTCACATCCCCCTGAAATCAGGCCGTTCCACGTTCCACGAGGGGCTATGTGCCTTTAGGCCTGTAAGTCTGGTAGGCTACTCTGTAAGGACTTATTGACCTTGGTGCAAAAATAGCGCTGTTTGACTGGGACTAAGAGAGACCTTTAGCTATTCTCGCGCTATTCTCGCGTTGCAAATGTTGACATTGGTGCAACGTGGCTTTTGACTCTGACACTGGGGGATGAGTGGAGGTGAAAAGTGATGCTGGTTTGTTAAGTTTTTCGGCCTCTGCCTTCTTTTCTCTCCCACTGCCGAACTAAAAGTGTTAGAATGAGTTGGTGTGGGTGATGTAAATGTTGATGATGATGGTGCTGGTGATGTAAATGCTGAAGATGATGGTGATGTAAATGCTGAAGATAATGGTGATGTAAATGCTGAAGATGATGGCGATGTAAATCTCGAAGATGATGATTATTGTGATGTAAATGCTGAAGATGATGGCGACATAAATGTTGAAGATGATGATTATTGTGATGTAAATGCTGAAGATGATGGTGATGTAAATGTTGAAGGTGATGGTGATGCAAATTTTGAAGATAATGATTATCATGATGTAAATATAAATGATATGTAAATGATGTTGATGTAAAAGGTGAAGGTGATGGTAATGTAAATGCTTAAGATGATGGTGATGTAAATACTGAAGATGATGTTGATGGTGATGTAAATACTGAAGAGATGGTGATGGTGATGTAAATGCTGAAGATGATGGTGATGTAAATGCTGAAGATGATGGTGATGGTGATGTAAATGCTGAAGATGATGGTGATGTAAATGCTGAAGATGATGTTGGCAGTGATGTAAATGCTGAAGATTATTATGATAGTGATGTAATTGTGGAAGGTGATGATTATGAATGATGATATAGATGGTAGAACCAATGAAGGATGTGCTGATGGTTATGATGATGTGAATACTAATAATGATAATGGCAATGATGATGTGATCTCTAATGGTGATGATGGTTCTGATGATGTGGTTACTAAAGGTGATGATGGTAAGGATGGTGCAGGTGTTGAAAGTGATAGTGGTAACGGTGACTATGATGAAGAAGTTAAAGATGGAAACAGTGATGAAGAAGATGAGGATGATGATCGTGACTATTATGTAGACACTGAAGATGATGATCATGATGATGATAATTATATAGGTTGAAGAGGATGATGATAGTGCAGATGATGAAGAGAATAATTTTGATGAGGATGAAAGTAATTATGGTGATGTTGATATACTTGCTGCAGCTGCAGATATAGATAATGAAGATGCTGATGGCAGTGATTATGTACATGATAATGATGATGGGGTTGATGATAACTAGAGGGCATTGAGTGTGACTTATGTACTTGCAAAATTGGAATTGTAGAATAGATGGAAATGTTCTCTGCAATGACGTTTATCTTCCCCTTGCCTCAAACATGTTTTGTATAGTGGCCTAAAGCCGATGTACAATAAAACTTTTCAGTGTTTAGTGTTTAGTGTTCAGTGTTCTCTCTCTCTCTCTCTCTCTCTCTCTCTCTCTCTCTCTCTCTCTCTCTCTCTCTCTCTTTTCTCTCTCTCTCTCTCTCTCTCTCTCTCTCCCCCACCCCACCTCCTGCCCCATCTTCCCTCTCTTGGTTTTTTAATGCCATGGCAAACACCACTGTGATCCTATTGGGGATTTAGCAGTAAGACAGACACCCTCTGGAGGAAGTGAGAGGTGTGTGGGTTTGATCCTCTCCTGAACCCCAATTTTCCCCATCCAATAAGACTAAGAAAGGTAGTCTGGATGCCAGTCTTTCGGTGAGATGATAAACCAGGGATCAGTGCACAACACGCCTTTACCATACAAAAAACCCCAACCAGGACACAGGAGAGTTTGCCAGGCAAAGTGCTTCAGAAAAAAAAGCCACTATCACAGGAAACAAAGACATGCAGACAGGAACAGTGAAGCCTCAAACCTGGGTGTCCCTGCTCTGGTAACAACACTCTCTCCCCAGGAAGAGCAGCCCTAATTTTACAGACATCTGCTGTGACTGAAAGTGCTAGACATCTATAGATTATAGGCGGCATAACCTAGTGGTCATAACATTGAACTCGCAATTTGACCACCAGGGTTGGATTCAGGTCGAGGAGATTTTTCTCCTGGAGTTAACATCAGTGCTGACTCCGCTCTTCCCAAAAGTCTTTCGGATGAGACTGTAAACTGAGGCCCCGTGTGTGAACTCACGGAGAACATCTTGCACATAGTTAAATCCTGTTCTGCTTTTCGTTAGAGTAGGCAATTGTGTGCAGGTTATAATAATAATAATAATACATGGAATTTGTATAGCGCTATATCTTGTAAAAACAAATCAAAGCGGTTGCATTCGACCAACACAACACACAATCAACAACAATTTACAGTTTTAACAAATTCGAATGTACACACACACACACACCCACGCACGCTCGCACGCAAGCACGCAGCACGCGCACACACACCTACAAACGTTATGCACTTTGGCAGGTGGATGTTGAAGGCAGGGACAGGTAAGAGATGGAAGCGGTTGGAGAAAACTTAGGTTTGGAATAAGTGTGTCTTGAGGTTGGATTTAAAAGTGTCATAAGTAGGCTTTTGCCAGAGGGAGAGAGGAAGGTCATTCCAGATCGATGGAGCAGAAACAGAGAAAGAGCGGTGGCCAACGGTAGATAGGTTGAATCTGGGTATTCTTAAGGACAAAGTATCTGCTGATGAGCGGAGGGAGAAGGTGTGTACAAGTGAAGACATTCACAGAGGTAGGAGGGTGCAGTATTGTGGAGACATCTGTAACAGAGGGTATTGATCTTGTAGTTTACTCTCTGTGGTACAGGCAGCCATTGGAGAGATTTCAAGAGAGGGGTAATGTGCTCAGATTTATTCTTTCTGAGGACAAGACGAGCTGCAGAGTTTTGTATACGTTGAAGGGAGTGGATAGATGATGCTGGCAGACCAGCCAAAAGAGAATTGCAATAGTCCAGACGTGAGAGAATAAAAGAAGTGACGAGTTTGGATGTGGTGGGAACAGATGACATTTACAAAACTACATACACACGGGGACTGGATATAAAAAAAAAGCACATGAGTGCTTATTCCATTATCCTCGATATAAAAGAATAAATAAATACAAGGTAGAGTAGACAATAGAATTACTCCTCCCTCCCTTCATGAGAAAGAATAAAATTGACAATGGTTGTCACTACTGGCTTTACACAGATTTAGATTCCAAACTTGTCCCCAAGCAGTTTCAATTGCTTTTTTTTGACACGACCAAAGTTAAACATTGCTTACATGAAGCATTTATTCATAAGTGGTAGCAGTAGTAAATACAGAAGAGATTTATACAAATTATATAATGCTTAAAACAAAATTTTGTGTTGGAAAGTATTTGTTCTTATTGCCATCTAACATTTCTGTTCGATTTGCCCAGTTTCACACAATTAATAACAATCTGCCTAATTAATGATATCCTACGTTTTGAGAGAATTCAAAGAAATGAAAGATACTGTACAAAATGCAACAGTGGTGATATTGGTGACGAATTTCATTACCTTTATGTTTGTCTAATGTTTCATGAAACTCATAAAAAAATGTTTATCAACCCAATTCAATCATGTTGTTTATAGCCCCATCGAAAATGTTTATGAAAATATTATGTGGAACATCCAAACACTTTGAAGTATGAACAACTCCTTTATTCAACAAATAAGAAGTATCTCCTCAATGTTGTTAAAATGATTAATATTATAAGAAATAACATGTAAGCTTTGTTCAAAGAGTTTAGTATTTATATGTAAACAGGCAATTTAGCTCAGTGGTCAGAGCAGCTCACTTTCCCCCAGCCAAAGTGATGCAGCATTGAGAGTGGTTACCAATTGGGTGGGTGACCATTTACATGCCTTGGCTTCAGTACAGTCCCCCAGTTTACCCAGCTGTAAATGGGTACCTGCCCCTTTAGGGTCAGGGAAGCTCTGACACCTTGCTCCCCTACGACCACATACACTGTAGGACACCTTTAAGGAAAGAGAATTTACACTTCAGTAGTAAAGGGATAGACACTTTATGACAAAAAAACTGACCACACATATCAGTCAGTGTGTAGGACCTAAGGAATAGAGATATGTTTCTGTTCACTAGAAAACTGACCACAAGTATCAGTGTGTAGGACCTAAGAAATAGAGATGTATCTGTACACTAGAAAACTGACCACAAATATCAGTGTGTAGGACAGAAGAAATAGAGAGATGTTTCTGTACACTAGAAAACTGACCACAAATATCAGTTAGCCTGTGAGACAGAAGAAATAGAGAGAAGTTCCTGTACAAATGTATGAAGAACTGATCTGGGAAAACCCATTGCGGTCCTTGTTTTGTTATCTACATGAATCAGGGGAAGGGAGACAGCTGACAGAGTGATGCTGCCAACAGACAACAGGTTCACTGAATGTTGCAAAGCTTGTAACTTTTTTCAGTTGCTCATATTCGTCAGTCATCCTTCTTTCACCTTTACCTATCCCACAGGCTGGTAGACCATGGGGGCACCACTGAAGATTTTGCAACCAACTTCCTCCACTCCTTGCAGTTTTCAGTTTTCCATTGTAGGCTATGTTGTTCCGCTCAAGGCCAGTCCACTCTCTGATGTTGTCTTCCCATTGTTTTCTCTGTCTGCCTCTTTGTCTCCCTCCTTGTACTGTTTCCTGTAGGACAATCTTGGTCAGTCCAGATGTTTGTGTGACGTGTCTGTACCACTTCAGTTTGCCTTTTCACACAGAAGTAAGATCTTGGTTTGGCCTGGTGGCATTTTCAATTCTGTTTTATCAGCGTCCATTTGCAACTTGTTCTGAAATCCATATTTGAATATCTTGAGGACAGTAGGATGTGTTTGTCAAGAAAGAAGGCAGATTTTTGAGAGTAGCACTGCTTTGAAGCTGAGATTCACCAGCATAAAATGATTATTAAGGCTGTCTGATGAGGGTTTATTGTATGTGAAAGTGGAGCAGTCTAAAGAGGGAAAAGAATAAGACCCAACACTGATCCCTGTGGTACTCCACATTCTAGTTTGACAGATTTTGATCAAATTTGGTTTACAATAACTGTCTGGAATTGGTATGTGAGGTAAGAAATAAAGCAGGGGAGGGCTGTGCCATTAATGCCAAACGTGTTTTGGAGGCAGAAGAGAAGCAGAGTGGTTTGTAGTGTCAATGGCTGCTGATCAGTCAAGAAGAGTGAGAAGGGAAGTATTTCCTGACTTAGAAGCTAGCAGAAGTGTATGTGTCCATGTGTGGACCAGAATAGTGTCAGTGCTGTGGTAGGCACCATAGGCAGACTGGAAAGTGTTCTGTGCTGTGGTGTACCTGAGGTTCTGTGTCTGTGTGTCAGAGCTGTGGAATACCTGAGGTTCTGTGTCTGTGTGTCAGAGCTGTGGAATACCTGAGGTTCTGTGTCTGTGTGTCAGAGCTGTGGAATACCTGAGGTTCTGTGTCTGTGTGTCAGAGCTGTGGTTCTGTGTCTGTGTGTCAGAGCTGTGGAGTACCTGAGGTTCTGTGTCTGTGTGTCAGAGCTGTGGAGTACCTGAGGTTCTGTGTCTGTGTGTCAGAGCTGTGGAATACCTGAGGTTCTGTGTCTGTGTGTCAGAGCTGTGGAATACCTGAGGTTCTGTGTCTGTGTGTCAGAGCTGTGGTTCTGTGTCTGTGTGTCAGAGCTGTGGTTCTGTGTGTCAGAGCTGTGGAGTACTTGAAGTTCTGTGTCTGTGTGTCAGAGCTGTGGAGTGCCTGAGGTTCTGTGTCTGTGTGTCAGAGCTGTGGTTCTGTGTCTGTGTGTCAGAGCTGTTCAGTACCTGAGGTTCTGTGTCTGTGTGTCAGAGCTGTGGCACCTTTGGCTCTTCCATGAGGTTTGGTATCTTGGCTACCATGGTCTGATGTCAACACTTCAACATGGCTGAAGATGGTCTAAGCATCTGGAGCATTCTAGAACCTCTTTCCCCCCTTCTATTAATCCTCCTTCCTCTCTAGGGAATCAGCAGATTTTGTCCTCAAGTGAGAGTATTGCTTGATCTGACCTTCTAAAGTTATTTGTTTGTAGTGAGAGTATTGGTTGATCTGACCTTCTAAAGTTATTTGTTTGTAGTGATAGCATTGGTTGATCTGACCTTCTAAAGTTATGTGATTGTCAGCTGATTCCCTGGCGAGGCGACCATCCTCAACCGGGCGGGTCCCCGGGTGGCGGATAGGGGGACGGCCCTCAGAAATGGGGGGTTAGCTGCAAAAGCAGTCCCGGACCAACTGGCGATGTTCCTACCAGGACAGGGCAGGACAACAGGTGGCTCTGTTGTCTCCATGAAATTTCCCATATGACCTATGACGGGAACATCACGCGATCAAGAGCGCGTTAAAAGCTCTGACCCCTGGGCTCCCAGGGTAACAGGAGATAAGGGTGGGGTAACCCTGACAGAAACCTAGAGGGCTGAAGTCAGAGGTATCGGGCCATAGGCGCCCTCTAACAAATCACGATACCATGCAAAAAAACGCATGAAGACACTGTCAGATATTAGTAAAAGTAATGGTGCTCACCCTGTGAAGACCCTCCAGGCAGGTGCAGTGCCGGGCCCCAAGCCTCAACGGGGTCCACCCTCAGCTTCTGGAGGACCCTCTAGCCTGTCCTGTGGAGTCAGGGGACAGTGGAGGAGAGCAACTGGCCAACATAACAGAAGATGGCAACCCCTCATCATTATGCAGTGGAATACAGAGGGAGTCTTTTATAAGAAGACTGAACTAGAAAAAACACTGCAAGACAAGAATGTGAGCGTGTGTTGCATACAAGAAACGCATCTGAAGAGTAAGCCTTTCAAGATCCATGGCTACTCCCTCTTCAAACAAAACCAAGAAGATAGAACAAAGGGAGGTATTCTGACACTTGTTAGAAACAACATCAGCACAAGTGAGACCACTGTATACATGGAAGGAGCAGAGTACCAGAAGATAGTGATTAAGGGTAGCTCAACAGAACTTAGTATTCTAAATTACTACAACTCAGGCAACAAACCACTCTTGCTTGAAACAATATCAACAGAGGAATCCCGCTTTATAGTACTGGGAGACTTCAATAGCCACTCCCAGAGCTGGGGATATGACCATATGGACAGTCGAGGAGAGGAGATTGAGAACTGGCAGGATGAGAATCACCTTCTCCTAATCAATAGCCCACACGACACCAACGTTTTACTCCAGAGGATGGCACACTACCACCACTCCAGACCTTGCCTTTTGCATGGATGACCTGTATGGAAGCACAACAACGGAAGTTGGAGAGCAGCTAGATAGTAGTGATCACAGACCAGTTTTCCTTACCATTGAAAGAGAGACTGTAAAAGCAGAGCCAGCCAACCCTAGATGGAACTACAAAAAGGCAAACTGGAGCCTTTTCTGGCATAGATCCAATATGCTAGTACAAAACATTCGTGTGGAGGGCAGAGACCTAAACAAAGTCATCAAAGAATTCAACCAGTGCATTTTGACCGCTGCCAAAGAAGCAATCACCCCAACAGAAAAAAAAGCCTGGTCCTCCAGGTTGGGGGTTGGGTACAGGGCCAACAACCCTGTCTCGTAAAAAAAGTATGTTACAGAAACAGCAGCAAAGAAAACTACTACTTCTGAGTGTGAGGGGCCTTCCGAGCCCAGTGAGGCTTGAATGAATGCTGGTGGCCAAAGCAGAGAGGACGTTGCCAGCAGGATAAGGATGGACCTGAATGCCACCAAAACCAAGATCAGATTAGGACATCGGAATGTAAGAACAATGTATGAAACAGGCAAGCTGGCACAAGTAACATCAGAAATGAGACAATTCAAGCTTCATGTCCTAGATGTGAGTGAGAGCAGATGGACTGGATCTGGGAGGATGAAAACCACCACTGGAGGAACCGTCCTCTACTCAGGGAGAGACAACAACATGCACCACGAGGGAGTTGCCATCATCCTGTAAAAGGTGTAAAGCGATGCCTGCTAGAATGAAAGCCAATAAACAACAGAATTATGAGAGCCAGATTGAAGGGCAGGCACATCAACATCTCCATCATTCAGTGCTATGCACCAACCAACGATGGTAGCAAAGAAGACAAAGACAATTTCTACAGCCAGCTCCAGACAGAGACAGAAAAAAACCCATGGCACGACCTTCTAGTCATCATGGGGGATCTGAACACTAAGGTCGGAAATGACAACACCGACTATGAAAGAGTCATGGGGAAGCATGGTATGGGGACCAAGAATGACAATGGAGAGAGACTGGTAGAGTTCTGTGCCATGAACAACCTGGTGATAGGAGGGACCCTCTTCACGCACCGTGACATCCACAAGCTGACCTGGAACTTGCCAAATGGAAGAGACAGGAACCAGATTGACCACTTGATGATCAACGGTGTATGGTGACGCTCCCTTCTGGACGTGAAGACCATGCGCAGTGCAGACGTTGGAAGTGACCATCACCTTGTGACAGCAACTATCCAGACAAAGTTGAAGAAGACAGAAGCCAGACCAGCCACTCAGGCACGCTTTGACACCCAGCGACTGAGAAACAGCATAATAAAGGCTGACTTTGTCTGTGACCTAAGGAACAGATTTCAGACTTTACAAGACCTGACAGATCAACAGGACATAGACTCAACATGGAAGCGTATCGCCACGCTATACACCAAGAGCAGCAAGTCGACGTTAGGCCACCGAAAGAAGAAGACAAATGAAGACTGGATCCAGCAGGAGACGTTAGATGCCATCAAAGAGAGAAGACAGATCAAGAAAAGAATGCTTCAGACAAAATCCCCATGACTGCAAGAGAGACAAGAAGAGATGTATAGAGAGGCTAACAAGAAAGTGAAGAGACTTGCACGCCGCGATAAGAGAGATGCCATGGACCAACTTGCAGCTGAAGTGGAGGAAGCGGCAGCAAAAGGGGAGCAGGGAAGAGTCTTCAGGATCACAAAGCAAGTGTGTGGCAAGTTCAAGGGGAGCACAGGGGGCCCAGTCAAGGACAAACAGGGAAAACTGCTGACAACTAAGAAAGAACAAGAAAATAGATGGACTGAACACTTCAGGGAAGTTCTCAATCGACCATCTCCTGAAGAGACAACAGACATTCCAGAAGCTGCAGAAAACGTGGACATTGACACTGACCCTCCGTCAAAAGAAGAAATAGTGGCTGCAATCAAGACACTTAAAAATGGCAAGTCGCCAGGCCAGGACAACCTTGATGCAGAACTGTTCAAGGCCAATCCTGAGCTGGCAGGGACCATTCTTCAGCCACTGTTCACAGCCATATGGGAATGGGAAAAAGTACCTAATGACTGAACCAAAGGGGTAATTGTCAAGATCCCCAAGAAAGGAGCCCTGAACAACTGCAACAACTGGAGAGGAATCACTCTTCTATCAGTGCCAAGCAAGATACTGGCCAAGGTCATCAGAAGAAGAATGTCAGATGCTGTAGACAAGTCATTGAGAAAAGAACAAGCAGGGTTCAGAAAACAAAGAAGTTGTACTGATCAGATATTCGCACTACGTACCATCATTGAACAGTGCACCAAGTGGAAAAGGCAACTATTTGTGTATTTAGTTGATTTTGAAAAGGCCTTTGACAGTATTCACAGGGACAGCCTTTGGAACATCCTACGACACTATGGCATTCCATCCAAGCTGGTAAACCTGATTAAGAGCTTCTACACCAACTTCAGATGCTCAGTAGGCCGTAGTGACACACTCTTTGAAGTTAAGACAGGTGTAAGACAAGTATGTGTAATGTCAGCAGTTCTCTTCAATCTTGTCATCGATTGGGTCATGAGGCAGACAACAGAAGACACTGCAAGAGGGATCAGATGGAACCTCCTCTCAACTCTTGACGACTTGGACTTTGCAGATGACCTGGCGCTACTATCCCACACACACCAGCATATACAGGACAAGACCAGCAGACTTCAAACCTTTGGACGGCAGGTAGGGCTACAAATCAGTACCGAGAAGACAGAGACAATGACACTAAATGCTAAAACACCAGCCCCTGTGAAAGTAAATGGAACAGACTTACGCCAGACAGACAAATTCACGTATCTGGGCAGCATCATCAGACCTGAGGGCGGCACCAAAGAAGACATCCACAGCAGACTGGGAAAGGCCAGGAATGTGTTTAGGGAGATGAACAACATCTGGAGATCTCCACAGTACAGCACCAACACCAAGCTGAAGTTGTACCAGAGCTGTGTTGTGTCTATACTCCTGTATGGATCTGAATATTGGAGGATGACGGAGACGGATCTTGCCAAACTTAGATCCTTCCACACCACCTGCCTCCGGAGAATCCTTCAAATCTTTTGGCCAGAAAAGATTTCCAATGAAGATCTACTGAGGAAATGCAACCGAACTGACATGGGCACCATCACTAGCAAACGAAGATGGAGATGGATTGGGCATATACTCCGGAGAGACACACAATCTATCGCAAGAACAACACTGCACTGGACCCCAGACGGCAAGAGAAAGAGAGGAAGACCAAGAACAACATGGAGGAGGACAGTGGAATGTGAGATGGAAGCCATGCAACACTCTTGGAGTTCATTGACCAGGCTGGCCCAGGATAGGCAGGGGTGGAAAGTCTTTGTTGCTGCCCTACACACCATTGGGTGTAAAGGATGATGATGATGATGAAAGAAGCAATACACTGTGGTGCTCGAAGAAGCTACAAGCCCTACTGGACCCAAGCCCTACAGATCCACCATGACAAGCTTGAAGAAACACGACTAGAGGCAGAACAGAATTCCAGCCAAGACAGCCACAACAACTTTCAAGAAGCAAAAGCTAAATTCCTGAAAACGAAACTCCAAGCTATCTGTGCAAGCTGGAGAGAGAAAACTGTTTCCAAGCTATGGAAACTTACTAAACGGCTAAGCGATGAGGACACACGAGGACCCAAGATAACAAGAAGAGAATGGCAAAATCCTGACAGGGAAGCAAGCTGCAAATCACCTTGCCCATAGCTACGCCAAAGAAAGTGACATCCATATTGATGCAGAAAAGCAGAGACAAGCATGCAGGGAACATAGAGGAAGACAGAGGAAGGGCCCTCTTCTTTTTACCTTCTATACTGCTCCACTGTCACATATAATAGACCGTCATCATATCAATTATCACTTTTATGCTGACGACTCGCAGATTTAAAGCGGTGACACACCTGAAAATCCTCCTTCTCTCCTGACAAATATGACCAGCTGCCTTCAAGATATCCAACACTGGATGATACAAAACAAACTGCAACTAAATGCAGATAAAACCGAAGCCATGCTTGTAGGCACCAAACACAAACTCTCCTCCATTCCAACAACTTCAATAGAATTTGGCAATACGTCAGTTCCACTATCCACTTCTGTGAAGTATCTAGGAGTCATTGTCGACAACACTCTCTCCATGCAAAAATTCATTACCCAAACCTGTCAGTCATGCTACTATCAACTACGGCGTATTAGCGCAATTCGAAAGTACCTGTCCACTGATGCAACATCCAAACTTGTCACTTCTCTTATTCTCTCACGTCTGGACTATTGCAGTTCTCTTTTGGCTGGTCTACCAGCATCATCCATCCACTCCCTTCAATGTATACAAAACTCTGCAGCTCATCTGGTCCTCAGAAAGAAAAAATCTGAGCACATTACCCCTCTCCTGCAATCTCTCCATTGGCTGCCCGTACCACAGAGAGTAAACTACAAGATCAATACCCTCTATTACAAATGTCTCCACAATACTGCACCCTCCTACCTCTGTGAATGTCTTCACTTGTACACACCTTCTCACTCCCTCTGCTCGTGGGCAGATACTTTGTCCTTAAGAATACCCAGATTCAACCTATCTACCATTGGCCGCCGCTCTTTCTCTGTTTCTGGTTCATCCATCTGGAACGACCTTCCTCTCTCCCTCCGGCAAAAGCCTACTTATGACACCTTTAAATCCAACCTCAAGACACACTTATTTCAAACCTATGTTTTTCTCCTACCGCTTCCATCTCTTACCTGTCCCTGCCTTCAACATCCACCTGCCAAAGTGCACAACATTTGTAGATGTGTGTGTGTGTGTGTGTGTGTGTGTGTGTGTATTTGAATTTGTTAAAACTGTAAATTGTTGTTGATTGTGTGTTGTGTAGGTTGAATGTTCATTTGTTTTTACAAGATATAGCGCTACACAAATTCCATGTATTATTATTATTATTATTATTATTATTATTATTATTATTATTATTATTATTATTATTATTATTATTAAGACATATCAAGAACCCAAGAACAGGGCTTATGACAAATCCTATTACAAAACAAGAACTGTGGAGTGCTTTGAAAAAATTGAAGCTCAAAAAGTCACCTAGGCCAGATGGTATAACCAATGAGATGCTAATCCATCTAGGAAGAGCTGCAGAGGACAAACTCCTCCATATCTTCAACCTCAGCTGGCAGAAAGGAACCCTCCCCCAAGTGTGGAAAGAAGCAACCATGATCCCTATATACAAGAAGGGCAAAGACAGGAAGAAAGCATCAAGCTACCGACCAATCAGCCTCACCAGTTGCGTCACCAAAACCATGGAGAGGATAGTCAATGCCAGGCTACTCTGCCACCTGGAGACTAACAACATCCTGGCTCCTAAACAAGCAGGCTTTCGGCAATTCCGGAGCACTGAAGATCAAGCCACATACCTGTTACAAGAGATAGAAGATGCCTTTCAGGAGCAGAAGCTTGTCTTTGCTGCCTGGATAGACCTGCAGAAGGCTTTCGACCAAGTATGGACAGACGGTCTACTGGTAAAGACACAAAGAAATGGAATCGAAGGCAACATGCTCTCCTGGATCAAGTCTTTCCTACACAATTGAAGGGCAAGGGTGACTCTTAACAATCATTACAGCAAAAAAAAGCTTATCAGACATGGAGTTCCACAGGGAGGCGTTATCTCACCAACGCTTTTCTTGATTTTCATCAATGACCTGCTGCTTGAACTGCCAAAAGGAGTCAAAGCTGCCCTTTATGCTGATGACCTTGTGATGTGGTGCACTGAAGAATATGCTACCACATCAGCATATCGACTACAGATGGCACTTGACAAGCTTGCAGCCTGGGCTGAGGATTGGTATGTGAAGATCAATGAAGATAAATCATCCACAACCCTGTTCACCCTCTCAACAAAACAGAAACCACAATCTGTCAAACTAGGGAACATAAGGCTCAAGAATGACAATGAACCCACCTACCTTGGTGTCACATTTAACAAACGCCAGACATGGAGGCCTCACAACGAGGAAGCTGAAGGAAAGGCACGACAGAAATTGGCAATTCTGGGGAAGCTAACCGGAACCAACTGGGGTGCCAATGAGAGAATTCTCAAGACAGTTTATACAGGAACTGTAAGACCCCGCTTGGAATACGCTGCTCCAGCTTGGGCAACAACAGCAGAATCTCACCAAAAAGTTCTGGATAAAGTACAGAATCAAGCTCTGTGGCTCATCTCGGGTGTTATGAGATCTACCCCCATCAGAACTATGGAACACATGACTAGCATCCAACCGCTAAATACTCGGCGTGATGCCAAGAGTCTAGTGCAGGCAGAGAAATATAAGTGTTTTTTGGAACATCCAATGCACCATAGATTGGAGAAACCAACAAGAAACAGGATAAAGCTTGGCAGTTTCATCCACCATAGCGTGTACTCAGATGACAGCAACTGAACAGTCTACCTGCCCATTGTGTTCCATGGGACCCAGCTACTCTACCAAGACCATGGGAAGCCAACCACAGGGAGCCTGAGATCCACACCACTGTCCAGCATGTGGCTTCAAAAGGAACTCAGAGCAACACCAGTAAGAAGGCACTCACCCTGGCCATGATAGAGGACTTCTATCCAGAACAGGCCTGGATCCATGTCTACACAGATGGATCAGCTACAGATGCTATTTTCAATGGAGGAGCAGGAGTACTGATCAAGTACCCATCTGGAGAAGTAGAAACAGCAAACATCCCAACAGGAACACACTGTACCAACTACCGTGCAGAAACTCAAGCCTTGAAACAAGCTGCCACCATGGTCAGACACTCCAAAAATGAATGTCAGCAAGTAGTTTTTTTTCACTGATGCCCTGTCAGTCTTACAAGCTCTGTCGCAGACAAAGAAATAGAACTCCAACAGGAACTACAGCCTCTTACACAAAATAAACGTGTAATGCTGCAATGGATTCCTGCCCACTGTTGCATACCTGGCAATGAACAAGCTGATGAACTTGCAAAACAGGGGGCACAGAAAGATCAGTGTGAAAGTAGCTTTACCTTCCATGAAAAGAAGACAATCATCAAATCTATGGCCCGACCTAGAGTAGAGAAGGATGATTACCACCACCTCAAAAGAGAAGATCATGTCAGAATTCTAAGACTCTGCACTGGGCACAACAGGCTAAACCACCATATGTCCACAAAACTGAAACTTGCTCCTTCTCCCCTGTGTGCCTGTAGTAAAGAAAACCAGACAGGCGAGCACATCCTTAAAAGGTGTACCTATTCAGCGACCTGAGGAAGAAAGTGTGGCCAATGGAGATAACCCTACAGACCAAGCTGTACAGCCCACGAGAGGAGCTGGAAAGGACTTGCCATTATTTTTCCCAGACACATCTGACAGTGTAAAGCAAACGAGAGAAGAGAAGAAGAAGACAGATTTTTTTCTGTGGACAGATTTTCTTTTCTGTGGACAGATTTTCTTTTTTCTGTGGTCATTTTCAGCCGACAGATTATCTTTTCCCCGGACAGATTTTCAGAGGACAGATTTTCTTTTGTGGACATTTTCCAGATTTTTCTTTTCGGTGGACAGATTTTTCTTTTCTGCCGACATTTTCTTTTCCCGGACAGATTTTTCTTTTCTGCGGACAGATTTTCTTTTCTGTGGACATTTTCCAGATATTTCTTTTCCGGAACAGATTTTCTTTTCTGTGGACATTTTTCAGATTTTTCTTTTCACAGACAGATTTTTCTTTTCTGCCGACAGATTTTCTTTCTTTTGTGGACATTTTCTTTTCTGTGGACCTATCTTCTTTTCTGCTGACAGATTTTCTTTTCTGCAAGACTTTCTTTTCTGCAACATTTTCTGCGGATAGATTTTCTTTTCCGCAGAAAAGAAAATCCTTCTGTGGACAGTACAGATTTTTTTTCCGCAGACAGATTTTCTTTTCCACAGACAGATTTTCTTTTCCAGGGACATAATTTTTCTCCATTGAAGGAGGTTTCAAAACCTGAAATTTGCGTTTCCATAGAGAATCTCCACCACTGAATAATCAATATATTCATATTATTCATCTATGCATTAGATCTAGTTATATTTGCAGAAAATCGGGATTCAGCAAGACAAAACAAATAGGGCCCAAAAGGGATTCCTACTGTTGTACAGTATGGTTATAATATCGTCTTTTCTGTTTGTTGCATTGTTGATATTCAGGTAGCCTACACAACATGGATCAATCCAGTCCTGTTTGTATTACATAATAAGTGTGGTGAAATCAACAACATGATCAATTCAGTCCTGTTTGTATGACATAATAAGTGTGGTGAAATCAACAACATGATCAATTCAGTCCTGGTTGTATTACATAATAAGTGTGGTGAAATCAACAACATGATCAATTCAGTCCTGTTTGTATGACATAATAAGTGTGGTGAAATCAACAACATGATCAATTCAGTCCTGTGTGTATTACATAATAAGTGTGGTGAAATCAACAACATGATCAATTCAGTCCTGTTTGTATTACATAAAAAGTGTGGTGAAATCAACAACCTTATCAATTCAGTCCTGTTTGTGTGTTCTTCAGTTTAATGTCTATTCACATAAGTGATATTAGACCCCAAAAAAAAAAGTAAAACTTTTAACCAATGGTAGAAACAAAAAGTAAGTAAAAACACAAAAAGTGAAACCAAAACCTGAACAATCAATCAGAACTTTTTAGAAAATTATGAAATAGCACGAGATTAAAGTCTCTGTCTCTAAACAAGCCACTAACATGTTCATAAACACTATAGTAAACTGTCAATTGGACTCTTTCTTCAGTGATAAGGCAAGTTCACACAGCAACACACAGTTACTTAAAATGCTGTCCAGAGAGTTCTCACGTGTGATGGGAAGACACGGGTTTTAAAACGGGACAGTCAAAAAGAATATGACTGACTGAAATCGACCCATCACATATGCAACGCACATTTTTAACATTTTTAGCATACTTCGTTTGGAAGGCATTTAGTTTAAGTCTATTTATGAGACAAATGACCCATCTGAGACGCAATTTATCCAGCCCAAAACGTACACAGAGAATATGGTTAAGGTCAGAAAAGGAAACATGATGATGAGAAAATCCAGCGTCTTCTTGTTTTTTCCTAACATGTTTCCAGCATGCATGTTCGATCAAAGTATAATTCTCATTGACAGACATTGGTATGTTCAAAGTATCAGCACAATCAAAAGGCATTGCCGCATTTTTAGCAGCTCTATCCACCCTTTCATTGAATACTATATTGCAATGAGAAGGTACCCAGCAAAAGGTGACATCAGTGCCTCTTAGGATTAGAAAATGTATAAGATGTAATATTTCAGTGATAAGTTCTTGTTTTACTTTTGACTCGCAGTTTTTAAGGGATTGGAGCACTGATTTTGAATCAACACATAAAACCACCTTCACAATGGTCCTGGGAAAATCAAGTAAATAATTTAAAGCCATCAGAATGGCTGTCAGCTCTGCTGTGAAAATTGAGTGATTTTTCCCAATGTGGTACAGTTTTTCAACCTGTAATGAAGGAATGATGAAAGCTGCACCTCCTTCAGTATTATTGAGTAGAGACCCATCGGTGTATATTTGAAGATGTGATGAGTACTTGTTTACAATATGTTCTTTCACATACGGGCTAAGAATATTACTTCTGTTATCTTTTTTATGGATGGAGCATTCCAAATTAAATTGAGCCCTTTGAAGCTCCCATGACGGACAAGGAGATAATAGAGGTATAAGCTGTTGCACTTCTCTGGGATTAACTCCTGACTTTTCAAAAAGACCAATTGTGGCGCTCCACCACGAAATGAGTCGCTTAGCACATTACCCAATTTTGCGCTAGGAGCCATTAAAGGCAGTTGGGGGTCAAGTTGTCAATTTTGAGATCTTGATTGATTATTAAACAATATCCGTTTATCTACCTTATAATAAAATAATCAAGGCATAATTTTTATTCCTTTTGCTTTTAAATGTGTTTTGAAAATACCCAAGCCCTCATTCTGACAAGCTGTTACAAAAATAAAATTGCCCGTTTCTCATTTTGTCACGTCCTGCAGTCTATCATTTCAATTTGTAATAACTTTGCACAGAATTGTCCGATTTTCTATCTGTGTTTTGTATTTTATAGCCACTTTATTGTACATTAATAACATGTCAATAACTAAAAGTTGACCTCTGGTGCACTCCGACTTATTATGTGGTGGAGCGTCACAATTGTGAAGGTGCTGATTGTGGTGAGTGAGCGGATATTTTTAGCTCTTTTAGGAAATTGCTTGTCAGATCTTAGACTGAGTTCATCTCCTATATTATTTACAGATGCTGAGCTTCTAAGAACGTATTTTGCGACTGCTACCTCTCGATAGTCATCCAAAGGCAAAACTCCTACTTCCTTATATGTTCCCAAGGATGAAGCATGGAAGGGTACTCCCAAGGCAATGCAAAAAGCTTTACAATCTAAGCTTCTAAGTTTATCTAATAAATACTTAGGGGCATTAAAGAAGACTTCATGACCACATGTCAATTTAGAACGAACTAATGCCAATGACAGATGTTTTAAGACTAATACATCTTGAGCCCAATGCTGTTTGCTTACTACTTTTATGAAATTTAAGGTTTTTCTGGCTTTAGTTAATAAATATTCAACATGATAATTCCATGTCAGTTTTGATGTAATATAAATACCCAGAAACTTTACCATTGGTTTGTATTCAAGGTGCCTATCCTGCATTTTGAAAGTAGGCAAACCCTGAGGGTCAGCCCCATTATTGAAGAGAACAATGTTGGTCTTCTCTGGAGACAACAGTAATCCATTTTCTGTCATATAAATACTAAGCTTATCAAGTTCAAGCTGGTAAGTTTTTCTAATGTAGTTTAACTGTCTCTTGGGGGTTACCTTTTTCATTGTTGTCTTCATCCACATGCACAGATCATCTGCATACTGAACGAGGACAACGTTATTTGACAGGGATCTCGGAAGGTCATAAAGTAGAAGATTAAAAAGATAAGGGGCGATAACAGATCCTTGCGGAATTCCCATTGTCGGAAATCTCGGGGTGGAATAGGTGTTTCCAATTTTAGCTTGAATGCTTCTGCCCCATAGAAAATTTTTGACATAGAAGTACATGTTACCTGACAAACCAATAGATTTAAGTTTAAAAAGTAATCTAGCATGCCAGACTTGATCATATGCTTTACATACATCGAAAAAAGTAGCAAGAACGTTTTTTCTGCGGGCAAATTGATGCTTGATATGTGTGGTTAGTTTTACCAGGTGATCTATACTGGTTCTGCCTTTTCAAAAGCCTGCCTGCTCAACAGGAAGTATTTTGTTTTTGTCACAGTAATGCACTAATCTGTTTCATATAATCCTTTCCATAAGTTTTCCTACGTGTGAAGTGAGTGCAATGGGCCTGTAACTATTTTTGTCCTGTTTGTATTACATAATAAGTGTGGTGAAATCAACAACATGACCAATCCTCCTGTCTGTATGACATAGGCCTACACCACATAGATGTCAAGTAGAAACGCACATACATGAAAATTTTATAAATTTTTCATGAAGTAAGACACCACCACCTTTTTTTCTGTTCTAAATCAATAGGTATCACTTACACACTACAACTATTCATATAAAACTCTAAAACAAATAAAATACAGTGACCAGGAATTTAGATTAAAAAAAAACAACAACCTTTAATCTCTTACCAAAATAATTCAAAATTCAGATGGTCACAAACACAACTGCTACTTGCAAGAGTCTGTGGTATGGCAATATACCTATTAGTCAAATAAGGCAATAGTTCCAGTCAGGCAGAATACTTTGGAAACCACACTGTAGCATGACTCTGATCAACATTATTTGATTTTCTGAAAAATAGGGAGAGTGGGACCAGAGAAGAAGAGAAGAAGAGAGAGAGAGAGAGAGAGAGAGAGAGAAGAGAAGAAGAGAAGAGGAAGAGAGGAAGAGAGGATAGAGAGGAGTAAGAGAGAGAGAGAGAGAGAGAGAGAGAGAGAGAGAGAGAGAGAGAGAGAGAGAGAGAGAGAGAGAGAGAGAGGCAAGACAAGGGCAAGGCAAAGGCAAGGCAAAATTCTTTTATTCGAGGATAATAGATAAGCACTCGTGTGCTTTTTTACATCCAGTCCCCACCCTTTTCAGGGATATTATCAAGTTAAAAAGATAGCCTCAACTAAACAAGAACAATTATAATTATCCAATTACCAAGAGCAAGAAACCATACCAAGTATCAAACAACAGGTAAGAAATAGACAGAGATACAATATTAAGGTAATGTTATAAAGAAGGCACTCATTCAGAAACGAAAATAAGAAGTAAGAATCAATGATGATTTTGATTTGAATAAAAAAGCAAACAAACAAAGAACCCCCCCCCCCCCCCCCCCCCCCCCAACAAAAAAACAAAAACAAAAACGAAACAAAACAAAAAGGCGCAATAATTAAAGATCAAACATGAGAATATGATGAGGTTAGATGACTGAAAACATCAATCCACCACCATCTATCATCAAAATAAGTCCCATAAAACATAAGATTTTGATAAAAGGTGGGAAAGAACAACAACAACAGGTAAGAAATAAGACAGAGATATAATATTAAGGTAATGTTATAAAAAGGCACTCATTCAAATACGAAAATATGAAGTAAGAATCAATGAAGATTTTGATTTGAATACAAAAAAACAAATAAAAACCAATCAAAGCCAAAAAGAAAAGAAAAAAAGGCACAATAATTAAAGAGCAAACATGAGAATATGATAAGGTTGAATGACTGAAAACATCAATCCACCACCATCTATCATCAAAATAAGTCCCATAAAACATAAGTTTTTAAACAAAAAAACCCCAACTCACATCAGTTTTTGAAAAAAAAAAAAAAAAAACCCAATTCACACACACACACACACACACACACACACACACACACACACACACACACACACACACACACACACACACACACACACACACACACACATCACTTAGTGTTATGATTATGGTCATAAGATCATCATAATCAGAGAGAAGTGAGAGAGGAAGAGAGGGCAGATAGTTTGAGAGGGGAGAAGTGTGGTTTGTTATTTTTGATGCATTCAAGTGGATTAGAAGGTGATTTTTGAAGGTTGTTAATGATTGATGCTGTTTAATTGAGTCAGGGAGGGAGTTCCATAGCGTAGGGCCTGAGTATAGTAAACTAGTTTTGAACAAGTCTATTCTTGGGATTGGGACACTTGGCTTTACCGTATTTCTGGAATGATTCATTGGGAATTTGTCTTTTGAGGATGTGGGGACATTTCCTGTCAGTATCTTAAACATCATGATGCCTTTGTTATATTTTAGTCTTTGGTGTAGGGGAAGGATATTAAAATTGAAAATAATCCCCTTCTAGCAAGGTTGTTTTCTTCAGAAGGACCAGTTTGAGACCAGTTTATACAGACTTAATGAGGGTTTCATGATATTTGCACTGGCAGAGTCCCACAGGGTTGCAGCATAGTCTATTGAGGATTGTGTATAAGCTTTAAAAAACAGTTTCCTTGAATGGAAATCGAGAAAGTGTTTAATTTTAATCAACTGGTAGACTTTTTTTGACAAGTATTTGCATAGATGAGATATGTGGTAGAACCAGCTGAGATTTTCATCCATTGTCACTCCTAGAACATTGTGGTGAGAGGTTTGTTCGATTGCTTCCTTTTTAAGTGAATTGGAAATAGTTTATGTGGTAAATTTTGTCGCTTTTGTCTGGTAGTGATAAGCATGCATTTTGTTTTTTGGGTATGGATAGACATGTGGTTCAGGTCAGTTCATTTGACAAGGTCGTCAGTGCCTTTTTGTAATAAGGTTGTAAGATAGTCAATGTCATTATGGCTCGTATGTATGGTTGTGTCATCTGCAAATATTCACATTTGGAATTGATATGTAGAGGAAGGTCATTTATGTATAATGAAAAGAGAATAGGGCCCAATATGGATCCCTGTGGTACTCCATAATAAATGGGCTTTAGTTTGGATGTTGATGTAGCTATTGAGACACACTGGTGCCTATTTGTAAGATATGAATCGAGTAGTCCTAGGGTTTATGTAGAAATGTTATACAGGTTTAGCTTTTTAAGGAGAAGTTTGTGGTCAATTGTATCAAATGCTTTTTTGAAATCAACAAATAATACTCCACAAAATTTATTGTTATTGATCTTTGATAGCCAATTATCTACAAGACTGGTTAGTCCTTTATTCTAAATCCAGACTGATTTGGATAGAGTAAGCTGTTGATTTCTGTATGACGGACTAAGTGTTTATTCACATGTTTTTCCAGTGGTTTTGAAAGGATCAGTATAATGGAGATGGGCCTATAATTTGAAGGATCAGAAGTATCGCCAGACTTGTAGATGGGGATTACTTTAGAACATTTGAAGGCGTTGGGGAAATAGTTCTTATCAAGGCAAAGGTTATATATAAATGTTAGGGTGTCTGTGATAACTGGAGCTGATAATTTTAATATACTGCTGTCTATTCCATCAAGACCACGCGTTCTTGATTGTTTGAGGTGAGTCAGATAGTTGTAGACCTCTGAGACAGACATGAAAAGTATGTGAAGTTTTGAAGTAATATGCTTTTCTCGGCAGTATTGTTTTAATTCATTAAGATCATTGGACTCTGAGTTATCATTGCTAATTACGTTTGAAGAAACATTGATGAAGTGGTTGTTAAGTTTTTCAGCAGAGATGTCTTTGATTACATTTGATTTAGGAGTTGATTGATTGTTTGTTATTTGATTTATTGCTTGCCATACAGTCTTTGAATTTTGTTTGGAAGATAGTAGGTCTTGAAAATCTTTCTTTTTTTCATGCCATTTTTGTGAGATTATGGCGTTTCTTGATTTTTTTCACTCATCATAATATTTGTCTTCTTTTAGAAGGTCTCTAAGATAACATGCTTCCTCTAGTTCCTTTGTGAGCCAAGGCGGTTTGGGGTTGTGTTTGATCCTAATGGTTTTAAATGGAGAATATTTGTTATAGATTTCAGTGAACGTTTTTATCCAAAACTCAATGGCTAAGTCTCATCATCATCATTATCCTTTACACCCAGTGGTGTGTAGGGCAGCAACAAAGACTTTCCACCTCTGTCTATCCTGGGCCAGCCTGGTCAATGAACTCCAAGAGTGTTGCATGGCTTCCATCTCACATTCCACTGTCCTCCTCCATGTTGTTCTTGGTCTCCCTTTCTTTCTCTCGCCATCTGAGGTCCAGTGCAGTGCTGTTCTTGCAATAGATTATGTGTCTCTCCGGAGTATATGCCCAATCCATCTCCATCTTTGTTTGCAAATGATGGTGTCCATGTCAGTTTGGTTGCATTTCCTCAGTAGATCTTCATTGGAAATCTTTTCTGGCCAAAAGATTTGAAGGATTCTCCGGAGGCAGGTGGTGTGGAAGGATCTAAGTTTGGCAAGATCCGTCTCCGTCATCCTCCAACATTTAGATCCATACAGGAGTGTAGACACAACACAGCTCTGGTACAACTTCAGCTTGGTGTTGGTACCATACTGTGGAGATCTCCAGATGTTGTTCATCTCCCTAAACACATTCCTGGCCTTTCCCAGTCTGCTGTGGATGTCTTCTTTGGTGCCGCCCTCAGGTCTGATGATGCTGCCCAGATACGTGAATTTGTCCGCCTGGCGTAAATCTGTTCCATTTACTTTCACAGGGGCTGGTGTTTTAACATTTAGCGTCATTGTCTCTGTCTTCTTGGTGCTGATTCATAGCCCCACTTGCCGTCCAAAGGTTTGAAGTCTGCTGGTCTTGTCCTGTATATGCTGGTGTGTGTGGGATAGTAGCACCCGGTGATCTGCAAAGTCCAAGTCATCAAGAGTTGAGAAGAGGTTCCATCTGATCCCTCTTGCAGTGTCTTCTGTTGTCTGCCTCATGACCCAATCAATGACAAGATTGAAGAGAACTGCTGACATTACACATCCTTGTCTTACACCTGTCCTGACTTCAAAGAGTGTGTCACTACGGCCTACTGAGCATCTGAAGTTGGTGTAGAAGCTCTTAATCAGGTTTACCAGCTTGGATGGAATGCCATAGTGTCGTAGGATGTTCCAAAGGCTGTCCCTGTGAATACTGTCAAAGGCCTTTTCAAAATCAACGAAATTCACATATAGTTGTCTTTGCCACTTGGTGCACTGTTCAATGATGGTACGTAGTGCAAAGATCTGATCAGAACAACTTCTTTGTTTTCTGAACCCTGCTTGTTCTTTTCTCAATGACTTGTCTACAGCATCTGACATTCTTCTGATGATGACCTTGGCCAGTATCTTGCTTGGCACGGACAGAAGGGTGATTCCTCTCCAGTTATTGCAGTCGTTCAGGGCTCCTTTCTTGGGGATCTTGACAATTACCCCTTTGGTCCAGTCATCAGGTACTTTTTCTCCCTCCCATATGGCTGTGAACAGTGGCTGAAGAATGGTCACTGCAAGCTCAGGATCGCCTTGAACAGTTCTGCATCAAGGTTGTCCTGTCCTGGCGACTTGCCATTTTTGAGTGTCTTGATCGCAGGCACTATTTCTTCTTTTGACGGAGGGTCAGTGTCAATGTCCAGGTCTTCTGCAGCTTCTGGAATGTCCGTTGTCTCTTCAGGAGATGGTCGATTGAGAACTTCCCTGAAGTGTTCGGTCCATCTATTTTCTTGTTCTTTCTCAGTTGTCAGCAGTTTTCCCTGTTTGTCCATGACTGGGCCCCCTGTGCTCCCCTTGAACTTGCCACACACTTGCTTTGTGATCCTGAAGACTCTTCCCTGCCCACCTTTTGCTGCCGCTTCCTCTGCTTCAGCTGCAAGTTGGTCCATGGCATCTCTCTTATTGCAGCGTGCAAGTCTCTTCACTTTCTTGTTAGCCTCTCTATAATCTCGTCTTGTCTCTCTTGTAGTCGTGGGGATTTTGTCTGCAGCATTCTTTTCTTGATCTGTCTTCTCTCCTTGATGGCATCTAACGTCTCCTGCTGGATCCAGTCTTCATTTGTCTTGTTCTTTCGGTGGCCTAACGTCAACTTGCTGCTCTCTGTGTATATCGTGGCAATATGCTTCCATGCTGAGTCTATGTCCTGTTGATCTGTCAGGTCTTGTAAGGTCTGAAATCTGTTCCTTAGGTCACAGACAAAGTCAGCCTTTATGGTGTTGCTTCTCAGTCCCTGGGTGTCAAAGCGTGCCTGAGTGGCTGGCCTGGCTTCAGTCTTCTTCAACTTTGTCTGGATGGTTGCTGTCACAAGGTGATGGTCACTTCCAACGTCCGCACTGCGCATGGTCTTCTTGTCCAGAAGGGAGTGTCGCCATACACCGTTGATCATCAAGTGGTCAATCTGGTTCCTGTCTCTTCCATTTGACGAGTTCCAGGTCAGCTTGTGGATGTCACGGTGCATGAAGAGGGTCCCTCCTATCACCAGGTTGTTCACAGCACAGAATTCTACCAGTCTCTCTCCATTGTCATTCCTGGTCCCCATACCATGCTTCCCCATGACTCGTTCATAGTCGGTGTTGTCATTTCCGACCTTAGTGTTCAGATCCCCCATGATGACTAGAAGGTCGTGCCGTGGGTTTTTTTTCTGTCTCTGTCTGGAGCTGGCTGTAGAAATTGTCTTTGTCTTCTTTGCTACCATCGTTGGTTGGTGCATAGCACTGAATGATGGAGATGTTGATGTGCCTGCCCTTCAATCTGGCACTCATAAGTCTGTTGTTTACTGGCTTCTATTCTAGCAGGCATCGCTCTACACTTTTCTTGAGGATGATGGCAACTCCCTCATGGTGCATGTTGTCGTCTCTCCCAGAGTAGACGACGGTTTCTCCAGTGGTGGCTTTTATCCTCCCAGATCCAGTCCATCTGCTCTCACTCACACCTAGGACATGAAGCTTGAATTGTCTCATTTCTGATGTTACTTGTGCCAGCTTGCCTGTTTCATACATTGTTCTGACATTTCAATGTCCTAGTCTGATCTTGGTTTTGGTGGTGGTCGGGTCCATCCTTATCCTGCTGGCAACATCCTCTCGGCTTTGGCCACCAGTATTCATTCGAGCCTCACTGGGCTCAGAAGGCCCCTTACACACAGAAGTAGTCTTTTTCTTTGTTGCTATTTCTGTAATGTACTGTTTTTACGAGACAGGGTTGTTGGCCCTGTGCCCAACCCCCAACCTGGAGTGCCAGCCCCCAACCTGGAGGACCAGGCTTTTTTCTGTTGGGGTGTGCTTCCCCCACATACGACAGGTGGTACCAGTTTAGCATGGATTACTGGTAGCAGGCAAGCCTGACCTGACAAGTGAGACCCTCCTTAGTCGCCTTTTACGACATGCCTGGCAGGGAACAGCAGTCCTATTCTCAGCTTGCTTAGCAAACTTCCCGGGTACTGCACAGGGATTAAAGTTTATAATGATAAGTAAATGATCACTGCCCAATGTATCTTTATGCGTTGACCAATCGCATTCAGGGACAAGTGTCAGAGATGCTAAGGTTAAATCTATTGCTGATGCTCTGTGACTTGAGACATCAGGAATTCTAGTGATGCTGCCATCATTCAATAAACACAGACAGGAATCAACAACGTTTTCTATAAACCTGTTGCTAGTAACTGAAATGCAATCTTTGTCCCAAAATGGTGATGTGCATTGAAATCCCCCTACAATAAGCCATTTTTCATTATCTTGGAGATTATGCATCCAATCTATATTTAGATCTTTAGGCCCTTTTGGTAAATACAAAGAAACAATATTTAGTATTAACTGATCATTAAACTTCACACGTGTTGCACATGAATGTAGATCTGGCATGTTAAGCAGTTAAAGGATGTGTGTGCCTTAAACCTTTATAAATTATGAGCCAAAAGCTGTTCTTTCATAGGATTTGTATAATCATCGATTTCTGATCAGTAGTAAGGGGGTGCACAGGTCTGGGACTGGACTGGTCTGGGACTGGTCTGGAACTGGTCTAGGACTGGACTTGTCTGGACTTGTCTGGACTGGTTCGATAAATTATGAGCCAAAAGCTGTTCTTTCATAGGATTTGTATAATCGATTCCCGATCAGTAGTAAGGGGATGCACAGGTCTGGGACAAGACTGGTCTGGGACTGGACTGGTCTAGACTGGTCTGGACTGGACCAGTTCTGACTGGTTTAGACCGGTTCCAACTGGTCTGAATGACTGGTTCCGACTGGTTTGCACCGGTTGGAACTGGTCGGAACCGGTCCAGACCGGACCTAACCTGTCCAGACCTGTCCAGTCCCAGACCAGTCCAGTCCCAGACCTGTGCACCCCCTTACTGCTGATTGGGAATTGATGATTATACAAATCAACGCTGGGACTTTAACCCTTGAGACATTCATGACTTAAGCAGTTAAATGGTGTGTGTGTGTGTGTGTGTGTGTGTGTGTGTGTGTGTGTGTGTGTGTGTGTGTGTGTGTGTGTGTGTTTAATTCCCATTCCAAACATTCCAAGCAGATGTTTACTAATACCATGAATGAATGATATAACCTGTGATCTTGAAGTGTTTTCAGGTACATTCTTGGAAAAGAATGAGAACAGGTTAATAATGGGGGGGGGGGGAGGGGTGTGTGTGAAATTGTAATGGGTCCAGTGGCCTTCTACAATAAAATTGTTCAGACTCCAGTGTTCATAGCTCTCTCTCTCTCTCTCTCTCTCTCTCTCTCTCTCTCTCTCTCTCTCTCTCTCTCTCTCTCTCTCTCTCTCTCTCTCTCTCTCTCTCTTTCGCACATGACATTGCGCTGGCAATTTGACAAACCCTGTTGGATTCCGTTGAGGCGATTTTTCTCCTGGAGTTAACATCAGTGCTGACTCCACTCTCCCCAAAAGTCCTTCCAATGAGACTTTATACCCAGGCCCCATGTGCAAACGCACGCAGAACATCTTGCGCAAACGTTAAATCCTGTTTCGCTTTTCGTAAGAGTAGGCCACCGTGTGCCAGTGGGAACAGATGACATTTACAAAACTGCATACACATGGGGACTGGATGAAAAAAGCATATGATTGCTTATTCTATTATCCTCATACTCTCTCTCTCTCTCTCTCTCTCTCTCTCTCTCTCTCTCTCTCTCTCTCTCTCTCCTCTTTCTCTCTCATTAATGACAATAAATTTTGTACAGTATTATTTGTAGATTTCAAAAAGGCATTTGATACGATTGATCACAAACTTCTTCTCAAAAAGCTAAATCTATATAACATTTCCACAGATACCCTAGGAATACTTAATTCCTATCTTACAAACAGGCAACAATGTGTCTCAATAGCTACATCCACATCCAAACTGAAGCCCATTCATTATGGAGTACTACAAGGATCCATACTAGGAGTAGAAAATGAAGTACATTTTGTGTTATGCTATCCAGTGTTAGAGGATTTTAGGCAGAGTTACATCCCTGTAAAATATAGTAAGCAGGCTAATTCTTTTAGACTCTGTTTACTCATGGCATCAAGTCAGCCTGAAGTTGTGGTAATTGGAAAAAAAGTCACAGAAAAAATGTAAGAAAAAAAGTCACAGGAAAAAAAGTCACAAAAAAGTGTGTGTGTGTGTGTGTGTGTGTGTGTGTGTGTGTGTGTGTGTGTGTGTGTGTGTGTGTGTGTGTGTGTGAGAGAGAGAGAGAGAGAGAGAGAGAGTTGTTCTTTTTAAAAAAATTTTAATTGTTATTCTTTTATATAGAGGATAATGGAATAAGCACTAATATGCTTTTTTACGTCCAGTCCCCGTGTGTATGCAGTTTTGTAAATGTCATCTCTTCCCACCGGCACACAATGGCCTACTCTTACGAAAAGCAGAACAGGATTTAACGTGTGCGCAAGATGTTCTGCGTGCATTCGCATACGGGGGCCTCGGTTTAAAGTCTTATCGGAAGGACTTTTGGGGAGAGTGGAGTAGCACTGATGTTAACTCCAGGAGAAAAATCTCCTCGACCTGACTCAAACCCGGGTGGTCAAATTGCCAGGGCAATGTTCTGACCACTCGGCTATCGTCCCCCCCCCCCCCCCCCCCCAGAGAGAGTGTGAGAGAGAGAGAGAGAGAGAGAGAGAGAGAGAGAGAGAGAGAGAGAGAGAGAGAGAGAGAGAGAGAGAGAGATTTATTCTTTTATATCGAGGATAACAGAATAAGCAATAATGTGCTTTTTTTCATCCGGTCCGTGTGTATGCAGTTTTGTACGTATTGTCATCTGTTCCCACCGGCACACGATGGCCTACTCTTACGAAAAGCGGAACAGGATCTAACGTGTGCGCAAGATGTTCTGCGTGCGTTCGCACACGGGGCCTCGGTTTAAAGTCTCATCCGAAGGACTTTTGGGGAGAGTGGAGTCAGCACTGATGTTAACTCTAGGAACATAATTTCCTCGACCGGACTCGAACCCGGGTCTTCAAATTGCCAGCGCAATGGAGAGAGAGAGAGAGAGAGAGAGAGAGAGAGAGAGAGAGAGAGAGAGAGAGAGAGAGAGAGAGAGGAGAGAGAGAGAGAGAGAGAGAAGAGAGCTAATATTAATTGATGGATATGAGTGGGGTCTGCATATAGCTAGAGGAGTTAGACTGGTATTGTTGCAGTTTTAAAAATCTGTTACTGACAATCTTGAATCTATGACATTGGCTTTTATCCTGCTCAGATGAAATAAATAGTTGTTGACTTGAACTGGATTTTACTTGGCTTTGTTTGACCTGATTGTGACTTTTTTTCCTGTGACTTTTTTCCTACACAATTCTGTGACTTTTTTTCCTACAACCGGCTGTAGCCTACACCCAGGAGATACGGAGCATCAAATCAGAAGCTACGTATGGCGAAGGTTAACCCAGTCATGGCGACACCCTTTAGTTTGCAAATCGACTGATAAAGCGGAAAATGACCACGATCACGATGACATCATCACTAACCCATGACGACACGGATCAGCGTCTCTCTTCTTATCTGTCCATCATTGATCATCATTATCATGGTCATTATCGCGGCGGCCACGCCTGACCAGGGGTAGCTGAAGAGCTGTGACGCGGAACAATGAACATGGCTGACCCAGAAGCCGACAGGTGGCTGGCCATACATACATTGGCTGCAGATCAGATGAATGTCGAAGATACGTGGCTCGTGGGCACAGGTGATATACAAATGAGTTCGAAAAATCGTTTTGACTTCACAGAACAAAATACATTGGTATTGATTTAGGCTAGGTCTACTGCAGGATCTTTTTGTTTGTACACACAGACACACAGACACAGACACAGACACACACACACACACACAAACACGCTGGCGCAGGAATGAGAGAGAGAGAGAGAGGAGAGAGAGAGAGAGAGAGAGAGAGAGAGAGAGAGAGAGAGAGAGAGAGAGAGAGAGAGGCAAGGCAAGGCAAGGCAAGGCAAGGCAAAGTCTTTTATTCGAGGATAATAGATAAGCACTCGTGTGCTTTTTTACATCCAGTCCCCGCCCTTTTCAGGGATACATCAAGTTGAAAATATACTAAACAATAAGATATACTAAACAATAAGAGAGAGAGAGAGAGAGAGAGAGAGAGAGAGAGAGAGAGAGAGAGAGAGAGAGAGAGAGAGAGAGAGAGAGAGAGAGAGAGAGAGAGAGCTTACGTGCACAAAGTGCAGAGTTGGCCTAGTGGACAGAAAAACACAGGTTGATGTGGATGGTTTTTTTCTTTTTGGTTTTGGTTGTTGGGTGTTTTTGTCTTTTTGTTGTATTTTGTTTTGTTTTGTTTTGGTTGGTTGGTTGGTTGTTTTTTTTGTTTTTGTTGTTGTTTTTTGTTTGTTGTTTTGTGTGTGTGTGGGGGGGGGGGAGTATTTTCTATTCATCTGATAGAGCTTCGAGGTTCATCAATTGTGAGATTTTTGCGTATGCAACCGGCCGTTTTTGCCTGCCATTAAAGATAGCTACACTCCGACTTCAGGGATAAGGTTAGTCCTGACTCTTACTTCACAAGTCCTTTGGGCGCAGCTGTAAACCGCCTAAATAGTCATTGCTGGTTATTGTTATGTATTCCTTTTGTTTGTTTATTTGTTCCTCGGCTAGAGCTCCGAGGTTCAATGGTGAGATTTTGCCTATGGAAAAAATCTATCTCTTATTTTGCTCTGTCGTCTACAAAACTGGGGACGGGATAGCTCAGTGGTCAGAGCCTTGCTTTCGATAGCTCAGTGGTCAGAGCGCTTGCTTTCCCCCAGCCAGGTTAAGCAGCGTTGAGCGTGGTTGCCAGTTGGATGGGTGACCGTTTGCGCGCCTTGGCTACAGTACAGTTCCCCTAGTTTACCCAGCTGTAAATGGGCACCTGCCCTCTTTTAGGGGCAGGGAAGGTAAAGCAGCGAGGGAGAGGAGATGGGCGCCGTCCTCAACATGCTGGCCCCTAGAGAAGCTGAGGTCTCTGACACCTCATTCCCCTACGACCAGATAGGTTATGGGACACATTTACCTTTTTACCTTTATATAGAATTACATTAAAACCTGAAATTCTCTCCAGGAAAGCCCAGACCACAGCTGCGATTACCAAACTTAAAGTCCTCTGGAATGATAAGAACATAACCATCAGCTTCAAGATCAAACTGATGCGTTCCCTGATCATGTCCACATTTTTGTATGCAAGTGAAACATGGACCATAACAGCAGACATTGAAAAAAGGATGCAGGCAATGGAGATAAGATGCTTTCGCAAACTCCTTGGCATTTCATACAGAAATCACATCATTAATGAAGAAGTGAAAACTAGAATAAATAATGCCATCGGTCCATATGATGAGCTCTTAACTACAGAGGAAAAACGCAAGCTAAAGTGGTAGGGGCACGTCACACGATCATCTGGACTGGCCAAGACAGTCTTACAGGGAACAGTAAGGGGAGGGAGACGAAGAGGCAGACAGAGAAAACGATGGGAAGACAACATCAGAGAGTGGACAGGCCTTGGGTGGAGCGATCTGCTACGGAGGGTGCAGAACCATGGGGAGTGGAGGAAGCTGGTTGCAAAATCTTCAGTTGTGCCCCCACGATCCACAGGACTACGGGACAGGTGAGGGTGATGGTGAAGAGGAATTACAGCACTAAAGTGTACAAAACGCAATACAGCACAACAAAGAATACTAAAGCGCTTTAGTATAAAACCAATATGGCAAAAATGGCTCAGAGTCAGTACCTACTACAGTGTGTTTGAATACAAACATCACAACACACAACACTATAATACTACAGGGGCTCAAGACCAGTGTAACACGCAACACAGATCAAGACAACACATCACTTTGTTATATATACAATGCAACGCGGAATATGAAACACACCATTGTAGAATTAACTGCATGCTGTTTGACACACACAACACATTCTGTAACACAGCCAGTACTGTGGAAAAAAACAAATGGATTGTGTGTCCTTAAGTGGCTCTACAGTCGCTAACTGGATTAAGACGGGACGGGATATAGCCTAGTGGTCAGAACATTGCGCTCGCAATTTGACGACCCGGGTTCGATTCCTGTTCAAGGGGATTTTCCCCCTGGAGTCAATATCAGTACTGACTCCCCTCTCCTCAATAGTCCTTTGGATGAGACTGTGAACCGAGGTTCTGTGTGCTGTGTGATCGCACGCAGAACATCTTGCTCACACGTTAAATCCTGTTCCACTTTTCGTAAGAGTAGGCCATCGTGTGCCGGTGGGAACAGATGACAAGATTTACAAAACTGTACACACACGGGGACTGGATGTAAAAAAAAGCACATGAGTGCTTATTCCATTATCCTCGATATAAAAGAATAAATAAATAAATAAATAAATAAATAAATAAAAGACGTTCTATTGCACGAATCCTGTCCAAAAGTTACTAGAAATTATTTTTGAACTGAGTAGCACTTCGCTTTATATCACCACAGATGAAAATAACAAACAAAAATAGCCCAAATGAAAAAAAGATATATATCAAAGAAAGAGTGATGCTTATCTAATTAACAATCTTTATAAAAAAAAATTCAAGTTTGCATGTTTTATATTAAAGAAATAAAATGACATGATACACAAAACAAAATGTAGGATATTAATGGATAATCAAAATACAACAGAACACTATCTTGTAAAATTTTTATCAATATCAATCAAAAAAGAAAAAGAATAGTAATAATAATAATATTCAAAATATATTAAGGACATTGATAGAAAAATAATCTGAAACCCGCACACAGACATATAAAATTAATGTAAAAAAAGAATAATGAATAAATAAAAGTCGGAATATTAAATTGTAAAAAATAAGGAAAAAAAACTAGAAAAGAAAAGTAGAACCGCTAATAACATAAAACTTAAGGTGCAAGTGATGTTATCAAGGCCAGATCAACTTGTGTAGAGTGTCTCTCAAGGCAAGTGACTTTTTTCCCCCTATTCTTCCAAGTGGATGTCTAATTAACAATCTTTTTTTTAATTGCCATTATTTTTGGGTTGTGTTTTCACCTGTAGTGTAAAACCAGAAGTGCTACGCAGTTCAAAAATAATTTCCTGTTTCTTTTAGGCCGAGTTTGTGCAGGTGGACGTCTTGATCCAGTTAAGGACAATGAAACCACTTAAGAACACCACAGGAATCCAGACACTACAACGCAATACAACACAGAATATTATGATACAGCATATAACACGACATGGTATTTGGTCAACTTTATCTTTGAAAATGAATGATCTGCAAAATAATATTATGAATACTGGTTTAGCTGATCTAAGCACTCTGAAATTATATATATATATATATATATATATATATATATATATATATATATATATATATATATATATATATATATATATATATATATATATATCAAGTTTTAAATCGATTAACTGGTCACCTTTACTTTAAACACTTTTGAACCCTAACAGCTCTGTAAATTTGTTAAAAGCACCCGATATATAGATATAGATATATATAGATAGATATATACAGAGATATATATATAGATATGGATATAGATAGATAGATAGATAGATAGATAGATAGATAGATAGATAGATAGATAGATAGATAGATAGATAGATAGATAGATAGATAGATAGAGATTCATCAAGCTGTGTATATCTATTAGTTCTATTAATTCAAACTATCAAATCTATTCATTCAAATAGTCATATTTACTTCAAACACTTTCTAACCCTAACAATTCTGTAAACTTGTCGAAGAAAGCACCCGCTTTTGATCCTACCCAAATCCATCCAGACCCTTAAGCTACCCGACTTGAGTCACTCCCAAAAGGGCCAAGCAATTTAATAACTCAAAAACCTTTCACGCGCAATAATCTCACATTGGACACAAGTACATACAGGGACCCTAATCGCGAACCAGCGAGACGGATTAGCAGTAAGGATTAAGGGAGATTACGTTTCTGCTATACTGACCTTTTCCTTAGCTACTAATCCCTGCAGCATTAAATCTAGCACCAACCTGACTGGTCAACTTGGGTGATAGGGAGAGACTAGGAAGGGATGCGGAGATAGAATATTTCGCGTAGGAGGTGTGTTTAGTAAGATCTTGTCTTCGTAAGGATCTGAATTTTGGGGAGAAAACTAGGGGTTTTTGGTGTGTTTTTTGTGTGTTTTTTTAAGGTGAGTTGATGTGATGCTTGTGGTGTTTAGTTTGATACTATGGGGTGGATGTATGTTGTTTGTTCTCACATTATTTGATGTTATATCAAGAGAGGGCTTTTTAAGAGAGAGAGAGAAGAGAGAGAGAGAGAGAGAGAGAGAGAGAGAGGAGAGAGAGAGAGAGAGAGAGAGAGAAGAGAGAGAGAGAGAGAGAGAGAGAGAGAGAGAGAGTATATTTTCAACTTGATGTATCCCTGAAAAGGGCGGGGACTGGATGTAAAAAAGCACACGAGTGCTTATCTATTATCCTCGAATAAAAGACTTTGCCTTGCCTTGCCTTGCCTTGCTCTCTCTCTCTCTCTCTCTCTCTCTCTCTCTCTCTCTCTCTCTCTCTCTCTCTCTCTCTCTCTCTCTCTCTCTCTCTCTCTCTCTCTCTCTCTCTCTCTCTCTCTCTCTTTCTCTGTATGTCTCTCTCTGTGTTTCTGCTCTGTATTTTTATGTCTCTCTCTATGTCTCCACCTCTGTTTCTGTATGTCTGTCTGTCTGTCTGTCTGTCTGTCTCTTTGTCTCTCTGTCTGACTCTCTGTCTCTTTGTCTCTGTCTGTCTCTCTCTGTTTCCTTTCCTTGTTCTACGTCTACTCCCATCTCCATACTTTTGCTTACTCCTCTCAAACACACACACACACACACACACACACACACACACACACACACACACACACACACACACACACACACACACACACACACACATAATTTGTCTATGCATACACACACAACAAAAGATAACAGTAGTGCTGTGATATGTCTATACATACACAACAGAAGATAACGGTGGTGCTATGACTATAGATACACAACAGAAGATAACGGTACAGCTATGATATGTCTATACATACACAGAAGAAGATAACGCTAGTGTTTTGTCTATTAACACAACAACAGAAGATAACGGTAGTGTTATGTCTATACATACACAACAGAAGATAACGGTAGTGCTGTGTTTATGGATACTCAACAGAAGATAACGGTAGTGCTATACACATACACAACAGAAGATAACGGTAGGTCAATGTCTATAAAATAATACACAACAGAAGATAACGGTAGTGCTGTGTCTATACACACACAACAGAAGATAATGGTAGTGCCTTGTCTATAAATACACGACAGAAGATAAAGGTAGTGATAATTATGTCTATAAATACAACAACAGAAGATAACGGTAATGTTATGTTTATAAATACACGACAGAAGATAAAGGTAGTGATATGTCTATAGTACACAACAGAAGATAACGGTAGAATTCTGTCTTAGAATAGGCAACACAACAGAAGATAACGGTAGTGCGATGTCTATAAATACGAAAGATAACGACAGTGCTATCATATATCTGTGATACACTACTGAAGATAACGGTAGTGATATAGCTATAGCTATATCTATAAATACAACAACAGAAGATAACGGTAGTGCTATGTCTATACATATGCACAACAGAAGATAACGTTAGAGCTATAGGCTACACATACACAACAGAAGATAATGTTAGTGCTATGTCTATACCTACACATCAGAAGATAACGGTAGTGCTATGTCTATACCTACACAACAGAAGATAACAATAGTGATATATATATATATATATATATATAT
>CM060341.1:10438060-10447379 GCA_030674155.1 Stramonita haemastoma | reverse complement strand
GGGGGGGGGGGGGGTTCTTTGGGGGGTTTTTTTTTGGTTCCCTGGCTAGAGCCCTGAGGCTCACCAATTATGAAGGTTTTTTGTGGGGTTTTTTGTTTTTTTAGCATGTCTTAACTGTCCTGCCACCTTCTTTCTTACTGTCTAGTTTGACTCCTGGTTTCAGCATTAAAAATTTTGTGTGTTTGTGTGTGTGTGTGCGCGTGCATGCGTCTGTGGGTGCGTGTGTGCTTCTGTGCATGCTTGTGTGTGCATGTGCATTATGCGTGCGTTGGCGGTGTGTGGGTGGACAGTTTGCTCAGATCAGCAGCAACATGGCACTGAAGGAGGAGTATCGTCGTCTGCAGTTTCTGCTGTCTGACCAGAGTCTGCAACTTCTGCCTGAGTATCAGCAGAGAATGGAGGTAAGAGTGTGTGTAGGTGTGTGTGTGTGGGGGTGGGGGTGGGGGGTTGTTTGGTGTGTGTGTGTGTGTCTCTGACTATCGTCAGAGAATGGAGGTGAATGTAGTAGTAGTAGTTTTCAATTTTACCTCCTTCCACATACATTGATACCGGACATAGTGTGTGGAGGTGAGTGTGTGAGTGTGTGCGTGAGTGTGTGTATGTGTGTGTGTGTGTGGGGGGGGGGGGGGTGGATAGGGGTGTGTGTGTTTGTGTGGTGGGTGGGGGTGTGTGTGTGTGTGGGGGGGGGGTTGTGTGTGTGTGGGGGGTGGATGGATGGGTGTGTGGGGGTGGATAGATGGGTGTGTGTGTCTCTGAATATCGTCAGAGAATGGAGGTGAGTGAGAGGTGTGTGTGTGTGTGTGTGTGTGTGTGTGTGTGTGTGTGTGTGTGTGTGTGTGTGTGTGTGTGTATGTGTGTGTGTGTGTGTGTGTGTCTCTGAATATCATCAGAGAATGGAGGTGAGCCAGTGTTAAGCAGCCTCGAGCATGGTTACCAGTTGGAAGGGTGACCGTTGGCATGCCTTGGCTTCAGCACAGTCCCCCCCAGTTCATCCAGCTGTAAATGGGTACCTGCCCTCTTTAGGGTCAGGGAAGGTAAAGCAGCGAGGGAGAGGAGATGGGCGCCGCCCTCAATATGCTGGCCCCTAGAGAAACTGAGTTCTCTGACGCCTCGCTGCCCTACGACCACATAGGTTATGGAAACACTTTTACCTTTAACCTTACCTTATCTAATCTGTAAAAACTATACCAACCACAAACCATCTCTCCCCCATCCTTCACACACACAGGTGCTGCGAAAACTACGCTACATTGACGAGCACAACGCGGTGCAGTTGAAAGGGCGTGTGGCGTGCGAGATCTCTAACCACGAGCTGATGATCACGGAGCTGGTGTTCGAGAACATGCTGACCGACCTTCACCCCACCGACATCGCCGCCATCTTGTCCTGCATGGTGTTCGAGCAGAAGAAATGCTCCGAGCCCCAGCTGTCCAAAACACTGCAGGAGGTAAGGGGAAGGGAAGGGGAGGAGAGAGGGGTGGGAAATAGGGTGGTTGGGGGGGAGGGGTGTTCTTTTGGGTTTTTTTTTTATGGGTGGGTTGGAGGGGGGGTTGGGGGGGGGGGGGTTTGGATGGGTGGGTGTTCTTTAGGGGTAGGGGGGGTTCTTTGGGGTTTTTTGGGTGGGTGGGGGGTTATTTTGGATGGTGGGTGGGTGGGTTTCTTTGGGGGTGTTTTTTTTTTGGGGGGGTGGAAGGTTTTTTGGGGGGGGGGGGGTGGTTTGGATAGGTGGGTGGATTTCTGAGGGGGGTGGGGGGGATTTTGGGTGGGTGGAGGGGGTTCTTTGGGGGGGGGGGGGGGGGGCGGGGGGGTCTTTGGGTTTGTTTTTTTTTTGGGGGGGGTCTTTGGGTTGTTTTTTTTTGTTCCCTGGCTAGAGCTCTGAGGCTCACCAGTTGTGAGGGTTGGGGTTTTTTTGTTTGGTTGGTTTTTTTGGTCTTTTTTGCATGTGTGACTGTTTGTGCACACCATGAAGGTAACCACATTCAGACTTCCTGTGTATGATGTGTAAAAATATGACACCAGTGCACATGCGTTTTTAAAAAGTTGTCCTACGTTCATACTGACACACAATGGCCACCTACTCTTCTAAACAGCAGAAATGGTTTTAGCTTATGTGCAAGATGTTATGCATGCATTTTTTTTACACGGGGATTTGGTCTATAGTCTCATCCGAAAGACTTTCAGGGAAGCGGAGACAGTATTGGATGTTAACTCCAGGGGGAAAATCCCTTTGACGGGTGTACTGGTGGTGGTTTAACCCTCTTAGTCCTGAATCGACTGTGTAGCAGACACTAATTTCTTAGGCTAACAAAGGAATGGTAAGGAACTTCCAGCCAGGGCTGTGTGTGTGGCCAGTTGGCCCACTTGCTAGCTAGGTCAGTTGACTAAGAATAGCTGCAGATTTGATTTGACTTGATTTGATTTTTGGGGTGCAACCGCTTCTCGAATACAGAAATTTTTGGTATCATTATAAACTGCAAAGAGAACTTAATTACAACAACAGAAAATAAGTCAGAATAAAACTTTGTTGGAAAAATTAGAGTGAAGGAAAGGGAGGTTGCAATAACACATGTTATATATATAGCAAAAGGGAAGGAGGTACAGTGGCTGGCTATGCAGTCAGGCTGTGGGAGGAGAAAGGGGAGCGCTAACTAAACAACCTGACTCTGGTCAGATTCGCTTACCGTGTAGGCTATCCCGTATATTTATTTATTCATTTTTATTCTTTTATATCGAGGATAATGAACTAAGCACTCAGTGTGCTTTTTTTATATATATTTTTTTTTTACATCCAGTCCCAGGTGTATGCAGTTTTTGTCATGTGATACATGGTGTGTGCAGGGGAGGGAGAAAGTGCTATCCAAAGCAGAGCAGATTGGGCGACTGCAGCAGCAGGCAGGAATAAAGATCGCTGTGGGAGACTTCAAGGAAATGTTCCACTTTGGCCTGATGGAGGTCGTCTTTGAGTGGGCCAGAGGAATGGTGGGTACCCTGTGTGTCTGTGTGTGAGTGTGTGTGTGTGTCTGTCTGTGTGTGGGTTGTGTGTGTTGCGTGCATGCGTGCGTGTGTGTCATGGAGACTACCTGGAAATGTTCCATTTCCGCTTGATAGAAGTCTTTGAGTGGGCCACAGGAATGGGGGGTACAGTTTTCAATATCAAACAAAGATTCTATCTATCCATATGTCTGTTCGCTGTCTGTGTGTCTGCCTGCCTGTCTGTCTGTCTTTGTCTCTGTGTGTCTGTCTGTCTGTGTGTCTGTCTGTCTGTCTGTCTGTCTGTCTCTCTCTCTCTCTCTCTCTCTCTCTCTCTCTCTCTCTCTCTCTCTCTCTCTCTCTCTCTCTCTCTCTCTCTCTCTCTCTCTCTCTCTGCTTTTTCTTTTCCCTTGTTTTAAAAAAAAAAAAATCAGTAACTTTCTTTATTTTATCTATCGTATGTTTATCTATATGTGAACAAGACAGCTCAGTGGTCAGAGCACGCGCTCACTTTCCCCAACCAAGGTTAAGCAGCATCAAGCATTGTTACCGATTGGATGGGTGACCATTTGCATGCCTTGGCTACAGTACAGTTCCCCCAGTTCACCCAGCTGTAAATGGGTACCTGCCCTCTTTAGGGTCAGGGAAGGTAAAGCAGCGAGGGAGAGGAGATGGGCGCCGCCCTCAACATGCTGGCCCCCTAGAGAAGCTGAGGTCTCTGATGCATTGCTCCCCTACAACCACACAGGTTATGGGACACCTTTACCTTTTTTTACCTTAAACAGCTATTTTTACTAGGTTATATCAGGCAGGGTAGGGCGTTGGACTCGTAATCTAAAGGATGCGGGTTCGATCCCAGCTTTCGGCTATGGCATTGGGCCCTTGGAAAAGGCACTTTACGGCTATTTTCTCACCCCACCCAGGTGTGAAAGGGGTACCAACCTTGTGTTGGGGGTTAACCTGTGATAGACTGGCTCCTATCTAGGGGGGAGTCTATGACTCTCAGTCGCTTAACGCCACAGAAACCGGGATAAGCACCAGCCTGATGAGCCTTAGGCTCGGGACAGACTTTTACTTTAACTTAACTATATCAGGCAGGTGAATATTGTGTCTATAAATGTATGCTTATTTCTTATGTCAACAGCCGTTCTCGGAGATCACAGCGCTGACAGATGTGCAGGAGGGAATCATCGTGCGCTGCATCCAGCGACTGTACGAGCTGCTGCGTGATGTGAGAAACGCTGCGCGCATCATCGGGGAACCGATCCTCTTCAACAAGATGGAGGAGTCCATGAGTCTGATCAAGCGCGACATCGTCTTCGCTGCCAGTCTCTACACCCAGTGATTTTCTTCTTTTTTTTTTTTGTTCTTTTTTGTGTGTGTGTGTGAGTTCTTTTTTTTTTTTTTTTGTTTTTCTTTTTTTGTTTGTTCTTTTTTTTTCTCCCAGTGACTTATGTCCTCGATTCTTGCTTCAGCTTGGTCACGGTGTTTGTGGCAATTTTTTCTCCATGCTGTGGAAATGTCTTTGGTTCTTCTGATGGATTGCTGTTTGTTTTTATCATTCAGTTCATGGTGTTGCTGTGTGTGATGGAGTGTGCTTGCTACGCCATGTCTTTCAGTGGATTTAAAGGAGGGGGGTGGGGAGAGTTTTAGTGTGGAGAAATTTTATTGATGGTGAAGTTTTTGGAGGAGGGGGGAAAAAAGTATGATCAATTCTTGCTGCGAATGGTTTATGTCGGAATGTTGTGGAGAAATTTTATTGACAGTGAATTTTTGAGGGGAGGGGGAAAAAAGTATGATCAGTTCTGGCTAAAATGTTGTTTTGGAGGGGAAAAAAGTATGGTCAATTCTTGCTGCAAATAGTTTCAGTCAAGGGTCAGAATGTTGCTGAGAATTTTATTGACAGTGAATTTTTTGGAGGGAAAAAAAGTATGATCAATTGTGGCTACAAATGGTTCATGTCAGAATCTTGCGGACAAATTTTATGACAGCGAATTTTTTGGAGGGATAAAAAGTTTGATCAATTCTGGCTACAAATGGTTCGTGTTGGGATGTTGCAGAGAAATTTTATTGACAGTGAATTTTTGGGGGAGGGGGGAAAAAGTATGATCAGTTGTGGCTGCAAATGGTTCATGTCGAAATGTTGCGGAAAAATTTTAATTGACAGTGAATTTTTTGGAGGGGAAAAAAGTATGATCAATTCTTGCTGCAAATGGTTCATGTTGGAATGTCGTGGAGAAATTTTATTGACAGTGAATTTTTTGGAGGGAAAAAAGTATGATCAGTTCTGGCTGCAAATGGTTCATGTCGGAATGGTTGCGAGAGAAATTTTATTGACAGTAAAGTTTTTGGAGGGAAAAAAAGTATGATCAATTCTGGGCTGCAAATGGTTTGTGTTGGAATGTTGTGGAAAATTTTAATTGACAGTGAAATATTTGGAGGGGAAAAAAAGTATGGTCAATTCTTGCTGCAAATGGTTAAAGTCAAGTGTCAGAATGTTGCATAGAAATTTTATTGACAGTGAATTTTTTGGAAGGAAAATGAGTTTGATCAATTCTGGCTGCAAATGGTTCCAGTCAAGTGTCGGAATGTTGCGGAGAAATTTTATTGACAGTGAATTTTTTGGAGGAGGGGGGATAAAAGTATGATCAATTCTGGCTGCAAATGGTTCGTGTTGGAATGTTGCGGAGAAATTTTATTGACAGTAAATTTTTGGGAGGGGGGAAAAAATGTATGGTCAATTCTTGCTGTAGATAGTTCCAGTCAAGGGTCGGAATGTTGCCGAGAATTTTTATTGGCAGTAAATTTTTTGGAGGGAAAAAAAGTATGATCAGTTCTGGCTGCAAATGGTTCGTGTCGGAATGTTGTGGAGAAATTTTATTGACAGTGAATTTTTTGGAGGGAAAAAAAGTATGATCAATTGTGGCTACAAATGGTTCGTGTCGGAATGTTGTGGAGAAATTTTATTGACAGTGAATTTTTTGGAGAGAAAATAAGTATGATCAATTCTGGCTGCAAATGGCTCGTGTCGGAATGTTGCGTAGCAATTTTATTGACAGTGAATTTTTTGGAGGGAAAATAAGTATGATCAATTCTGGCTACAAATGGTTTGTGTTGGAATGTTGTGGAGAAATTTTATTGACAGTGAATTTTTTGGAGGGAAAAAAGTTTGATCAATTCTTGCTGCAAATGGTTCCAGTCAAGTGTCAGAATGTTGTGGAGAAATTTTATTGACAGTGAATTTTTTGGAGGGGAAAAAAGTATGATCAGTTGTGGCTGCAAATGTTCATGTCGGAATGTTGCGGAGAAATTTTATTGACAGTAAAGTTTTTGGAGGGGGGAAAAAAAAGTATGGTCAATTCTTGCTGCAAATAGTTCCAGTCAAGTGTCGGAATGTTGTGGAGAAATTTTATTGACAGTGAATTTTTTGGAGGGGGAAAAAAGTATGATCAATTGTGGCTGCAAATGGTTAATGTCGGAATGTTGCGAAGAAATTTTATTGACAGTGAATTTTTTGGAAGGAAAATTTTTTTTTATCAATTCTTGCTGCAAATGGTGCTAGTAAGGTGCCGGAATTTTGCTAGATTTGTCTTGTAAGTATTTGCTTCAAATGGAAAATATTGGAGCTGAAAAGGACATGCCATTATTTTTCCCAGACACATCTGATAGGTGTCAAGCGAACGAGAGAGAAGAGAAGAAGAAGATGGAAAATATTCATTGCCGGTGACTATTTGAAGAATTCTATTTTTGTGTGTGCTGCTTAGGGTGTGAATTTTATCTAGGAATATTGCCAGGGTTATCCTGAAGTTGTTTCTGCATATGTCGTCAAGGACTGTAAAAGTTCCTAAACGCTCTTCTCTGAATTAGAAGCGTGGAAAATTTCCCAAGTGTTGCTGTGACTGCTGCTTGAACTATTCAGAGAGTTACTGGTACAGATGTCGTCAACTTTCAGTGGTAAATTTTGTCAACCAATCATTGAATTATGATTGAAAACATCACCAGTTAACGACTGTGAAAGTATCAGAAGCGTTCACATCATTTTTTGATGCGATTGTCACCAATCGTCACTGTGAATACTGTAAAAGCATGTATAAATTATGATGAGATTGTCACTGATCGTTATTGTGAATGTTGCAAAACCATGTATTGAACTATCATGGGATATGTTGGTTTTCATTCCCCAGCTAGAGCTCCAAGGTCCCCCAGTGGTGAGATTTTATCTGTGTGACCGTTTGCTTTGCTCACCATTAAGGTAGCCGCATTCTAACTTCAGGCATGATGTTTTCAGCCGACACTCAGTGTGCATACGTTTTTAACAATTTTATCTCCCATTCCTACCAGTATGCAACAGCCTGCTCTTCCGAAAGATGGATTGGGTTTTCAACGTGTGTGCAAAATGTTCTGTGTGCGTACGTACTCAGGACCTCAGTTTGTTGTCTCATTCCAAAGGACTTTCTGGGGAGTAAGGTAAAAGGTAAAGGTGTCCCTTAACCTGTGTGGTCATAGGGGAGCGAGGCATCAGAGACCTCAGCTTCTCTAGGGGCCAGCATGTTGAGGGCGGCGCCCATCTCCTCTCCCTCGCTGCTTTACCTTCCCTGACCCTGAAGAGGGCAGGTACCCATTTACAGCTGGGTGAACTGGGGGACTTACAAAGTTACGGCACACAAACGGTCACCCATCTAATTGGTAACCACGATCGATGCTGCTTAACTTTGGCTGGGGGAAAGCGAGGGCTTTGACCACTGAGTTATCCCTATCCTGTCTGATCTGGGGAGTAGAGGCTTAACTCCAGGGTAAAAATTGCATCAAGCAGCTGGTGGCTTGAGCACATGATGTTGAATCACAAGCTCAATGCTTTTACTACTAGGCTAACCAACAACCTCATCCCCCTTCCCCCAATATGATGGTAATATCTGCTGATGTTTTTTGAAGAATATTGATGAAAGAGATTTTTGTGTGGGTGGAAGTGAAATTTGCATGAAGATTTGGAAAATGTTTGAAACGTGTGTTGATCATGTTGAAATGGCTTAGTTATGATAAAAAAAAATGATGTCTGGTTTTGTCAATGATAAAAGATGTGTATTGTGTATGTTTAAAATATAGAGACAGGGTGCATTGATTGTGGTAAGAGGAAGGAAAACTTTGGTCATCAACCAAAGTGTCTGCAGAGCAAGTGCTGTTTTGGAACAGTAGTAGGCAATAAAGGAAAATCTACACAAATTTTGTGGATTTTTTTTCTTATGGATTTTTTTTTAGTAGGTGCTTTTTGCTTTATTTTATCACTTTTTTTGTTTTTGGAGACTGGTATTATTATTATGAAAATGAATCATTTCATGAAGAGAAGACAATCTTGATTTAATACAGGGGGGGAAAAGCTCTGCAAGAAACCTAAGCTGTTAAAGTAAGATGGCTTTTTATTTGCTCTGATGTTCTTCAATGTATGAATCAGTCAAGATGACTACATTGTGTCACTGAATAAAACATGTATAGAGCGCACAGAAATCTCATGAATCAGTCAAGATTTTTTTTTTTTTTTTTTTTTTTTTTTTTTTATATCAAGGATAATGGGATAAGCACCCTTGTGCTTTTTTACATCCAGTCCCCGTGTGTATGCAGTTTTGTAAATGTCATCTGTTCCCACCGGCACATGATGGCCTATTCTTACGAAAAGCAGAACAGGATTTAACATGTGCGCAAGATGTTCTATGTGCGTTCACACACAGGGCATCGGTTTATAGTCTCATCCGAAGGACTTTGGGGGAGAGTGGAGTCAGCGCTGATGTTAACTGCAGGAGAAAAATCTCCTCGAACAGGAATCGAACCCGGGTCGTCAAATTGCGAGCGCAATGTTCTGACCACTAGGCTATCCCATCCCCCCTACATTGTGTCACTGAATAAAACATTTATACAGTGCACAGAAGTCTCCACAGCCTTACCTGACCTCAGGTGTTGGCAAAACCAGGTAGGATGGTAGCTGCAACACCCAGTGACATCCACAGGATCCTCCTTGTCCATTGCATTCAGGTCTTCACTGGCCCTGCTGACTTCATGGATTGAGTTCTTGCCGCAGCCAGGATTTGGTGATGTTGCCAATGAGAGAAGCTGGTGGTCTCGCCATTGGTGAACCTCAGAGCTCTTCCTAAAGAAAAAAAACCAAAAACAAAAGAAAATGTAAAAAAAATAAGAAAGAAAGAAATGAATGCAACAAGCTATTCCACTTATGCTGTGGTGGACAGTATTTTGCCAACATTTGCCAATCATGGAGACTCCCTGGATCAATATAGGGCCTAGCAACTCCTCCAGAAGTTAAGAAGTCATGGGAAGTCACACTGCCGGGGGGGCTGAGAAA
>CM060341.1:10418060-10433060 GCA_030674155.1 Stramonita haemastoma | reverse complement strand
TTTCCATATATTTGTGTATTTATATGGAAACTTATTTTATTTTATTTATTCCTCTATGTCGAGGATTTTTTTTTTTCTTTTATATCCATTCCCGTTGGAGGGGATTTTTCCCCCCTGGAGTTAACATTAGTCCTGACTCCACTCTCCCAAAGTCCTTGGATGGGACTATAAACTAAGGCCCCGTGTGCGAATGCATGCAGAACATCTTGCGCACACGTTAAATCCTGTTACGCTTTTCGTAAGAGTAGGCCATTGTGTGCCAGTGGGAACAGACGACAAGACTTACAAAAATGCAAACACTCGGGAACTGGATGTAAAAAAGAAAAAATTAAAGCACATGCGTGCTTATTCCATTATCCTGGATTCCCGTTCGAGAGGATTTTTCCTCTGGAGTTAACATCAGTGCTGACTCCACTCCCCCAAAAGTCCTTCGGATGAGACTATAAACCGAGGCCCCGTGTAAGAATGTACGCAGAACATCTTGCACACACGTTAAATCATGTTCCGCTTTTCGTAAGAGTAGGCCATCGTGTGCCGGTGGGAGCAGATGACATGATTAATTTTACAAAAACTGCATACACACGAGGACTGGATGTAAAAAAAGAGTACATGAGTGCTTATTCAATTATCCTCGATATAAAAGAATATATAAAAATATATATATGTGTGCGAACGATGTTTTATAGGCATGTATGTAAAATGTTGCATTACAAGATTTTTTTTTTAAAAGAAAAAAAGTTATTTAAAAAAACCGTGTAATTTCTTAATTCTTATACCCGAGAACTTCTAGGCTAACACAAAATTAATTCAGTTGGTTGGTATGTTGGTTGGTGGATTTACCGTATGCTTGTTCAAGATTCAAACCTAACTGATTGGCCTGTGTTGATTTCTACTGTTTTATTTTCTTCTGTGTGCTTACAGGATGACTTTCAAAATGTTAAAGTCAACATTTTACATAGAATGGTTTGATACCACACACTTTCTGTTAGCTGTTATACTTGGCTTGGTGTATAAGCATGTTTATGAATGTGTGTGGGGTGAGAGGGGGGGGGGGAGAGTCTGTCTGTCTGTCTGTGTTTTTTTTCCTTTTATTCTTTTAGATCGAGGGTAATGGAATAAGCATTCATGTGCTTTTTTCATCAAGTCCCCGTGTGTGTGCAGTTTTGTGAATATTGTCATCTGTTCCCACCGGCACACAAAGGCCTACTCTTACGAAAAGTGGAACAGGATTTAAGGTGTGCGCAAGATGTGTGTGTGTGTGTGTGTGTGTGTGTGTGTGTGTGTGTGTGTGTGTGTGTGTGTGTGTGTTGTGTGCGTGTGTGTGTCTGTGTGTGTTTGTGTGTCTGTGTGTAATATGATGATATTTAGTATAAGTCTTACAAATTGTAGATTTGTATTTTGTAGGGGTTTTATTACTTGTTGGCTTTTTCATGGCTATTAATTTAGTTTGATATCTTAATGGTCATAGTGTGTTTGGGATTTCATGGGCAAACCGCAGCAGGAGTGAAAAAGGCTTTTTTTTCATGCATGTACATACTCTCTCTCTCTCTCTCTCTCTCTCTCTCTCTCTCTCTCTCTCTCTCTCTCTCTCTCTCTCTCTCTCTCTCTCTCTCTCTCTCTCTCTCGCATAGTGGTCAGAACATTGCACTGGCAATTTGACGACCCGGGTTCGAGTCTGGTCGAGGAAATTTTTCTCCTGGAGTTAAACATCAGTGCTGACTCCACTCTCCCCAAAAGTCCTTCGGATGAGACTTTAAACCGAGGCCCCGTGTGCGAACGCACGCAGAACACCTTGTGCACACGTTAAATCCTGTTCCGCTTTTTGTAAGAGTAGGCCATCGTGTGCCGGTGGGAACATATGACATTTACAAAACTGCATACACATTGGGATTGGATGAAAAAAAGCACAAGAGTGCTAATCCCATTATCCTCGATATGAAAGAATAAATCAAAATCTCTCTCTCTCTCTCTCTCTCTCTCTCTCTCTCTCTCTCTCTCTCTCTCTCTCTCTCTCTCTCTCTCTCTCTCTCTCTCTCTCTCTCTCTCTCACACACACACACACACACACACACACACACACAACACATGAGACTATAAACCGAGGTCCAGTGTGACAACGCACGATGAAATTCTTACACACGCGTTAAAACCCGTTCCGCTTTTCGGAAGAGGCCATTGTGTGCCAGTGTGAACGGATGAAAACATTTACAAAACTGTATACACTTGGCTGGGACTGGATTTTTTTTATTTTTAAAAGCACACAAGTGCTTATTCCCTTATCCCCGAAATAATTTTTAAAAAAAAATCAATCGTGCGCGCGCGCGCACACACACACACACACACACACACACACACACACACACACACACACACACACACACACACACACACATCCTTATCATCCATTCTGAGATATCACATTTATTTCATTTTTTTAAAATAACAGATTTCAAAAAACAAATGAACGAAAGGAAAACGAAACTTTCACAAGACTGCCAATTTGAGACATGTACATAGTTTATTAAAAGAAACACCCAAATATACATGACCCTGTACAACAATGAATACAATAATATTGTCCAAAGTAGATCGGCTTTTGTTGGTTATCCACGATCATGAAAGATAAGGAACATTTCTGGCTAGCCTACTCATGAACAAATTGTCCTGTTTTGTGGAGATTTTTTTTTGTAAGTACAGAAGCGGCCCTCCTGTGACGTAAGACACTGACGTCACAAGATTTAAGCCACCGGCGGAAGTGTCTTGCGCATTGCATCCTGGGTGCTGTTCCCAAAGGTCTCGCCGAAGCGGAACTTTTGCACTGCAAAAAGAAAGTGGGTGATTAGATATGAGGTTTTGTTTTGGAGTTTGTTTTTTGTTTGTTTTGTTTTTGCTTCTGATTATTTGTTTTGTTGAGTTTTTTTCTGGTTTGTTTGTTGGTTGGTTGGATCCAATCCAATCATGGTGTTTATAGCCCCGCAGACCACACAGGCCATAAGGGGGGGGGGGGGGGGGGGGGGGGGGGGGGGGGCTGTCACCTGTCACATTTAAAACTTGTATATTAAATAGTTAGCTAGTTAATTGGGGTGTTGCTGTTCTTGGTGGATTCCTTTGCTTTTGATTTAGAATTGTAGTTTATGTTTTTCTTTGTCTCTTTTCCGTTGTTGTTTTTTTTTGTTTGTATCTTTCATTTGTTTGAAATGGGACTTTTAGGTGGTGGTGGTGATGCTGATGGAGGTAGTAATAGCGGTGGTGGTGGTGGTGGTGGTGGTGGTGAGAGAGAGAGAGAGAGAGAGAGAGAGAGAGAGAGAGGAGAGAGAGAGAGAGAGAGAGTGTCTGTGTGTGTCTGTGTCTGTGTGTGTGTCTGTGTGTGTGTGTGCGTGTGTGTGTGCGTGTGTGTGTGTGTGTGTGTGTGTGTGTGTGTGTGTCTGTGTCTGTGTGACAGCAACAACAATAACAACAACAACAGCTGCATCCACCCCCTTACAACTACAACAACCTCCATCCCTTATAACATTCCCCACCCCTAAAAATAATAACAACAGCAACACACACCCCTGCACCCCTAATGATAACAACATCCTACATACTAACAACAGCAACAATAGTAACCACCACCACCATCCCAGAATATCTCTCTCTCTCTCTCCTCTCTCTCTCTCTCTCTCCTCTCTCTCTCTCTCTCTCTCTCTCTCTCTCTCTTCTTTGAGATAATAAAAGTATTTTGAATTGTACTGAATCCCCATCCCCTCACGACCCCACACCACCACCACCAACCACCACCCACCCTCACCCCAACCTCATCTAGCCACCCCACCACACCCATCCACCCCCACACCCCCTCACCCACAACCCCAACACCCACCCACAACCACACCCCCACAACCTCACCACACCCACCACACCTGCACCCCAACCTCACCCACCCACAACCCCCACAACCCACTCACCCCAACCTCACCCCCACCCCCTCACCCACCCACCCAACAACCTCACCCACCCAACCCACCCCTTTAAAACCTACCCGGGATGTGTCCAGTGTAGTGAGGCACGAGGCCAGACTCGGTGGGGTAGATCTTCTTGCTGTCTTGGGGTGCGCACGAGGGCAGGTCGACCACCACGGGCTGTTTGGCCACCTCGCTCTGGCGACTGCCGTCATCCGTGAACTCGTTCAGAGCCTGGTGGGTGATGATGGGATACCCCAGACCCAGCTGGCCTCTGGAGCGAGGCACGAACCCCGTGTAACCTGTACGTGAACAGTTGAAAATTAATTGTTTAAGGGGGTTACTGTGTGAGAGGAAGAGGAGATGTCGTACCATCTGTCTGTCAGTCTGTCTGTCTGTGTGTCTGTCTATCTATCTGTCTGTCTGTCTATCTATCTATCTGTCTATCTATCTATCTGATTGTCTGTCTGTATAGCTATCTGTATACCTATCTATCTATCTATCTATCTATCTATCTATCTATCTATCTATCTATCTATCTATCTACCTATCTATCTATCTATCTATCTATCTATCTATCTGTCTATATGTCTATCTATCTGTCTATTTATCTATCTATCCCTTAGTCTGGCGACCGTGGGGACACCCCTGAAGACTTGACAACCAGTTCCCTCCATTCCTCTCTCTGTTCTGCCTTTCTCATAGCCCTGCAGATATGTGAAACAATTGTGGGTTTTGTGGTAAAAGCACCAAAATTTGCACAAATTAGGTTAAGGACATACTAAATAAATTCAGATATAGTGCCAAGCTGAATTTTTCCCCAGAAGCCCATAAATCTTAAAAATCCAAGATGGCCGCCATCTAAACTGAAATATCTATAAATTGTCATAACTTTGTAAATAGTTGACACGAGAACATAAATAAGGAGTCTTTTTATATGTTTTGAGGCATGCAGATTTTAATGGAACCATTGTTTAGTTGATAAAATGCATGTAAAGCAGCATACTGGCCAAATTTATGTTACAAAACTCATGTTGTTTGTGGACCCCGACGGCAGCCCCAGATCCCCACCTGTAACTTTATTGCTCACTCCACTTAGCTTTGGTGGAGCTCATAGGATACATAGGGGACAGAAAGATGAATGCAAAAGACACCGCTCCTGTCTTCAAGGTGGAAGATCTTGTGAAGCTTTACAGGGACTGACTGGTAGAGTTGGGAGTCGAGATAACTGGACGTATTCATTCCACCAACTCTAATTCTACCAGGTATGATCAGAGATTGTTCACAATTTGATGGTACTTCATTCCCACAGGGTTGCCAAAAAGAATCTGTGCCCAAGTCACTTGTTGCACTGGTTTCCTCCATTCCTCTCTCTCTGTTCTGCCTTTCTCATGGTATGGTTCTCTTTCCCCAATCACCACAATCCTTTTTTGTTTTAGAACTCTATTTTGTGTATTCATGAAAACTTTTTCCAGGGAAAGACTGATGTAAAAAAAAAAAAAAAAAAAAAAATAGACAGCCCACCAGCTTATCTCATTGGCAACATCACCGAATCCTGTGGCATGAGAATCCATGAAGTCAGCAGGGCCAGTGAAGACCAGAGCAAATGGAGAATAAGGATCATATCACTATATATTTCATTTTATTTATTTACTTTATCATGTTTATTTTATTCATTTATATCGAAGTTAATGGAATAAGCACTCATGTGCTTTTTTTTTTTTACATCCAGTCCCCGTGTGTATGCAGTTTTTGTAAATCGTGTCATCTGTTCCCACCGACACACGATGACCTACTCTTACGAAAAGCGGAACAGGATTTAACGTGTGCGCAAGATGTTCTGCGTGCGTTGGCACACGGGGCCTCGTTTTATAGTCTCATCCGAAGGACTTTTGGGGGAAGTGGAGTCAACGCTGACGTTAACTCCATAGGAAAAATGCCCTCGACCGGGAATCGAACCCATCAACTATCATTGGGTGTGACAGCTAACACTCGAATTCGGTGATGCTGACAGGTGAGACAGGTGAGATGTGGTGATAGTAGACGAAGAACCAGACAGGTAGGTAGGCGTACGTACCTGACATGAACTGTTTGTTGTCACTGTCGTTGGGGAGGTAGTAAGGGGAGACGGTGGGAGGGGGCTGGGAACAGGACACGAAGGGGTCTGCCTTCTCTGCCTGGGACTTCAGAGGAGTCACCTGCTTGGTGTGTAGAGGCTGCACAGGGGAAAATATCGATAAATTAGTGATGATGATGATGACGGTGAGGAGGAGGAGAGTGATGGTCGTGGTGATGGTGGTGGTGGTGGTGATGATGATGGTGGTTGTGATGATGATGACGGTGGTTGTGGTGATGATAATGATGATGATGGTGGTGGTGGTGATTATGATGGTGGTGGTGGTAATGGTGATGATGATGATGGTGGTGATGATGATGATTATGACGACGACGATGACGATAAAGGGGTCTGCCGTCTCCGCCTGTGACCTCAGAGGAGTCACCTGCTTGGTGTGTAGAGGCTGCACACGGGAGAGTCAATGATACATCAGTGATGATGGTGGTGGTGGTGGTGGTTGTGGTGGTGGTGGTTGTGGTGGTGGTGGTGGTGGTGATGATGCTGATGGTGATGGTGGTGATGATGGTGAGGAGGACGGTGGTGGTGGTGGTGGTTATGGTAGTGGTGGTGGTTGTGATGATGATGATGATGATGATGATGATGATGATGATGATGATGATGATGATGATAAAGATGATGATGATGATGATGATAAAGATGATGATGACGAAGGGGTCTGCCTTCTCTGCCTGAGACTTCAGGGGAGTCACCTGCTTGGTGTGTAGAGGCTGCACAGGGGAAAGTATCGGTAAATTAGTGATGATGATTATGATTATGATTATTAATTAGTGATTATGGTTAACCGGTGCGTCGATACAAGCAAGGACAGTCAAGTTGGTTTTATACCCCGTTTTATTCTGTATAGAGTTTCATAGTTTTTTTATTATGAGTTTTAAAATGTGACGAGGTGACAGCCCCGATATGGCCTGTGCGGTCGGCGGGGCTCTAAGCAGCATCATTGGATTGGATTGGATAGTGATGATGGTGGTGGTGGTGGTGGTGATTATGATGATGATGATGATGATGATGATGGTGGTGATGATGATGATGATGATGATGATGATGGTGGTGACGATGATATGATGTGGTGGTGGTGATGATGATGATGATGATGGTGGTGGTGGTGGTGATGGTGGTGGTGGTGGTGGTGGTGGTGGTGGTGGTGGTGGTGGTGGTGATGATGATGGTGGTGGTAGTGGTGCTGGTGGTGGTGATGATTATGATGATGGTGATGGTGATGATGACGGTGATGATTGTGATGATGATGATGGTGGTGGTGATGGTGTTGGTGGTGGTGATACAAGTGACCACAGGAATACAATACACGCGACACACAGGAATACAATACAAGCGACACACAGGGGTACAAGAGTAGGCCATTGTGTGCTGGTGGGAACAGATGACAACATTGACAAAACTGCATACACACGGGGACTCGATGTAAAAAAGCACATGAGTGAGTTTATTCCATCATCCTCGATATAAAAAATAGATAAATGACTAAATTAATAAAATACAAAGTGACACACAGGGGTACAATACATTTTTTAAATATCTTTTTCATTTGTACCACATTTATTCTTAAGGTTTTTCCCTTTTTCAAATATGCATTATATATATGATTTTTTTTCTTAGATGGATAGCTTGATGGGAAAAAAAGCAGTTGTACTGCTCATTTAATGTACCATCAGGAAATTAAAGTTTGAATTGACTTGACTCCAAAACTGGTCGGACACTGACGGACACTGACGTACATGCTAGTCGGACACTGACGTACATACCGGCAGTGTGTCTGGATCAACCCCTTTAGCTTTGCCCGACTGCGCAGCCTCAATCAGACACATTTCCGTGTTCTTGGCCTGGTGCTTCCGCTGGTCGAATTCAAAATCCGACACGGAGTTGCGACACACGTTGGCATAACGGTTACCGAAAAAGTGTTGACTTCTGGGAATGAAACCTGCAACATAATTACTTTATGTAGAAAGAAAGTGAAAATTTTTAGCACCACCACCCCACTTCCCACGAGGCCCAAAGGTTTACTCTGTGTGTGTGTGTGTGTGTGTGTGTGTGTGTGTGTGTGTGTGTGGTGTGGTTGTGTGTGTGTGTGTGTGTGTGTGTGGTGTGAGAACAATTTTGGGGAATATTTTTTATTTTTTCCTTTAGATTTACTGCATTTTCTCCCACTCTCCCCAAAGTCCTTGGATGAGACTATCAACCAGGCCCCGTGTGCGAACACACGCAGAACATCTTGAGTACACGTTAAATCTTGTTCCGCTTTTCGTAAGAGTAGGCCATCGTGTGCTGGTGGGAACAGATGATAAGATTTACGAAAAACTGCATAGACAACCGGAGTGGATGTAAAAGGAAAAAAAGCACACGAATGCTTATTCCGTTATCCTCGATACATAAGAATAAAATAAATAAATAAAATGAATAAATCCTCATGTAAAAGAATCAATAAATAAGATAAATAAAATAGATGAAATAAAATAAAATGCAATAAAATAAAACAAAATGCAATAAAATAAAACAAAATGATTAAACAAATAAATAAATAAAATAAAATAAATAAATAAATCCCCTCACCAGTGTATCCAGGCACCATGGTTTCCACCAGTTTCTGGTCCCCCCAGCTCTGGTCACGAGTCTGGAGCAAGCTGGTTCGCGCCATTTCCGATTTGTCAGCCACCTCCTGATTGGGGAAGATCTGGGCCAGAACGAGGCGACCGGAACTGGCCACGTTGTCTTCCGCTAGCAGTTTGTTGGTCGTTTTGCCGAAAGTTTCCCCAATGCGGTATTTGAACTGAGGGCAAAAGCCTCCGTATCTGTAGGAATGGAAGAGAATGAAGTCGTGTTTATTTGTTTTTTGTTCTTCTTTTTCTAGGTTAATGGAATAAGCACTCATGTGTTGTTTATTTATATCCAGTCCCTGTGTGTATAAAGGTAAAAGGTAAAGGTGTCCCATAACCTAGGCAGTCGTAAGGGAGCAAGGCGTCCGAGACCTCAGCTTCTCTAGGGGCCAGCATATTGAGGGCGGCGCCCATCTCCTCTCACTCGCTGCTTTACCTTCCCTGGCCTGAAAGAGGGCAGGTACCCATTTACAGCTGGGTGAACTGGGGGAACTGTACTGAAGCCAAGGAGCCCAAACGGTCGCCCATCCACTTGGTAACCACGCTTGATGCTGTTTAACATTGGCGAGCGCTCTGACCACTGAGCAATCCTGTCCCCTTTTGTATACAGTTTTGAAAAAAAAAGTCATTTGTTCCCACCAGCACACAATGGCCTACTCTGGTGTGCCTTGTTATGTGGCCAAACCACCCGAGTCTTTGTCTTTTTCATTTTCGGAAGATTCTAGAAAGCCCACAATACTTTGTTGTGGTGGATATGTAGCCATGCAGAGTGTTTCTGACGCCCTGACATTTATGGGGAAATTTGAAAACTGAAACCTAGCAGTGTTCTGAAAGATTGCTATGTATGAGCCAATTTCGGCATAAACACTGCTGAATATCGTCCCACCTTCATCCATCTTCTCTTTAAGAAAAAAAAAAAAAAAAGAAGGGTGGAAGAAAGAAAGAAAAAAAAAAAGAAAGAAAGAAAAAGTAAATAAAGAAAGACTTACAGACAGACAGACAGATAGGTAGATAGATAAACAGATAGACAGACAGACAGATAGGTAGATTGATAAACGGATAGACAGACAGACAGACAGACAGACAGACAGATAGATAGATAGATAGATAGATAGATAGATAGATAGATAGATAGATAGATAGATAGATAGATAGATAGATAGATAGATATAGACAGACAGACAGACAGACAGACAGACAGACAGACAGACAGACAGATCGATGATAGATAGATAGATAGATAAATAGATAGATAAATAGATAGATAGATAGATAGATAGATAGATAGATAGATAGATAGATAGATAGATAGATAGATAGATAGATAGATAGATACACACAGACACACAGGAACAAAAATTAAAAACTGATGAAGCCAATAAAGAAACGCACAAACCAAAAAAGCAAACAAACATACAAGCAAACACAAAAACACACTAACAAAGACGCAAACAAACCAGTAAAAACCCACTCACCCAGGGGTGTGATAAGGATCCTGGGTCTGAAGAATGCTCTTTCCTCTCAAGGGCATCGGCATCTTGGCGTTATTGGGATGCTTCCGTCACTGCCTGCATTTGTATAGACATAGTTATTACTACCGTTATCTTCTGTTGTGTATGTGTAGATATAGCACTATCGTTATCTTCTGTTGTGTATGTATACACATATAGTTCTACAGTTATCTTCTGTTGTGTATTATTTTATTGATATATCCCTACTGTTGTCTTCTGTTGTGTAGATTATTTACAGACATTGCACTACTGTTATCTTCTGTTGTGTATCAATAGACATAACACTAATGTTATTTTCTGTTGTGTATGTGTATAGTAATAACGTTATCTTCTGTTGTGTGTATAGACATAGCACTACCATTAACTTCTGTTGTGAATGTGTAGATATATGATAGCACTACCGTTATCTTCTGTAGTGTATGTATAGATATATCACTACCAATATCTTCTGAAGTGTATTTATAGACATATCACTACCAATATTTTCTGTTGTGCATGTGTATAGCACTACCGTTATCTTCTGTGGTGTATCATAGATATATAATAGCACTACCATTATCTTCTGTAGTGTGTTTATAGACATAGCACTACCATTATCTTCTGTTGTGTTGCCTATTCTAAGACACAGCTCCTCTGTTATCTTCTGTTGTGTATGTATAGACATAGCACTACCGTTATCTTCTGTTGTGTATCTATCTTCAGTTGTGTATCTATATACATAGCACAACTGTTATCTTCTGTTGTGTATCTATAGACATATCACAGCACTACGGTTATCTTCTGTTGTGTATCTATAGACATATCATAGCACTACCATTATCTTTTGTTATGCATTTATAGACAGAATTGCACTACCGTTATCTTCTATTGTGTATTTATAAATATAGCATAGCATAGCACTACCGTTATCTTCTGTTACGTATTTATAGACATATCATAGCACTACCGTTATCTTCTGTTGTGTTTTTATAGACATAGCACTACCGTTATCTTCTATTGTGTATGTATAGACATATAGCACTACCGTTATCTTCTGTTGTGTATGTATAGACATAGCACTACGTTATCTTCTGTTGTGTATGTATAGACATAGCACTATCGTTATCTTCTGTTGTTTATGTATAGATATATGATAGCATTAACGTTATCTTCTGTTGTATATGTGTATAGCACTAACGTTATTTTCTTTAGAGTATGTATATACATAGCACTACTGTTATGTTCTGTTGTTGTATCTACAGACATAGCACTACCGTTATCTTCTATTGTGTATGTATAGACACATAGCACTACCGTTATCTTCTGTTGTGTATTTATAGACATAGCACTACCGTTATCTTCTGTTGTGTATGTATAGGCATAGCACTACCGTTATCTTTTGTTGTGTATTTATAGACATAGCACTACCGTTATCTTTTGTTGTGCATTTATAGACATAGAATAGCACTACCGTTATCTTCTATTGTGTATTTATAGACATAGCACTACCGTTATCATCTGTTGTGTATTTATAGACATAGCACTACCGTTATCTTCTGTTGTGTATTTATAGACATAGCACTACCGCTATCTTCTGTTGTGTATTTATAGACATAGAATAGCACTACCGTTATCTTTTGTTGTGCATTTATAGACATAGAATAGCACTACCGTTATCTTCTATTGTGTATTTATAGACATAGCACTACCGTTATCTTCTGTTGTGCATTTATAGACATAGAATAGCACTACCGTTATCTTCTGTTGTGCATTTATAGACATAGAATAGCACTACCGTTATTTTCTGTTGTGTATGTATATACATATCATAGCACTACTGTTATCTTCTGTTGTGTATTTATAGACATATCATAGACTACCGTTATCTTCTGTTGTGTATTTAAAGACATATCATAGCACTACCGTTATCTTTCGTGTCGTGTATTTATTATTTATAGACATATCAAAGCACTACAGTTATATTTTGTGTTGTGTATTTATAGACATAACACTACCATTATCGTCTGTTGTGTATAACTTTATAGATATATCACTACTGTTATCTTCTGTTGTGTATTTATTTTATAGACATATCATATCACTACTGTTATCTTCTGTTGTGTATGTGTATAGCACTACGTTATCTTCTGTTGTGTATCTACAGACATATCATAGCACTACCGTTATCTTCTGTTGTTGTATGTATAGACATAGCGCTACCGTTAGCTTCTGTTGTGTATGTATAGATATAGCGCTACCGTTATCTTCTGTTGTGTATATATAGACACAGCACTACTGTTATCTTTCATTGTGTATCTATAGACATATCATAGCACTACCGCTATCTTTTGTAGTGTATTTCTAGACAAAGCACTACCATTATCTTCTGTTGTGTGGTGTTGTGTAGTGTAGTGTAGTGTGGTGTTGTGCGGTGTTGTGTGGTGTGGTGTGGTGTGGTGTGGTTTTATGGATTGGATTGGAGCGTAGTGAAGTGGAGTGAAGTGAGTGGAGTGGAGTGGAATGTAACGTAGTGTATTTATGATTTTAAAAAAAAAATCTATTTTTATATCGAGGATAATGGAATAAGAACTTAATCTGCTTTTTTACGTCCAGTCCCCGTGTGTATGGAGTTTTGTAAATTTGTCACCTGTTCCCACTGGAACACATGGCCTACTCTTTCGAAAAGCGGAACAGGTTTTAACGTGTATGCAGATGTTCTGCGTGTGTTAGTACCCGGGGCCTCGGTTTATAGCCTCATCCGAAGGACTTTTAGTAGAGTGGAGTTGAGTGGAGTCTAGTGTGGTGTGGTGTGGTGTGGTGTGGTGTGGTGTGGTGTGGTGTGGTGTGGTGTGGTGTGGTGTGATGTGGTGTGTAGTGTAGTGTAGTGTAGTGTAGTGTAGTGTAGTGTAGTGTAATGCAGTGTAGTGTAGTGTAGTGTAGTGTAGTGTAGTGTAGTGTAGTGTAATGCAGTGTAATGCAGTGTAATGCAGTGTAATGCAGTGTAATGCAGTGTAGTGTAGTGTAGTGTAGTGTAGTGTAGTGTAGTGTAGTGTAGTGTAGTGTAGTGTAGTGTAGTGTAGTGTAATGCAGTGTAGTGTAGTGTAATGCAGTGTAGTGTAATGCAGTGTAGTGTAATGCAGTGTTGTCTTGTGTTGTCTTGTGTACAACCGAGTAGTGTACTAGTGTGTACTGTCGTGTACTATCATTTTGTTTGTGTACTCATTTATTCGTCATTTCTTTGTTTCTTCTTTCATTTTTTTCATTTTTTTCTTCCCTTTTTCCTTCTCTTTGTTTAACTTTTCCTTCTTTCTTTTACTCCAGTCTCTCGTTTCGTTTCTGTTTTTGTCTTTCTTTCGCTTTATTCCGAGGTGTTCTGTGCTGTGTTGTGCTGTGCTGTGCTACGCTATGTTATATTGTCCTCTCTCTCTCCTCTCTCTCTCTCTCTCTCTCTCTCTCTCTCTCTCTCTCTCTCTCTCTCTCTCTCCTCTCTCTCTCTCTCTCTCTCTCTCTCTGGGGTAGGGGGAGGGGATAGCCTAATTGTCAGAACATTGCGCTCCCAATTTAATGACCCGAGTTTGATTCCTGGTCGAGGGGATTTTTCCCCTGCAGTTAACATCAGTGCTGACTCCACTCTCCCCAAAAGCCTTTCGGATGAGACTGTAAACCGAGGCCCCGTGTGCGAACGCACGCAGAACATCTTGCGCACACGTTAAATCCTGTTCCGCTTTTCGTAAGAGTAGGCCATTGTGTGTCGGTGGGAACAGATGACAAGATTTACAAAACTGCATACATACAGGGACTACATGTAAACACACACACACACACACACACACACACACACACACACACACACACACACACACACACACACACACACACACACACACCACACACACACACACACACACATGAGTGCTTATTCCATTATCCTCGATATAAAAGAATGAATAGATACATAAATAAAGAAATCTCTCTCTCGATGGGGAAGGGAGGGGAGGGGAGAGACAATTATGTTGATGGATGTGTGCAATAAAATGGGTGTCTCTTTCTTAATAACGTATACAGTACACAGTGTGTGTGGTGTGTGTGTGTGTGTGTGTGTGTGTGTGTGTGTGTGTGTGTGTGTGTGTGTGTGTGTGTGTGTGTATTGGGGGGGGGGGAGCAGGAATGTATCAACTATTTTTATATAGATGACCGCTATTACATAGTGCAGTGTAGTGTAGTGTAGTGTAGTGTAGTGTAGTGTAGTGTAGTGTAGTGTGGTGCAATGCAGTGCAGTGTACTGTACTGTACTGTACTGCACTGCACTGCACTGCACTGCACTGTACTGTACTGTACTGTACTGTACTGTACTGTCCATTACTGTACATTACTGTACTGTACTGTAGCGTAGTTTAGTGTAGTGCAGTGCGGTGCGGTGCGGTGCGGTGCGGTAGAGAGACAGAGAGAATGCCTGCGAGCGCGCGCGTACGTGTGTGTGTGTGTGTGTGTGTGTGTGTGTGTGTGTGTGTGTGTGTGTGTGTGTGTGTGTGTGTGTGTGTGTGTGTGTGTGTTTGAGAGGAGTAAGCAAAAGTATGGAGATTGGAGTAGAAGTAGAACAAATAAAGGAAGCAGAGACAGACAGAGACAGACAGACAGACAGACAGACAGACAAAGAGACAGACAGATATTGAGAGAGACAAAAATACAAACATAGACACACAGAGAGACATACAGAGAAAACACACACACACGCACGCGCACGCACGCAGTTAGACAGCCAGTGCAGAAAGAGAGAGAGAGAGAGAGAGAGAGAGAGAGAGAGAGAGAGAGAGAGAGAGAGA
>CM060341.1:10305560-10415560 GCA_030674155.1 Stramonita haemastoma | reverse complement strand
ATTTATTTATTTATTCTTTTATATCGATGATAATAGAATAAGCACCTATGTGCTTTTCACATCTAGTCCTTGTGTGTATACAGTTTGGTAAATCTTGTCATCTGTTCGCACCGGCACACGATGGCCTACTCTTACGAAAAGTGGTACATGATTTAACGTGTGAGCAAGATTTTCTGCGTGCGTTTGCACTCGTGCACACGGGGCCTCGGTTTATAGTATCACCCGAAGGACTTTTGGGGAGAGTGGAGTCAGTACTGATATTGACTCCAGGGGATAAAATCCCCTCGACCAGGAATCGAACCCGGGTCGTCACATTGCGAGCGCAATGTTCTGACCACTAGGCTATCCCGTCCCGTCTCCATCCAGTTAGCGACTGTAGAGCCACTTAAGGACACACAATCCATTTGGGTTTTTTTTTCCACAGTACTGGCTGTGTTACAGAACGTGTTGTGTGTTAAACAGCATGCAGTTAATTCTACAATGGTATGTTTCATGTTTCGCGTTGCATTGTATATATACCAAAGTCATGTGTTGTCATGAGCTGTGTTGTGTGTTAACACTGGTCTTGAGCCCCTGTAGTATTATAGTGTAGTGTGTTGTGATGTTTTGTATTTAAACATACTGTAGTAGGTACTGAGCCAGTTCATGCCGTACTGGTTTTATACTAAAGCGCTTTAGTATTCTTTGTTTTGCTGTATTGCGTTTTGTATACTTTAGTGCTGTAATTCTTCTTCACCTTCACCTTCACCTGTCCCGTAGTCCTGTGGACCGTTGGGGCACAACTGAAGATTTTGCAACCAGCTTCCTCCACTCCCCCACGGTCCTCCGCCCTCTGTAGTAGGTCGTCCCACCCAAGGCCTGTCCACTCTCTGATGTTGTCTTCCCATCGTTTCCTCTGTCGGTCTTTTCGTCTCCCTCCCCTTACTGTTCCCTGTCAGACTGTCTTGGCCAGTTCAGATGTTCGTGTGACGTGCCCGTACCACTTTAGCTTGCGTGTTTTCACTGTAGTTAGGAGCTGTTCATATGGACCGATGGCATTCTTTATTCTAGTTTTCACTTCTTTATTAGTGTAGTAATCTCTGTATGAAATGCCAAGGAGTTTGCGAAAGCATCTTATTTCCATTACCTGTATCCTTCTTTCAATGTCTGCTGTTATGATCCATGTTTCACTTGCGTACAAAGATATGGACGATAGCTATGTTATCATTCCAGAGGACTTTAAGTTTGGTCATTGCAGCTGTGGTCTGGGCTATCCTGGAGAGAATTTTAAGTTTTAATGTAATTCTATGTAAAGGTAAACAGGTAAAGGTGCCCCATAACCTAGGCAGTCGTAGGGGAGCAAGGCGTCAGAGACCTCAGCTTCTCTACGGGCCAGCATATTGAGGACAGCACCCACCTCCTCTTCCTCGCTGCCTTACCTTCCCTGACCCTAAAGAGGGCAGGTACCCATTTACAGCTGGGTGAACTTGGGGAGGGGGGACTGTACTGTAGCCAAGGGGCGCAAACGGTCACCCATCCAACTGGTAACCACGCTCGACGCTGCTTAACTTGACTGGGGAAAAGCAAGCGCTCTGACCACATAGGACCTGACCTATAGAGCTGATTTTCACCAGAGAGACTATGATGAGCCACAGAATGCTTAATTAATAACATTGTGTGAAAGATACTGTGTAGAGAGAAGGAAAAGGATTGTACCCAGAACAGAACCTTGAGGAATACCATAATATATTATAATAACACAATACCGTCAGTATTTGCGGCTGAAACTTCTGAAGACGAACCCCAGGCCTTTACTGATACTGTCTGTGTGCGATCAGAAAGGTCAGACGGAAACAAAGACAAATCAAATCAAATCAAATCAGATTCTTTTATTTCGAGGATAATGAATAAGCACTCGTGTGCTTTTTTTTTTTTTACATCCAGTCCCCACCCTAATTAGGGATTACATCAATTAAAGAAATGCCTCCAACTAACACCAAATAACAAGACCAAGACAACAAGACAGTAATAAACAGAAGACAAGATTTAAGGACAGAAGGTAATAATAGAATAACAAAGGCGTAAATACAGGGAACTAAAATTAATGATAAACAATCAAATGATCATTATAATAGAAAACAAAAACAAAATAAAACCAGAGAAACCGATAAGTAAGTAATAAATTAAACAAAAACAAACAAAAAGTAGTAAATAAAACATAACAAGCATGGCTAGAGAGCCATAGCAGTTTTGTAGAGGACAGAGCAAAATAAGAGATTTTTTTTTCCCATACACAAATTATCACCATTGAACCTCGGAGCTCTAGCTCAGGAACAAACAAACAAACAAACGAAAAAGACTACATAGAAATAACCATCCATGACTATTTAGATGGTTTACAGCTGCGCCCAAAGGACTCGTGAAGTAAGAGTCAGGACAAACCTTATCCCCAAAGTTGGAATGTAGCTATCTTTAATAGCAGGCAAAACCAGCCCGTTGCATATGCAAAAATCTCACAATTGAAGAACCTTGGAGTTCTAGCAGACGAGCAGAAAATCCCCCCCCCCCTCCCCCCTAAACCCAACAAAAAACAAAAACGAAAACACCCAACAACAAAAACCAAAACAGAAACCCCATTATTACCAAGATAAACCTGTGTTTTTCTGTCCACGAGGCCAACTCTCTGTACATTTAACTTTTTGCACGTAAAGTTATGTGTGTGTGGCGTGCACCTACAAACAAAAGATCCTGTAGTAGACTTAAATCAATACCAATGTATTTTGTTCTGTAAGGTCAAACGATTTTTTGAACTCATTTTTCTATCACCTGTGGCCATGAGCCACATAATTATGTTGGACGTTCATCTGATCTGCAGCCTATGTATGGCCAGCCACCTGTCGGCTTATGGGTCAGCCAAGTTAGTTCATTGTTCCGCCTCATAGCCCTTCCGCTACCCCTGGTCATGCGTGGCTACCGCAGTGATGACCATGATAATGATGATCATGATGGACAGATAAGAAGAGAGACGCTGATCCGTGTCGTCATGGGTTAGTGATGATGTCATCGTGATCGTGGTCATTTTCCGCTTTGTCAGTCGATTTGCGAACTAAAGGGCTGTCGCCATGAGTCGGTTAACCTTTGCCATACGTTGCCTCTGATTTGATGCTCTGTATCTCCTGGGTGTAGGCTACCGCCGGTTGTAGGAAAAAAGTCACAGGAAAAAAGACACAGAATTGAGTAAGAAAAAAAAGTCATACAAGCAGACAAATAAAGACAACACCCAAGTGTCTGGCGGAGCAAATTTGAAAAAAAAAAAAGTCACAGGGAAAAAAGTCACAATCAGGTCAAACAAAGCCAAGTAACATCCAGTTCAAGTCAACAACTATTTATTTCATCTGAGCAGGATAAAAGCCAATGTCATAGATTCAAGATAGTCAGTAACAGATTTTTAAAACTGCCAACAATACCAGTCTAGCTCCTCTAGCTATATGCAGACCCCACTCACATGCATCAATTAATATTAGCTCTCTCTCTCTCCTCTCTCTCTCTCTCTCTCTCTCTCTCTCTCTCTCTCTCTCTCTCCTCTCTCTCTCTCTCTCTCTCTCTCTCTCTTCTCTCTCTCTCTCTCACACACACACACACACACACACACCACACACACACACACACACACCACACACACACACACACACACACACACACACACACACACACACACACACACACACACACTTTTTGTGATTTTTTTTCCTGTGACTTTTTTTCTGTGACTTTTTTTCCTGTGACTTTTTTCCCATTACCACAACTTCAGGCTGACTTGATGCCATGAGTAAACAAGTAAACAGAGTCTAAAAGAATTTAGCCTGCTTACTATATTTTACAGGGATGTAACTCTGCCTAAAATCTTCTAACACTGGATAGCATAACACAAAATGTACTTCATCTTCTACTCCTAGTATGGATCCTTGTGGTACTCCATAATGAATGGTCTTCAGTTTGGATGTGGATGTAGCTATTGAGACACATTGTTGCCTGTTTGTAAGATAGGAATTAAGTATTCCTAGGGTATCTGTGGAAATGTTATAAAGATTTAGCTTTTTGAGAAGAAGTTTGTGATCAATCGTATCAAATGCCTTTTTGAAATCTACAAATAATACTGTACAAAATTTATTGTCATTAATGAGAGAGAGAGAGAGAGAGAGAGAGAGAGAGAGAGAGAGAGAGAGAGAGAGAGAGAGAGAGAGAGAGAGAGAGAGAGAAGAGTATGAGGATAATAGAATAAGCAATCATATGCTTTTTTCATCCAGTCCCCATGTGTATGCAGTTTTGTAAATGTCATCTGTTCCCACCGGCACACGGTGGCCTACTCTTACGAAAAGCGGAACAGGATTTAACGTGTGCGCAAGATGTTCTGCGTGCGTTTGCACACGGGGCCTCGGTATAAAGTCTCATCCGAAGGACTTTTGGGGAGAGTGGAGTCAGCACTGATGTTACCTCCAGGAGAAAAATCTCCTCAACGGAATCCAACGGGGTTGGTCAAATTGTCAGCGCAATGTTAGGCAATGTGCAGAGAGAGAGAGAGAGAGAGAGAGAGAGAGAGAGAGAGAGAGAGAGAGAGAGAGAGAGAGAGAGAGAGAGACGCTTTAACGCTTTTTTTTACGCTTTAACAGTTTATTGTCATTGCCCAACTGGGCCTTTTGACAAGGGAGGTAACACAAATACTTTTTTTTGTGAAACGGTAAACAAAACGTGAAATATGTGATCAGTACAATTAAGTTTCCAAAAGAAAAAAATCCATTCATTTATAATCAACTAACATTAACATAGGCGTCTATACAGTTACCAATCACCTGGTAAATACAAAGAAAAGAAAGGAAAAACCAAACTGAAATGCAAAAACAATTTTCGATTCGACCATCCATTCAAATCACTCGTTATATAAACCTTTCTGATGTTGCCTTAGTTGAAAATACATTACTTTTTAAAGTGGCCATACCATTGCATATTAAATCAATTGTTGCTGATGTGGCTTTGTCTTAATTTTTGTGCCTCTGCAATAAACTTAGCTACAGCTTTAATTACATGTTCATTTTCAGACGACAAAATAGAAACAATATCTTGAACTTCTGTTGATTGTAGACTTAGAAAATTATGTTTATTACGTAGAGTTTCATATGCCTTACATTGAAACAAAAAATGAATTTCATCATCAATATTATGGCCACATAATGGACATGGTAACTGTATGGATGTCTCAGTCTGAAACCATCTTTTATTAGCATTGAAACCCAGTGTTCTTAATCTGAAACGAGCATAATTAAGCCTATGCCATTTATCAGTTATTACTTTTATATATTTTTCTGTCTGAAACACAGATTTAAAGGAAAAGAACCAGCTATATTTACTTTTACTTTCCATGTCTGAGTGCCAGTTTTGTTTAAAAGAGCAAATAAGCCTGTCTTTAAATTCCGAAAGAAACTGACGCTCATTTCCTACTTCCTGAGACATCCACACAATCCCAAAGCCATGTTCCAACAAAACTCTTTTAACTTGATAAGCCCAGTTCTCTTTACCCAGTTCCATCTGAATAATCAACATTTCATATGACTGTCTGCATAAACGGGTTTGTGGAAGTTTCAACAGTTTTAACCAATATTTAATACATTTCACAAAAGTTCTTATATACAAAGGATATCTTCCTGTCTCTCCATAAAGTACAGTGTTAGATGCATGTATTGGCACATTTAAAAAACGTTTCATGGCATATGTGTGCACTTTTTCCATTTGGGTATTTACATATAGTCCCCATATTTCTGAGGCGTATGTAAGCAACGGTTCTATCTGTGTGTCAAATAATTTCCAAAATAGGGAACAGTTTATCGAATTCAGCTTCGGTAATGTTTTTAGGATTTCTATAACACCTTTTTTTCCCCTTCCTACAAGATTTTTGCCATGCATAATTTAGACTAAGCCTTGTTGAAAACATCATCCCTAAATATTTATACGTATTTACTATTTTGACTTCAACATTACCGTAAAACCATTTTTCACTTACTGCTAAATGTCCACCCATTCTAAAAACAATAATATTTGTTTTGTCCATATCACTGTTAAATCAAAACGATCTGCCTCTTCTTTTAAGATATTTAACTGGTGCTGTAAACCGATAACAGTCTCAGACAAAAGGATAATATCATCGGCAAAAAGTAATAAAAACACTTCGATTGCTCACGGAATTATTTGAATGCCGTGTTTTCCTTTTTTTGATAACTCAATAGCTAGTTCATTTATAAAAAACGAAAACATTTGTGGGCTTAAAATACAACCCTGCTTCACTCCCTTGGGGCATTCAAAGAAATCAGAATATTCATTCTTTGCACGCACGCACGCTAAAACTGACCTATAAATAGCTCTAAGGGCCCTATATAATTTACCATTCACACCGTTTTTTCTTTGTACATGCCACAATATATTTCTATTTACCGAATCAAAGGCCTTTCTAAAGTCCACAAAACCTACGTATAATTTTTTATTGGAAAGCAAATGTTTTTGAACAAGAGAATAAAGAGTAAATATATGATCTACAGTGCTGTACTTTGCTCTAAAGCCCGTTTGCTCTTCAATTAATTTTTCTTCATTATCTGCCCATTGAGTTAATCTCTTATTCAAAACGTAGGTATAAAGTTTGCTTAAGATACTAGTGAGAGCTACTCCACGATAGTTATTGGCATTATTAATATCTCCTTTTTTAAAAATCGGAATTATTACTGACTTGGCCCATTCTAAAGGGAAAGCACCACTTTCAAACAGGTGGTTAAATAACTGAACAAGAAAAGTAATTACAGTGGAGTTTGCGTATTTAAGCATTTCTCCAATTATTTTATCAGGACCAGCACTTTTTCCTGTTTTTAAATGTTTAATGGCATCAATAATTTCATTTTGAGTTATAGGATTGTTAAACAATGGTTCAAACATTTCACCTTCTTCTGACACATCTACATTCTCTTGTGTTTCTGTACAATTAAAGTCATTAAAAACCTTCAAAAAGTGATCATACCATTGTTGAATAGTTATATCGTTATATACTATTGACTTACGGTTAACAGATCTGATGACAGACCAGAATGTTTTGGAGTCCTTTGAAGAATCTTTAAGTTTCTCTAATCTCTTTTCGTCAAAATCTCTTTCTTTTGTTTTTCTTAAATTAATGTATTCTTTTCGTGCAGTCGTATACATTTGTCTTTTTTCTGATTTATCCTCCTTTGTTTTACAACGTTGGAATCTTTTTAATAATCTTTTAACTTCTTGTTTCTTTTGTTCACATACAGCATCAAACCAGTCATTACATTTTTTTCTACCTTTTCTAACTGTTCTAACCATACATGCAGCAGCCCCACATAACGCTTTAACAAACTGCTCTAAGCTATCATTTATATTTGTGTTTAATAGTTGGGAAGCCGTTTCAATGCTTTCTTGAAATTCTGAACTATCAAGCTCATGTTTATATACATCAACAAAATCTTCTGACCATATGATTTTTTCCATACTCTCTTGTTCTCTACTTTCACTATCAATACATTCATTACCTACTTTCCATGTTATTTCAACAGGGAGGTGCCATGAATGAACACAATCCCCAATACACAAATCAAAACATGTTAATATTTGACTAGGAACAAGAAAATAATCAATAACACTGCATCCATTAGGAGACACAAAGGTATACTCCCCCTTCCTATCCCCTTCACAACAACCATTCAGAATCCCCATGTCAAACATAAAACATAAATCTAACAAGGATCTACCAAAATTATTAATTGTGTCATCCTTAGAGGCACCACACAAGGTTCATCATTCATACCATCAAACTCAACATCAATCAAATAACTTGACATCACCTCAAGGTCGGCTTGTTCTTGCCCTGTCCTGGCATTTAAATCTCCAATAATCATGAAATGAAAATCGTCTTTTTGAAAATACTGTAATAAGGTTTCCTCTAATAATATAACACCATCTTTAATTAGTTTTTCATTGTAAATAGGGCCACCTTCTGGCACAGTATAGCATGATATCAAAATAACATCTTTATCTAAATTGAAAATACATTTGTTTACTCTAATAGGATAGTGTTGTCACACTCTATTTTAATCTGTGCTACATAATTTTCTAAAGACTTTCTTACTAATAAAAGCACTCCCCCAGAATTCCTTCCATGATGTGAGAGTTTTTGTGCAGGCACATGAAACTTAATATAATCAAGAAAAACACCACTGTAGTCAAAACTAGAATCAAGAAAAGTTTCTGTGAGACAAACAAAATCAAACTTATTGACATAGTTTATAAAGGATACATCTTTTAATTTACTGTACAAATTTTCGACATTATAGTTTAAAAATGACAGTTGACTTGGATGGCCGGGCCTGTCCTAGCTCTTTCTTAAGCTGCTAGGACGCTGACTCCTGCGACAGTTCTTGTTGTCACTCGCCACTTTGCCACGAGCAGACGACTTGCCCGGTGGGTTACCAGGAAATCCCGCATACCCCTCTGCTGGTAGGACAGCGGCCCGTCACGTGCAGCACGGTTGTCACTGCCGGAAGACCCCGCCACGTCATAGCGAGGGGAACCCCCGCCAACTGCTGAGCTGTGACGTTCATCCCGCGGAGTGGCCCCGTGGTTGCCATGGTAACGCCCGCCTGCACTGCCTCCGATGTCGTCACTCCTGCGCTGGTCCCGTGTTGCACGTGCCCCAAAGGGAGAGGAGGAAGGAGAAGGGGGCCTGCCGCTCGTGGTCGTCTGACGGCTGCCAGGCGTGGTGCGCTCCTCTGACGTCACACCCCCTCTGCCAGTGAGGAAAGGGGAATCCCCATGTTGACTGGGCTGAGAGGAGGGGACAGGGGTAGGGGACTGCTGTACACCCCCATTCTCCACCACCTCTGCGTAGGATCGGGGATCTGGAAGGCTGGCCCCATCACCATCTGCCCCCTGTGGAAGTAGGCCCTCTTCCCCTCCCTGCGTGCTGCAGCAACCATCTGCGCCTGGGATCTGGTCAGGTCGTTAGCCACCCTGACACCTTCATCTTGTAGTTTCTGCCTCAGATGTCCTTCCATCGACTGAACTTGGCGATCATAGGTCTGGGCTGACCATCACGTGCCTGTCCTGTTGGGTGTGCCCGATCTATGTCGTCCACAGTCCAAGTCTTGTGGTCATCCACGCTGTTCAGCACATCGATGACAGATTGAGCACATGATTCGTGAGACTCCCTGGCAGCTTGTTGAGGTATGCCAAACAATCTCAGGTTGTCTCTTCTTGAAAAATCTTCCAGTCTGTCTGTGTCTGTTTTTAATTGTTCGATTTCTGACTTCAGTTCTTTGATGGTATCATTCAGTTCTTTCATATCTTCTCTGTCTTCAATTCTCTTCTCAAACAGCTGGTGAATGTCTTCTGTAATGTCTGTGACTGTCCCTGTCAACTCTTTTTGTTCTCCTTCCAGTCTGTCACATCTTAGATTTATTTCCTCACACTGTTGTTTTACTTGACAAAGTTTGTTCTTTATTTCACCTAGATCATTTCTGATGACGCAAGTCTGCTCTGAGAACTGCTGCTGTATGTTCTGCATTATAGTGTTCATCAGATCGCTGACTTCAGTTGGAGTGATCGTTAGTGACTCTGTTCTGTCTTAAGCATCTTTCTGTCCGTCAGTATTGGGCCCTGGGTTGGTTTCCACGTCGCCCCTTAGCAACAGCCTGCGTAGAGAGAAGGCAGCGTGCTGCACACAACAGGCCACGAGAAGCACGGGCACGTGCAATCCAGACTGACACGCTGGCCCACTGTCACTGTCACCCACATCCGACATCTCCTGCCACATTGTGCCTTTTGAAAACGTAGTTGATTCTACCCATGCACAATCTGATGGCACAAATTCAACAAAGTTCCTTGCCAGGCAGTTGACCAAAGAACAGCATAGCACAGCATGCAAAACCAACAACGACATCAGCCGATGTCAGGTGTGTCACCCTGACTGTATCGAGACATCTTTTTATAACACTGTGACACTGGTTGACATTTTGCACCAAACAGACCTATTGCAGCCCTCCACATCCCCAAGTCCACCATTTTAATGTGTTTCATGCACTGATGAACCTTATGAAATTGCAGCACAGGTAGTAGTTTAAAACAATCCTTTAAGGCGTTGTAATACACACAGTTTTACGTCACACTTCACAGGCACTGCCACCCAGACACCATGTTTTATCATCCCCCCCAGAGAGAGAGAGAAAGAGAGAGAGAGCTATGAATACTGGAGTCTGAACAATTTTATTGTAGAAGGCCACTGGACCCATTACAATTTCACACACTCCCCCCCCCCCCCCCCCCCCCCCCCCCCATTATTAACCTGTTCTCATTCTTTTCCAAGAATGTACCTGAAAACACTTCAAGATCACAGGTTATATCATTCATTCATGGTATTAGCAAACATCTGCTTGGAATGTTTGGAATGGGAATTAAACACACACACACACACACACACACACACACACACACACACACACACACACACACACACACACACACACACATCATTTAACTGCTTAAGTCATGAATGTCTCAAGGGTTAAAGTCCCAGCGTTGATTTGTATAATCATCAATTCCCTATCAGCAGTAAGGGGGTGCACAGGTCTGGGACTGGACTGGTCTGGGACTGGACTGGTCTTGACAGGTTTGGACCGGACTGGACCGGTTCCGACCAGTTCCAACCGGTGCAAACCAGTCGGAACCGGTCATTCAGACCAGTTGGAACTGGTCTAAACCAGTCAGAACTGGTCCAGTCCAGACCAGTCCATACCAGTCCAGTCCCAGACCAGTCTTGTCCCAGACCTGTGCACCCCCTTACTACTGATCGGGAATCGATTATACAAATCCTATGAAAGAACAGCTTTTGGCTCATAATTTATCGAACCAGTCCAGACAAGTCCAGACAAGTCCAGTCCTAGACCAGTTCCAGACCAGTCCCAGACCAGTCCAGTCCCAGACCTGTGCACCCCCTTACTACTGATCAGAAATCGATGATTATACAAATCCTATGAAAGAACAGCTTTTGGCTCATAATTTATAAAGGTTTAAGGCACACACATCATTTAACTGCTTAACATCCCACTTCTACATTCATGTGCAACACGTGTGACGTTTAATGATCAGTTAATACTAAATATTGTTTCTTTGTATTTACCAAAAGGGCCTAAAGATCTAAATATAGATTGGATGCATAATCTCCAAGATAATGAAAAATGGCTTATTGGAGGGGGATTTCAATGCACACCACCATTTTGGGACAAAGATTGTATTTCAGTTACTGGCAACAGGTTTATAGAAAATGTTGTTGATTCTTGTCTGTGTTTATTGAATGATGGCAGCATCACTAGAATTCCTGATGTCTCAAGTCACAGAGCATCAGCAATAGATTTAACCTTAGCATCTCCGACACTTGTCCCTGAATGCAATTGGTCAAGGCATAAAGATACATTGAGCAGTGATCATTTACCTATCATTATAACCTTTAATAACCAGTTATGTCAATGGGATATTACAAAGGACAAAGTTCCAAAATATAATTATAAACGTGCTGACTGGGAAAAGTTTAAAGATATTCTCACTTCCTATGATACAAAGTGTATAGATACTCACGGAATAGATCAAATGTATTCTGGCATAGCAAGTATTATACTACAAGCTGCTGATATATCTATTCCTATATGTCATTCAGTAAAATCTATCAAAGATCTTGGGAATGTCTGGTGGACAGAAGCTTGTGAAGAAGCTTTACATAAAAACATTTAATGCATAAAGCTTTTCCTAAAAACAATTCTCCTGGTAACCATAAAGAGCAGAGAAAGGCTAAAAACCACTCTAATATGGTCATAGCACAAGCTAAAAAAACAATATTGGTCCTCTTTTTGTAGAAGTCAAATTAATAATCATAAAGACATTCAGAAAGTATGGTTAAGATTAAATGAAATGACAAAAGGTGTAAGCTTGCCATCATGTCCAGTTGTTCTAGAAAACAAACAGTTTCCATCTAGTGCAGAAAAGGCTGAGGCATTTGCACGATGTTTTCAAATACCATGTGTAAGGAGGGTCTATCAGGTAAACACAGAACATTCAGAAGTGAAGAAGAAGTAAATAATGAATATGTAGACCCAGTGCCTGATAACAATTTTTATATCAATGCGCCAACTACACTCCAGGAAGTGAGGGATGCAATTCTGTCACTTCCTAGTAAGAAAACGTCTGTTGGAGCTGATGCAATTTCCAATGATATGATTAAACACTTGCCAGAAAATTTCATTATGCTACTTCATAAACTTTTTAATAAATGTTGGGTCGATGGTGTCATTCCAGTCCAATGGAAACAGTCCATTATTGCACCAATCCATAAACAAGGAAAGCCCAAGACAGATAAAACCAGTTAAAGACCCATAGCATTGACCTCACATACGGGTAAACTCATGGAGAGAGTTGTTCTTGGAAGACTAATATATTTTTGCCAGAAAAATAACATTATTGCAAACAACCGAGCAGGCTTTCAGAGAGGCAGATCTGCTATAGTTAATTTAGTTAAACATCCAACATGTATAAAACAACAATTTGTACATAGGAGAAATGTTCTTACAACGTTTTTTGACATTAATAAAGCCTACGACCAGGTTTGGCATGCAAAATTATCAAGTAAGTTGATGACAATTGGTCTTTCTGGAAACATCTATCATTATATAAAGAGCTTTCTTAGTAATAGATCCATTCACGTAAAGGTCGGAAATAACTGTTCAGATCCAAGATATCTTGACATGGGATTACCACAAGGCTCTGTTACAGCACCAGTTTTATTTGGTATCCTGTTATATGATCTTCCTAGGCATTTGTTTCAGAACGTTGTTTTAGTACAATATGCAGACAACATATGCATGTGGATGAATGTTACAATGAAACAAAACACATCAAAAAGGTCCTTAAATCATATTTTTAAAATATACCAAAAAGACCTTGATAGTTTGAATAAGTACATAATTGAACATGGTCTAACATTATCAACTGAAAAAACGCATATGATGCTTTTTAGCAACGGCGGTAATCCGCACAGCTTACCTGTGTTCAAAGTTGAAAATAAGATAGTTGAATATAAACAAATATTAAAGTTCTTAGGTGTTTTTATCACTTCTAAGTTAACTTGGAATGCCCACATTGAACATAACTAAAGGAAGAAAATGTTTAAATTTGCTAAAAAAAAAATTGTCCAAAAGCAGTATTGGGGACAAGACATGACAATTTTGAAACATCTTTCTACCTCTCTTATTAGATCTAAATTATCCTATGGTCAAGAAATCTTCTTTAGGCACCTAAGTACTTACTAAAGAAGCTTCAAAGTGTAGACTGTAAGGTGTATAGACTTGCTGTAGGTGTACCATTTCATGCCTCTGCCCTTGATACATATAAAGAAATTGGAATGTTACCACTTGATGAGTACAGGCAACTTGTATGTGGAAAATACGTTCTGAGAAGCTCAACACCTGAAAACTTTGCTTCCCAAGAAATCAAAATTAGGTCTGAAACAAATTTTCCCCAAAGAGCATCACACATAAACTCTTTAATGACAGTTAGCACCTACACCTCTGATCTTTATGAGCGTTCTGAAATTTTCAAATCTGATGTAGACCCACAGAGAGCAGTTTCAGTCTGCCCTGTTTGGGAAATGAAGCGAGCACACTTTGATGTAGATTATATCAACATGAAAAAGAATGAGAATCCAAATGTTATGGCAGTTAATGTTCAATCACATGTACAACATCAGTATTCTCATTGCCTAAAAATGTATACAGATGGTTCACTTTTAAACAATCATTGAGCAGGTTCAGCATTTGTTATACCAACACTAAAGATAGAAAAGTCATATTATGTTGGTAAAAATCAATCTGTTTTTACAGCTGAACTGATAGCAATATTCATGGCTTTGACTTTCATTTTAGATCATCCATATGGGTTTTTGTTGTTGTTTTTTTTGTTGCTATATTGGGGTGTGTCGATTCAAAATCAGTGTTAATTGCCTTAAAGTCTACAACATATAAGCAAACTACTAAACTTATATTAGACATCAAATACGTCATAAATCTGTTACTTTTAAGAGGAATTCATGTTTCCTTTTGTTGGATTCCTTCACATATTAGAGGATTATTTTCCAATGAGTGGGCTGACAGGGCTGCGAAAAAAGGTGCACATAATGAAAAGGGGTCTACTGTACTACATGTCCCTCTGTCCATTGCAGGTTATCGGTTGTTAGAAGAAGCATCCTTAAATTAATAGAAAAGCATCGGCAAAACAAGCGGCTTCAACATTCAAATCCGAGTGGGAAGTGTGTAGTTGAATACATTGATTGTTTAAAGATTCATACAAATGCTCTCTCTCTCTCTCTCTCTCTCTCTCTCTCTCTCTCTCTCTCTCTCTCTCTCTCTCTCTCTCTCTCTCTCTCTCTCTCTCTCTCTCTCTCTCGCCTAGTGGTCAGAATGTTGAGCTGGCAATTTGACGACCTGGGTTTGAGTCTGGTCAAGGAGATTTTTCTCCTGGAGTTAACATCAGTGCTGACTCCTCTCTCCCCAAAAGTCCTTCCATGAGTCTTTAAACCGAGGCCCGTGTGCGAACGCACGCAGAACATCTTTCGCACATGTTAAATTCTGTTCCGCTTTTCGTAAGAGTAGGCCATCGTGTGCTGGTGAGAACAGATGACATTTACAAAACTGCATACACAGGGGGACGGGATGTAAAAAAGCACAAGAGTGCTTATTCCATTATCCTCGATATGAAAGAATCAATCAATCAATCAATCAATCAATCAATCAATCTCTCTCTCTCTCTCTCTCTCTCTCTCTCTCTCTCTCTCTCTCCTCCCTCTCTCTCTCTCTCTCTCTCTCTCTCTCTCTCTCTCTCTCTCTCTCTCTCTCTCTCTCTCTCTCTCTCTCTCTCTCTTAAGGCCGGATGAAAAAAAGTAGTAATGCTTACTTACTCTGTTACCTTGAAAAATAAAGATTAAAGATTATTCATTCTCTCTTACTTCCTCTCGTGCCACCTTCCCTATTTTTCAGAAAATCAAACAATGTTGATCAGTGTCATGCTACAGTGTGGTTTCCAAAGTATTCTGCTTGACTGGAACTATTGCCTTTTGTGACTAATATACCACCATACCAGAGACTCTTGCAAGGGAGCAGTTGTGTTTGTGACCATCTGAATTTTGAATTATTTTGGTAAGAGATTAAAGATTTTTTTAAAATCTATATTCCTCGTCACTGTATCTTATTTGTTTTAGAGCTTAATATGAATAGTTATAGTGTGTAAGTTATACCTATTGATTTAGAAAAAAAAGTGGTGTCTTACTTCATAAAAAATTTAATGTATGCGTGTTTCTACTTGATATCTATGTGGTGTATGTCATACAGACAGGACAGGATTGGTCATGTTGTTGATTTCACCACACTTTTATGTAATACAAACAGGACTGAATTGATAATGTTGTTGATTTCACCACACTTATTATGTAATGCCCCCCTGAGGCTGTGGGGTATACTTGCTTAGCGAGTATTGTAAGAATAAAGCCTCTGCCCTCCATCCAGGCATATCCTAAGAGGCGACTAAGGTGGAAACCTCACCTAGAGGTAAAATAGGTTATGATGGGGCTAACAGCCTCATCATGGAAAAAAAGCCTGTTACAGAAACCTACACTAGAGCATCCGACATTGGTGGCGACGGTAATGAGGCACACCAGGCGACTGGACTAATGATGGACGACAGCCAAACCCGAGAGGGAGCTGGTGCCCCGATGGTGGATTTACTGAAGCCGAAACAGAAGATGAGGGTGGGGTGCTGGAATGTCCAGACCTTGTACCAGACTGGCAGGATGCAACATTTAGTCAAAGCGTTTGACAACTACAATCTGGACATCTTGGGGGTCAGCGAGGTCAGATGGACCAGCACGGGAAAGCGGAGACTGGTGTCAGGACATACCATTGTCTTCTCGGGAAGATCAGATGACCAGCACTCTGAGGGAGTAGCACTACTCCTCAATAGAAAGACTGAAAAGACACTGCTAAAGTGGAAACCATTCGGACCAAGACTTTTGAAAGCAAGATTCCACTCCAAGTACACCAAGCTGACTGTGCTAGTCTGCTATGCACCAACTGAAAACGCAGATGCAGAGGTCAAGGATGATTTTTACGATCAACTCCAAACAGCCGTGGAGAGCGTCCGCACTCATGACATGTTGCTCATCCCTGGCGATTTGAATGCCAAGGTGGGCAGTGACAACACCGGGAGGGAGCATGATATGGGCAAACATGGAATTGGTATCATCAACGATAATGGAGAGAGAACTAGTGGACTTCTGTGAAGAGAACAACCTGCTTATCGGAGGCACCCTTTTCCTGCACAAACATATCCATAAAACAATGTGGTCATCACCAGACAGGACCACCAAAAACCAGATAGATCATGTTATCATCAACCGACGATGGAGAAGCTCTCTTCAGGATGTCAGGGCCTACAGAGGAGCAGATGTTGCCAGTGACCACACCCTTGTGTTGACCGTCTTTGCCTTGAAGCTGCATCAATCACGAGGAAGACAGGCACGTCAGCAAAGATTAGACTCTGGCAGGCTGAATGAGATGCTCATCAAATATGCTTTTGCAGTGGAAGTGAGGAACAGATTTCAGGCACTGGGGGAACAGCAGGAGATAACAATAGACAGCTTCAATCAGGTACTTCGGGAAACAGGAGAAAAAGTACTCGGCTTCCGACAAAAGAAGAAAGAAGAGTGGATCAAACAAGAAACCTGGAAAAAGATAGATGAGAGGAAGTTAACTAAACAGAAGATCAACGACACCAGATCAGAACGCTTAAAAGAGCAGCACAGAAGATATGCAGAACAGGACAAGGGGGTGAAGAAGATGACAAGAGCCGACAAGAATGACTACATAGAGAAACTGGCAGAGGAGGCAGCATGTAGAAATGATCTAAAGACGCTGTACAAGATCAACAAGCAGCTGAACAATGGGTTTAAAAACTGCAATGTGCCAGTGAAGGACAAAAATGGAAGGTTGTTGAGGGAGAGGCAGGAAAACTACAGCATTGGAGGGAACACTTTGAGTCAGTTCTGAACAGACCGGACCCCCCTCAGCTAGCAGACATCCAGCCAGCAGATATAGACCTTGACATCTGCACCAATCCACCAAACCTGGAAGAAGTGACAGCAGCAATCAAGGCAATGAAGAGCGGCAAGGCACCAGGGGCAGATGGTGTGATGGCAGAGATGTTGAAGGCAGATATGGACAGATGGACTGGCATGGGAAAGAGGAGATTGACGTCAGGACATACCATTGTCTTCTCGGGAAGATCAGATGACCAGCACTCTGAGGGAGTAGCACTTCTGACTGAGATTTTCAGGCAGATTTGGGTAGAAGGTCAGATCCCTGAAGCATGGAAAACTGGTCTCATCTTCTCACTCACATCAGTCCCATTTCCCAAAGGACGTAGGGGGACATGAGAGAAGACGCAACAGAGATCTTTTTCCATGCTTCATGATCCTGTGTGGCTAGTAGGAGGTGTTGCAGGGGTTGGGCGGCCCAGTCTTTGATGTTGTCAACCCATGATTTCTTTTGGCGGCCTCTTCGTCTCTTGCCCTCGACTGTTCCTTGCAAGATAGTTTTTGCTAAGGTGTTGTGTCTTGTGGTGTGACCAAACCACATCAGCTTTCTCTTTTTTATGGTGGAGAGCAAAGGTTCTTGGGGGCCCACACGCTTTTTGATTCATCTTTCACATAGTTATTAGTTTTGTGTTCTTTGTATGATATTTTGAGGAGTCTTCTGTGGCACTTGCTCTCAAATGCTTGGATTCTCCTCTCTAACTCTGCTGTCAGAGTCCATGATTCACAGCCATATAGGAGGATAGATATCATGAGGGATTTGTAGAGGTGGTATTTGGTGCAGAAGCTGATGTTGTTGCTTCTGATGATCCTCTCGAGTCTGACTAGAGCAGATGTTGCTGTTACAATGCAAGCTTTCACTTCATTGTTTGATGTGCCATCTTTTGTTAGGATGGAGCCTAAGTATTTGAATTGGCTCACCTCTTCCAGTATTTCTCCATTCATCTTTATTTTTGCACTGTCATTACTTACGCTGTTGACCATAATCTTTGATTTCTCTGTACTGACCTTCAAGCTGTATGCGCTTGCTCGATCTGTTAGACTGTCTGTGAGGATTTGCAGTTCTTGTTTACTGCTGCCCATTAGGTCAATGACATCTGCAAATCTGAGGTTGCAAAGGGGTCTTCCACCGATGGAGATGGAAGTGTGGTGGTTTTGCAGTGTCTCTGTCATGATGTTTTCGAGGAAGAAGTTGAAGAGTACAGGTGAGAGAAGGCAGCCCTGGCGGACCCCAACCGTGGTCTTAAAGAACTCACCCACATGATTGTTCATGGAAACTGCACTTCTTGCGTTCTTGTACAGTGCCTTGATGACTTCAATGAGGCAGTTGTCAATGTTGAAGTGCCTGAGTACTTGCCAGAGGCCGTCATGCCATACCCTGTCAAAGGCCTTTTTGAAGTCTATGAAATTGTGGTACAAGTCTTTTTGCTGTTGAAGATGCTTCTCTATCAGAATTCTCAGATTGAAAATTTGTTCCATTGTGCTGCGTTTGGTCTAAAGCCCGCTTGTTCTTCTGCCAGGAGTTTTTCCGCTTGGGTTTTCAGTCTGTTGAGGACTACCTGCAGCATGATCTTGCAAGGATGGCTTATGAGACTGATGGTTCTGTAGTTCTGGCATTGCTGGAGGTTTCCTTTATTTGGCAGGGCTATTACAAGAGACTGTGTCCATTCTTTTGGCCATTCTTTGGTGTCATGAATCTTCTGACAAAGTTCTGTGAATCGCTTTGCTGTTTCATTCCCTCCATTTTTTATGAGTTCAGCTGGGATGTTTTCAATTCCAGGGGACTTCCCCTTCTTCAATTGTTTAATAGCTGTGTCTACTTCACACCCTAGTATTGGTGGGTCTTTATCTTGGTGTTCAGGGGGTTTGTCAAAAACTATGTTGGTATCTGGGCGTAGTGGGTAGTTATACAATCCCTCACAGTATTCTGTCCAGCGTTGGAGGATGGCATTGTTTTCCGTTAAAAGATTTCCTTCTTTGTCTTCAATAACAGAGGCTTTAGGCTGTGTGGTTTTAGTTAGTGCTTTCAGAGTGTCGTAAGCGGTTTTGCTGTTTCCCTTGGCCATTCCAGCTTCGATGCTGTTGCACTGTTCTTCTATCCACGCTTCTTTGGCTTCTCTCATCTTTTTCCTCGCTTCTCTGTGGCTATCCATGTACTTGTTGTTGGCTTCTTGACTTGTCAAATTTTGCTTCTTAAGTTCTCTTCTTTTGTTGCAGAGGTCAAGAACCTCATTTGTCACCCAGGGTTGTTTCTTTGTTCTGCTTCTTCCTAATGTTTCTTCTGCTGCTGTCATTAGCACTTCTTGGATGTTGTTGGCTAGTGTGTCCACATCATTGTCGATGGCTGTGAGTGCAAGCGAACTTTCCTCCAATGTTGGCTTGAAAGATCTCAACCACTGTTGGGTCTTTGAGTTTTTCCAGATCAAATCTTATGCGTGGGCTTTTTGGCTGTTGTTTTGCTTTCAGTTTCAGCCTGATGGTGGTAAGTACAAGGTTGTGGTCACTGCCAATGTCAGCTCCTGGGAATGTTCTTGTGTTTGCCTTGTTTGTGCTGGATTTGAATCTTTGGGGTGACAGAATGTAGTCAGTTTGATTATGAATCAGACCATTTGGTGAGTGCCAGGTTGACGTTCTAGATGGCTTGTGAGGGTGGAGTGTGTTAGCCAGAGTTAGTTTGTGCTTCTTTGCGAATTCCAGCAGCCACTGTCCTCTGTCATTTTTTCTCCTAGTCCAAGGCGTCCTGTGGTTCCTGTCCAGGTGTCATAGGCATCAGGTCCCACCTTAGCATTCCAGTCGCCTTCCACAATAATAATGTCTTTTTTGTCCTACACACTGATATTTGTGGTCAGTTTTCTAGTGTACAGAAACATCTCTATTTCTTAGGTCCTACACACTGACTGATACTTGTGGTCAGTTTTCTAGTGTACACAAACTTCTCTATTTCTTAGGTCCTACACACTGACTGATACTTGTGGTCAGTTTTCTTGTGTACACAAACATCTCTATTTCTTAGGTCCTACACAATGACTGATACTTGTGGTCAGTTTTCTAGTGTACACAAACATCTCTATTTCTTAGGTCCTACACAATGACTGATACTTGTGGTCAGTTTTCTAGTGTACAGAAACATCTCTATTTCTTAGGTCCTACACACTGACTGATATGTGTGGTCAGTGTTTTTTGTCATGATTAAGATTGTCTATCCATTTACTACGGAAGTGTAAATTCTCTTTCCTTAAAGGTGTCCTATAATGTATGTGGTCGTAGGGGAGCAAGGTGTCGGAGACCTCAGCTTCTCTAGGGGCCAGCATATTGAGGGCAGCGCCCATCTCCTCTCCCTCGCTGCTTTACCTTTCCTGACCCTAAAGAGGCAGGTACCCATTTTCTCTTTCTCTTTCTCTCACTCATTCAGTCCCATTTCCCAAAGGACGTAGGGGGGACATGAGAGAAGACGCAACAGATATCTTTTTCCATGCTTCACAAACCTGTGTGGCTAGGAGGTGTTGCAGGGGTTGGGCGGTCCAGTCTTTGATGTTGTCAACCCATGATTTCTTTTGGCGGCTTCTTCTTCTCTTGCCCTTGACTGTTCCTTGCAAGATGGTTTTTGCTAGGGTGTTGTGTCTTGTGGTGTGCCCAAACCACATCAGCTTTCTCCTCTTTATGGTGGAGAGCAAAGGCTCTTGGGGACCCACACGCTTTTTGATTCCTTCTTTCACATAGTTATTGGTCTTGTGTTCTTTGTATGATATTTTGAGGAGTCTTCTGTGGCACTTGCTCTCAAATGCTTGGATTCTCCTCTCTAACTCTGCTGTCAGACTCCATGATTCACAGCCATAATTATAGGAGGATAGATATCACGAGGGATTTGTAGAGGTGGTATTTGGTGCAGAAGCTGATGTTGTTGCTTCTGATGATCCTCTCGAGTCTGACTAGAGCAGATGTTGCTGTTGCAATGCGAGCTTTCACTTCATTGTTTGATGTGCCATCTTTTGTTAGGATGGAGCCTAAGTATTTGAATTGGCTCACCTCTTCCAGTATTTCTCCATTCATCTTTATTTCCGTGCTGTCATTACTCGCACTGTTGATCATGATCTTCGATTTCTCTGTACTGACCTCCATGCCGTATGTGCTCGCTCGATCTGTTAGACTGTCTGTGAGGATTTGCAGTTCTTGCTTGCTGCTTCCCATGAGGTCAATGTCATCTGCAAATCTGATGTTGCAAAGGGGTCTTCCACCGATGGAGATGGAAGTGTGGTGGTTTTGCAGTGTCTCTGTCATGATGTTTTCGAGGAAGAGGTTGAAGAGTACAGGTGAGAGAAGGCAGCCCTGGCGGACCCCAACTGTGGTCTTAAAGAACTCGCCCACGTGATTGTTCATGAAAACTGCACTTCTTGCGTTCTCGTACAGAACCTTGATGACTTCAATTAGGCAGCTGTCAATGTTGGAGTGCCTGAGTACTTGCCAGAGGCCATCATGCCATACCCTGTCAAAGGCCTTTTTGAAGTCTATGAAATTGTGGTACAAGTCTTTTTGCTGTTGAAGATGCTTCTCTATCAGAATTCTCAGATTGAAAATTTGTTCCATTGTGCTGCGTTTTGGTCTAAAGCCCGCTTGTTCTTCTGCCAGGAGTTTTTCCGCTTGGGTTTTCAGTCTGTTGAGGACTACCTGCAGCATGATCTTGCTAGTATGGCTGAGACTGATGTACCCATTTACAGCTGGGTAAACTGGGGTGAAAGAAGAAATCAAAAAGCATGTGGGTCCCCAAGAGCCTTTGCTCTCCACCATAAAGAGGAGAAAGCTGATGTGGTTTGGTCACACCACAAGACACAACACCCTAGCAAAAACCATCCTGCAAGGAACAGTCAAGGGCAAGAGAAGAAGAGGCCGCCAAAAGAAATCATGGGTTGACATCAAAGACTGGAACGCCCAACCCCTACAACACCTCCTACTAGCCACACAGGATCATGAAGCATGGAAAAAGATCTCTGTTGCGTCTTCTCTCATGTCCCCCCTACGTCCTTTGGGACATGGGACTGAGTGAGTGAGTGAAACTGGGGGACTGAACTGAAGCCAAGGCACGCAAACAGTCACCCACCCAATTGGTAACCACTCTCAATACTGTTTCACTTTGGCTGGGGGAAAGCGAGCTGCTCTAACCACTGAGCTAAATTGCCTGTTTACATATACCAAACTCTTTGAACAAAGCTTACATGTTATTTCTTATGATATTAATCATTTTAACAACATTGAGCAGAGACTTCTTATTTGATGAATCAAAGAGTTGTTCATACTTCAAAGTGTTGGGATGTTCCACATAATATTTTCATAAACATTTTCGATGGGGCTATAAACATGATTGCATTGGGTTGATAACCATTTTTTTAGAGTTTCATGAAACATTAGACAAATATAAATGTAATGAAATTCGTCACCAATATCACCACTATTGCATTTTGTACAGTATCTTTCATTTCTTTGAATTCTCTCAAAACGTAGGATATCATTAATTAGGCAGATTGTTATTAATTGTGTGAAACTGGGCAAATTGAACAGAAATATTGGATGGCAATAAGAGCAAATACTTTCCAACACAAAATTTTGTTTTAAGCATTATATAATTTGTATAAATCTCTTCTGTATTTACTACTGGGTACCACTTATGAATAAATGCTTCATGTAAGCAATGTTTGACTTTAATCCTGTCAAAAAAAGCAATTGAAACTGCTTGGGGACAAGTTTGGAATCTAAATCTGTGTAAAGCCATTAGTGACCACCATAATCATATTTATTCTTTCACATGAAGGGAGGGAGGAGTTATTCTATTGTCTACTCTACCTTTTATTTATTTTTAATTTTATATCGAGGATAATGGAATAAGCACTTATGTACTTTTTTATATCCAGTCCCCGTGTGTATGTAGCTTTGTAAATGTCATCCGTTCCCACTGGCACACAATGGCCTACTCTTACGAAAAGCGGAAAAGGATTTAACTATGCCCAAGATGTTCTTCGTGAGAACTCATGGGGGCCTCAGTTTACAGTCTCATCCAAAGTCTTTTGGGGAGAGCGGAGTCAGCACTGATGTCAACTCCAGGAGAAAAATCTCCTTGACCTTAATCCAACCCTGGTGATCAAATTGCGAGCTCAATATTCTGACCACTAGGTTATGCCGCCTATAATCTATAGATGTCTAGCACTTTCAGTCACAGCAGATGTCTGTAAAATTAGGGCTGCTCTCCCTGGGGAGAGAGTGTTGTTACCAGAGCAGGGACACCCAGGTTTGAGGCTTCAACTGTTCCTGTCTGCATGTCTTTGTTTCCTGTGAGAGTGGCTTTTTTTCTGAAGCACTTTGCCTGGTAAACTTTCCTGTGTCCTGGTTGGGGTATTTTGTATGGTAAAGGTGTGTTGTGCACTAAATCCCTGGTTTATCATCTCACTGAAAGACTGGCACCCAGACCACCTTTCTTAGTCTTATTGGATGGGGAAAATTATGGTTCAGGAGAGGATTAAACCCACACACCTCTCACTTCCTCCAGAGGGTGTCTGTCTTACTGCTACCCCCCCCCCCCCCCAATAGGATCACAGTGGTGTTTGCCATGGCATTTGACAGCCAGGGGAGGGAAGATGGGGCAGGAGGGGGGGGGGGAGAGAGAGAGAGAGAGAGAGAGAGAGAGAGAGAGAGAGAGAGAGAGAGAGAGAGAGAGAGAGAGAGGAGGAGAAAAACACTGAACACTGAACACTGAGAAGTTTTATAGTACATTGGCCTTAGGCCACTATACAAAACATGTTTGAGACAGGGGGAAGATAAATATCATCACCGAGAACATTTCCATCTATTCTACAATTCCAATTTTGCAAGTACATAAAGTCACACTCAATGCCCTCTAGTTATCATCAACCCCATCATCATTATCATGTACATAATCACTGCCATCAGCATCTTCATTATCTATATCTGCAGCTGCAGCAAGTATACCAACATCATCATAATTACTTTCATCCTCTACGTCATCATCATCAAAATTATTCTCTTCATCATCTGCACTATCATCATCCTCTTCAACCTATATAATTATCATCGTCATGATCATCATCTTCAGTGTCTACATAATAGTCACGATCATCATCCTCATCTTCTTCATCACTGTTTCTATGTCCTTTTTAACTTCTTCATCATAGTCACCGTTACCACTGTCACTTTCAACACCTGCACCATCGTTACCATCATCACCTTTAGTAACCACATCATCAGAACCATCATCACCATTAGAGATCACATCATCATTGTCATCATCATTATTAGTATTCACATAATCATAACCATCAGCACCTCCTTCATTGGTTCTACCATCTACGTCATCATTCATAATCATCACTTTCCACAATTACATCACTATCACCATAATCTTCAGCATTTACATCACCGTCAACATCATCTTCAGCATTTACATCACCATCATCTTCAGCATTTACATCACCATCACCATCTCTTCAGCATTCACATCACATCAACATCATCTTCAACATTTACATCATCATCAACATTATCTTCAGCATTTACATTACCATCATCTTAAACATTTACATCACCATCACCATTATCTTCAACTTTTACATCACCATCATCTTCAGCATTTACATCACCATCACCATTATCTTCAGCATTTACATCACAATCAACATCATCTTCAACATTCACATCATCATCATCTTCGACATTTATATCACCATCACCTTCATCATTTATATCGACATCAGCATCGTCCTCAGCATTTAAATCACCATCACAATCATCTTCAGCATTTACATCACCATCACCATCATTTTCAGCATTTATACCACCATCATCCTCGACATTTACATCACCCTCATCTTCAGCATTTACATCACCATCACCATCATCTTCAGCATTTACACCACCATCATCTTCGACATTTACATCACCCTCATCTTCAACATTTACATCGCCGTCATCTTCAGCATTAACATCACCATCATCTTGAACACTTACATCACCATCATCTTCAACATTTACATCACTATCATCTCCAGCAATTACATTATCATCATGTTCAACATTTACATCGCCTTCATGTTCAGCATTTAAATCACGATAATCATCATCTTCAACATTTACATCACCAACATCTTCAACATTTACATCACCATCATCTTCAGCATTTACATCACCATCACCATCATCTTCAGCATTTACATCACCATCATCTCCAACATTTACATTACCATCATCTTCAAGATTTACATCACCATCATCTTCAACATTTACATCACTATCATCTTCAGCATTTACATCACCAGCACCATCATCATCAACATTTACATCACCATCATCTTCAACATTTACATCACCATCATCTTCAACATTCACATCACCATCATCTTCAACATTTACATCACCATCATCTTCAACATTTACATCACCATCATCTTCAACACTTACATCACCATCATCTTCAGCATTTACATCACCATCATCTTCAACACTTACATCACCATCATCTTCAACATTTACATCACCATCATCTTCAACATTTACATCACCATCAAAATTTACATCACCATCACCATCATTTACATCACCATCACCATCACCTTCAACATTTACATCACTATCATCTTCAGCATTTACATCACCAGCACCATCATCTTGAACATTTACATCACCATCATCTTCAGCATTTACATCACCATCATCTTCAACATTTACATCACCATCACCATCATCTTCAGCATTTACATCACCATCATCTTCAACATTTACATCACCACCATCTTCAATATTTACATCACGATAATCATCATCTTCAACATTTACATCAACATCATCTTCAGGATTTACATCACCTGCACCATTATCTTCAACATTTACATCACCAGCAACATCATCTTCAACATTCATATCACCAGCACCATCATCTTCAGCATTTACATCACCATTATCTTCAGGATTTACATCACCAGCACCATCATCTTCAACATTTACATCACCAGCAACATCATCTTCAACATTCACATCACCAGCAACATCATCTTCAACATTTACATCACCAGCATCATCCTCTTCATCATCTACATCACCAGCATAATCCTCTCCAAAAATTACATCACCAGCACACACTGAACACTGAAATGGTTCAATGATACTTGGGCCTTAGGACACAATACAACCAATTGGGAGATGGGTATGGCAATGCAAGAACATGTTGATTGAAACATACAAGTCAAAACTCAGGGATTTAAAGAATGATATGGAAAATTGAAACCAAAATCTCTTAAAAAATCAAGACACATTGAAAAGAAACTTGCATTGTGCAATATGAGCACGTGCTTGACCCTGGTTGAAAACCCAAGATATCTCAAGTGCACTATCAAAAGGGGAAAAAAAAGCAATCAATCAGCCAAGCTAACACACATTACCTCAAAAACATATATCAAATTCAGACAATACATCTCTTTCTTCTGCTGAGTGGAAGACATATCAGAAAACACTGTGCAACTGGTGAGTATCTGACATTTGCAACAACACTTGAATGGAAACTCTAGTTAAATGCCCCAGGAATTTATTTCTAAGATCCAAATACATGGGACAGTCAAAGAGAAAATGTTGTTCGGTTACTGACATACAAAAAGAACAGTTTTTGTTTTGCAGAGAATCACTGTATCGATACACATTTGCATTTAGTGGTAGGACATAAAATCTTAATTGAGAAATAGCAACCTTAAAGCAGTAAGTATCAGTATCATTAATATATTTTTCTCTTTCAAAAATTGTTTTAAATGATCTATAATCTTCATATCTATTGCGATTTTCAATTATGGAAAACAACTCTTGTATAAAGGTATCAACGAGTCTCTGCTTAAAATAAACATAAGAATGCTTTAACACCCCCCACACCTTGCTGCTCCCAAACAAACTGAAATCCTGTCTTGCATAAAATTTCCCTTACTTTTGTTACCCAACAATTCTTCCTTGTTCTATCTATGTTAAGCAACATCTGATAAGCCTTGAAAGGTAATCTATTATTTTCCATTTGTAACAACCTAAACCAATATTGCAAAGCAGAAACACATGCATTCACATACAGAGGATATCTCGACAAGTCACCATAGATCATCTTATTTGGAGTTTTTACTGGAACACCCAGGAATCTTTTACAGACTAACATATGTACTTTTTCTAAATGATCTAACTTTGTCAATCCCTAAATTTCAGATGCATAAAGTAAAACAGACTGTATCTTAGCATCAAATATCTTAAATAACGTATTAACAGTCATTTCCTTGTATTTTTGGAATGCTTTATTTAGTTGTATAGTTGCCTTCTTACCCTTTGTTGCTAAGTGCTTAGTTCCTTTCTTCATGCTAATCATTGTCGTAAAATTAAACCCTAAGTAACAATAATTATTTACTATTTCTAGTTTTTTTGCCATCAAAAATCCATTTCTCACTTTGGGCTAAATAACCCCCTTTTGTAAATACCATGACTTTTGTTTTTTCAGTGTTAACATTTAGTTTCATTTCCTTACAGCATCTATGTAATATATTTAGTTGGTTTTGCAGTCCACCTGGAGTTGTTGATAACAAAGCCACATCATCAGCAAAAAGTAGAATAAATAGTTCAATACCACCTGACAGTATTTGTATACCATGCTTACCTTCAGTATTCATGTGGTCAGCCAGCTGATTTATAAAAATAGAGAATAATGTAGGGCTCAGTACACATCCTTGCCTTACACCAAGAGGGCAATCAAAAAAATCTGTAAACTCATTGTTTGCATGCACACATGACAGTAATGAACAATACATTGATTTCAAGCATACCACAAATTTTCCTTTCACACCTTGTGTTTTCAGACATTCAAGAGGCTTATCATGGCAAACAGAATCAAATGCTTTCCTGAAGTCAACAAAAGCAACATATAATTTCCTCCCCCCTTTTTGCATACATTTCTGAACAACTGCATATAAGTTGAATATCTGATCCACTGCTGAGTATCCTTTCCGGAATCCTGCCTGACTTTCTGAAATCATATTGTTACTTTCTAGCCATTTATAAAGTCGTGTGTTTAAGATAGATGTGTAACACTTAGAAATAATGCTTAAGAGGAAAACTCCCCTGTAATTATCAACGTTATCGCGGTCTCCTTTTTTGTGAATTGGTATGATTATGGCCTTTGACCACTCTTTTGGATAAATTCCTGATGAAAAGATGATCTTAAATAATTTTACCAGAAAAGTTGTTACAATTTTGTCACCAGTTTTCAACATCTCAGCTAATATGTTATCTATACCACTTGCTTTTCTTGGTTTAAGTTTTCTAATTGCTTCTTTTACTTTATCCTCTGTTATATCTTTATTTAATGTGTGATTGGCATCTTCCAAGAGATCCACTGAAATATCACTGGGATTAACAATTTCTTCATGTTTTTGAAAAACATCTTTAAAGGGATGAAACCAACTATCAGTACTTATATTACTATTTATCTTCTCACTATTCCCACACCCCATGTTTCTAACCTCTCTCCAGAACTGTGAGGAGTTTGGGACACTTTTAGCTAATGATTCAACCTTTTGTTTTCTATAATCTAGTTTTTTAGTTTTTATTAGCTTTTTGTACTGTTTTCTGTTTTCAACATAAACTAGCCTACCTTCTTCCTTTCTGGTGAATCAAAAACAGTTTAGCAATTTTCTGCTTTCCTTTTTTGCAAGTCAACATTCATCATTGAACCATTTAGATTTCTTTACACTGTTTAGTGAAACCCTTTTAGACATGCATTTGCCGGCATCTTTCAAACACTTGGTGAAGTCAAGTCAAGTCAAGTCAAAATGATCTTTATTGAGGGTAAACGATTAAGTTTACACAACTTTTTTTCATCCTGCCCTCACAAAAAAATCAAGAAAATGTACTTCTAAAACAATCAAAGATAAATATCAACCTTGGTTGAAAACTAAAATAAATGAGGATTTTCATCCAAACAGAATCTTACAAGATAACAAACTCAAGACAGTAACATAAACTCAAGTCATACAGACAAAATAATAGAAATACAAAAATAACATGGGTATGAATAACAACAAAACAGTGAAATGTGTCGAACATAAGGGTGGACTTATAATTTGTCCATCAGATGTTTCTTCAAAAGTTTCTTAAACAGTTGTTTTGAAAGAACTGATTTTAGAAAGGGAGGCAATTTATTCCACAATGTTCTTCCTGAATAAGCAAGGCTCAATTTATAGAGATTATTGTGGGGCCTGGGCAGAAACAGTCTACGGGTAGGCCTGTTTTTATTGACAGCAAATTTTTCCATGATTTTCTTTGGGGCTTTCCTGTTTAATATATTGTACTTACATATATATTTGTTGAACTGCAGTCTGTCTTTGAGTGGAAGAATATCTAGTTCTTTGTAGTTGGTGGTGGTCAGAGTATTAGGATTCAAACGGATAAGTTTCACAGCTCTTCTGTGCAGGCGATTTATATGCTTTAGGTTTGTTTCACTTGCACTATCTCATAAGGTAGAAACATAATTTATAAGAGATAGAATATGGGCATGAAAGAATAGCTTTCATGACTGTAGATTTAGGAAATTCTTGATTTTTCTAAGTTGATATAATCTTACTGAGATTCGTTTTCCTAATATGGCTATATGATCTGACCAAGACAAGTCGTTGTCAATCACTGCACTTAGTACTTTGTGTGAGATTACTTCTTCAATTTGTTGTCCATGGATATATATAGGCGCAAATGGAGAACGCAATTTCTGTTTTTTTTGCCGAGTGGATATAAACATACATTTTGTCTTATTAGAATTAAGAGACATATGATTGAGTTCTGTCCATTCGATAAGTTTATTGATATCTGCCTGCATGTCATTCACAAGCTGGTTTGGATCATCGTTGTTACAATGAATTGATGTATCATCAGCAAGCATTTGACATGAACAATGGATATACAGAGGTAGGTCGTTAATATAAATAGAGAAAAGAAGTGGCCCTAGTATTGATCCCTGTGGTATTCCATATTTCATGGGTAATAAGGTTGATCTCCTAGGATCGATTTCAACAAGTTGATGGCGATTAGTGAGAAATGAGTCTAAAAATGATAATGCTTGGTTGGAGCTTTTATAGCATTTTAATTTTTTGATGAGAAGAGAGTGGCTAATAACATCAAAGGCCTTTGCAAAGTCTAGAAAAAGAACTCCTGTAATTTCATTATTATTGACATTCAAAAGACAATGCTCAATTAGTTGTATTAGGGCTGTATGGCAAGAGTGGTTTTCACGAAAGCCTGACTGGTTTTCATTAATTAGATCATATATTTTAAAATGAGAATGTAAGTGGAAATGTATATGTTTTTCCAATGGTTTAGACAGGACTGACAGTATGGATATTGGTCTATAGTTCAAGGGATTGGTAGGGTCTCCTGATTTGTGTAAGGGTATTACTTTTGCTTGTTTAACTTTCATTCCCCCATTTACACTTGCTATTGCTTCCCTTTATTCCCAGGTTCCTCTTGTCTGTTTCTTCCCTTTATTCCCGGATTTACAGACCAAAACACTTAACATAAGGGGGCACTTACTTTACAGACTTACGGCAGTAGCCCATATTATATGAACCAAAGAATGTCATATATCATTGTGTAGGAAATTGATGTGAGATGGTGTTGGTGACCATGTTGACACTTCACAGTAACATGACAGATGACACAGGTGTAAAACAGGTAAGTTGACAGTAAAAAAAACAGGTATGCCATCATGCACTCCATGCAGATCAGTATTTTTCTAGCCAGTTGTATGTTTCGTGCTTGTACTCACCAGCTGATGCCTCATGTACATCCCCTTGCATTGTTTATGTGAATACTCCATAAGAACTGTCACCATTGTCACCATGATTGTCCCCAACACATCAACAGTTTATTCTCTTTTTTGTAGACTGTGTATGACTACCACACACCAATAAAGAGAGCAAGTCCCACACTATTTTGCACACTTTTTATATACAGATAGTATTTACATGTTCTCTAATTACATATATTTGCACTTCTGTCCAAGTATCACATGATATGTCACATATAGGTGACATATGTATGATACACCTTGATCAGAATCCAAATTCTCTCCACCTTCCATTTTCACAGCCAAGAAATAAGCCACATCTTCACACACACTCTAACACTCATTCTAAAACCAACTAATTTCTAGAGCTGGAAGACCAAAGCAGCAATCTGTTGGAACTGCATTCCATTCAGGGCTACTACTACATAGACTGGGTAGTGTCTGAAGAGTCAAGATGCTGACAGGTCAAGATTGAGGGGGGAGGGAGGAGGGGAGGGGAGGAGGAAGGGAGGCTGCCCAGTGTGGTATTCCTTACATAAACAAAGGCCCGTTAGTGGCTGACAACTGATAAGCAACTAACCGGAAGAACAGAGCACTCCCTGCTGAGCCCGGTTTACCAGGCTGTGGGCAGGAAGGGTGTTTGTTAGTGGAGACCAGTATACCCGGCGCTGGGTTGGAAAGGAAGAAAAGTCTGCAGACCAGTAAATGGGGCTGTGGGAATGAAAGAATTAAATTTCAATGGGAAATAATTTTTGTCAATACACAAATTAAAAATATGTACATTAGGGTATCGGCTATAGCATATGCACTGACTTTTTAATATTTTAATATCGATTTTGTCAAGGTCTTTTGATCCTGACTGTTTCAATTTCAGTAAGCTATTAAGCACTTCTGTTACTGTTATTGGGGGTATAATAAAATCAGATGAGATGCTCTTTGATGAACAGTATTGTTTTAATTCTTGCAGATCGTTTGTTTTTGTTTTATCATTAGATATTATAGAGTCAGCAATGTTTGCAAAGTGAGAATTCAGGTTTTCTGCTGATATTTCTTTTATGACTTTTTGGGTGCTGTCTTGATTTATTAGTTAAGGTATTAATGGCTTCCAAATCACTTTTGGATTCTGGGCTGAAGACAGCAAGTCTTGAAAGTATTTTGTTTTGGCTTTGCGTTTCATTGAATTGACTTTGTTCCATTGCTTTTTATATTCATCTTTTTGCTTTGATTTTAACAAAAAGTTTCTTAGATTCATTTCGTTTTCGATTTCTTTTGTTAACCATGGAGGTTTCATGAAATGTTTTATTCTTTTCTTAATAAATGGAGTGTGTTTATCATAAGTAGCTATAAATGTCTTTATCCAATAGTCAATAGCATCATCTGGGTTTGTAAGCTGATAAACATAGTCTAAGCTTGAGTTAAGGATATCATTAATGAAGGTATCTTTATCAAAATGTCTAAAAGAGCAGTAGGATATCTCCTTGTGTCCTGATTTGGGTATCTTTATTCCTTTTTTCCGCCATGTAAAACAAATGGAAGAGTGATCGCTACAGCCTGTCTGCACTGAGCATGTTTCTGCTATGTTGGTCTTTGAAGTAGTGTAAATGTGATCAATGAGGGTGCTAGCATTATTAGAAATGCCAGTTGGCCATCAATTATTTGCTCCAAACCATACATGGCATAATTAATATTCCACTTTGTTCCAGGGACTGTCACATCTATGTTGAAATCTCCCATAAGAAAGATTTCTTTGGACTCTAGAATTGCGGCATCCATCATTGAATTGAATTTATCATACCAGTCAATTGTTTCAGCTGGGTTCCTGTAGATGAAGCCAAGTATAATCGATTTACAGGGTCTAAACGTGATTTCTACCCATATAGATTCTACATGAAACTGTTCAAGATGTGTTAGTCTTTTCCATGACAAAGAAGTAGCACAGTATAAAAGCAAACCGGTAGATCTGACAGTCACAGGATCAAGTCGTGCAGTATCATAACCTGGGATATACATATCTGAATCAGAAATTAAGTTGTTGAGTCTCGATTCAGCTACACAACATATATTAAAGCTAGTTCCTTGATTGTGTATAATTGATGATATTTCCTCAGTCTTGTTCCTAGCACTATTGATATTTAGGTATCCTACACAAAAGTCCTTCCTGAGAAGGCCATGTATCTAGACATGTCTAGAGCAGCTTCTATATTTTCATCAAGGGTGTTTGTAGCTATTAACAGTCTGTCATGAATGTCACTGCTTTTTAGTGCTTTCAGAAATTGGTCTTCTTTTGCTTGATTCCATACTAATTTATAAAAAGGTTCTCTTTCAATTAGGTGTTCCTGTGGTTTAGAAATACTGTTTGAAACCTCTAGTTTCATGCTAACTGGTAACCAGTTACCAGAGAGAGAGAGAGACAGAGAGAGAGAGAGAGAGAGAGAGAGAGAGAGAGAGAGAGAGAGAGGAGAGAGAGAGAGAGAGAGAGAGATTTATTCTTTTATATCAAGGATAACGGAATAAGCACTCTTGTGATTTTTTACATCCAGTCCCCGTGTGTATGCAGTTTTGTAAATGTCATCGGTTCCCATGGGCACAGGATGGCCTACTCTTATGGAACAGGATTTAGTGTGTGCACAAGATGTTCTGCCTGCATTGGCACATGGCCTGGTTTAAAGTCTCATGGGAAGGACTTTTGGGGAGAGAGAGAATGATTTATTCTTTTATATCGAGGATAATGGAATAAGCACTCTTGTGCTTTTTTACATCCAGTCCCCATGAGAAATAAAGGCAAGGCAAAATTCTTTTATTCAAGGAAAATAGATAAGCACTCATGTGCTTTTTTACATCCAGTCTCCGCACAGAGAGAGAGAGAGAGAGAGAGAGAGAGAGAGAGAGAGAGAGAGAGAGAGAGAGAGAGAGAGAGAGAGAGAGAGAGAGAGAGAGAGAGAGAGAGAGAGAGAAAGAAATGAGCATGATAATATCATGTATGGGATGCATTTAGCAAAGTCCAGGTAGGTTTCTTTTACTAAAAGCAATGTGTGTGTGGATTGTTTCAAATTTGTCTACTTTAGAAAAAAAGTATTATATGTACTTTTTAACAATTGATAGTGATATTATTGTATGACATGTTGTAATCATTTGTGCATTGGTATAGGATTATGCCTGCAGTGTGTGTATGTGTGTGTGTGTGTGGGGGGGGGGGGGCATGTGTGTTTGCCCATGTGTGGGTGTGTGTGTGTTTGTGTCTGTGTGTTTGTTGCTAGCTAACTAGTCTGTCTGTCTATCTATCTATCTATCTATCTCTCCCTTAGTCTGGCTACTGTGGAGGCACCCATGAAGACTTGACAACCAGTTCCCTCCATTCCTCTCTCTATTCTGCCTTTCTCAGGGTTTTGTTGAGTTCTAGGCCTGTCCATTCGCTGATGTTGTCCTCCCATCTCTTCTTTTGCCTGCCTCTTTTTCTTCCTCCTGGGACAGTGCCTTGCAGTATTGTTTTTGCTAATCCTTTTGATTTTGTGAAATGCCCTACCATTTAAGTTTACCCTTCTTTATGATTGATAGAAGATTTTCATACGGACCAATGGTTTGCTGGATTCTGTTATGCACTTCTTTGTTGCTCAGGTGGTCTCTGTAAGAGATGCCAAGGAGTCTCGGGAAGCATCTCATCTCTACTGCCTGTACTCTTCTCTCGAAATCTGCAGTCAAGGTCCATGATTCACAGGGATACAGGAATGTGAATCATGGTCTGTGTGTGTATCTATTTTTAATGATTGAATTTTACTGGTTTGGGTTATAAAGGTTTCTGTTGATCTTTTTTAAAATGTATATATAGCTTGTGTTCTGTGCTGTGTTATTTCTCTATGATAAATGTTTTTCCTATTTACTTTTTTTGTTGCTTGTAACCCACATGAATTTCTCTATTTGTGAGATAATAAATCATTGAACTGTGAAATGGATGGGAGGGTAGTTGTCATGGAGTATTTCACATGGCTTTGTTCTCTTCTGACAAACATGCTTTATTAAAACTTCGCAAATTCATAGTTAAGAGTAAAGTTGCATGACATTAATGAAAAGGTTGACTATATTTTTTATTTCTGTGAAAATTCTGTGTATGAATGTATTCTATTAATGCGAATTACATGTTACAGTTGATTTTGTTTTCTGAAATCCTCCATGCCCCAAAAGGGGTCAAAGGTGAATTAAATCTTAAATCTTTGTGACAGCCATGGAGGGGGAAGAGAAGGGATGGGTGTCACTGTGATCATGACATCCTTTGTTTTGAGAAGAGAGAGAGAGAGAGAGAGAGAGAGAGAGAGAGAGAGAGAGAGAGAGAGAGAGAGAGAGAGAGAGATTTTTATTCTTCTATATCTAGGATAATGGAATAAGCACTCTTGTGCTTTTTTTTCATCCAGTCCCCGTGTGTATGCAGTTTTGTAAATATTGTCAATTGTTCCCACCAGCACACAATGGCCTACTCTTACGAAAAGTGGAATAGGATTTAACATGTGTGTAAGATGTTCTGCATGCATTCACACAGCCTTGGTTTACAGTAACATCCAAAGACATTTGGGGAAAGTGGAGTCAACCCTCATGTTAACTCCAGGAGAAAAATCTCCTTGAAGGGATTTGAACCAGATCGTCATCAAATTGCAAGCACAATTTTCTGACTACTAGGCTATCCTTCCCCTGAGAGAGAGAGAGAGAGAGAGAGAGAGAGAGAGAGAGAGAGAGAGAGAGAGAGAGAGAGAGAGAGAGGGGGGGGGGCTTCTTGTGTAGGTCAATCTGAGGTTAGCAGGCCAAGCTTGCTGACTGGATATTTTGTAAGAGGTCATTCTAAGTTTATTAGGCAAAGTTTGGAATGGGGAGGGGGGGGGGGGTGTCATTTCTTTTAAGGGCAAGGTTGGTGTCTGGGTACATATTTTTTAAGCTGGTGTTATATTAGGCCTGTTTATCAGAGGGAAGTTTTCTTTGTGAAGTGAAGAGTTTTGTTTGTCAGTCTGGTTCCAGTGATGTGGCTGTGGTCAAGCAAGTTGCAGTTGTGCAATCTCTGGTGGTTTGCTGTCGGTGCTGTCTTAACACCTGCTGGTGATTTGTGTGTTAAAGTCTTCAGGTGATGTTGGGCTCTATGTATCTGTGGTATTTGTGTTGTTTGCAGTATGGGGGCTCTTCCTAGAAGGAGTTGACAACTGTAGTTTGTTCCTTCCAGTGGTTGCTTCTAGAGTGATGCCAGTTTATTGTCTTGGTGATATTGTTGTTTATTCCTCTTTTGAGGGGAGTGGATAGTTTTGACTGGCAGTAGTGCAGTCTTTGTTTTGTGTAGTAATTTGCCTGATGTCCTACCTGCTGGTGACTTTGGATGGCCTTCAGGTGGGGTTTAGATATCTTTTATATATGTCTAAAAGATATATATATATATATATATATATATATATATATATATATATATATATATATATATATATATATATATATATATATGTGGCGCTCCACCACGAAATGAGTCGCTTAGCACATTACCCAATTTTGCGCTAGGAGCCTTTAAAGGCAGGTGGGGGTCAAGTTGTCAATTTTGAGATTTTGATTGATTATTAAACTAGATCTGTTTATTTACCTTATAATGAAATATCAAGACATAATTTTTATTCCTTTTGCTTTTAAATGTGTTTTGAAAATACCAAAGCACTCATTCTGACAACCTGTTACTAAAATAAACTTACCCGTTTCTCATTTTGTCCCATCCTGCAGTCTATCATTTCAATCTGTAATAATGTTGCACAGAATTGTCCGATTTTCAATCTGTTTTTTGTATTTGATAGCCACTTTATTGCACATCAATAGCATGTCAATAACTTAAAATTGACCTCAGGTGCACTCCGTCTCATTATGTGGTGGAGCGTCACACACACACACACACACACATATATATATATATATATATATATATATATATATATATATATATATATATATATATATATATATTATATATATATATATATATACCCTGTTGTTTCCCTTGTGGTAACTCTTTGTCAGTTGAGTTGATACCTGTGTTGGTCTTTGTGGTGGTGGTGGAGTTATTGTTTTGTATTGTGTGACAAGACAATAATCACCTTACTGTGGGTGGAGTGACAGTAGGTGGGAGTGTTATCTTTGATGCCCTGGCTGTGACTGAATACCTGTTTTATGTAGGCTACTCTGCTGGTTTGGATTGGGAAGGGACAACCAAAGTGATCCGATTGTGACTGAAGGGAGAGCAATAGCCCAATGGTTATTTATTTTATTTTATTTTATTTTATACCACTTTATGTCACAGCAGATTTTTCTGTGTGAAATTCGGGCTGCTCTGGGGGGAGGGGTAGAGCACATGGCCACAAGTACAGGCCTACCTACCCTTTTTTCCAGGGATGGTGTCTAAACACACCTGTGTGGTGCCCTTTTTAAAATTTTTTATATAATTTTGTCATCGGTTCCTTCCGGCACAGTTGGCCTGTTCTGCCTGTTGTTTCGAAAAATGTTCTGCATGCAAAATGTTTTGCTGGGTTTGCACATGCCAGGCCTTGGTTTATAGTCTCATTGAATGAGACTTTTGTGTTTTGTTTCAGCCCATTTAGATGGTTTTGTTTTAGCCCATTTTAGCCCATTTAGATGGCTTTGTTTTAGCTCATTTACATGGTTATTTTAGCCCATTAGATGGTTTTGTTTTAGCCCATTTAGACTATTTTAGCCAATTTAGATGTGGTTTTAGTCCTTTTAGACTATTTTAGCCCATTTAGATGGTTTTGTTTATCCCATTTACATCGTTGTTTTAGCCCATGTAGATGGTGTCATTTTAGCCCATTTAGATGGAATTGTTTTAGCCCATTTAGATGGTTTTGCTTTAACCCATTTAGATTTTAGCCCATTTAGATGGCGTTGTTTTAGCTGATTTAGATGGTTTTGTTTTAAGCCATTTAGGTTGTTATTTTAGCCCATTTAGATGGTTATTTATTTCATTTTATTTTATACCACTTTATGTCTCAGCAGATTTCTCTGTGTGAAATTGGTAGCTCTGGGGGGAGGGGTAGAGCACATGGCCACAAGTGCAGGCCTACCCGCCCTATTTTTCCGCAGGGATGGTGTCTAAACACACCTGTGTGCATGCCAGTTTTTAAAAATAATTTTGTCAACCTCTCCTTCCGGTACAGTTGGCCTGGTCTGCCTGTTCTTTTGAAAGGCGGAAACTTTAATGTGTGCAAAATGTTCCATGTGCAAAATGTTCTTCGTGGGTTTGCACATGCGGGGCCTTTTTGGTTTATAGTCTCATCCCAATGAGACTTTTGTTTCGTTTTGTATCAGCCCATTTAGATGGTTTTGTTTTAGCTCATTTACATGGTTATTTTAGCCCATTTAGATGGTGTTGTTTATCCCATTCACATCATTATTTTAGTCCATTTAGGTGGTTTTGTTTTAGCCCATTTAGATGGTATTGTTTTAGCCCATTTAGACTATTTTAGCCCATTTAGATGGTTTTGTTTGAGCTCATTTTAGATGGTTTTCTTTATCCCATTTACATGGTTATTTTAGCTCATGTAGATGGTGTTGTTTTAGCCCATTTAGATGGTTTTGTTTTAGCCCATTTTGATTATTTTAGCCCATGTAGATGGTGTTATTTTAGTCCATTTAGATGGTGTTGTTTTAGCCCATTTAGATTATTTTAGCCCATTTAGATGGTGTTGTTTTAGCCCATTGAGATGGTTTTGTTTTAGCCCATTTACATGGTTATTTTAGCCCATTTAAATTGTGTTATCTTAGCCCATTTAGATGGTGTTGTTTTAGTTGATTCAGATGGTTTTGTTTTAGCTCATTCAGATGGTTTTGTTTTAGCTCATTCAGATGGTTTTGTTTTAGCTCAGATTATTTTAGCCCATTTAGATGGTTTTGTTTTAGCCCATTTAGATTGTAATTTTTTAGCCCATTTAGACGGCTGTGTTTTAGCCATTATATGTGCCGATTTAAAGTATGGGAGTGGTACGAAACACATAGAGCATGGCAGCAGAGTCCTCAGAGGAGAAGCCCCCTTCAAACAAGTGTTTCGGGCCTTTAATCTTCCTTACACTCTAGGGAGGCCGGCCCACATCCAGTTCATGACTCTGGATGTCTCTGCTGCCACTTTATGCATTTAGATGGTTTTGTTTTAGCCCATTTAGATCGTTTTAAAGAAGCCCACTTAGTTTATTTTACCTGATTTAGATAGTTTTGTTTTAGTCCATTTAGATTATTTTAGCTCATTTAGATAGTTTTGTTTTAGCCCATTTAGATGGCATTGTTTTAGCCCATTTAGATGTGGTTTTTTTTTAGCAGACTCAGATGGTTTTGTTTTAACCAATTTAGATTGTTATTTTAGCCCATTCAGATGGTTTTGTTTAAGCCCGTCTAAATGGGTTTTTTTTTAGCGCATTTAGATGATTTTGTTTAAGCCCATTTAGATTATTTTAGCCCATTCATATGGTTTTGTTTTAGCCCATTTAGATGGTGTTTTATCGCATTTAGATGGTGTTTTATCGCATTTAGATGGTTTTTGTTTTAGTCCATTAGCCCGTGCATGCGTGCAAGTGTACATTCGAATTTGTTTAAACTGTAAATTGCTGTTGATTGCTTGCATGTTGTGTAAGTCGCTCTTCGATTTGTTTTTATTCAAGATATAGCGCTATACAAATTCCATGTATTATTATTATTATTTAGATTGTTGTTTTAGCCCATTTAGATGGTGTTTTATCCCATTTATATGATTGTTTTAGCCCATTTAGATGGTTTTGTTTTAGCCCATTTAGATCATTATTTTAGCTCATTTAGATGGTTTTGTTTTAGACGGCCGTGTTTTAGCCATTTTATGTGTGTGATTTAAAGTATGGTAGTGGTAAGAAACACATAGAGCATGGCAGCAGAGAGTCCTCAGAGGAGAAGCCCCCTTCAAACAAGTGTTTCGGGCCTTTAATCTTCCTTACACTCTAGGGAGGCCGGCCCACATCCAGTTCATGACTCTGGATGTCTCTGCTGCCACTTTATGCATTTAGATGTTTTTGTTTTAGCCCATTTAGATCGTTTTATTTTAGCCCATTTAGATTATTTTAGCCCATTTAGATGGTTTTGTTTTAGTCCATTTAGATTATTTTAGCTCATTTAGATAGTTTTGTTTTAGCCCATTTAGATGGTTTTGTTTTAGCTCATTTAGATTATTTTAGCTGATTTAGATGGTTTTGTTTTAGCCCATTTAGATTATTTTAGCTCATTTAGATGGTTTTGTTTTAGCCCATTTAGATAGTTTTGTTTTAGCCCATTTAGATGGTTTTGTTTTAGCTCATTTAGATTATTTCAGCTGATTTAGATGGTTTTGTTTTAACCCATTTAGATTATTTTAGCTGGTTGAGATGGTTTTGTTTTTGCCCATTTAGATCGTTTTAGCCCATGCCGATCTTTGTTTTAGCCAATTTAGATGGCTTTGTTTTAGTCCATTTCGATCGTTATTTTAGCTCATTTAGATGGTTTCATTTTAGCCCATTTAGATGGTTTTGTTTTAGCCCATAGTGTAGAGCATGGCAGCAGAGAGTCCTCAGAGGAGAAGCCCCCTTCAAACAAGTGTTTTGGCCTTTAATCCTCCTTACACTCTAGGGAGGCCGGCCCACATCCAGTTCATGACTCTGGATGTCTCTCTGCTGCCCCTTTATGTATGTGCTGAGCTCCGACTCTGATTTGAACCCATGATCTCTGGATATGCAATTTTTTTTTTTGGGGGGGGGGGGGGGGGCGAATGGGGAGGGGGATTAGCCCATTCCAGGTATTACAGTGGCTGTTTTCGTTTGCTTCTATGTGTGCGATTAAAATATTGGTATTTTTAGATGGCCGTATTTTAGCATATTTAGTAGATCACTGTAATTTAGGCATTTCATGTGCAAAATTTATCGCTGTATTTATCCTTATTTTTTTTTGCATACAATTGATGTTTAGCCCATTTACATAGTTGTATTATACCATTTTTATATAGGCGTTTTAATTATGGCATTTTTAAACCACTGACCCATTTTATGTGTGCAATTTAAATGTTCATATTTTTAGATGGTTTTATTTTAGCGAATTTAGAAAGTTTATTTTAGCCCATTTTGAAGGTTTATTTTAACCCATTTAGATAGGCTTTTTTAGCCATTTTATGTGTGTGATTTAAATGTTGGTATTTTTAGATGGCTGTAGCTCATTTGGATATCTATTCTTTAGCCATTTTACGTATGAGATTTAGACGGCTGTATCTAGTCCTTTTATGCATACGATTTAAATGTCAATATTTTAAGCCATTTGTTCGTCTGGTTTAAATGTTGGTATTTTAAGATGGTTGTATTTTAGCCATTTTATTTAAGAGGATAAAATGTCAGTGTTTTTAGGTGACATGCTTCCCCAAAAGTCAAAATGTGGCTACCTTCAGGGCGAGGAAAAATGGTCGTATATACAAAATCTCACCATTGGTGAACCTCAGAGGTGTAGCAGGGAGTCTACTGCTCTCTCACTCACACACACACACATGCAATTCACGCACATACCCCTCAGAAAGAAAAAAACACAAGTCAGGGGTGTGTACAGAAGCTCACAAAGAAAGCAGTCCACAGTTCTGGCAATGAACACGTTGAGAGGCAGGAGAGAGGGGGGTGGTTGTAATGACACTTTCTTTATTTCAGCAGTCACATCTCCTGCCTCCCAACACGATGCCTGTTGCAAGATGTGTGGCCATGGCTTGATGCGATGATGTGTTGCAAGATGTGTGGTCGTGGTTTGATGCGATGATGTGTTGCAAAGATGTGTGCCCATGGTTTGATACACACTTGTGCTGCCCACCGGCCCTTCCATCGTGGACAGACACCATCTGCACACAGCAACAACAGTGACATGTCAGTCACCGCGTAACAGCATCAGTGACACATAGTCACCGCTTAACAGCGTCAGTGATATGTCAGTCACCACATAACACATAGCATCAGTAACATGTCAGTCACCACTTAACACATAACCTCAGCGACGTTGGCTCAATGGTCTAATCATACTACACGAGTCTAGGAAGGAAGGATATTTTGTGCCCCTAATCTCTTTCACAGGGGTGATTTTCAACTTCGTTTTTTTACCAATACTGAACTTTTTTTTTTAACTGTAGCCAGCCCATACATGCTAGTCTTTATGAAATAATCACTGCAAACAAAGATGTCTAAATCTGTAAGCGAACACCTGAAATACACACTGCATGAATAACAGAGCAAAGCAGAGTTTTTAGTGTCAAAGTGGGGAATATTACAGTGGAGATAAGTTAGTCCAAATCTGAGTGTGCGGTGGTTTGAATCCAGTTTGGGCCCAAAATTTTTCTCCCATCCATTAAACCATGAGTGGTAGCCTGGATACTAGTCTTTTGGATGAGACGATAAACTGTGGTCCCGTATGTTACATTTAATTATTCAGCACACTAAATGAACCCACGGCAACAAGAGGGTTGTCCCTGGCAAAATTCTATAGAAAAAAACCACTCTACCAAATACAGTTGCAGACAGGAAAAGACAATTTGTCGTTTGTATTTTGTACAACTTTATGTCACAGCATATTTCTCTGTGTGAAATTTGTACTGCTCTCCCCAGGAGAGCGCATCATCACAAGTGCAGCACCTACCCAAACAAAAAAAATAATGAGTAGGCGCTGCACTTGTAGCGACGCGCTCTCCCCGGGGGAAAAGCCCAAATTTCATGCAGAGAAATCTGCTGTGACATAAAAATTTTTTTTTTTAAATAACCACCTGTCCAGTAGATCCCCATTCAGCAAATCCTGACTCCTCTCTCTGCACAGTCTTCAGCTGTCTGCATGTGCCAACCCTGTGAACACACAATAAATACTTTAGTCACCGACAATGCAATACACACACACATGCAAAAAACAAATTCCTCTCATGTTCCTGCCTGTAGAAAGATACTAGTTTGAAAGCTTAATGAATATCACAATCACCTGCGCACACCCAAATAAACAAACACCGCTTTCAGCAAAATACCAGACTGGTCAATTGTGCTGGTTAGTAAAAACATGACCAACAAAAAGGAAGTGCCAATGCAATGATGTGCTCCTAGTGTGGAGAAAATAGCCAGCCTCTGACCTTCTCACCTTTCAGCTTCCAGTCACAGGTAAACACACACACACATAACACATGCACGCACGCACAAACACAAACAGTGCACTTAACTTGTGATGGAGATGGCAGCCTCCTGTCTTGATTTCTTCAGTCTTGGTTCATCAGCCCTGTAACACACAGCAGTGAACATGTAGAAACAACAGCTACTTCACTACATAGATCAACCACCCCCCTCCCCCCCCATTTTTGTATTGTAATATACACCAAAGTGAGGTGGAATCCAACACGACTTTTTATCCCAGTCTTTTCAATGATTTTAATCTTTTTATTTTATTTTATTTTATGTCACTTTATGTCACAGCAAATTTCTCTGCATGAAATTCGGGCTGTTCTCCCCGGGGAAAGCGTGTCGCCACAAGTGCAGCACCTACCCATTATTTTTTTTTCCCCTCAGGGATGGTGTCTAAACACGACACCTGTGTGCATGCTGCATTTTTTTAACATAATTTTATCATCTGCTCTGACCGGCACATGATAGCCTGCTCTTTCAAAAGGCAGAACGGGGTTTTAGCGTGTGCGCAAGATGTTACTGCGTGCGTTTGTATACGGGCCTCAGTTTATAGTCTCATCTGAATCTTTCATGCAAAGAACGTTGCTGTGACTGTCAGTGGTATGCACAGCACTCACCTGCATGTAGATCCCCATTCAGCAAATCATGACTTCTCTCCCTGCACAGTCTTCAGCTGTCTGCATGTGCCAACCCTGTGAACACACAATAAATACTTTAGTCACTGACAATGCAAAACACACACACACACGCGCGCACAAAACAAATGTTCCTGCATGTCCAAAAATGCTAATTTGAAGACTAAACAAACACCACACTCACCTGTGCACACCTGACTAAATGAACACAACACTGAAATAACACACTCAGTAAATCTAACCCCCCCCTGACTGGCCATGTGTGCTGGTTAGTAAAAACATGACCAACAAAAAGAGAGTGACAATAAATTGGTGACATGCTCTTAGGTGAAGAGAAAATGACCAGCCTCTGACCTCACCTTTCATCTTCCTGTCACAGGTAAACACACACACACGCATGCACGCACGCAAACACACACAGTGCACTTAACTTGTAATGGAGATGACAGCCTCCTGTCCTGATCCCTTCAGTCTTGGTTCATCAGCCCTGTAATACACAGCAGTCAACATGTAGAAACAACAGCTACCTCACTACATAAATGAAACACACACACACACGAAAACATGCCTACACACAAATACATGAAATCCACTCCCTTTCCCTCCAAACAAGACACAAATGTACAGACCGAGTACTTACCGCAGAAAAAAAACATGGCACCATCAGTCCTCAGCTATCTGGGAACACCAACGCTGAAATGCAAAAACAGAATATATATAGACACTATCTATACACAACCCCCTACCCCCAAAAAAGTACAAACTGAATACTTACCACAGAAAAAAAGATGGCACCACCAGTCCTTGGTCATCATGGAACACCGATCCTGAAACGCACAAACACAAATTAAAACCCATTCCTCTTTTCAAAACACTAAGCCATATGTGCAAGTGGAAACGGATGACAAAATGTACAAAAATGCATACACTTGAACACATAAGTGCTTATTCTCATAACCTCAATATATATATATATATATTTTTTTTTAAATACAAATAAACACAAACATGCACAGTAATTACATGTAACACACAGAAAAGAACAGATGTAAAACATGTCTACACACAAATACATGAAATCCCCTCCTGCCTCTCCCTTCCTTCCCCCACCCCCCTTCCCATTCCCCCCCGCCTCCCTCCCCCCTCTCTCCCAACGGGACAAACACAAAATTAACAGACTTGTAGTACTAACCGCAAGAAAAAAAAACATGGCGCCATCATTAATCCTCAGCTATCTGGAACACCAACGCTAAACCCACAAACAGAATAATATGACACCAACTACAACACCCCAACCCCCCCCCCCCAAAAAAAAAAAAGTACAAACGAATACTTACTCACAGAAAAAAACATGGCACCACCAGTCCTTGGTCATCATGGAACATTGACACTGAAACGCACAAACACAAATTAATATACATAACAGCTACAGAGAAATGCATGGGATTCAGCAAACAAGATGACAAACAACTGTGTCAAACCTTTCTCATTACCAACACAAATCATTTCAAATTTCAACAGAGGCCACAGTCAAGTGGTTAAGACCGTTCAACTTCAATACCATGGATCCATCAAGTCCTGGGTTCAAACCTCAACGCAGTCTGGTAAATTCAAACCCCTAAATAACTCCATCCTTTTCTCCCCCTAATCATTTTTTTCCATAGAAAATAAAGAGTTTTTAAAACAAAATGAACTGGGGGGATTGAAAAGTGCACATAAGTGCTTATTCTGATATCCTCAAAATTGTGTTTATTTTTAAAATACAAATAAAAATACACCCACAGTACTTACATGTAACACACAGAAAAAAAACAGATGTAGAACATGCCTACACACAAATACCTGAAATTCCCCCCCCCTCTCTCTCTCCCCTCCCCCCCCCCCCCCCCAGGACAAAACACAAATGTACAGACTGAGTACTTACCGCAGAAAAAAAACATGGCGCCATCAGTCCTCAGCTATCTGGGAACACCAACGCTGAAACGCACAAACAGAATATATAGACACCATCTATACACAACCCACCCCCCTCCCCCCCTCCCCAAAATGTACAAACTGAATACTTACCACAGAAAAAAACATGGCACCACCAGTCCTTGGTCATCATGGAACACCCACCCTGAAACGCACAAACACAAATTAAAGACCCATTCCTCTTTTCAAAACAGTAAGCCATTATGTGCAAGTGGAAACAGATGACAAAATTTACAAAAATGCATACACTTGGACACATATGAGCTTATTCTGATATCCTCGAATTTTTTTTTTTAACACAAATAACACACACACACGCACAGTACTTACATGTAACACACAGAAAAGAACAGATGTAGAACATGCCTATCACACAAATACATAAAATTCTGCTACTCGCCTTACCTCTTCCCCCCCCCCCCCCCCTTGGGACAAGACCAAATGTACAGACTTAGTACTTACCGCAGAAAAAAAACGATGGCGCCATCAGTCCTCACCTATCTGGGAACACCAACGCTGAAACGCACAAACAGAATATATAGACACCATCTATACTCAAACCCCCCCCCCCTTCCCCAAAATGTACAAACTGAATACTTACCACAGAAAAAAACATGGCACCACCAGTCCTTGGTCATCATGGAACACCCACACTGAAATGCACAAACACTAATTAATATACATAACAGCTACAGAGAAATGCATGGGATTCAGCAAACAAGATGACAAACAACTGTGTCAAACCTTTCTCATTTACAACACAAATCATTTCAAATTTCAACAGAGGCCACAGTCAAGTGGTTAAGACCGTTCAACTTCAATACCATGGATCCATCAAGTCCTGGGTTCAAACCTCAACGCAGTCTGGTGAATTCAACCCCCTAAATAACTCCATCCTTTTCTCCCCTTATCATTTTTTTCCAAAGAAAATAAATAGTTTTTAAAACAAAATGAACCCGGGGAATTGAAAAGTGCACTTAAGTGCTTATTCTGATATCCTCAAAATTGTGTTTTATAAAAAAATACAAATAAACACAACACGCACAGTACTTACATGTAACACACAGAAAACAACAGATGATGGCTACACACAAATACATGAGATTTCACACCACCCCCCCCCCTCTTCCCTCCCCCCTCCCTTCACCTCCCCCCATCCTCCCCCAGGACAAGACACAAATGTACAGACTGAGTACTTACCGCAGAAAAAAAACATGGCGCCATCAGTCCTCAGCTATCTAGGAACACCAACGCTGAAACGCACAAACAGAATATATAGACACCATTTATACACAACCCCCCACCCCACCCCCTCCCCAAAATGTACCAACTGAATACTTACCACAGAAAAAAAAAATGGCACCACCAGTCCTTGGTCATCATGGAACACCCACCCTGAAATGCACAAACACCAATTAAAACCCATTCCTCTTTTCAAAACAATAAGCCATTATGTGCAACTGGGAACGGATGACAAAATTTTCAAAAATCCATACACATAGTGCAAATGATTGCTTATTCTGATATCCTCAAAATAGAAAATTTGATTTTTTAATACAAATAAACACACACACACGACACAGTACTTACATGTAACACACAGAAAAGAACAGATGTAGAACATGCCTATCACACAAATACATAAAATTCTGCTATACCCCTTACCTCTTTCCCCCCCCCCCCTCTACCCCCACCCCTTGGGACAAGACCAAATGTACAGACTGAGTACTTACCGCAGAAAAAAAACATGGCACCATCAGTCCTCAGCTATCTGGGAACACCAACGCTGAAACGCACAAACAGAATATATACACACCATCTATACTCAACCCCCCCTTCCCCAAAATGTACAAACTGAATACTTACCACAGAAAAAAAGATGGCACCACCAGTCCTTGGTCATCATGGAACATTGACACTGAAACGCACAAACACAAATTAATATACATAACAGCTACAGAGAAATGCATGGGATTCAGCAAACAAGATGACAAACAACTGTGTCAAACCTTTCTCATTAACAACACAAATCATTTCAAGTTTCAACAGATGCCACAGTCAAGTGGTTAAAACCGTTCAACTTCAATACCATGGATCTAACAAATCGTGGGTTCAAACCTCAATGCATTCTGCTGAATGCAAACCCCTAAATAACTCCATCCTTTTCTCCCCTTATCATTTTTTCTAAAGGAAATAAATAGTTTTTAAAACAAAAATGAACCTGGGGAATTTAAAAGTGCACATAAGTGCTTATTCTGATATCCTCAAAATCGTGTTTTTAAAAAAAAATACAAATAAACACACGTGCACAGCACATACATGTAACACACAGAAAGGAACAGATGTGGAACATGGCTACACACAAATACATGAAATTACACCGCCCCCCCTCTTCCCTACCCCCTCCCCCAGGACAAGACACAAATATACAGACGGAGTACTTACCGCAGAAAAAAAACATGGCGCCATCATCAGTCCTCAGCTATCTGGGAACATCAAGGCTGAAACGCACAAACAGAATATATAGACACCATCTATACATACCCCTCCCCCCCCTCCTCCCCTGAAATGTACAAACTGAATACTTACCACAGAAAAAAAGATGACACCACCAGTCCTTGGTCATCATGGAACACCCACCCTGAAACGCACAAACACCAATTAAAACCCATTCCTCTTTTCAAAAAAGCCATTATGTGCAAGTGGAAACGGATGACAATATTTACAAAAATGCATACACTTGGACACATAAGTGCTTATTCTGATATCCTCAAAACATTTAATTTTTTTAAAATACAAATAAACACAAACACGCACAGTATTTACGAAATGAGTCGCTTAGCACATTACCCAATTTTGCGCTAGGAGCCTTTAAAGGCAGGTGGGGGTCAAGTTGTCAAGTTTGAGATTTTGATTGATTATTAAACTAGATCTGTTTATTTACCTTAGAATGAAATATCAAGGCATAATTTTTATTCCTTTTGCTTTTAAATGTGTTTTGAAAATACCAAAGCATTCATTCTGACAACCTGTTACTAAAATAAACTTGCCCGTTTCTCATTTTGTCACATCCTGCAGTCTATCATTTCAATTTGTAACAATGTTGCACAGAATTGTCCGATTTTCAATCTGTTTTGTGTATTTGATAGCCACTTTATTGCACATTAATAACATGTCAATATCTTAAAATTGACCTCAGGTGCACTCCGTCTCATTATGTGGTGGAGCGTCACATATGCTTGGACACATAAGTGCTAATTCTGATATCCTCAAAACATTTTTTTTTTTTAATACAAATAAACACACACACGCACAGTACTTACATGTAACACACAGAAAAGAACAGATGTAGAACATGCCTACACACATACATGAAATCCCCCCCCCCCCTTCGCCTGTCCCCCTCCCCCCCTCCCCCCCCCCCCCCCCCCCCCTCCCTTCGACAAGACACAAATGTACAGACTGAGTACTTACCGCAGAAAAAAATCATGGCGCCATCAGTCCTCAGCCATCTGGGAACACCAACACTGAAATGCACAAACAGAATATATAGACACCATCTATACACAACCCCCCCCCCCGAAATGTACAAACTGAATACCTACCACAGAAAAAAAGATGGCACCACCAGTCCTTGGTCATCATGGAACACCCACCCTGAAACGCACAAACACAAATTAATATATAAATAACAGCTGCAGAGAAATGCATGGGCTTCAGCACACAAGATAACAAACATCTGTGTTATACCTCTCTCATTTACAACACAACTCATTTCAAGATTCCACAGATGCCACAGTCAAGTGGTTAAGACCGTTCAACTTCAATACCATGGATCCAACAAGTCCTTGGTTTGAACCGCGATGCAGTCTGGTGAATTGAAGTGTGGGGATTTTTTGTGACTACCCACGTCAACTTCAAGTGCAGACTGCCACTGCCTTACTGCTTTTCATGTAAATACACATGCACAAGATGAAATATGCATGTTCAAGACCCAATAATTCATGTCAGCCTTCAGTGGGTTACAGAAACATGAACATACCCAGATGCATCTCAAGCCAGAATACGGCTACGTTCATGGTGGTTGTTTAAAAAATGTCACATATGCAAAATCTCACCATTGATGAACTTTGGGAAAAAAAATGTTCAAAGTTCGACACAGAAGATGACATGCGCTTGTGTCAAACCTTTCTGATTTATGACACACATCATTTTTAACTCCCCAAATAACTCCAACCATTTCTCCCCTTCTCCCCCTTTTCCTCTGTCATTTTTTCCAAGGAAATAGTTTGTTTTTTTAAAAAGGAGAAGGGGGTGGCTAAAAAAAAAACAAAAAAAACAGCCAACGAGAACTCTCTCAACAACTTCTGTGGAAACAAGCTACTCTGCTAGAGGAAAACACACACACACACACACAAAACATCTTGCGCACATGTTAAAACCCGTTCCTCTTGACAAAACAGTAAGCCATGATGTGCAAGTAGGAACGGATGAAAAAATTTACTAAAACGCATACAGAGAGAGCACATGAGTACTTATTCTGTTATCCTCAAAATGAAATTTTAATAAATGATAAATAAACCAACACACAGATGCATGCAGTACTTACATGTAACTCACAGAAAAGAACAGATGTAGAACATGCCTACACACAAACACATGAAATTCCGCCCGTTTTGTTGTCACATGGTCCTGGGATTCACCAAAGCTGTGACATCAAAAACACACAAAATGAACATGCACAAAATTGAACATAAAAGGAAAACAAAAACATTTTTGATGTGAACAAGTATAAACAAACAACACAAAAAAAAGGGAATTTTTTTTTAAAAATGTCTATTAAAGATATTTACAAAAGCATGCGGATGAGACTATAAACCAAGGCCCTGTGTGCAAACGCACGCAGAACATCTTGCACACACGTTAAAACCCCGTTCCACCTTTTGGAAGAGTAGGCCATCGTGTACCGGTAGGAGCAGATAACAAAATCAAAAAAAATCCAGCATGCACACAGGTGTCGTATTTAGACACCATCCCTGAGGGGAAAAAAAGTAATGGGTAGGCGCTGCACTTGTGGCAACACGCTCTCCCCGGGGAGAGCAGCCCAAATTTCATGCAGAGAAATCTGCTGTGACATAAAGTGCTATAAAACAAATAAAATAAAACATAAATACCTCTGCCACAGTCCTGACTGTCTTCCTCCCAGGCCTGCTTTCCACTGTCTCCACAAATCGACCTAGCAACTCACAGAATGAACGTGTATGTATACATGTACACAATGTCCACAACTCACAGAATGAATGTGTATGTATACATGTACACAATGTCCACAACTCTCCCACAAGAGTCCTTCAGATGAGACTATAAATCAAAGCCGTATGTGAATGTACGCAGAACATCTTGCGCACACGTTAAATCCTGTTCTGCTTTTCAAAAGAGTAGGCCACTGTCTGCCAATAGGAACAGATGACAAGATATACAAAACTGAATACACACGGGGATTGGATGTAAAAAAAAAAAAAGCACACGAGTGTTTATTCCATTATCCTTGATATAAAAGAATAAAATAAATGAAACAAACAAACAGCCCTTACCTAATAAAAACTGTGCCATTCACCTGATTTTCTGATGGTCTTGGTATGGAAAACCTGAGAATGAAACAGAAACCATTATCAGTAGATTGACATGTCACATTCCCCCCCTCCCCCATACACCCACTCCTTCCCCTTCCCCCCCCCCCCCCCCTCCCACACACATACACACAGGGTAAGTCATTCAGATGAGACTGTAAACCGAGACCCCGTGTGCAAATCATGCAGAACATCTTGCGCACACATTAAAACCCCGTTCCGTCTTTCAGAAGAGCAGGCCATTGTGGCAGCAGGAACAGATAACGAGATCTACAAAACTGTATACACATGAGGATTGGATGTAAAAAAGCACATGAGTGCTTATTCTGTTATCTTGATATTAAAAGAATAAAATAAATAAAACAACAGGACTTACCTTATGAAAATGTGCCAGCCTTCTGATTTTCTGAATGTCTTGGTATGGAAAACCTGGGAATAAAACAAACTATTATCAGTAGACTGACATGTCACTCCCCCCACCCCCCCCATACACCTACTCCCCCCCCCCCCACCACTACCTCCCGCACACACACACACAGAGAATAAAATCGTCATCATCATCATCCTTTACACCCAGTGGTGTGTAGGCCAGCAACAAAGACTTTCCACCTCTGCCTATCCTGGGCCAGCCTGGTCAATGAACTCCAAGAGTGCTGCATAGCTTCCATCCTTATCCTGCTGGCAACATCCTCTCGGCTTTGGCCACCAGCATTCATTCGAGCCTCACAGGGCTCGGAAGGCCCCTCACACACAGAAGTAGTAGTTTTCTTTGTTGCTGTTTCTGTAACCTACTGTTTTTTACCAGACAGGGTTGTTGGCCCTGTGCCCAACCCCCAACCTGGAGGGCCAGCACCCAACCTGGAGGACCAGGCTTTTTTCTGTTGGGGTGTGCTTCCCCCACATACGACAGGTAGTACCAGTTTAGCATGGATTACTGGTAGCAGGCAAGCCTGACCTGACAAGTGAGACCCTCCTTAGCCGCCTTTTACGACATGCCTGGAGGGAACAGCAGTCCTATTCTCAGCTTGCTTAGCAAACTTCCCGGGGTACTGCACGGGGGACAGAATAAAATAACTGAAATAAACAAACGGCACTTACCTAATAAAAAATGTGCCATCCACCTGATTTTCTGATTGTCTTGGTGTGGAAAACCTGGAAATGCAACAGAAACCATTATCAGTAGATTGATATGTCACTCCTCCACCTCCCTCTCCCCCCCCACTCCCCTCTCCCCCCCCCCCCCTCCCACACACAAAGTTATTCAAATGAGACTATAGACCAAGACCCGTGTGTGAACGCACACAGAACATCTTGCGCACATGTTAAAACCCAGTTCTGCCTTTCGGAAGTGCAGGCCATCATTGCCCGTAGGAGCCAAAGACAATTTTTTTTTTAAATACCAGTACGCACACAGGTGTCGTGTTCAGACACTACCTCTGAGGGAAAAAAAAAAAAAAAAAGGTAGGCGCTGCACTTATGGCGACGCGCTCTCCCCGGGGAGAGCAGCCCAAATTTAACGCACAAAAATCTGTTGTGACATAAAGTGCTATAAAATAAATAAAACATAATTACCTCTGCCACAGTCCTGACTGTTTTCATCCCAGTCATGTCTTTCACTGTCTCCACACACCGACCTAGCAACTCACAGAATGAACGTGTATGTATACATGTACACAATGTCCACAACTCACAGAATGAACATGTATGTATACATGTACACAATGTCGGCAACTCACAGAATGAACGTGTATGTATACATGTACACTATGTCCACAACTCTACCACAAAGAGTTCTTCGGATGAGAGTTTAAAACCAAGGTCCGTGTGGGAATGCATGCAGAATATCTTGCGCATACATTAAATCCTGTTCCGCTTTTCGTAAGGGTAGGCCACTGTGTGCCAGTGGGAACAGATCACAAGTTCTACAAAACTGTATACACATGGGGATTTGATGTAAAAAAAAAAAGTACACGAGTGTTTAACAAACAAACAGCACTTACCTAATAAAAAATGTGCCAGCCACCTGATTTCCTGATTGTCTTGGTATGGAAAACCTGGGAATAAAACAGAAACCATTATCAGTAGATTGACATGTCACTCCCACCCCCCCAAACATACCCACTGCCCCCCCCCCCCCCTCCCCAACACACAAAGTCATTCAGATGAGACTAGAAACCGAGGCCCATGTGCAAACACACTCAGAAATCTTGCGCACAAGTTAAAACCCCGTTTCACCTTTCGGAAGAACAGGCCAACATGTGCAGGTAAGAGCAGATGACAAAATTATTTTGAAAAACCAGCACGCACACAGGTGTCGTGTTTAGACACCATCCCTGAGGGAAAAGAAAATAATGGGTAGGCGCTGCACTTGTGGCGACACGCTCTCCCTGGGAGAGCAGCCCAAATTTTCACGCAGAGAAATCTGCTGTGACAAAGTGGTATAAAATTAATTTTTAAAAAAGAAAATAAAATAATTACCTCTGCCAGAGTCCTGACTGTCATCCTCTTAGTCCTGTCTTTCACTGTCTCCACACACCAACCTTGCAACTCACAGAATGAACGTGTATGTATACATGTACACAATGTCCACAACTCACAGAATGAACGTGTATGTATACATGTACACAATGTCCACAACTCTACCACAAAGAGTCCTGATGAGACTGTAAACCAAGGCCGTGTGTGAATGTACGCAAAACATCTTGCGCACACATTAAATCCTGTTCTGCTTTAAGAGTAGGCCATTGTGTGCCGGTTGGAACAGATGAAAAAATATACAAAAATGTATACACATGGGGTTTGGATGTAAAAAAGTACACGAGTGTTTATTCCGTTATCCTCGATATAAAAGAATAAAATAAATAAAACAAACAAACAGTACTTACTTAATAAAAATGTGCCAGCATCTGATTTTCTGATTGTCTTGTTGTGGAAAACCTGGGAATAAAACAGAAACCATTATCAGCAGATTGACATGTCACTCCCCCCCCCCCCCCTTCTCAACACCCCCCCCCCCCCCACACACACACACAAAGTCATTCGGATGAGACTATAAACCGAGACCCCGTGTGCGAATGTATGCAGAACATCTTGCACACACGTTAACTCCTGTTCTGCTTTTCAAAAGAGTAGGCCACTGTGTACCCGTGGAAACAGATGACAAGATCTACAAAACAGTATATACATTGAGACTGGATGTAAAAAAAAACCCACACAAGTGTTTATTCCATTATCCTCGATGTTAAAAGAATAAAATAAATCAACCAAACAAACAGCACTTACCTAATAAAAATGTGCCAGCACCTGATTTTCTGATTGTCTTGGTATGGAAAACCTGGGAATAAAACAGAAACCATTATCAGTAGATTGACATGTCACTCCCCAACCTCCCCCCCCCCACACACATCCCCCCCCCCCCCCCCCCCCCCCCAACACACAAAGTCATTCAGATGAGACTAGAAACCAAGGCCCGTGTGCAAACGCACTCAGAACATCTTGCACACAAGTTAAAATCCCGTTTCGCCTTTCGGAAGAGCAGGCCATCATGTGCAGGTAGGAACAGATGACAAAATTATTTTTTAAAAACCAGCATGCACACAGGTGGCGTGTTTAGACACCATCAATGAGGGCAAAAAAAATAATGGGTAGGCACTGTACTTTTGGCGACATGCTCTCCCCGGAGGAGTCGCCCGAATTTCACGCAGAGAAATCTGCTGTGACAAAGTGGTATAAAATAATTTTTTTAAAAAATAAAATAAAATAATTACCTCTGCCAGAGTCCTGACTGTCATCCTTCTAGTCCCGTCTTTCACTGTCTCCACACACCAACCTTGCAACTCACAGAATGAACGTGTATGTATACATGTACACAATGTCCACAACTCTACCACAGAGAGTCCTTCTGATGAGACTATAAACGAGACCGTGTGTGAATGTACGCAAACATCTTGCGCACACGTTAAGTCCTGTTCCGCTTTTCGTAAGAGTAGGCCATTGTGTGCCGGTTGGAACAGATGACAAATCTACAAAACTGTATACACATGGGGATTGGATGTAAAAAAGCACATGAGGGCTTATTCCATTATTCTCGATATAACAGAATAAAATAAATCAAACAAACAGTACTTACTTAATTTAATAAAAATGTGCCAGCACTTGATTTTCTGATTGTCTTGGTATGGAAAACCTGGGAATAAAACAGAAACCATTATCAGTAGATTGACATGTCACTCATCCCCCCCTCCACCCTCCCACCCCCACTCCCCACCCCCCCCCCCCCCCCCCCCCCCCCCCCCCCCCCCCAACACACAAAGTCATTCAGATGAGACTAGAAACCGAGGCCCGTGTGCAAACGCACTCAGAACATCTTGCGCACAAGTTAAAACCCCTTTCGCCTTTCGGAAGAGCAGGCCATCATGTGCAGGTAGGAGCAGATGACAAAATTATTTAAAAAAACCAGCATGCACACAGGTGTCGTGTTTAGACACCATCCCTGAGGGAAAAAAAATAATGGGTAGGCGCTGCACTTGTGGCGACGACTCTCCCCGGGAGAGCAGCCCAAATTTCAGCAGAGAAATCTGCTGTGACAAAGTGGTATAAAATAAATTTTAAAAAGAAAATAAAATAATTACCTCTGCCAGAGTCCTGACTGTCATCCTCCTAGTCCTGTCTCTCACTGTCTCCACACACCACCTTGCAACTCACAAATGAACGGTATGTAATCATGACACAATGTCCACAACTCACAGAATGAACGTGTATGTAATACATGTACACAATGTCCACAACTCTCCCACAAAGAGTCCTTCGGATGAGAGTTTAAACCAAGGTCCGTGTGCGAATGCACGCAGAAAATCTTGCGCATACATTTAAATCCTGTTCTGCTTTTCGTAAGAGTAGGCCATTGTGTGCTGGTTGGAACAGATGACAAAATCTACAAAACTGTATACACATGGGATTGGATGTAAAAAAGCACATGAGGGCTTATTCCGTTATTCTCGATATAACAGAATAAAATAAATCAAACAAACAAACAGTACTTACTTAATAAAAATGTGCCAGCACCTGATTTTCTGATTGTCTTGGTGTGGAAAACCTGGGAATAAAACAGAAACCTTTATCAGTAGACTGACATGTCACTACCCCCCCCCCCCCCCTACACACACTCCCCCCCCCCCCCCTGCAGACACACACACACACAGTAAGTCATTCGGATGAGACTATAAACCGAGGCCCCATGTGCGAACGCACACACAACATCTTGCGCACACATTAAAACCCCGTTCCGCCTTTAGGAAGAGCAGGCCATTGTATGCTGGTAGGCGTATGACAAAATTATAAAAAATACTAGCATGCACACAGGTGTCGTGTTCAGACACCATCCCAGAGGGAAAAATAAAATAATGGGTAGGCGCTGCACTTGTGGCGACGCGCTCTCCCCGGGAGAGCAGCCCAAATTTCACGCACAGAAATCTGCTGTGACATAAAGTGTTATAAAATAAATAAAATAAAAAATAATTACCTCTGCCACAGTCCTGACTATCTCCTTCCCAGTCCTGTCTTCCACTGTCTCCACACACCAACCATGCAACTCACAGAATGAACGTGTATGTATACATGTACACAATGTCCGCAACTCACAGAAAGAATGTGTATGCACACATGTACACAATATCCACAACTCTCCCACAAGAGTCCTTCAGATGAGACTATAAACCGAGGTCGTATGTGAATGTACGCAGAACATCTTGCGCACACGTTAAATCCTGTTCTGCTTTTCAGAAGAGTAGGCCACTGTGTGCCAGCGGGAACAGATGACAATATTTGCAAAACTGCATGCACATGGGAACTGGATGTAAAAAAAGTACATGCGTACTTATTCCATTAGCCTCAATATAAAAGAATAAATTTACATAACATCTGCAGCATATCACCCCCCCACCCCCCCCCAACCCAGGTTTGATTCTGGTCGAAGATTTTTCTCCTGGAGTTAACATCAGTGCTGACTCCACTCTCCCCAAAAGTCCTTTGGATGAGACTTTAAACCAAGATACACACACACCACACACACACACACACACAACACACAACACACACAACACACACACAACACACACAACATACACATCACACACATGGACAACACATGCACACATGGACAATGGAACACTGACACATGGACAATGGAACTCTGACACATGGACAATGGAACACTGACACATAGGCAATGGAACACTGACACGTGGACAATGGAACACTGGCACATGGACAATGGATCCAAAAAAAATTTTTTTTTTTGGGGGGGGGGCTGCCTCGTCTTCTGTGACGTCCTTGTACTGCTGTTCCCACACCGCTCATTCCAATCTCCCCGCTGCAGCCATATCCAGATTGTTGTCCAAAACCAAAAAACTTGCAAACAGGTTTCAGTCTCAACTGGTGTGTAAAAAAGCCTTGGAAATCACTCTGACCATTCTGAATCTTCCAGGATGCTGAGGTTCAGTCTCAGCTGGTGTGTAGAAAGCCTTGGACCTCACCCGACCATTCTGAATCTCTCCAGGATGCTGACCGCACTGACAGCTGTCTGCTTTGAACAAGGGCATGAACTAGGGGTGCACTTCTGACGGCTGCGATTGACGACAATTTGACGACCCGAGTTCGACTCCCGCTCGAGGGATTTTTCCCCTGGAGTTAACATCAGTGCTGACTCCCCCTTCCCCCCAAAATTGCTGCATTCCAAGTCTAACTAGTTTTCCCGTATCAGTGAAAAAGTCCTGCCGACTTAGAGGAACAGACGACATTTACAAAACTGCATACACACGGTAACTGGATGTAAAAAAACAAAACAAGAGTGCTTATCCCATTATCCTTGATATAAAAGAATAAAATAAATTATAAAAAAAATAAATAAATAAAAATAAAGAGGCTAAGCTAACACAGAAAGGACAGGAGTTGGGCTTTGGTTTTCTGGGGCTACTAAAGACACTGGCCCTAGGTAGAGCACTTTGTAGGCAGTGGCAGCTTATCTATCCCCACTCCCTGGCTATGACCCCCTTTGGCAACCACAGGCACAAATCCAAGACCACTCAGTCAATAGCGCTATATTTAGCGCACCCTTTCCTTTCACTTAGTTCGAGTGTGGTCAGTTCCCGCTAAAAATAGCACCGCCTGGCCCCATCTGGGCTGGGATGGGATGGATTATTAGCAGCTGAGAGGAGCTGAAAGTGGGGGAAACTGACAGCTGTGCAACCACCAGCCACAACAGATGACCAGGCTGTTTAAACAGGGTGCAGCATGTTCTGAAGGACCTTCAGGGAGAGGGAAGCGGTACCAGCGCATGTGTACACACACACACACCACACACACACACATGCACGCACGCACAAACACACACAACACACATGCACGCACACACACACAGGTCACACATACACACACAAACACAACACACACACACAAACACACACAAACACATGCACGCACACAAACACACACACACACGTGCACGCACGCACAAACACACACAGACACAGACAGACACACCCACACACACCTCCCCCTCATTTACACACATACACTATGTCTCTCTTACAGACATGAGATGGAATGCTACCATTACTTCCTCTGCTAGTATCATATTTTACAACTATTACTACTGCTACAGCTACTACTGCTACCATTACCACTCCAACCACTGCTCTACACACACACACACACACACACACACACACACACACACACACACACAAACACTCGTTCACTCACTGTCACTTTTCCACTTCACTCTAAGGCTCTATCCATATCTTCCTACATGTCACAAACAACACACAAAGAACAGGGGGGGGGGGGTAGACAATCTGAAAAAAAAGGAGAGAAACTCAGAAGAACTGGAGAGCCACAGACACACTGCAGACCTGTCCTTAGTACTGTCAGTCACAGACAGTGCTGGAAAAAGGAGTGCTGTGAAAACCTTGCAGAAACACAAACCATGTGAAGACTGCAGTCCCTACAGAAAAAAATTTCCCAACAGAAGCACAAAGAAGAAAACTTTCATAGAAACTGGAGCAGAAACATGCTAAACTCTGAAAGTCTGAAACTTTCAAAGCTGAGAGGATGCCGTATGAAGTCAACAAATGGAGTGACAGTTCTTAAGTAGACAGGAAATGTGGAGAATAGTCAGGACAACACAAACGATCAACACTCCATACAATGGGATGACAGTCAACCTTTCAAGCAACATGTCTACCACAAAAAGAGAGAACCCAAACCTGTAAAACAAAGTGGGAAAAGGGGAGATAAAACACTGAGTTATCAAATAAACACAATCACCGCCGGACCTCTGATGAGGGCTCATCCAGGAGCCGAAACTCAAGTCAGGTCAGGCCAAAGGCATGGTTCTTACACAGAAATGCCTACAATGTTGCCACTGAAAGACATTATTTATTTTCATTTCTTTTTTTTTTTTAATTTGAATCTTTGATAAGTCATTTTCAAAATGATTGAGAAGTTGGTACCTGCACTTGTCTTTCCTCACTACTTTTTCCTAAAAAATAAACACAATTTCTGAAAAGTCACAGAGACTTGGTCTCCTTGAAATGTCACTTTCCCCAGCTGAGTCTACAAGTCATTTCACCAGCTACCAACCGTCTTCAAGGATTTTTAGCCCGAAACAATCAGGTGCTAACAACCCCCCACCCCCAAAAAATCCACAAGTATGTTGTCGAATGTTTTCACATTTCTGATCAATGTTTATTATCTACAGGTATGTTGTTGAATATTTTTCACATTTCTAAACACTCTCTACCATCTACGAGCATGTTGTGGAATGTTTTCCTGTTTCTGAACACTCTCTATCATCTACTCGTTTTGACTCCTGGTCAGCTTTCTGTGAGGTCCTCCATGCTGACATGAACACAGGACTATACCAAGCCACAGTGTGCGCCATCTAGCTGAGGTCACCCACCACAACACCTGTCTGATAACTCACATCTATTCCAAACATTCCCATCTTTGACAAAATAACTTTTTCAAACACGTGGGTAAGGCAAAAGAAAAAGAGAGCATAAGGCTAAACAGACTGAATCCCACAGCACACAAATCCAACTTTACTCAGTCAAGAGTGCTAAATTTAGCGCGCCTTTCCTTTTACCACATCCAAGTGTGGTGGGTTCCTGCTATAAATAACACCAGCTAGCCCCCATCTAGACTGGGATAGATTAATTAGCAGCTGAGATGAGCTGAAAGAGGGACAAACTGACAGCTGTGATCCAACAATGACTGAGGAATAACTATATTCTTCATAGTCTTCAGAGAAAAAGCAGCTTTAGACAGGTAGGATAAAAGAATAGAGTAGAAACGTCATGAGTGCTACACAACCCTGTTTCTATTTCTACAGTGCTACTGTCATGTACCTCCGTTTAAACCACTGCAGAATCATGTAGCTAAGTCACACTACCAATCCTATTCAGTCACTGCCGGTACAGTTTCATGTCCACTGTGTGTAGTATTACTATGAAACCAGTCAGTCAGGCAGTATGGTTGTGACTTTGGGGGAACAAAGGCCAAATTCAGCAACATCTTTAACGTCACGTGTCAAACAGAGTTTGTCTTTTTCCTCTTCACTTTGTGCAGTCAAATGTGCTTAGGTTTCAATTACCTTTTCAAACAGACATTTTCTTGAAGACATATAATTTTGATAACAAGGGGGGCTAGTCCATTATATCTCATTACGATATACAGCTTTTATCAACATGTTTTAGACTGGCCAGCTTTGCTGGAAGAAGGAAAAATGACACCGCTTAAAGGACTGTCCAGTTTGGCTTTGTCAAGGGAATCTTGTGCAATGATGGGGAGGCCAGGCATGGCTGAGACTACATACTCTATTATGGAAAAAGAAAATGAAGCAGCTGAAGAAAATCAGGAAGACCACTTTAGCTTGCAAACTTCTCGCTGAAAGATGATGATAGTTGTCACTAGGAAAAAATGATTATCACCAGAAAAATAGAGGAGCATGGAGTGAACAGGTAAAGGCATGATTTCCAACTCTGATCAGAAAATGAATCCCGTAATGAAGAAGCCAACAAGGAGAAATCAAACCCGAAAATCAAAGCCAACAAGGAGAAAATCAAAGCCAACAAGGAGAAAATCAAAGCCAACAAGGAGAAAATCAAAGCCAACAAGGAGAAAATCCAACTTGCAGGTGACTGACCTGTCCTGAGGAACATGCTAATTCTGCACACATCTTCTACAGCAGGCTGAACTTGAACATGTATAGAGGACATGCAGCTAACAAGAAAGACCGTGTTTTCTACCTGGCAGTATATGCCAGTTGAGACCCACATAGGCATATAATAATATAATATATATATATACTATATATATATATATATATATATAATATATAGATATATATATATGTTTGTGTGTGTGTGTGTGTGTTGTGTGCGTGCGTGTGTCTTTACATGTATGCACACGAGAGTGCAAGTCTTCATTGCAGTATGCACAACTGTTCTTGGTGAGAAATGAAAGTCTCATCCAATGTTTTCCTGCAATTACACAACTTTACCTGAAAAAAAAAGCATCCCTATGTTCAAAGCAAATTGCTGACCAAAACACAACCCCGGTGATAAACCCCCACCTCCATAGACCCTCCAGCACCACAGGATCACCCCTCAGAACTATCAAACAACAACCACAAACCAACCCTCAAGGCATCGCAAGTCCATCCCCCTACCTCCCCTTAAGTGGATGTGTGTGTGTGTGTATTCGGGTAGTAGTGTGTGTATGCTTGTGCTTGTGCATGTTTGTGTGTACACGTGTACACAAACATGACCCCAAACATTTTCCCTGGAGCCTCTGGCCAGGCGCCATTTTCTTAAGAACACGACAGGAGCTTTCTCGAGCCTGAGCTTGCGGTACTTGCTCTCTTTTAGTGCTCTTGCTTGACGTTTCTGACCATTACATATGGGAAGAGGACGAGCTTTTCAGCTCGGACTTTTCAGCCACCCACATCACTACTGTGGGTCTTGCCCTCATCATGGGGTGAGTAGGTGGTGGTGTGAGGGTGGGGGTGAGGTAGGTAGGTATGAGTGCATGCATGCCTGCGTGCATGTGTGCGCGTAATGATGCATGGGTGAGTGCAAATGTGTGGGGTGTGACTGCGTACTAAAAAGGACTTTCATGCCTTGAGTGAAGGTTTTGTGAATCCCCATTTAATAACCCCGAAAGAAATGAATCCTGAGTTGTTTTTAGGTGCAAGGGAGTGTGGCTTACCACAGGGGTTCACTGCTGACAAATCTGTCTCTTCAACACTGGTTCTGAAAATGAATTTTGAAGTCTAGCAAAGGAAAAAAATGTATTCGTAGGGTTGTTCTTTTCTCCCTCTCCCTCTCTCTTTCTGAGGGTAGGTTTTTTTTTATAAAACCATTCTGCCTAATCTTCTACCACCAATAAATAAAATTTAGTCATCTATCTCTCTCTTAATCTCTTCTGCATCCATAATTCCCAACATGTGTGCTTATATATGCATATATATGCGTATGTGTATATGTGTGTGTCTTTACATGGTAAGGGTCTTTGGGGTGGGGGAGAGGTTTGTAAACTGGTAAGTTTACACAGACATGACTACTGAAATCCATGTGTTGACATTCTCTTCAGACTGATATGTGGATGAAACAAGATGATAATACAGAAGAGAGCTAATCAGATCAGAAACCAAATGAAAGAAATATCCAATGATATGCATCCACTGAAACTTCCTCACAAATGTCACAATAAACAAACACTAAACCTTGTCAAGCATATGCTGACTTTCAGAAAACTGGGCAAGTGTAATGACTTAGAGAACACTGGGAACTACATATGACTTAATTACATACGATTTGGGAAATGTGTCAGGAAAACTGGGAGATGTGTAATAATGACCTGGAAAAAGCCAGTCACAAATCTTTTAAGGAAATACTCAGCAAAGCTTGGCAGAAAGGACTAGTCCCTGCACTGTGAAGTGACAGAAGGCATCAGAGAAAATGAACACAACAGTCTACACTGAGTAAGCATGCAGTCTGATCCCTGTCTGGCTTCCCGGTTACACAAGATTTACTGGGGGGGGGGGGGGGGGCATGTTTCTACATTTACAATACTACATGTTATAAGCATATTTAAATTCAGAATGCTGCATAGTGATATAATATAGTTTACATTAAAATACTACAGTCATCATATACATTCAAGTTTGAAGTATTGCATAATCACAATAACAATGTATCTAAGTCTAAAATACTACACTGCCATACAATTAAATTAAAAGTGCTACAGTTGTATATCTCTGATAACGAGATCCAATCATGTACTGAGTCAAGTGGCATAGTCATGTATAAGTTCAAGTGCTACAGTCAGTATAAGTTCAAGTGGCATAGTCATGTATTAAGGTTCAAGTGCTACAGTCAAGTATATAGGTTCAAGTGGCATAGTCATGTATTAGGTTCAAGTGCTACAGTCAAGTATATAGGTTCAAGTGGCATAGTCATGTATTAAGGTTCAGTGTACACAAGTTTAGTACAGTCATGTATTTATCTAAGTGGTTCAAAGTGACGAAGAACTGGTGGAATGAAATCAAAGGATATCCCAAGGAAACTGAGCCTAACCACAACACCCCATGAGCAGATTCTAGCCTCCTCAGAAAAAAACTGTGGCTGATGATGAACTAGAAGAACTGTGACAAAAGAAATTGAGCTGCCATGAACTAAAACAACATCGTGTAGTAATATGGTACCAGATCTTAGTAGTACTAAAGTAGAGTAGGGTGTGTGTGTGTGTGTGTGTGTGTTGTGTGTGTGTGTGTGTGTGGTGTGTGTGGCTGCATGCGTGCGTGCGTGTCCCATAGACAGCCTGTATCTCAGAAAAAGCAACATCAAAACCACTATTTCTTAAATGAAGAAGAAAAAGAAATCAAGCTACAAGCCAATGACGGCCATTTGGATGCTTTTCCAGCCTCACTCAGTCATCTCCTGAACCTGAACACGAGTTAACAGCTCTCTGCTCATGTCCATCTGGAGGTCAATTTCAACAACTCTGTATCCCTAAATCTTTAGACTGGCATCACTGACCAAAGCTTACTAAGACACAGCCTTGCATTTAAACAAATGTCACTTTACAGAGTATCTTTATCAACAAAAAAAAAATCTAAACATTCAACAACATACCTGTCAAAATGTCTTGCTTGTGTGTGTGTGTGCGTGCATGCGATGCTTGCACATGTTTCTCTGTGTCTGTCTCTGTGTCTGTGTGGGGTTTTTCTTTTTAAATTTTCATTATTATTTATTTATTTATTTTCAGTCCCTGATTCTTGCTAGCTAAAAACTCCACGACAGAGCTAACAGCTGGTGCCAATGTCCCGCAGACTGCTGGAGATAATTTCTGGTTCATACTGAACAGTCATGTTACTGACAGTGCCCAGCCTGACCACACCCTGAAAAGTCATGAATACTTTAGAAAAAAATATATATATATCAGCAAGAAATATACTGAAGTATTCAAAACCAGCACTATCTTCAAGGTAACTGAACATTTAATCTATTCAAAAGGATTTTGCAGAACATGAATCTTGACAGTTCCAAAGCATTTTAAATCAGAAAGCAAAGAAACAGAAATGTTTAATGTCTACAACAATCCAAATCAACTTGATTCCTAAAGAGAAAAGACTGCCAGATTCTGCCACTGATCCAGGGGTAGGCCTCACAGATAAAAAAACAACAAAAAACCCAGAGCACAAGCTGATATCAGACGTTGAGCTGTTCTCAAACTAAAGAGGATTATGTAGGATGATAAAGAATTGAACAGAGGAGAGGAGTGACTCAGTGCACAACACACCAGCAGTTTTGCAACCAGACTGTACTGACTTTACACACTGACCTAACAACCCAGACTGTACTGACTTTGGATATGACACTGCTACAACAGACTGTACTGACTTGATACACATACACACCAGACTGTACTGACTTGATATACCACGACCACACGACTGTACTGACTTTGGATATTAACACACTGACCTATCAACCCAGACTGTACTGACTTTGGATATTAACAACACTGACTTCTGTCAAAACTGATCACAGACTGTAACCTGAGGACAGAAGAATCCTGACTATCAGTAAATCTATCAGGATGTCATCAGCTACACACAGACTGTGAACAGTTATACTGAGGACAAAAGGAATCCTGACTATCAGTAAATCTATCATGATGTCATCAGCTATACACAGACTGTGAACAGTTATACTGAGGACAGAAGGAATCCTTGACAACAGGGGAAAGGCCAAAGGGTGGGAGGTGGGGAAGGTTGTACAACAAAAACAGTACAAAGAAACAACAATGTACACAGCTGATTTCTAACAGGTATATAGCTCTGGGCTCTCTATCTCTCTCTCTTCCCTACTCTAACACACATGCACATGTAGTAATCTACTCACACACGCACGCACACACATAACACACACATACACACTAACACACACATACTCTACACACAATCTACACACACACATACACACACACATGCACACAACAACACACACACACACCACACACACATACACACAAACACACACACATCACACAAACACACAACACATGCAACACACAAACACACACAACACACACATCACACACATACTACACACACACACACATACACATACACATACACACACACACACAAACACACACACACAACACACAACACATACACAACACACATAACACACAACACACACTACACACATACACACACATGCACACACACCACCAGCACCAACTCTACTCCCCCAACAATCCCTCGAGGGAGACTATAAACTGAGACCATGTGTGCGAACGCATGCAGAACATCTTGCGCACATCTTAAAGCCTGTTCCATTTTTCAGAAGAGTAGGCCAATGTGTGCCAGTAGGAACAATGACAAAATTTACAAAACTGCATACAGATAAGGGACCAGCTGTAAAAAAAAAAAAAAAAAAAAAAAAAAAGCACACGAGTGCTTATTCCATTATCCTTGAAATAATTAAAAATAAAAAATAAAATAAATAAAACATACTAACAACAGACACACAGAGCACTGAAAAATGCGTTTAATCCACAGGCTTACCTACCACTACCTGAACTGAAGTCACAATGTTAACACAGAAATATCCTCAACCTGAAAGGGGGGACTGAGAAAAGGGAATCCCAAACCAATCTATTCTAGCATGAACAGTTGTTCCGATGAGACTATAAGCTGAGGCCCGTGTGCGAACGACGCAGAACATCTTGCGCACACGTTAAATCCTGTTCCGCTTTTCGTAAGAGTAGGCCATTGTGTGCCGGTGGGAACAGATGACATTTACAAACTGCATACATACGGGACTGGATGTAAAAAAGCATACGATTGCTTATTCCATTATCCTCGATATAAAAGAATAAATAAATAAATGAACAAGGGGGCTTTCAGAACTATCTTACAGCCAACTTCACCTATCAACCCACTGCACACTCTCACCCTTAGTTCTCTTTTGCTGTGAGTGACGCTTCTCTAAGTTCAAACTTTCTGCTGGCTCTTTGGGTAGAAATAGCAAAACTTGTCCCGATGCCATGTCTGGTGCTGGATTTCTGCCTATGACAGCTGCTTCTTCACTAAGTCTCTGAAGCCTTTCCTGGGAATGCAGCAGTGATGTGTGCCCTGTTTCAGCTGGCCAAAGAAGACAGCTTCAGTTTTTCCTGTGTCCTTCATCCTTGCTCCATCTTCAGCCCAACCAAGCTGCTGCTGCAGCACTATGGACTCCAGACCAGGCAGGTTGCTGCTTGCACTATGGACTCAGACCAGGCAGGTTGCTGCTCAGCACTATGGACTCCAGACCAGGCAGGTTGCTGCTGCTGCAGCACTATGGACTCCAGACCAGGCAGGTTTCGTGCTGCAGCACTATGGACTCCAGACCAGGCAGGTTTGCTGCTGCAGCACTATGGACTGACGCGTTGCTCGAGCATAGGACGCAGCCAGGCAGGTTGCTGCTGGCAGCACTATGGACTGCAGACCAGGCAGGTCTGCTGCAGCACTATGGACTGCAGACCAGGCAGGTTGTGCTGAAGAGCAGCAGTCTGATGGACCGCAGACCAGGAGGTTGCTGCTGCAGCACATGGACTCAGACAGGCAGGTTGCTCTGTGAAGAATTTCTTCATTGGTGATGTTATCTTGCACTGGACGCAAGGATGGAAGGAAGGAAGGCAGCGTTGATGGAAGGAAGGAAGCAAGTTGATGGAAGGAAGGAAGGAAGCGTTGATGGAAGGAAGAGGCAGCATTGATGAAGGAAGGGACAGCGTTGATGGAAGGAGAAGGAAGCGTTGATGGAAGGAAGGAAGGCAGCGTTGATGGAAGGAAGGAAGCGTTGATGGAAGAAGGAAGCGTTGATGGAAGGAAGGAAGCGTTGATGGAAGGAAGGAAGCAGGTTGATGAAGGAAGGAAGGAAGCGTTGATGGAAGCGCTCCAACAGCTTGATCAGCTGACGACAGTACAGGACCCAGGTTTCTGAACCATACAACAGGCAGGGCCGCCACAGCTCTGTGTACTTGGGATTTTGTTGACAGGTTGGGGGTTGGTTCTGCCATACATTCTTGGACATATATAGACAGCAACAACAATAACAAACACACACACGCATACAAACGACACAAAACACAGAACACAAACACACACACACATACACATACATACACACACACATACACACACATACCAGACACAACACACACAAGACACACACACATACACATACCCTCGCTTTCTCGCAATTTGACGACCCGATTTCGATTCCGGTCGAGGAGATTTTTGTCTTGGAGTTAACATCAGTGCCGACTCCACTCTCCCCCAAAGTCCTTGGATGAGACTATCCCCTTGTCGTGAATCGCGCCAGAACATCTGTGCACACGTTAAATCCTGTTCCGGTTTTCGATAAGAGTACACACCACGCCACACAACACACGCACACACACACAACCATCACACACACAGCACACACACGCCAGGAGAGACAGGCAGAAGTTTCAACTGACCCCAAACCACACACATACCTTGCCACATGCTGTACTGGCCTGGTGGCACAGCAGTGACTTACAGTTACAGTAGCCAGTATCACTGTCATTGACTGTGATTGAGCTGCTCACTCTGCCGCTGTCTGTCTGTCGTCTTCCATCCATCCTGCAAACACACCAACCTGAGTCACTGACATCTTCAGGGTGAAAAGGATAGTCTTTCTTTTATATTTTTTAAATTTTTTTATTTTATTTTATACCACTTTATGTCACAGCAGATTTCTCTGCGTGAAATTCGGTGCTCTCCCAGGGGAGAGTGCGTCGCCACAAGTGCAGCGCCTACCCATTATTTTATTTTTTTCCTCAGGGATGGTGCCTAAACACCTGTGTGCATGCTGGGTTTTTTTTGTTGTTTTTTTTGGTCATCCGCTCCTACCGGCACACGATCGCCTGCTCTTGCGAAAGGCGGAACAGGGTTTAACGTGTGCGCAAGACGCTCTGCGTGCGTTCACACACGGGGCCTCAGTTTATAGTCTCATCTGAAGTCGATGTCTTGATCAGTGATGACAATGCATTTCTTTGTCTGTGAGCAGAAGACTGTATTTGAAACTGAGTGTGTGACAAAAGGCAGTTGTTCAATACTTTATGTTTGTCAGTAATAACAGTTTTTCTTGAGATAAATTCTTTATAAAAAGAATAGATAAAACACACTAACCTGCGTCACTGACATCTCCAGGGTGAATAGGACAATCTGATGTCTTGATCAGGTGATGACAATGCGTTTCTTTGTCTGTGAACAGAAGACTGTATTTGAGACTGAGTGTGTGACAAAAGGCAGTTGTTCAATACTTTATGTTTGTCCGTTTTTCCTGAGAGAGCAAGACAGAGAGAAAGAGAGACAGAGAGAGACAGAGACAGAGAGACACAGAGAGAGAGAGAGAACATCTTGCCCACACGTTAAATCCTGTTCCGCTTTTCGTAATAGTAGGCCATTGTGTGCCGGTGGGAACAGATGACAAGTTTACACAACTGCATACACACGGGGACTGGATGAAAAAAACACATGAGTGCTTATCCCATATAAAAGAATAAAATAAACACACAAACACACAAAACAACACACACACATAAACAACAAATGGTGTTGATATACAAAACAAGCAACAAAACAATTGAAACCACTGAAAGCCCCTTACCACCACCATAAATTAAGTCTAGCCAACCCTATCAATCCTAACAGGGTAACAACTTGGTAAAGAGGAAGAAAAAACTTCAGCCAATATTCATCACTATGGGAAAGGAGCTGTTGCAATAGTCAAGAACTACAAAGAAAGAAAAGGAATTATGCGCGCACACACACACACAATGCACACACACACACACATGCACACACACACACATGCATACACATATGTGTTTAAATACTGGCACTGTGACAGTTAATATGATTTTGAACGTCGGTTGTGAATAGGTCTTGAAAGATACACAGACGGATCTGTCTTAGAATGCATTTGTTATAACTGACTTAAAAGATCTGTTTGTATTGGAAATTTTTTTTTTCAATATTCACATCTGAATTGTTCGCAATTTTTATGGCACTAAAATTATCTTTCAAATATTTCTCTTGCTATTTATAAATGTTGTTTTCTGTGTTGATTCAAAATCAGTTTTACTTGCTCTGAAACATTGGGACTCTAAAATGAGAAATGATGCTATTTTTTTAAATCAAGTTTCTTGTGCATTCTCTTGTTTTTAAAGGTAATGGGATAAATTTTTGCTGGGTGCCATCACATTGCGGTGTTTACTGGAGCGAGTTGACAGATTCTCTGGCAAAATGCGGTGCTTCAGAATGTACAAGTAACATAGTGATTAAAAAGTATAGGTCTACATTTATCTCCATTTGAAATTATTTATTTCAATTCTTGCAAACTCTATGTATTCAAAGTTTTTAGACCTCACTTAAATCTTTTTGTGTGTTGCCCACGAAATATAGAAATCATAATTGATAAACTATGTCTAATGCTTGGAAAACTAACTATTCAAAAAATGTTTTCTGCATCTGTTAGAACTGCTATTATATCAGCCCATCATATATTGTTTGATTGCCCTGTGCTCATTGCCTCGAATAAAAGCAAAGGGATAGATCTAAGAAAAAAATATGGAAATATCCAAAGTGTTCTGTATGATTCTGAGTCGCATGTCCTAGTATCAGTTGCAGAAAGTATTTGCCAGTCACCAGTAGGAGAGTTACTGTAAATGAAATTTTATAAACTTACATCATCCACTACATTCTTCATCCTTTCACTTCCTCATTCCCTTTTCAGTACATTCTTAATAATGAGAGAGAGAGAGAGAGAGAGAGAGAGAGAGAGAGAGAGAGAGAGAGAGAGAGAGAGAGAGAGAGAGAGAAGAGACAGAGAGAAGAGAGAGAGAGAGAGGGAGAGACAGAGAGAAGAGAGGAGAGAGTTCAGTATATGTCATTAGTTTGTTTTTTTTGGGGGGGGGAGGTTGCATGAGTTCCTTTTAACAAATTTAGAGAAAAAAACATTTTTTGACATTTTATTTTAGAATAAGAATAAAGTAACTTCAAATAGGATAAACTTGTCAGAGCTAAATTCCAGGATTTTTTTTATTTAAAGGGAGACACTTGGCCCCAGTGCCCTTGAAGGAAAAAAAGTGATTGTCTCCCTTCCTCCAGCCACCTTACAGAGATCAGTACACTCGAGGAGATGATATTAATTTTAGCAGCATTTTTATTTTTGTCTTCTGATCTTATGCAACTGCACCCCATCAAAATTCGATACCTTCCTATATGGGAGCTGGCACCTAATAAACAGGCCTAATTTTTTCTAAATAAAAATAATCACCTGTCCCAACCTACCTTAATTTTAACCAGGGAAGGATGCAGAAAGCATATCACTTATTTTTAATGGAGTAACAGAGGGAACCTTGTAAAAGCCACATTAAAACTCCGACCTTACCCTGTTAATGTCACAGTTGTTTTTCACTCATGAATTATTTTCCATTTTATCAACAAACTCACATGTTGTTCGCCATCTTGTTTTTCTTTTTGCAGTAGGCCTGGGCTAAAAGAAAAATAATGGTTGGTCAAAACCGGCCAATCGGAAGCATTGACAGAAAACTTGGTGATTGTTAGGGGTCTAGGCTAATTTTAGTAACTATTCTGAGGTAACATGCACAGCAACAGGCAATAGGCTAGAGCAGAGGTTTAAATGTACCGAATCTCACAATGGTACTGCCTATAGCCTAATCTACACAAAATGATATTTCTGCAAAGTGGAGATTCGAAACATCAACTGACAATTACACAGAATAAAATATGTGAAGATTCAAATAAACACCTTTAATTAACCACCAGTCAAGTCAAAAACACTAATTATCCTATCAAGGGCAATTACAATACTGACAGACATATTGATACAAATCATAATCCCAAAAAACAAGATAGCTACATTTGATATTGGTATAAACATTCCAAGAAAGCTGTATATAATTGTCATGGGGGGGGGGGGGGGGGGGGGGGGCGGTTGCCTGAGTTCCTTTTAACAAATTTAGTGAGAAAACTTTTTTCGACATATTATTTTAGAATAAGAATAAAGTAACTCCAAATAGGATAAACTTGTCAGAGCTAAATTCCAGGATTTTTTTTATTTTTTATTTAAAGGGAGACACTGGGCCCCAATCAAAATGCAATACCTTCCTATATGGGAGCTAGCACCTAACAAACAGGCCTAATCATTTAAAAAAAAAAATCACAACTGTCCTAACCTACCTTAATTTTAACCAGTAAAGGATGCAGAAAGCAAATCACTTATTTTTTAATGGAGTGGCCCTACTCTGTTAATGTCACAGTTGTTCTTCGCTCACAAATTCTTTTCCATCTTAATCAACAAACTCACATGTTGTTCGCCATCTTGTTTAAAATTCTTTGTGCGGTAGGCCTAGGCCTGGGCTAAATGAAAAACAATGGTTGGTCCTCCACGGGAATCGAACCCGGTTGTCAAATTGCCAGCCCAATGTTCTGACCACTAGGCTATCTGTCCCCCAGGATAACAGAATAAGCACTCTTGTGCTTTTTTATGTCCAGTCCCCGTGTGTATGCAGTTTTGTCAATGTCATCTGTTCTAACTGGCACACGATGGCCTACTCTTACGAAAAGCGGAACAGGATTTAACGTGTGCGCAAGATGTTCTGCGCGTGTTGGCACATGGGCCTCGGTTTACAGTCTCATCTGAAGGGAGAGAGAGAGAGAGAGAGAGAAGAGAGAGGGAGAGAGAGAGAGAGAGAGAGAGAGAGAGAGAGGAGAGGAGAGAGAGAGAGAGAGAGAGAGAGAGAGAGAGGATGAGAGAGAGAGAGAAAAGAGAGAGAGAGAGAGAGAGAGGAGATGAGAGAGAGAGAGAGAGAGAGAGAGAGAGGGAGAGAGAGAGAGAGAGGTGATGGTTTGAATGGGGGGGTGTCTATATCACCAAGTAGTGAAGGACATTAAACAAAACAAAAAACAAAACAAAGTGGTTTGTGAAGTCAGAGTCAGTACATTCAACTTTCACAGTCAGTTCATCAACAACATAAGGTAAAGGTAAAGGTGTCCCATAACCTATGTGGTCATTGGGGAGCGAGGTGTCAGAGACCTCAGCTTCTGTAGGGGGGCCAGCATATTGAGGGCGCCGATCTCCTCTCCCACGCTGCTCTACCTTCCCTGACCCTAAAGAGGGCAGGTACCCATTTACAGCTGGGTGAACTGGGGGAACTGAACTTGTAGCCAAGGTGTGCAAACGGTCACCCATCCAACTGGTAACCAAGCTGCTTAACCTTAGCTGGAGGAAAGCGAGCGCTCTGACCACTGAGTTATCCCTGGAACAACATACAAGGAAGAAAGGCAGTTTGGGGCTGCAACAGGAAGGAAGGAAGGTGGCAGGATGGTTAAGACGTTCACCCGCCAACAAGTAAACCGTGAGGTTCTGGGTTTGATTCCCAGTCTCATCCTTTCTTCCCAGTTTGACGAAAAAAAATCGAACTGAATGTCAAAGTCATTCCAATGAGACTATAAACCGATGCTCCGTCTGCGAATGCACGCAGAACATCTTGCGTTCCGCCTTAGGAAGAGCAGGCCATTGTGTGCCGGTAGGAGCAATGACAAAATTATAAAAAATACCAGCATGCACACAGGTGTCGTGCTTAAACACCATCCCTGAGGAAAAATCGGGAAGTTGGAGTCCCCAGGGCGGCTGGGGGCTGTATATATAACAACAACAAAATAATAATAATAAATAATGGGTAGGCGCTGCACTTGTGGTGATGCGCTCTCCCCGGGAGAGCAGCCCGAATTTCACGCAGAGAATTCTGCTGTGACATAAAGTAGTATAAAATAAAATTAAAAAATAATAATAAAAACCATGCTAGCTGGGGAAAGAAGTCGGCAAGCAACAAGAAGAGACAGGCCCCTTAGTTCAGTAGTCTATCTGTGGGCACACTCAAACCGAACCAACAAGGCCTATAGGCCTACTTTTTTTTTTTTTTATATACCACTTTATGTCACAGCAGATTTCTCTGCATGAAATTCGGGCTGCTCTCCCGGTGAGAGAGCGTCGCCACAAGTGCAGCACCTACCCATTATTTTTTCCTCCCTCAGGGATGGTGTCTGAACACAACACCTGTGTGCATGCTGTTTTTGTTTTTTTTTAATTTAATAAATAATTTTGTCATCCACTCTACCGCACACAATGGCCTGCTCTTCCGAAAGGTGGAACGGGATTTTAACGTGTGCGCAAGATGTTCTGCGTGCGTTCACACACGGGACCTTGGTTTATATCTCATCCGAATAACTTTGACATTCAGTTCGATTTTTTCGTCAAACTGGGAAGAAAGGGCGAGCTGGGTACGAACCCACAAACTCGCGGTTTACATATTGGCAGGCGAAGTCTTAACCATCCTGCCACCGTCCTTCCTTTGTAGGAGTCCAACTCAGCCATTCCTCCATGGTCATTAATGGAGCCAAACACAGGGGTTTGGCAGAGGGAGAACGCCACCATCTACATTCTATTTTTTTCTTTCATTTCTGGTTGTTTATGTTTGGCATTTCATTTATTTGTTTTATTTTGCATATATCCAGCTTAGGTAAATAATTTTCTCCTGTTTTTGTTCTCTCTCTCTCTCTCTCTCTCTCTCTCTCTCTCTCTCTCTCTCTCTCTCTCTCTCTCTCTCTCTCTCTCTCTCTCTCTCTGTTCATAGCATCTGTTCCTACCGGCACACGATGGCCGACTCTTACAAAAAGCGGAACAGGATTTAATGTGTGCGCAAGATGTTCTGCCTTGTTTTTAGTCTCATCCGAAAGACTTTGGGGGGGGCGGGGGGGGGGGGGGGGGGGGGGGGGGGAAGTAGAGTCAGTACTGATGTTAACTCAAGAGGAAAAATCCCCTCGACTGGGAATCGAACCCAATTCTAGGCTGAGATAGCCGTCTGCACTGTTTCAGTGGTCGCCACAGCTGGCCTGTCAGAGGCATGGACATGTGGAAAGTCGGCACTACACACACACTGATGACTGTTGTAACTGCTGTTTTTGTATTCAGTTGAGAGAGAGAGAGAGAGAGGAGAGAGAGGAGAGAGAGAGAGAGAAGAGAGGAGAGAGAGAGGAGGAGAGAGAGGGAGAGAGAGAGAGATTTGTTCTATTATTCTATTCCATTATATCAAGGATAATGGAATAAGCACTCTTGTGCTTTTTTACATCCAGTCCCCGTGGGTATGCAATTTTGTAAATGTCATCTGTTCCCACCGGCACACAAGGCCTACTATTACGAAAAGCGGAACAGGATTTAACGTGTGCGCTAGATGTTCTGCTTGGGTTCGCACAGGGGGCCTCGATTTAAAGTCTCATCAGAAGGACTTTTGGGGAGAGTGCAGTCAGCACTGATGTTAACTCCAGGGGAAAAATCTCCTCGACCAGTATGAACCCGGGTCATCAAATTGCCAGCGAATTGTTCTGACCACTAGGCTATCGTCCCCTTGACCACAGAGAGAGAGAGAGGAGGAGAGAGAGAGAGAGAGAGAGAGAGAGAGGAGAGAGAGGAGAGAGAGGAGAGAGGAGAGAGAGAGAGAGAGAGAGAGAGAGAGATTTTATAGCTGTTAAAAATAATTTGTTATGAGAGAGGAGAGAGAGAGAGGAGAGAGAGAGGAGAGAGAGGAGAGAGAGAGAGGGAGAGAGAGAGAGAGAGAGAGAGAGGAGAGAGAGAAGGGAGAGAGAGAGAGAGAGAGAGAGAGAGAGAGAGAAACTGAAACTGTTTAATGTACATCGGCCTTAGACCACAATACACTTTCAGGGGCAAAAGATGGAAAGATGCAAAAAAAGACAAATAACTTTTTCGTAAACTTTGATAGTGCTTTGCCATCATACCTTGGCATGTACTCAACACATTACACCCTTGAATATATATATATATTCTATATATATCTTCCGAAATCATGACTAGATAAACAAATAATCAAAGGCTAACATTTTATAACATACAAAATACAAACATTAGGAACATCATACATCATGACAACAATGGAAATGATTTTACTCACTGACTGTCATTGTCAAAATAGTTACAATATTCATACACAATTGTGTTCTCAAAACAATCACCACACCAGAGAAATGTGCCCACAATATATAACCATGTCAGCCCCCAGGCCAATTCAGTGTAGCCACAATGTTGTATGCAAAAATCTTGTATTTCACAGTACTTAATCACAACATGTAACATCCATGTCCTGAAAACAACAAAAAACTAGATGGTAGTCAAAACCTGCAACAAGGCATCCCCTCAGAAACAATATTCACTCATACCCTGTCCTACAGGCACATTTTCATCCATGTTTGTACACAAAGCATTCCCTCAACTGCCGACAACCACACACACAGCGTGCATGCACACACATATGTATGAGTTTGCGCACCCACCCACACTTACATTCACCTCCTCCCGTCTCCCCTCCTTCACTCACAGAAACACAAATACACTTGCCCACACATGTTTGCATGTACACACATACACCCACGCCTCCCCCCCCCCACACGCACACACGCACACGCACACACACACATACACGTCCACATACTCAAACACATACGCACAGATACGTACGCACGCACTCACGCATGCACGCACTCACTCACACACACACACACATACTCACTCACTCACACACACACACACACATACACACACACACACACACACACACACACACACACACACACACACACACACACACACTCCAAAAATAATTGCCCATGGTCATTCTCATACATCATAGCAACACAATGTTTAGATATGTTTCCAAAATAAAGTTTTTCCTTCTGTTTATTGCATGGAACACGAACCTGGATAAATTGTGCCTGTGGGTGGGATTTGAAGCCTTTAGTAATGCATGCAAAGGGAGGTTGGCTGATTCTTTAAGAAATTTAGCACGCAGATCCTCATAGTCAATGCATTTAAATATGAAATGATATTCATTTTCGATTTTTTCTTTACAACATGGACACATTTTATTTTGTGCAGTTTCACTGTAACGATGCACATTATTGTTTAGAGGGAGTACATTAAATCTTAATTGTGTCAGGGCAACTCGAAAACAATATGAATTCATATCTGAAATATAACTTTCTTTGCCAAAATCAGTTTTGAATGTCCTATACATTATGTACCTATCACGATCTCTAACAGCCCCCTCCCATTCTTGCATGAACATGTCAATAAGGCTCTGTTTAAATATACATAAAAATGCTTTTATATCCCCAACCCCTTGTTGCAGCCAAACAATATTAAAGCCAGTGACACACAATATCTCTTTAACTTTTGAAACCCAACAGTATTTACCAGAGTTGTCAAGTTCAAGAAGCATTTCATAGGCTTTATATGGTAACCTTTCTCTACTCATTTGCAATAGCCACCGCTGTGGCCTAGTGGTTGGGGCGTTGTACTCGTAATCTAAAGGTTGCAGGTTCGATCCCAGCTATTCCGCTATGGCGTTGTGCCCTTGGAAAAGGCACTTTACCGCTATTTTCTCACCCCACCCAGGTGTAAAAGGGATACCAACCTTGTGTTGGGGGTTAACCCTGCGATAGACTGGCGTCCTATCCAGGGGGGAGTCTATGACTCTCAGTCGCTTAACGCCACAGAAACCGGGATAAGCACCGGCCTGATGAGCCTTATGGCTCGGGACAGACTTTAACTAACTTAACTCATTTGCAATAGTTTAAACCAAAATCTTACACATGCTATATATGTATTCACATACAACGGATATCTTCCCAGTTTCCCATATATCATTTTATTTGGAGTTCTAACTGGAACACCAAGGAACCTTTTACAAGCAGCCATATGTACCTTTTCTAAATGTTCTAATCTATTTAGTCCCCATACCTCGGCTGAGTATGTCAAAATTGGTTGGATCTTTGTGTCAAAGATTTTAAAGAAAGTACCCGCTGTCATTTCCTTACATTTTTGGAAAACCCGTTTAACCTGTACAACTGCCTTTTCCCCTTTAGTAGCTAAGTGCAATGTGCCTCTTTTGGCACTAACCATTGTTGTAAAATTAAATCATAGGTAGCAGTAACTGTTTACCACTTCTAATCTGTTACCATCAAAGAACCATTTTTCACTTTTACCTAGATACCCTCCCTTCCTAAACACCATCACCTTAGTTTTATCAATATTGACACATATATTCATATTACAACAACAACTCTTCAAAACATTTAACTGGTTTTGAAGTCCACTTGGAGTAACTGACATCAATGCTACATCATCTGCAAAGAGTAAAATGAATAATTCCATAGCATCGTGCATCATTCGAACCCCATGTTTACCTTTATCATGCATTTTATTTGCTAATTGATTTATGAAAACAGAAAATAAGGTAGGGCTCAAAACACATCCCTGTCTAACTCCTACTGGTGTTTCAAACATGTCTGTCAATTCAGAGTTTACATGGACACATGACAACAATGACATATACATAGCTCGAAGTGAAGAAAAAAATCTACCTTGCACACCTTGATCTTTAAGACATTGCAAAAGTTTATCATGTTGAACTGAATCAAAACCCTTCCTGAAGTCTACGAAAGCAACATAAAGCTTTCTACCTTTCTTACTCATACAATTTTGAATTACAGCATACAGAGTAAATATTTGATCAACCATAGAATACTTTTTAGGAAAACCGAAAACCGGCTTGGCTCTCTGAAATGATATTGTTATTTTCTAACCAAGTGTACAGCCCTGTATTCAAAACTGTCGCATAACATTTAGAAATTATGCTTAAAAGAGATACCCCCCTATAATTGTCTGAGAGAGAGAGAGAGAGAGAGAGAGAGAGAGGAGAGAGAGAGAGAGGAGAAGAGAGAGAGAGAGAGAGAGAGAGAGGATTTTATAGTTGTTAAAAATAATTTGTTAAAGAGGAGAGAGAGAGAGAGAGAGAGGAGAGAGAGAGAGAGAGGAGAGAGAGAGGAGAGAGAGAGAGAGAGATGAGAGAGAGAGAGAGAGAGAGAGGAGAGAGGAGAGAGAGAGGTACAAAGAAAATCAAACAAAGCCCATAAGAAAACAACAAAGTAAATGAAAACAAAGGTATAAACATCAAGAAGGTTTCTTACTGTGTAACAAACAGCCTAAACACTTAAATGTTACCAAATATTCAATGACCCCACACAAAGAAAACACCAACAATGGTTTTGTTTTTCAATCGATTTTTAATTGACGGGTGTAGGCATACGTCTCTCGGAAAAACATGTTCTCTTCAGATTAAAAAAAAAAAAGAAGTAGATTTACATGTTCACGACTAGTTGAATGCACCAAGATCATTTTAGTTTGTTTTTTTTTACAGTGAAATGTATTAATAGATTAAAAAAAAAAAAGGTTGTGGAAAGTTTCTGTTCAGTTTTGACATATAGAATAGCAATTATTTACACATTTGAATTTTTTTTTTACAAGAGATTAAAGGAGAATATTTCAGGAAAAATGGTCTTTAAAACCAGTGTGTATACGAGAACGCCCGGGGCGTAACCCTAATATGCATATTCACTTACATACTGCTTTACATGTCACCTTTTCCCTAAATGCTCTCTCTCTCTCTCTCTCTCTCTCTCTCTCTCTCTCTCTCTCTCTCTCTGCACTAGCTGTCTGTGTGCCTGCGTGCGTGCATGTGTGCGTACGCGCGCTCGTGTGTGTGTGTGTTTCTCTGTATGTCTCTCTGTGTGTCTTTGCTCTGTATTTTTGTCTCTCTCAATGTCTGTCTGTCTGTCTCTGTCTGCTTCCTTTCCTTGTTCTACTTCTACTCCAATCTCCATACTTTTGCTTACTCCTCTCAAATAACTAACACACACACACACACACACACACACACACACACACCACACACGGACACGCACACGCGCACACACACACAGACACAGACACACAGACACGCATGCAGGCGCGTGCGCACACACACACACACACACACACACACACACACACACACACACACACACACACACACACGCATGCGCGCGCACACACACACACACACGCACACGCAGGCGTGCGCTTGCAAACATTCTCTCTGGCTCTCTCTACTCCACAGCACAGCACAGCACAGCACGGCACTGCACTACACTACACTACACTACACTACACTACACTACACTACACTACACTACACTACACTATGTAATAGCGGTCATCTATATAAAAATAGAACTCTGCCTAGGACGGTCCCAAGCCCGACTGAAAAAGGAGGAGGGTTTGGCGTAGGGTTAGCTACCCCACCCTGTGAAAAAACTCTAGCTACAGAAATGCCAAATAGCAGTTTAACAGACATCGCGGACCTGGGGAGGGATGGACCTCCAGCTTGAAGGTGTATGAAGTCGGGCGGTGAAAGCCAGAGTCATCTGGAAGCCGTCAGACCGAAGACCATCATCTCCACCAGGACCACCACATCCATCGGTACATGGAACGTCAGGACCATGTACGAGACGGGGAAGACAGCGCAAGTAGCCGCAGAGATGAGGAAATTCAACCTCACCATCCTAGGAATCAGCGAAGCAAGATGGACTGGTTCCGGGCAGAAGCGACTGACTTCCGGGGAGCTGCTGCTGTTCTCGGGGCATGAGCAGGAAAATTCTGCACACACCCAGGGAGTCGCCCTGATGCTTTCCAAGCCAGCACAGGGAGCACTCATCGGGTGGGAGGCACACGGACCAAGGATCATGACAGCCTCTTTCCATACAAAGAAGAAGAGGATCAACATGGACATTATTCAGTGCTACGCCCCAACGAACGACAGCGAGGAGGAGGAGAAGGACGACTTTTATAACAGATTGCAGACCATCATACAAGACAGACAGAAGAGAAACATCATCATCCTAATGGGCGACTTCAATGCCAAGATAGGTAGTGACAACCAGGGATACGAGGAGATCATGGGGTGGCATGGGCTAGGCAAGATGAACGACAACGGGGAGAGGTTCGCAGACCTGTGTGCCACAAGCAACCTGGTCATCGGAGGAAGTAGTTCTTCAGTTTAACGTCCTTCCACTAAATAGTGATATCAGACGGGAAAGTGTATATGAGTGAGTGAGTGTGTGTATGGAGAGGGGGGGGGGAGGGGGCTGGGTGGGTTGGGATGAGCACATAGCTAAATTTCTGCATTAAACAACTATAAGAACCAAAAATCAAAACAATAGAACAAGAATAATGAAGAGAAAGAAATAACGTCTTAAACACTAACTTTGCAATTCATATAACTATATAAAAAAAAAAATCATTAAACTATAAAAACCTGATGATAGGACTATGACTTAATGACATAACAATTTCTTTCATTAGCGAAATGTCTTTTAGAATTTGCTCTATGCAAACGTATGTGAAAACAGGTAAAAAGTTTTTCAAATCTCTGCATTCTAAAAGAATGTGACTTATTGTAATATTTTCGCCACAGATACATGTTGCTTTTTTTGAAAATTTCGATCTAAAAGCATTTAGCTTGAATCTATAAATAAGAGATACAACATTTCTATATTCATGAGAGTTACGACATTTGATCTTATCAAAAGATAATAAATGGGTTACATCATCATTCTGGTGAGAACCAATACTTTGTTTCTTTTTAAAATGTTTCCAACATGCATTTTGTAACATGCTATAGCCCTCATGAACAGATAAGGGGACATTAATGCTGCAGGACCCATCAGTGTGCTTTGCTCCACATTTTGCTACTTTGTCAACTATTTCATTAAAGTAGATACCACAATGCGAAGGAATCCAGCAAAAGGTAACACAAGTGCCTCGTAACATCAGAAAATGAATTAGATGTCCAATCTCAATTATGAGATCTTGTCTCACTTTTGTACTGGAATTTTTTAGAGCAAGTAAAACGACTTGGAATCAACACAAAAAAGCGTTTGAAATATGTCTTTAGGAAAATCTAGAAGAAAATATAAAGCCATCAAAATGGCAGATAATTCAGCTGTAAAAATAGATCGATTTTTCCCAATATGAAAAGATCTTTCTACTTTCAATGAAGGAATTACAAAAGCTGCTCCTGCCTCGTTGTTGTTTAAAAGTGAGCCGTCAGTGTAGATTTTTAGATGATCTGGATATGTAGTCTGTATATGTTCTTTTACTGACCCGCTAAGAATATTTTCATTACCTTTTTTGGTTAAAGAAGAATAATTTAAGTCAAAATTAGCTCTCTGAAGCTCCCATGGTGGGCAAGATGAAATGTTAATCTTTGACTTAGTTGTTTCTGTAGGACATATTTCTGCCTTATCAAATAATTGAGAAGTGTAAGTTCTAGCCGTGGTAACAGAACGAATAGTATGTGCTCTTTTGGGGAAGTTGACATCAGATCTTATATTTATTTCGGTATCCACATTGCTTTCTTGTTTTGAACAACGCAAGAGATATTTAGCCACAGCCAGTTGTCGATGATCATCTAAAGGCAAAATACCTATCTCTTTATAAGTACCCATGGATGATGCATGAAAAGGTACACCCAAAGCTAATCGAAAAGCCTTACAGTCTAATCTTGTCATTTTTTTGCAATAAAGATTTTGGAGCACTGAAAAATGCTTCCTGGCCATAAATGAGTCTAGAACGTACAAGAGATAATGCTAGATGCTTTAAAACAGCTACATCATGAGCCCACACTTGTTTACTGATAACTTTCAAGAAGTTAAGACTTTTTCGGGCTTTAGTATTTAAATAGTCAATGTGATAATTCCAACTTAGTGAGGATGTAAAGTGTACCCCTAAAAACTTCACCATAGATTTATATTCTAAAGCTTTCCCATCTATCTGAAAAACAGGTAGAACTGGTGGATTAGTTCCATTATTAAAAAGTACGAGATTAGTCTTTTCGGGAGACAGTAACAGTCCATTCTCAAAGATGTAGTCATTAAGTTTGTTTAACTCAAGCTGATAAACGTTTTTTAAATGATTAAGATGCCTCTTTGGTGTTCTCTTTTTCATTGTGACATTCATCCACATACAAATGTCGTCAGCGTACTGGACATGGATAGCATTACTTGAGAGACACTTTGGTAGATCATAAAGAAGAATATTGAAGAGATGTGGCGCAATGACTGATCCCTGTGGAATACCCATAGTTGGAAATCGTAAGGAAGAATACGAATTTCCAAGTTTGACCTGCATGCATCTTTCGGAGAGAAATGTTTTAACATAATAATAGACATTTCCAGATAAGCCAATAGATTTTAATTTGTACAGTAACCGTTTATGCCACACCTGATCGTATGCTTTCTGTATATAAAAAAAAATAGCGAGCACATTTTTCCTGCAGGCAAATTGTTGTTTAATCTGTGTGCTGAGTTTAAACAGATGATCAGCTGTGGATCTACCTTTTTGAAAACCTGCTTGACAAATAGGGATTATTTGGTTTTTATCACAGTAATATATTAGTCGGTTTAGAATTATTTTTTCCATGAGTTTCCTTGTGTGTGAAGTTAAAGCTATTGGTCTGTAACTGTTTTTATCACTTTTAGATTTACCCTGCTTTGGGACTGGCACTAAAACGGAATGTTTCCAGATATGCGGAATGACCCCCTGAGACCAACAACTTTGAAATAATTCAAGCAGTAACATTATCCAATTTTTTGGCAGCTGTTTCAAGAATTCGTTTGAAACAGCATCTATACCAACGGATGTTCTTTTTTTCCCAAGAGATAGAAGAGCATCTTTCAGTTCTTGCAGAGTTAGGGGAGCATTGACATAGTGATTATTGTCTCCCACAGGATCGTTATACATATCTTTTTGTTCTTCTTTTTCTCTATAAGCTTTGCATTTTTCAGTAAGACTTTTATTACTCATTGTATCTGAAAACATTTCTATGAAAGTATCAGCTTTTTCTAAATTAGTTGGGAGATCTTTATCTTGAATCTTAATTGGACAGTTAGGAAGCTTAATCCCACTTTTCATGTCTTTAAATTTATTCCATACCTTTTGTAGATCATTATGGGAGTTAACTTCTTTTAAGCAAAAGGAAGACCAAAATTGACGTTTGCTTTCTTCAACAGTTTTATTACAAAGCAGTTTTGCTTTTTTCATAAGAGAATGATTTTCGGATGTTTTATTTCTTAAGTATACTCTACAGGCAGCTTTTTTTATCATTAACAGCTTTTTGACAAGCATGATTCCACCATATATTTCCCGAATGCTTCTGTGACTTCATGGGTGAATACTTTGGGATAGAACTATCAGCTGCTTGTAACACGTATTCTTTAAAATTTTCATAAAAAATATCAATGTCACTATTTTTTATACTTTCAATGTCAATCTGTGTTAAAATATCTTTAAACTTGTTCCAGTCAGCTAGACGATAATTGTATTTTGGGATGACATCTTTTTCTTTATCACATTGTAAAGAATATTCATTTAGAGTGATAGCAACTGGAAAATGATCACTTCCTAAAGTATCGCCTTCTACTTTCCAGTTACACCTAGAAACAAGGGATGGAGAAATAAAAGATAGATCTAAAGCGCTAGGTCTTTGGTTTGGAACATCTGGGATTCTCGTAACATTACCATTGTTAAGTAAAAAAAGACAAGAATCAACAATGTTTTCAATAAACCGATTATTGGTCACTGATGTACATTTTTTATCCCAGAAGGGGGAGTGTGCATTGAAATCCCCACATATTAGCCATTTTTTATTAGAATCTGGTAATGTGTGCAACCATTCTGTGTTTTTATCATTAGGGCCTTTAGGTAAATATACCGAAACAATGTTTAGATCTATAGATTTGTTAAGTTTTACGCATGCAGTACAAGAATGCAAATGTGGTACATTAGTTGGAACAGGTGAGGTAGATTCATTATATTCTATACCTATATGCACATAAATGGCAGCCCGTATCTTTTCAGCATCATTTGCAACAAGTTCATGGATTGGTGGATAGTAGTAATTTTTCAGGTTGGGTAGTCTGTTTCTGGTAACGTTTAAAGACTGTAATACTAAAACCTCAAATTTGAATGATGCCAGATGCTGAATAAGATAGGTAAATTTGTTGTTAAAGATCTACAGTTCCACTGTAAAATTCTAAATGGATAAGTTTTCATTATTATCAAGAAAAATAGTTTGGTGCAAACTAATATGCAAGTACTTGTACAATAACAAAGTTTAAAAAAAAAAAATATATATATATATATATATATATATGTAATTGGTTCTCAGATAAAATAAAGATGTAATCCAATGTGTGTGTGAATGTATGAGTGAGATTGTGTGTAGATGTATGATAGTACAGATCTAAAGGGGGGGGGGGGGGGGATATGCAACGGGGAAACAAATAAAAAAATAATTTTTAAAAAAAGAACTGAGTTCGTCTTCAAATGACACGGAATAGTACTGCTAAAAAAGTCAATCTCTTGAATATCAGAGTTAATGCAATAGTACTCAAAAGACTTTATGACTTCCCCAAATCCTTCAAAAGATTATGGATCTGTGGGCTGAATCCTATGTACAGTATGTCTTGGGCACATTGAAATTATGGAGCCCATTCCTCTCCAGGTAGTGGAGTGCATGTTGGACATGTTTGTGTTATCCGTGCCATCAGCCAAGGATGACCTGTTCATAAAAAAGAAGGGTTTTCAATATGAACTTTCTACATATTATGCATGCGACTGCACGTGACCTTTGTTCTGTACTAAACCGAAGGTCTTTAAGAGGAATGAAGAATGAACTGGTAGGCTATTTGCCACAAATTCATGGTGAAACAAACATCTCTTATAATCAAAAAGTTGAGTTTGCCCACGAAAAAAACCCCAGTGAAATAAGAGTCAGTGCCCTTTTCTCTATGTCAGACCATCACCCCAATATGCAATGCCCACTACTTGGAAAGAGGGAATCTTGGTGAATATTGTCAATATGAGCGTATGTACTTGAATGTATAAACACGCATGCGTGCGTGTATACGTGCTTGCTTCGTGTGTGAGTGTGTGTGTGTATGCTCGCGCATGTACGTGTTGCGTGTGTGTGTGTGTGTGTGTGTGTGAGTGGGGGGGGGGGGGGGGGGGGGGGGGGGCAAGAGGGAAGGTTTGGTTTCTTCGTATATTTAAAAACAGTCATAGAGGGGTACATAGGGGTTCAGCCATGGATCCTAATTCACCGCCAGACGCCTGTGGTCAGTGTAAAACACAGTGTTCCTGTTAGTCGTAAAGTCACAGTGTCTTGGTTTTGTCGTTCGGCGAGGCGATTCCCAGAACAGATCACGAAGATGCCGGCCGATGTTTCCAGCAAGGGCACTGCTTCCTTTCTTGGTGGGGTGGATCCCGTCATTCTTCAGGAACACCTGGTTGGTTCTGAGGTTGTTGTGGGCCACGGTGGAAATGGTGTTGTTTTCATGAAGGTCGTCAGTAAGGATCGCGTTGAATAGATCTCGTTTGATTTGAAGAGCTCTGTCTTTTGTTGGTGCTATTTTGCTTATGACGATTTTGCATCTGGGATGGTCACACGCAATCCTCTTTGCTTTGAGCAGAAGGGCTTTAGAAGCTGCAGAGGTGTCCTTTGTCTTCAGGTCATTGACTCCACAGTGGATCAATATTGCCTCCGGTGGATGGTTCATTTTCGAAACTGCAGATTTGACAGCGTTGTCAATGTCGTCAATGGTGTATGCCTTGCGGGTGAAGACTTTGGTGCCGTATGACTGTCCTAATCTGTGGGCTTGTACACCATTTATCACAGAATCATGGACCATGAGAACCACTGGAAGATCTTGATTGCTGGAGGTTGTTGATTTTGAAGTTTCTTGGTTGACAGATTTGGAACCGGAAGATGCTGATACGTAATTTGGCTTCCTGACGTTCTTCCCAGCAACTTTGACGTCATTTCTTCTGTTGTTTTCAATTTCTTTTTTCTCAGGATTTGAGGATTTAGGCCTACTTGGTGTGGATTCAATAAAACTAGATCTAGGTCTAAATTTTTGCGTCTTTTGTTTTGTAAAGGTCTTTTTATTACTGAGAAGCGCGGTCAATTGTTTTAGAGCATCCGCATACGAATAAACTCGGTCGGTTTGTGTTTGCGCGTTTGAAGTACTGACCTTCTTTTCCTCCGATGCTGATTTAGTTGCAGATTTTGTCGCTTCTTTTAGTTCTAGTACAGTAGTTTCCAGAGAAGAGATTTTTGTGCACAGGGAAGCGATTATTTCTGCCATTTTGTCGAGCTTTTTATCAATAGATTTATCCATGCCGTCTCCTGTTGTTGAGCACAGATCTCCAAGCGTCGACAGGCTACAGCCCGGTTCCTCCGACTGCTTTTTGGAAACAGAGTCGGGATTCACTGCCGGTGTCGTTTCACTGGCTGGCTTGCTCTTAGATGAATCCAGGGTAATTCCTGGCTTTTTCTGGACACCACTCATGCTTCTTGTCTTTGTCATTTTGAGTACAATGCTAAAAATAAATAAATGAGATTTATTTAGTGAAATCGGAGGAAGTGTTTTCCCGCACAGAAGGATACACAAGGCAACTTGGGTGTTGCCAGACCTGTCAACGGAGAACCAGATCGACCACATCTGCATCGTGAAGAAGTTTCCCCACTCCCTGCAGGATGTACGCGTCAAGCGAGGAGCAGACGTTGTTTCCGATCACCATTTACTTGTTGCCCATTGAAGCAGAAGCTGAAGAGAAATTGGACGGGGGGATCCAGTCAACGCCAGCGTTACAACACCACGGCGCTGAAGGACAACAGGAAGCAAGAAGAGTTCAAGGTCACTCTATCCAAAAAGTTCCAAGTCGTAGGAGAGCTGCTTGAAGAGGAGACGATAGAAGAGAGGTGGCAGAAAGTGAAAGAGACAGTGACCTCAACATGTCAGGAAGTACTGGGCCCCAAATCATTCACACACAAGGAATGGATTTCAGCAGTTACACTAGAGAAATGTAAAGGTAAAAAAGGTAAGGGTGTCCCATAACCTGTGTGGTCGTAGGGGAGCGAGGCATCAGAGACCTCAGCTTCTCTAGGTGCCAGCATATTGAGAGCGGCGCCCATCTCCTCTCCCTCACTGCTTTACCCTCCCTGACCCTAAAGAGGGCAGGTACCCATTGACAGGTGGGTGAACTGGGGGAACTGTACTGTAGCCAAGGCACCCAAACGTCATCCATACCACTCTGAATGCTGCTTAACCTTGGCTGGGGGAAAGCAAGGCTCTGACCACTGAGCTATCCTGTCCCCTGTAATATGTAGGGGGGGGGGTTAATTATTTGAATACTTGTTCTTTATTACCATTTTTCTATTTGTGTTTTTCCCTTCCTCCTTGAGACCCCTCCCCCCCCCTGTCCTTTTCATCGCTTTTTTGTTGTTTGTTCGTTTGTTATTGTTGTGTTCTTGCTCTTAGTGATGATGGGTGATAAACATTCTTGTATCATTGTGACCAATTTTATTGATTTTATTTGTCTTATATTCTTGGTTCTGTTCGGTTGTTAATGTATGTAGCATTACTTTAAGAGTATGAGCACATAATGAGTATGGTTCGTGTATGTGGAGGGGGAAAGGAGGCATGTCATTGCTGACAGAATGGTCAATGCTAATGGCAATGAATGTCTAGGATTTGGGAGTGTTTTGTTCCTGTTGCTTCTCTTGTTGTTGTTGGTGGTGGTGGTGCAATTGTTGTTTTTTTAGGTATGAACCTAAAACAAAGGGTGATATTGTACCCTGATATAATTTGTGTGTTTGACATGTTATGACTTTTTATTCTTTTTTTTTATCCAAGGTGTGCAGGTGTGCGAGTAGTGCGTGTGTGTGTGTGTGTGTGTGTGTGTGTGTGTGTGTGTGTGTGTGTGTGTGTGTGTGTGTGTGTGTGTGTGTGTGTGTGTGTGTGTGTGTGTGTGTGTGTGTGTGTTCATTGATTGATTGATTTATTCTTTTATATCGAGGATAATGGAATAAGCACTCATATCATGTGCTTTTTTTCATCCAGCTACCTGTGTATGCAGTTGTGTAAATATTGTCATCTGCTCCCACCGGCACACAATGGCCTACTCTTACGAAAATCGGAGCAAGATTTAACGTGTGCGCGAGATGTTCTGCGTGCGTTCGCACACGGGGCCTCGGTTTACAGTCTCATCCAAAGACTTTTGGGGAGAGTGGAGTCAGCACTGATGTTAAACCCAGGGGAAAAAATCCCTTGACGGGGAATCAAACTCGGTCATAAAATTGCCAGCGCAATGTTCTTATGACAGTGATGAAGAAAGGAAGAAAAGAAGGAAGGAAGAAAAGAAGAAAGGAAGGAAAGAGGTAGGGAGGGAAGGAAGGGGGGTGATTGAGCAGAGAAATGGAGTGGATGAGAAGAGAGGTGAGAAGAAGAGGAGAAGAGAAAAGAGGAGAGAAGAGAAGAGGAGAGAAGAAGAGGAGAGGAGAAAAGTGAAAGAAAAGAAGAGAGGAAAGAAGAGAAGATGAGAGAAAAGAAGAGGAAAGAAGAGGGGAGGAGAGGAAAGAAGAACAGAGGAGAGAAGAGGAGAGGAAAGAATTAAAGAGAAGAGGAGAGAAGAGGAGAAAAGGGGAGAGGAGAAAAGAGGAGAGGAAAGAAGAGAAGAGGAGAGGAGAGAAGAGGAGAGGAGAAGAGGAGATGAGAGGAGAGAAGAGAGGAGAGAAGAGGAGAGAAGAGAAGAGAGAAGAGGAGATGAGAGGAGAGAAGAAGAGAGGAGAGGAAAGAAGAGAAGAGAACAGGGGAGCAGAGGAAAAGAGAGGAGAGAAGAGGAGATGAGAGATTTATTTATTTATTTATTCTTTTATATCGAGGATAACAGAATAAGCAATCATGTGCTTTTTTTCATTTTCATAGAGAAGAGAAGAGAGAAGAGGAGAGAAGTGAAGAGGAGAGAAGAGCAGAGGAGAAGAGAGGAGAGAAGAGGAAAGGAGAGAAGAGAAGAGGAGAGAAGGTGGTGGCAGTCAGAAAAGGCAGGCAGTGGTCGTTTTTTATTTATTTTATTTGATTTTATTCTTTTATATCAAGGATGATGGGATAAGCACTCTTGTGCTTTTTTACATCCAGTCCCCATGTGTAAGCAGTTTTGTAAATGTCATCTGTTCCCACCAGCACACGATGGCCTACTCTTACGAAAAGCGGAACAGGATTTACCGTTTGCTCAAGATGTTTTGCGTGCTCCTCGTGACCTCCAGTGTGCAGAGCAGGTCATGAAGAAAAATAATAATAATATAATATAATAATAATAATAATAATAATAATAATAATAATAATAATATAATAATAATAATGATAATAATAATAATAATAATAATAATAATAATAATAATAATGATGATGATAATAATAATAATAATAATAATAATAATAAATAATAATAATAATAATAATAAAGAAAACAAAAAAAACAAAAAAACAAAAAAAGAAGTAAAAAGACTGAAGGTGGACAAGGAGGAGTTTTGGAATAGGAGTCAGCAGAAGCACAACGTGGAGACACCTTCCTCCTTCTCTGCGTCCTTAATCCTTTTAATATGGTAAGCTGTTTTCCAACTCAGCTTTCTGCTACCCTTCAGTCTCTTTTAACTGGCACGACCAAATTTTCCTTCAATTCCTGGGTTTCTGAGGTGCAGAAGAGTGCAAAATGGGTACCTAGGTAAATTTTACATACACACAAAGCTTTATTAACATTCTTGTGGGAAAGGAGAGGTAGTGTTTGCTGTACCAAAAGTACTTGTTGGAGTCCGTTTATGCCAGTTAGCCACATGACCAGTCACTATAAACAAACCCTCCTCTAGTACCGTTATTGTTATCGCTGTGAAATCGGCTGACAGGACTGAAGGGAAGAGGGCAGGGGCAGAAATTCATGATAATCTATAGATGTCTCTCTTGTGTCCTGGCTGGGGTTTTTTTTTGTATGGTAAAGGTGTGTTGTGCACTGATCCCTGGTTTATCATCTCATTGAAAGACTGGCACCCAGACCACCTTTCTTAGTCTTATTGGATGGGGGAATTATGGTTCAGGAGAGGATCAAACCCACACACCTCTTACTTCCTCCACAGGGTGTTTGTCTTACTGCTAACCCCCCAATAGGATCACAGTAGTGTTTGCCATGGCATTTGACAGCCAGGACAGGGAAGATGGGGCAGGAGGGGGGGGGGGAGAGACAGAGAGAGAGAGAGAGAGAGAGAGAGAGAGAGAGAGAGAGAGAGAGGAGAGAGAGAGAGAGGAGAGAGAGAGAGAGAGAGAGAGAGATTGATTTGATTTGATTTGATTTGATTTGATTTATTCTTTTATATCGACGATAATGGGATAAGCACTCTTGTGCTTTTTTACATCCAGTCCCCGTGTGTATGCAGTTTTGTAAATGTCATCTGTTCCCACCGGCACATGATGGCCTACTCTTACGAAAAGCGGAACAGGATTTAACGTGTGCGCAAGATGTTCTGCGTGCGTTCGCACACGGGCCTTGGTTTAAAGTCTCATCCGAAGGACTTGTGGGGAGAGTGGAGTCAGCACTGATGTTAACTCCAGGAGAAAAATCTCCTCGACCAGATTCGAACCTGGGTCTTCAAATTGCCAGCGCAATGTTCTGACCACTAGGCTATCAGAGAGAGAGAGAGAGAGAGAGAGAGAGAGAGGAGAGGAGAGAGAGAGAGAGAGAGAGAGAGAGAGAGAGAGAGAGAGAGAGAGAGGAGAGAGAGAGAGAGAGAGAGAGAATGAATGAATGAATGAATGAATTTATGGTTAATATTTATTTTTTAAGGGTAACAGAGTAAGCATTTACATACTTGCATGGGAGAGAGGAGAGAGAGAGAGAGGAGGAGAGAGAGAGAGAGAGAGAGAGAGGAGAGAGAGGAGAGAGAGAGAGAGAGAGAGGAGAGAGAGAGAGAGAGGAGAGAGAGAGGGGAGAGAGAGAGAAGGCAAGGCAAATTCTTTTATTTGAGAATAATAGATAAGCACCCATGTGCTTTTTTACATCCAGTCCCTGCCCTTTTCAGGGATAACATCAAGATAAAAAGATACTAAACAATAAAAATATACGCAGTACCAAACAACATACAAGAAATAAGTACACTACATATAATAAGGTAAGAGAAATGCGAAAGTACATTACATATAATAGGGTAAGAAAAATGCACTCATTCAGAAGATGAAAATCAGAAGTTACAATAAAATAATTTTGATTATTAAAGAAGAAGAAGAAGAAATTTAAAAAAAAATGCTAATAGATAAAGAGCAAACAGGAGAACATAATGAATAAACAATTAAAAACATCAATTTACCACCATCTGTCAAAAGTTATACAAGTCATATAAATCATACATTTGGATAAAAGGGGAAAATAATAACTGATATCCTTATTGGAGGGGGACAGGGGAGAAATACTATAATAAAAAAAATACATAAAACATCCCAGATGTTTAAAAAATTAGCAAAACATTTTTATAAATTGGATAATGATTTACACACACTCACATACACTCACACACAGACACATACACCCACACAGACACACAGTAAACAATTGCACACACACCCACACCCATACACACACAGTGGTAGAGAGGGGGGGGGGAGAGGGGGGAGTGTGGTTTGTTGTTTTTAATGCATCAAGTGGTTTAGAAGGTGATTTTTGTAGGTTGTTAAGAATTGGTGCTGTTTAATTGAATCAGGAAGGGAGTTCCACAGCGTAGGGCCTGAGTATAGTAAACTAGATTTGAATAAGTCTATTCTTGGGATTGGGACGCTTGGCTTTTCCATACTTCTGGAATGATTTATTGGGAATTTATCTTTTAAGGGTGTGGGGACATTTCCTGTCATTATCTTAAAACATCATGATGCCTTTGTTACATTTTAGTTGTTGGTGTAGGGGAAGAATATTTAACTGAGTATAGTCCACTTCTAGCAAGGTTGTTTTCTTCAAAAGGACCAGTTTAAGACCACATTTATACAGACTAAGTGACGGTTTCATGATATTTGCACTGGCAGAATCCCACAGGGTTGCTGTACAGTCTATTGATTATTGTATATAAGCTTGAAAGAACAGTTTCCTTGAATGGAAGTCAAGAAAGTGTTTGATTTTAGTCAACTGGTAAACTTTGCATAGATGAGATATGTGGTAGAACCAGCTGATATTTTCATTGATTGTCACTCCTAGAACTTTGTGGTGAGAGGTTTGTTCAATTGCTTCCTTTTTATGTAAATTTTAAACAGTTTATGTGATAAATTTTGTCGCTTTTGTCTGGTGGTGATAAGCATGCATTTTGTTTTTGTTGTTTTTGTTGTTTTTTTATATGAATAGACATGTGGTTTTGTTCTGTCCATTTGACAAGTTCGTCAGCGCTTTTTTGTAATATGGTTGCAAGATAGTCAATGTCGTTATGGCTCGTATGTATGGTTGTGTCATCAGCAAATAGTTCACATTTGGAATTAATATGTAGAGGAAGGTCATTTATGTATAAAGAAAAAAGAATTGGTCTCAATATGGATCCCTGTGGTATTCCATAATGAATGGTTTTTAGTTTGGATGTTGATGTAGTTATTGAGACACACAGTTGCCTGTTTGTAAGATAGGAATGTAGTGGTCCTAGGGTTTTTGTAGAAATGTTATACAGTTCTAGCTTTTTAAGGAGAAGTTTGTGGTCAATTGTATCAAATGCTTTTTTGAAATCAACAAATAATACTCCACAAAATTTATTGTCATTAATGTTTGATAGCCAGTTGTCAACAAGACTGGTTAGTGCTGTATGGCACAAGTGCTTTTGTCTAAATCCAGACTGATTAGGATGAAGTAAGTTATTGGTTTCTATATGAAGGACTAAGTGTTTATTCATATGTTTTTCCAGTGGTTTTGAAAGGATAGGTATAATAGAGATTGGTCTATAGTTTGAAGGATCTGAAGTATCACCAGACTTGTAGATGGGGATCACTTTAGCACATTTGAAGGCGTTGGGGAAATAGTTCTTATCAAGGCAAAGGTTGTATATATATGGTAGGGTGTCTGTGATAACTGGAGCTGATAATTTTAATATTTTGCTGTTTATTCCATCAAGACCACGCGTTTTGGATTGTTTGAGGTGAGTCAGATAGTTATAGACCTCTGAAACAGAATGAATGGTAAATGAAGTTTTGAAGGTATAAGCTTTTCTTGGCAGTATTGTTTTAATTTATTGAGGTCATTGGATTCTGAGTTATCATTGCTAATTACGTTAGAAGAAACATTGTTGAAGTAGTTGTTAAGTTTTTCAGCAGAGATGCCTTTGATTACATTTGATTTGGAAGATGATTGATTGTTTGTTATTTGATTTATTGCTCGCCATACAGTCTTTGAATTTTGTTTGGAAGATAGTAAGTCTTGAAAATATTTCTTTTTTTCACGCCGTTTTTGTGGGATTATGGCGTTTCTGAATTTTTTGGACTCCTCATAATATTTGTGTTCTTTTAGAAATCTCTTAGATAACATGCTTCCTCTAGTTCTTTTGTAAGCCAAGGCGGTTTTGGGATGTGTTTGATCCTGATGGTTTTTATTGGGGCATGTTTGTTATAGATTTCAGTGAATGTCTTTATCCAGAACTCAATAGCTAAGTCTGGATCAGTAATGTTGAATGTTTCCTAGAGTGTGGAGTTTCATAGTTCTAGGAGAAAAATCTGTTCATTAAACTTTGCAGAAGAACGATAGGTTATAGTTTTGTGGCCAGGTTTGGGAATTTTTGTTCCTTTTTTTGACCATGTGGCACAGACTGGGTAGTGATCGCTGCAGTTATGGACAGGAACACATGTTTCTATGATGTTTTCAGGGTTTGATGCATAGATATTGTCAATTAGTGTGCTTGAATTTGATGTGACTCGTGGGAGATTTAACTAATTGGTGAAGATTGAATTAATTCAGAACTTGGGTCCATTGATTATGTACTTTAGTTAGGTCAATATTGAAGTCACCCATTAAGATTAGTTCCTGAGATTCAAGTAGGACTTCATTCATCATGGAGTCGAATTTGTCTATCTAATTTGTTCTTTCTGTTGGATTCCTGTAACAGAACCCTATTACAACAGGCCTTGTATCTTTCACTGAAACTTCAATCTAGATAGATTCTATTTCATGACGTTCTAAATCAGGGAGACATTTGAATGTTACAGATTCACTAATATAGAATAAGACACCTGTTTCTTTTGGCTTATGTGGATCTTTCCGCAAGATTTTATAACCTGGTATGTGTATGTCAGTGTCCATTATATGTTCTGAGAGCCTTGACTCAGAAAGCCCTAGTATGTAAAATGGTTTACCTTGATTTGTGATGAGTGTTGATATATCTTCAATTTTGTTAATTGCATGGTTTATGTTTAGGTTGCAAACTCGTAAGCCATCCTTAGAGGGCCAGGTATTATGTCTTGGATGCATCTATTATAAGTACTGTGGTGAGAAATTAATAATGTGTTGTAAAATTTACCTATTTGGTGAATGGGGAAAATGAAAAATATGTTGAAAGTTTACTAATAAGGGGGGGAGTATAAGCACTTGATTGGGGGTAGGGGATGAAATGAATTAAGGAGTTGAATCAAAATCACTTTGCATATAACACACAATAATATAATATAATATAATATAAAGAGATGCCAAGGAGTCTGCGAAAGCATCTCATCTCTGTGGCCTGTATTCTCCTCTCCAGATCCGTTGTGAGGGTCCATGACTCACAAGCATACAGGAATATTGAGATGACCAGAGTGCGCATCAGCCTGATCTTTGAGCTGAGCGAGATGTTCCTGTTCTTCCATCTGGTTTTCAGTTTCGTCAGTGCTGTAACTGTCTGTGCAATCCTTGTGAGTATCTCAGAGTTGGATCCCTTGTCTGTTACAGTTGCTCCCAGATACTTGAGGCTTTGTACCGTTTCCAAATTCTGACCACCAACCCTGATGTTGGTGCTGATGCCGTTGATGTTGTTGGTCATCAGCTTGGTCTTCTGTGCACTGATCTCCATGCCATAGGTTGTTGAAGTCTTGTCGAGGCGTTCCACTAACCTAACTAACTCTTCTTCTTTTCCTGCCAGTCCATTGATGTCATCAGCAAAACACAAGTTGATAATTGTTCTGCCTCCAATACCGACTGTTCCTTCACGATCTTCCATTGCATCAGTCATGATTCTCTCAAGGAAGATGTTAAAAGAGAGTAGGTGAGAGCAAGCAGCCTTGTCTGATGCCAACTGTCGTCCTGAACCAATCCCCTTTGCCACCATTCAAATAGACTGCACTAGTGGCCTTATTGTAGAGCTCCTCAATGACTCTGATCAAGTTGGCATTGATGGTGTACAGCCTCATGGTAGCCCACAGAGCTGCATGCCATACCCTGTCAAAGGCCTTTTTGAATTCCACAAAAACATGGTAAAGGTCTTGCTGATGCTGAAGGTACTTCTCGCATAGCATTCTTAGATTAAAAATCTGCTCTGTTGTACTTCGTCCTGCCCTGAAGCCTGCCTATTCTTCAGCAATGATCATCTCTGCTTGTGGCTTCAGTTGATTCAGTAGGATCTTCAGCATGACTTTGCTTGAATGACATATCAAGCTGATTGTGCAATAGTTCTGGCATTGTTGTAGGATGCCTTTCTTGGGAAGGGTGATGATTAGTGATTGTGTCCATGGTGTAGGCCAGTCTCCTGTCTGCCAGATCTTGTTGCAGATTATCAGTAGGGTGTTTATCATGGCTTCCCCCCTGCTTGGACCAGTTCTGCCGGGATGTTGTCTATTCCTGCTGATTTCCTCTTCTTCATCGATTTCACAGCTACTTCCACCTCCTCCCAAAGGATGGGGTCATTGTCAGTGTCTGTCAGTGGTGGGACTTTCAGTGCCTCTGGATCTCCTGAGGTTTTGTGGTTATACAGGTCTGCGCAATATTCTGTCCATCTCTTTAGAATATCCTGGTCTTCTGTTAAGATCTTTCCATTTTTGTCTGGTATGGTGCTGGTTTTCCCCTGTTTTGTGCCTGTCAGGTCTTTTACTAGCCGGTACTCTATATTGCTGTTGTTCTTGCTCAGATTTTCTTCAATCCAGGATTCTGCTGCCTCTTTCATGCTTGTTCTAATTTCTTTGTTGAATGAATGAATGAATGAACATTTTTATTGAGGGAAAAGATTAAGCACAATGGTGGCTTGTTTTCATCCAGCCCTCTTTTAGAAAAAAAAAAAAAAAAAAAAGAAAAAAAAAAAAAAAAAAAAAAGTGAATCGATCAACCAATCAATCCAAATGCATAATTCAAGTATAAAGCTATGAAAATCAAAATTTGGTGAATAAATCAACCAATCGTAAGATTTGAGCATAAAGCTATAACATTTGAAAAGAGAGAGAGGAAGGGAGTGAGAGGAATAAGGTGCGGGCTGTTATTATCTTTTTCAGCTCCTGAAGAGGGTAAGAAGAAATGGACAAAGAAAAGAGAAAAATAGAATAGAGGGAAAGAGGGAGAGGAGGAGTAAGAGGAGGGGGAAGAGGAAAGAGAGGAAAAAAAAAAAAAAAAAAAAAAAAAAAAAAAAAAAAAAAAGAGGATCAGGGAAACAATAAGAACTACAATTATACAAGTTACTACCTACTTAAGTCAAGTGAGCAAAATCATAACATACCCAAGATTATACAAAAGTTTCATCATAAATCTGAAATATAATGTGCACCTAGACAGTTCAGTGAAGTAGAAACGCTTTACATAAGAGACAAACATAATGGTGGGGGGAAGAGAGAAAAGTTGGGGAAGGGGGAAAAGAAGAATAGGAGAGAGGGGGGGGGGAGAGGAGGAGTGAGGTAGAGAGAGAGAGAGAGAGAGAGAGAGAGAGAGAGAGAGAGAGAGAGAGAGAGAGAGAGAGAGAGAGAGAGAGAGAGAGACAGAGACAGAGACAGAGACAGACAGACAGACAGACAGACAACAGAAGGAAAAAAATAGAACAGACAGGGAGACAGTAGAACAGGCAGAGAGATAGGCAGGAAGACAGAGAGACAAAAGAAACCCTGGAGCGAGATGGGTGTAGAGAGTGGAGGGTGGTGGTAGGGAAAGAGAAGGAGGGAGAATAAAGAGGGGACAAAAGTACTGGGGGGTGGTGATTAAGAGTTGACATAATACTTACACATGATTGAAATTACATGATACTAGTTATCAATGGTGTTGCAAATGGAAATCAATTTCATCAAAATAGTGATATATTGTCCATAAGATGTACGTGATAAACTTTTTTAAAAACAGAAACACTGCAAGCTTTGTGAAGGTTGAGGGTTGATATCTCATTCCATAGTGTACCACCAGAATATGTGAGAGTGGATTTAAATAAGTCAATTCTTGGAAGTGGCACCATTATCTTATTGGCATGACGATTGACATTGATTGTGAATCTGTTTTGAAGCAAGGGGGGAGCTAAACCGGACATGATTTTATACATAAACACTGCCTTATTATGCTTAAGCTTGGATCTTAATGGAAGAATGTCAAGTGCTTTATAATCAGGAATGGTTAATGATGAAGATTTTAAGAGAACAAGTTTTAGAGCTCGTCTATGCACACTGAACAATGGCTTGAGAACATTTGCGCTAGCCGAATCCCAAATCGTTGAAGCATAACTCATATGGGATATAATATATGCATTGAAAAACATTTTCCTAGCGTTTAGGTCTAAGAAATGCTTTATTTTAGATAACTGGTGTACACATTTTGATACTTTTTTGCATAATGCAGAGATGTGGTACATCCAAGAAAGGTTATTGTCAATTGTAATTCCAAGAATTTTATGATGGTCTACTTCATCAATTTTGTTGTTATTAATATAGATAGCCGTAGAATTGTTTGAAAGATTTTGTCGCTTTTGTCGAGTTGTTATAATTAAGTACTTAGTTTTTTTGGGATGAAGACTCATATGATTTAACTCTGACCATCGAAGCAGGCAGTGAATACTTTCTTGCAGAGCAGATGTAACTTCATTCAATTGAGAATGATTGGTGGTTGTTGATTTGTTGATTTGTTGATTAGTGGTAAGAAACTTGCGTAGAGCATGGCAGCAGAGAGTCCTCAGAGGAGAAGCCCCCTTCAAACAAGTGTTTCGGGCCTTTAATCTTCCTTACACTCTAGGGAGGCCGGCCCACATCCAGTTCATGACTCTGGATGTCTCTCTACTGCTCCTTCATGTATGTAATGAGTTCTGACTCGGATTTAAACCCATGATCTCTGGATATGCACACTTTTTTTTGGGGGGGGGACTAGCCACCTATGGTATTATGGGATCATCTAGGCCTTATGCAGTTTGCTTTTGTTCCTCCTTGACCGGATCCAACTTGAACATCTCTCGGCTGCTTCTGTCATGGCTTTCAGGGCTCTGTTTTTTTCCTTCCCTGTAATCGAGAGCTGTTTCATGAGGTTGTAAGCTGATTCTCCAACAAACTCCCTGGCTCCAACTTCTGCAGCAAGGACTTTGACCTGATACAGTGATAGCCTTCTTTCCTCAGGCTGTTAGCCAGATCTGCATATTTTTCAGTCTTGTAGTCGTGAGATGCCTCCATCCTGTTCTCATATGGAACAGTCAACTCTATCATGATCTTGGTTAAATGGGAGTTGACTACTATGTCAGGTCTCATACCACTCTTGCTGATGATCTCTGGGTAACCGTTCCATTCTGGGAGGTCTGCAGTGCACACCCAGTTGTCTGCTCCATCCAGCAGACTCTGCTTGCAGGTTCTGAATGGCACTGATGTTCGTGGCCATGACTTTTTTCCTCCTGCTGTGAAGAAGGTTGCAGGAGCTTTTTGTGTCCTGATTTTGCCACTTGTGGAGCAGGTACTGACCCAGACTGCTTCTACAATCTCTTTGAGCACTTGGTTGTGCCTCCATGTGTACCTCCCTTGGGCTAAGGCTACCTTACATGAGCTGAGGACATGTTCCACTGTTTGTTTTTCATGGCAGAGGGGGCATGCAGCATCATCTGATTTTCCCCACTTCACCACACTCACTCACTCAGTCCCATGTCCCAAAGGACGTAGGGGGGACATGAGAGAAGACGCAACAGAGATCTTTTTCCATGCTTCACAATCCTGTGTGGCTAGTAGGAGGCATTGCAGGGGTTGGGCAGTCCAGTCTTTGATGTTGTCAACCCATGATTTCTTTTGGCGGCCTCTTCTTCTCTTGCCCTTGACTGTTCCTTGCAAGATGGTTTTTGCTAGGGTGTTGTGTCTTGTGGTGTGACCAAACCACATCAGCTTTCTCCTCTTTATGGTGGAGAGCAAAGGCTCTTGGGGGTCCACACGCTTTTTGATTTCTTCTTTCACATAGTTATTGGTCTTGTGTTCTTTGTATGATATTTTGAGGAGTCTTCTGTGGCACTTGTTCTCGAATGCTTGGATTCTTCTCTCTAACTCTGCTGTCAGAGTCCATGATTCACAGCCATATAGGAGGATAGATATCACGAGGGATTTGTAGAGGTGGTATTTGGTGCAGAAGCTGATGTTGTTGCTTCTGATGATCCTCTGGAGTCTGACTAGAGCAGATGTTGCTGTTGCAATGCAAGCTTTCACCTCATTGTTTGATGTGCCATCTTTTGTTAGGATGGAGCCTAAGTATTTGAATTGGCTCACCTCTTCCAGTATTTCTCCATTCATCTTTATTTCCGTGCTGTCATTACTCGCGCTTTTGACCATGATCTTTGATTTCTCTGTACTGACCTCCATGCCGTATGTGCTCGCTCGATCTGTTAGACTGTCTGTGAGGATTTGCAGTTCTTGTTTGCTGCTGCCCATGAGGTCAATGTCATCTGCAAATCTGAGGTTGCAAAGGGGTCTTCCACCAATGGAGATGGAAGTGTGGTGGTTTTGCAGTGTGTCTGTCATGATGTTTTCGAGGAAGAGGTTGAAGAGTACAGGTGAGAGAAGGCAGCCCTGGCGGACTCCAACTGTGGTCTTGAAGAACTCGCCCACGTGATTGTTCATGAAAACTGCACTTCACCAGGTTTGCATTTGTTGGAAGGTCATACGCGGATCTGAGAATGAAGCTGATCCTGAGAGGGGCCATGTGCCAAATGTCATTCCAGGTGAAACTTTTTTGGAGCGCACTCTCCCATGTTGTCCATTGCCCTTGCTGGCTCTGCTAGACTGCTTTTTGGAGTCTCTTTTGGTCTTATTCTTTCCTCATCTCTGGAATGACCATGTCCCGTTTGGCTTTTGCTTTTGCCTTTGACCACCATTCTGTTTTTGTTGACCCTAGTCCTTGTCTGTTGGTCTGTGTGTGTCCTGTTATCTCTCTGATCTTGAGACATTTTTGGCAGAGTTTATCACCTCCTGGACTATCCATTTTCTGGCTGTCTTCAGCAGGGGTTTGAATTCTTCTACCACCTTGTCTTCTGTGTCCTCTAACATGCTCTGAAGTCTGATTTTTCCTGCTTTATATTCTTCTAGGATGGATTTCAGTGGCAGTTTTAATTTTGCTTTCCAACAGTACAGCGCTATATCGGTGAGACAGGGTGGAACTCCAAGCCATTTCCTCATGAATTTGTTGATTTTGGCTTCCATTGCCTCTACCGTGCTGGTGCAAATTTCATATATCATTAGAGGCCATAGTAGTTTTGGGATCAGCAAAACCTTGTATTTGCCAGGGAGACCACACTGGTCAATGGTCTCCAAGCCTTCTTCCGCCATCTTTTTGGTTTCTTTGGCTCTTTGGGTGTCCTTCAGGGTGTCATCATACCATCTCCCAAGGCTCTTGATATTTTCCTCTGTGACTGTTGGAATGGCTTGGTTAGCGACACTGAAGACCACGGATTCAGCTACTTTTCCTTTTCTCAGTGACAGATTCCATGATTTCTTGGGCTTGAATTTCATCCTTGCTGAGGCGACAATATCGTCCAGTCTTTCCAAAACATGCCGTGTCTCACTTTCTTTGGATGAGACCACTGTTGTATCATCCATGAAGGCCTTGAGAGGAGGCATCTTGTATCCATCACTGAGGTCCGTTTGGCTTGTGTTCCTGGTTGCTGCTTTCAAGATGACTTCCATTGCCAACACAAACAGTATTGGAGAAATTGCACAGCCCATTGTGATACCCACTTCCAGGTTGATCCACGCTGTTGTGTATTCTGGGTAGAGAACCGCATTGAGAAGCTGTTGAAGTACATCTTCAGCATGTCGCGGATGCTCTGTGGCACATGGTACATCTTGAGAGCCTGCTGTATCATCTCGTGGGGTACAGATCCATATGCTTTTGCCAAATCAAGCCACATTACATCTAGGTCTTTCTTTTCTGTTTTTGCTCTTTGGATTGCATCTCGAATCATTGTGGCATGTTCAACACAGCCAGACACACCTGGGATGCCTCCTTTCTGGACTGACACATCCAAGTACTTGTTTTCCATGAGGTACTTGGTCATCCTTGCTGCCATGACAGAGAAGAAGATTTTGCCTTCAACGTTCAGTAGGGATATTGGTCTGAACTGGCCAATGTCACTTGAGTGCCTCGCTCCTTCTATCTCGTTCTTCTTTTTCTTCAGTTCTCTTCGTTTGTCAAACTGGTCAAGGATGTTGGCTGTGACCCAGGGCTGCTTCGCTTGTCTTTGCCTGCCAAGAATCTCATTGGCTGTATCAGTTAATGCCCTGTTAAAGGTGTCAACAAACTTGTCAATATCTGTGTCATCTGGGTTGAGCATGGTGAGGGGTGTAAATTTTCCTCCTATTATGGCTTCTAGGCTATCAGGCTTCAGCCACCTGGATCCTTCAGTTTCTCAAGATCGAATCTGATCCTTGTCTGGCCCTGCTTCATGACCTTCCTCAGATGAAGGCGGAATTTGTAAGGTCATCATCACTAAATCATGGTCACTTCCAATGTCAGCTCCTGGAAAACTGCGTGTCCTTGCGATGTTTACGCTGGACTGGAAGCACCTCTTCACCTTGGTGTAGTCAATCTGGTTGTGGGTTACTCTGTCAGGACTATGCCATGTCCATTTTCGAGATGCTTTGTGTGGACCATATGTGTTCACCAACTTGAGGTCGTTGCAGTTAGCAAATTCCAGGAGTTTCAAGCCTCTTTCATTAGTCTCTTTGTTACAATATCACCCACATGTGCCCCTCCAGCTCTTGCAAGCATATTCTCCTACTTTGGCATTTCAATCACCTTGTACAACAAGGATGTCTATCTTTGGGGTCTGATCTATAACTTCTTGCAGCTGTTCATAGAAGTCTTCTACCTCATCATCGTGGTTTGATGTTGGGGCATATGCCTGAATAATGGTGATGCTGAAAGGAGTTGCTCTCAGGCGGATGGTGATAAGCCTGCTAGAGATTGGTCAGCAACTCATGACACTGTTTGCAATGTCCTTGTGGACCAGAAACCCAACATGTTCATGTTTGTCCTCTTTCCCACTGAAGTATAGTTTGTGGCCTTCCCGGGTTGATGTTTCTCCAATGTTCTCCCATCGTACTTCACAGAATCCTAGGATGTTTCAGCAGTACCTATCAATTTCATGTGTGAGTTCTTCAAGTTTGCCTGTTTTTCTCAATGTTCTAACATTCCATGTGCCAATGGTGATGTTATTTCTGACACGAATTTTGCTTGGTGTTTGATGAGCGGAACTAGTGGGGTGGGCTGGTAGATGCTGCAGCTATGGATCTATCATTTGATGTCAGTACTTTTGAATAAGAACTGATGCTGCTTTTGTTGCATGGATCTATCATTTGATGTTAGCATTATTGAAGAAAAAGTTATGCTACTTTTGTTTATTGTGGCACATGCTTTTGCTTGCCGACGACAGTCGAGCAGATTGGTTTTGGTGTTTGTTTTTTTTTTGTTTTGTTTTTTCTGTTCTCTATTTTCTGCGATTGTGGTGTGTGAGTGTGAGCATGTGATTATCCTATTAAACGTTTACTTTTCACTGGTTTTTTGATTCTTTGGTCTTTCTAAAAGACAAAGTGTATCAATGCTGAAAGGTATTATCTTGTGTTTTTTCTTTTTCTTATTGTTCGCGACAAATGTATTCTTGTTGTTTGTGACAAATGTATTTTATTGCTGTGACTTTGATAAGAGGTCCTTTTTTTCGAGTATGATTGTTGAACTTTTAGGTGTTTCAATAGCTGAGACAGCTGGCGGGTTGTACTGGCCTATAATCAAAGGTTGTATTTTACCAGATGGATGACTCTATATCTATTGTGTCAGTAAACTGCCAGGGCCTTCACAATAATCAAAAAAGAAGAGATGTGTTTCATTATTTAAAAAGTAAAAAGTACTCTGTGTACTTCCTGCAGGATACACACTTTGAAGAAAAGATGGAGAAATATATTCTTTCTGAGTGAGGAATATTTGGGTTATTTTTCAAACCATACTTCTAACTCCAGAGGGGTAGCTATATTTTTCAATAACAATTTTGAATTTAAAGTTAAGAATGTTATTAAAGGCGATAGAGGAAATAATCTTATGGTCCTTGTAGAAATTGAGCATGATGATTTTCTTTTTGTTAATGTTTATGGACCCAACAAAGATAACCCTGAATTTTATCATGTCTTGAATGAACGAATTAAAAATCTAGGCATAAAAAACGTAATAATTGGTGGAGATTTTAACTTAGTATTAAACACAACGAAAGATTACTATAATTATAAAAATATCAATAATCCGAAAGCAAAGAATATGGTAGAACAAATGATGGATACCTTAGAGTTAAACAACATCTGGAGAGAACTAAGTCAGGATTGTTTAAGATATACTTGGCGGCAGACTAACCCCTTTCAACAGGCTAGATTGGACTTTTTCCTTATTTCAGATCAAGTTGTTTTAGTTATAGAAGATGTAGATATTGAGAGTGGATATAGGACAGACCATTCTATGATTTTATCAAGACTAAAGTTCAGAGAGAAAACTAGAGGTTATACTTTCTGGAAATTCAATTTGTCCCTATTAAAAGATAAAACATATCTTGATGAAATTAATGAAGAAATAAAAACTGTTATAGAAGATTATGCAGCTTCCCCATATGCTAAAGAGGCAATACACACTATTCTGTTGCCCAACTTGCAATTATCGATCTCTGATGATCTGTTTCTAGATTTTCTATTGATGAAAATTAGATCAAGAACTATTTTATATGCCACTATGAAAAAGAAAAAAATGAATGAAGAAGACTCTAAATTGCAAAAAGATATTCAGCAACAGCCATCAACAATGATGTGAACACACTAGCCAACGACATCAAAGAAGTGCTAGGGACAGCAGCAGAAGAAACATTAGGAAGAAGCAGAGCAAAGAAACAACCCTGGGTGACAAATGAGCTTCTTGACCTCTGCGACAAAAGAAGAGAACTTAAGAAACAAAAGTTCACAAGTCAAGAAGCCAACAGCAAGTACATGGAGAGCCACAAAAAAGTGAGAAAAAAAGATGAGAGAAGCCAAAGAAGCATAGATAGAAGAAACAATGCAACAACATCGAAGGTGGAATGGCCAAGGGAAACAGCAAAACAGCTTACGACACTTTGAAAGTACTAACTTAAACCACACAGCCTAAAGCCTCTGTTATTGAAGACAAAGACGGAAATCTTTTAACGGAAAACAATGCCATCCTCCAACGCTGTACATAATACTGTGAAGGATTGTATAAACTACCCACTACGCCCAGATACCAACATAGTTTCTGACAAACCCTCTGAACACCAAGATAAAGACCCACCAATACTAAGGTGTGAAGTAGACACAGCTATTAAACAACTGAAAAAGGGGAGGTGATTCACATAACTTTGTCAGAAGATCCACGACACCAAAGAATGGCCAAAAGAATGGACACAGTCTTTGTAATACCCCTGCCAAAGAAAGGAAACCTCAAGCAATGCCAGAACTACAGAACCATTAGTCTCATAAGCCATCCTAGCAAGATCATGCTGCAGGTAGTCCTCAACAGACTGAAAAACCAAGCGGAAAAACTCCTGGCAGAAGAACAAGCGGACTTTAGACCAAAACGCAACACAATGGAACAAATTTTCAATCTAAGAATTCTGATAGAGAAGTATCTCCAACACCAAAAAGACTTGTACCACAATTTTATAGACTTCAAAAAGGCCTTTGACAGGGTATGGCATGCAGTTTTCATGAACAATCACATGGGCGAGTTCTTCAAGACCACAGTGTGGTCCGCCAGGGCTGCCTTCTCTCACCTGTACTCTTCAACCTCTTCCTCGAAAAGATGACAGAGACACTGCAAAACCACCCCACTTCCATCTCCATTGGTGAAAGACCCTTTTGCAACCTCAGATTTGCAGATGACATTGACCTCAGGGGTAGCAATCAAACAAGAACTGCAAATCCTCACAGACAGTCTAACAGATCGAGCGAGCTCATATGGCATGGAGGTCAGTACAGAGAAATCAAAGATCATGGTCAACAGTGCGAGTAATGACATCACGGAAATAAAGATGAATGGAGAAATACTGGAAGAGGTGTGAGCCAATTCAAATACTTAGGCTCCATCCTAACAAAAAGATGGCACATCAAACAATGAAGTGAAAGCTTGCATTGCAAAAGCAACATCTACTCTAGTCAGACTCAAGAGGATCATCAGAAGCAACAACATCAGCTTCTGCACCAAATACCACCTCTACAAATCCCTTGTGATATTTATCCTCCTATATGGCTGTGAATCATGGACTCTGACAGCAGACTTAGAGAGGAAAACCCAAGCATTCGAGAACAAGTGCCACAGAAGACTCCTCAAAATATCATACAAAGAACACAAGACCAATAAACTATGTGAAAGAAGAAATCAAAAAGTGTGTGGGCCCCAAGAGCCTTTGCTCTCCACCATAAAGAGGAGAAAGCTGATGTGGTTTGGTCACACCACAAGACACAACACCCTAGCAAAAAACATCTTGCAAGGAACAGTCAAGGGCAAGAGAAGAAGAGGCCGCCAAAAGAAATCATGGGTTGACAACATCAAAGACTGGACCACCCAACCCCCTCAACACCTCCTACTAGCCACACAGGATCGTGAAGCATGGAAAAAAATCTCTGTTGTGTCTTCTCTCATGTCCCCCTACGTCCTTTGGGACATGGTACTGAGTGAGTGAGTTAGTGATTCAGCAACTTGAAGGAAAAGATGGGAAAACTGAAGAGAATATTCAGGGTATAGATTTAAAGAAAGAGCAGTTAAAGGCTATTAGGGTTAAAAAGAGTAGAGGGGGTACTTTTCAGATCAAGAGCAAGGATGGATAGCTGAGGGAGAAAAAGTAACTAGTTATTTTTGTAATTTGGAGGAAGCGGCACTATATAAGTAAAAGTATGAATAGATTAATTGATAAAAATGGGAATTTGTTAAACAATCAGGAAAAAAGTTTTTGCAGGAAGTTTAGAGATGTTATGAAGAATTGTATATAAAAAAATCAAATGTTGAAAATTGTGAAATAGATCAACTAGTACAAGATATTCCAATCTGGAATGGATGAAGCAAATAGTCTAGAAGGTGAGCTTAGAGTTGAGGAGGCAAGCCTAGCATTAAAAAAATATGAAAAACAACAAAAGTCCAGGTTCAGACGGTTTTACCTCTGAATTCTTTAAGTGCTTTTGGGGTAAAACTAGGTGGTTTTTTTGTTAGGGCGCTTATGGTGGATTTCAGAAACGGGGAGTTATCATGTATTCAAAAGCAAGGCATTTTTCATGTATACCTAAAGGAGATAACCAAGATGTTATATTAAAAAATTAGGGACCAATTTCCCTGCTAAATGTTGTATACAAAATCGGATCAGCATGTGTAAGCTAATTGTTTTAAAAAGTGTATTGCCTAAAGTTATCAACGAGGAAACAGACGGGATTTATCAGTAACATGTATATAGGAGATAATATAAGACTTATTTATGAACAATAGCTTATCTAAGAACACAATCTGCCAGGAATGTTATTTAATATTGATTTTGAAAAAGCCTTTTGATTCTGTCAGTTGGAGTTTTATGTTAAAAGTTCTAAAAGCAATTTGGTTTCAATGTGACAAATGTAAATGGATCGAAACAATTTTATACAAATATCAGAGCTTGTGTGGTTGTTAATGGTCAAGTATTGGACTGGTTTGGTGTCAAACGAGGATGCAGACAAGGTGATCTGCTATCTCCATATGTGTTTGTTTTATGTGTAGAAATATTAGCAAATAATGACTCGTGAAAATCAAGATATACATGGTGTGTACCAGTCAATAATATTGAATGCAAACTTTCCAGTATGCAGTTGATATGGAATTCCTTTTAGCAGGAGACAAAAAATCATTTGAATCTTGCATTTAGACTATCAATTTATTTGGTTCTAAATCTGGTTTTATGAATGAATCCTGAAAAAAACAAGTTTAATTTGGTTAGGGGACAATAAAAATTCAGAAATCTGTTACTTGGAAATCTAATATGGAAGGAATCCACCAAAATTCAAAATCTAGGAATTTGGTTCACAAACAATTTACAAAACTGTTCACATATCAATTATTCTGCAAAATTAGATGATGTGAAACAATTATTCAAAATCTGGGTTAAAAGACAGTTAACACTCCAGGAGAGGGCAATACTAAAATCACTGATTCTGTCGAATATGATTTATCTATGGCTCTTACTACCAAATCCACCAGATGCAGTTTTTGAAATGGCAAAAATGCTGTTATAAATTTGTATGGATTAATAAACAAGACAAAATAAGTACAAAAACATCACACAAGAGTGTCAAAAATGGTGGGCTTGGGTTACCAAACTGCAAACATTTGCAAATTCACTTACATTGACATGGCTAAGAAAAAATAGAGACAACAAGTCATAAATGGAAGACAATTGCAATGTTCAACTTTTCCAATTCTTGAAAACCTCACAAAAATATGGGCCTGAAATAGTTTCTCAATTTTCAAAGGCAAATGCCTTTTGGACAGAAGATTTTACAATATATAAAGACTTTTTCTACAAAACTAACTGCAGTAGCTCCCATGAATGTTAGCAGAAACCGATTTTTTTCAATAATAGAATACAGGTAGGAAATAAGTATATTAAGAAAAAGACATGATCAATAAAGGCATCAATGCATAGCACATTTTCTATTAGAAAACGGAAAATTTATGGCATATGAACAGTTCAAAATAAAACATAATGTTGTGTTGATTTGTTACTTTTTATGGATACAAAATAGCATGTCTGAGTATAAACAGAAAACAAGTATAACAGTCAATGATAACGAATGCTTAAGTATGCCACTTTGTCAAGAAAGGATAAGGTCAGTACCAAAAGGATCAAAATATTTTTATGAATTTTTATTTGTGATATGTTTTACCAAAATGTTGTAGAAACTGAAAAAAACGGATAATGGAATAGGAAAAAATTTTTTTGAATTTCTAAGATCTCCGAATCAAAATGAAATGGTTTCAATGGGATTATTCAAGATGGCTTGGTACCAATGTTATAACAAGAGATGGGAGTAACAGATAGCAATCTTTGTAATTTTTGCAACTTAGAAATAGACAGTATTCGACACATTTTTGGCAATGTGCAGTTATTCAAAGTTTTTGGCAAACATTAATAAAGCAGTAATGAAAGATGTAAATGTGGATAAGCACATAACAGAGCCTTTAGCAATACTTGGGGTTTGACAAAAATATATGCATTGATCGTGTCTTTTATTTTTTATCCTGTTTGCTAAAACAATATATATACCATTGCAAATTAAATAGAAGTAGACCTGTACTGCGGTGTCATCAAAAAGTTGAAAGGAAGATATTTGAGGAGGAGTACATAGCACGAAAAGTTTTCCCATAACACTTTTGCTTTGAATGGACTCCTATAAGACCTTGGTTGTGATGAAAATTAAGTCTTTGAAAATCTGTTGAATGCTTTTTATTTACTATAATCAGGTTTACGTTTTAAAAGACAGAACCTTATAGAAAAAAAAATTTATACAAACCATGTAAAACCAACATTTATTATGCGACCTCTGAGAATGTTTGTCTGTGTGTTCTTAATCTATCGTTTTGTTTCTCTGTC
>CM060341.1:10294484-10305460 GCA_030674155.1 Stramonita haemastoma | reverse complement strand
CTGTCTGTCTGTCTGTCTGTCTGTCTGTCTGTCTCTCTCTCTCTCTCTCTCTCTCTCTCTCTCTCTCTCTCTCTCTCTCTCTCTCTCTCTCTCTCTCTCTCTCTCTCTCTCTCTCTCTCTCTTTCCTCTCCCCTATCTCCCTCCCATTCTTCTTTCCCCCTTCCCCACCCCTTCTCTCTTTCCCCCACCATTATGTCTGTCTCTTGTGTAAAGCGTTTCTATTTCACTGAACTGTCTAGGTGCACATTGTATCTCAGATTTATGAAGCCTTTGCATAATCTTGTGTATGTTATGATTTTGCTCACTTAACATAAGTAGGTACTAACTTGCATAATTGTAGTTCTTATTGTTTCCCTGATCCTCCTTTTTCTCTCCTTCCACCTCCTCTTGCTCCTCCTCTCTCTCTTTCCTTCTATTCTGTTTTTCTCTTTTCTTTGTCCATTTCTTCTTACCCTCTTCAGGAGCTGAAAAAGATAATAACAGCCCGCACCTTATTCCTCTCACTCACTCCCTCTCTCTCTTTTTAAATGTTATAGCTTTATACTCATTATGCTCAAATCATACGATTGGTTGATTTATTCACAAATTTTGATTTTCATAGCTTTATAATTGAATTACGCGTTTGGATTGATTGGTTGATTGATTCACTTTTTTATTTTATTTATTTTATTATTCTTATTTTTTTTTATGAGGGCTGGATGAAAACAAGCCACCATTGTGCTTAATCTTTTCCCTCAATAAAAATGTTCATTCAATAAAAATGTTCATTCATTCTTTCTCTCTCTCTCTCTCTCTCTCTCTCTCTCTCTCTCTCTCTCTCTCTCTCTCTCTCTCTCTCTCTCTCTCTCTCTCTCTCTCTCTCTCTCTCTCTCTCTCTCTCTCTCTGTGTCACTCTGTCTCTGTCTCTCTGTCTCTGTCTCTGTCTCTGTCTCTCTCTCTCTCTCTCACACACACACACACACACACACACACACACACACACACACACACACACACACACACACACACACACACACACACACACACACACACAACATCTTGCGCACACGTTAAATCCTGTTCCGCTTTTCGTCTATTCCATTATCTTCGATGTAAAAGACTCTCCTCTCTCTCTCTCTCTCTCTCTCTCTCTCTCTCTCTCTCTCTCTCTCTCTCTCTCTCTCTCTCTCTCTCTCTCTCTCTCTCTCTCTCTCTCTCTCTCGTACAACATCTTGCGCACACGTTAAATCCTGTTCCGCTTTTCGTATAATTATTCCATTATCCTCGATATAAAAGACTCTCTCTCTCTCTCTCTCTCTCTCTCTCTCTCTCTCTCTCTCTCTCTCTCTCTCTCTCTCTCTCCTCTCCCTCTCTCTCTCTCTCTCTCTCTCTCTCTCCCCCTCCCTCTCTCTCTAAGGGCCGGATGAAAAAAAGTATGTAATGCTTACTTACTCTGTTACCCTTGAAAAATAAAGATTATTCATTCATTCTCTCTCTCTCTCTCTCTCTCTCTCTCCTCTCCTCTCTCTCTCTCTCTCTCTCTCTCTCTCTCTCTCTCTCTCTCACCCTCTCTCTCTCTCTCTCTCTCTCTCTCCTCTCTCTCTCTCTCTCTCTCTCTCTCTCTGTGTCTCTCTGTGTCTCTCTGTGTCTCTGTCTCTCTCTGTGTCTGTGTCTCTGTCTGTCTGTCTGTCTGTCTGTCTGTCTGTCTGTCTGTCTCTCTCTCTCTCTCTCTCTCTCTCTCTCTCTCTCTCTCTCTCTCACACACACACACACACACACACACACACACACACACACACACACACACACACACACACACACACACACACACACACACACACACACACACACACACACACAACATCTTGCGCACATGTTAAATCCTGTTCCGCTTTTCGTTTCATTATTCCATTATCCTCGATATAAAAGACTCTCTCTCTCTCTCCTCTCTCTCTCTCTCTCTCTCCTCTCTCTCTCTCTCTCTCTCTCTCTCTCTCTCTCTCTCTCTCTCTCTCTCACAACATCTTGCGCACACGTTAAATCCTGTTCCGCTTTTCGTATATATTCCTCTCTCTCTCTCTCTCTCTCTCTCTCTCTCTCTCTCTCTCTCTCTCTCTCTCTCTCTCTCTCTCTCTCTCTCTCTCTCTCTCTCTCTCTCTCTCTCTCTCTCTCTCTCTCTCTCTCTTGTGCGTGCGTGCGTGCGTGTGTGCGTGCGTGTGCGTGTGTGTGTGTGTGCGTTGATAATTAACGCCCATGTTAATTAAACAGTGGGCTAAGCTTCTCTTTCAAGGCTTCTTTGAAGTTGTGATTATTAAAGTTTCTGATGTTTTCTTTGATCTTCAAATAACAAATGAACTTGCAATAATGGTTTTGTTTGGTTTTGTTTCCTTGTCTCTTCCAATGCACATTTTCCCAATTACCAAAAAAAATGTTTTTAGCAATTGTCAAGGTGTCACCACCTAAATATCGACGTTGTATTCCAAACAGTTTGCGACGCAGTTAAAGTTAGATCTGTTTCTGTTTTGTTTTCTTTGCCAAAATGTATTGTACTGGTCTATAGAGTCAGCTAGCACTGTTAACGGACCAATATCCCTACGCCAAGACATGAAGTTCGTAAGAGAAATCCCAAAGACTATGCCTGAAATATGACATAAAAAACCCCACATTTCGCTTGAAAATAGCAAACACATAAATATCTAGGGGGAGATGGGTAGGGGTGGAGGAGGGGGGGGGGGGGCACACACATTTTTATTCTCAAATACTATCAGTATTTTGGAGGGGGGGGGGGGGGGGACACACATTTATATTCTGAAAATATACTACCTGCTTTTGGATTGGGGGGGGGGGGGGGGGGGCATATACATTATCATTCTCAAATATGATCAGTCTGGTTTTAGTAATATTTTCTCCCAGATTGTTCTAAGCTTTATGAGTGAACTTCGCTTTTTTTCGCTAAAAAGTATTTGAAATCTGAAAGTAAGGTTATGCCTGCTTGGATCTAGTTAGGGGACAAAAAAATAGATGGCTAAAAGTCTTGTTGACACCTTATTAGATCTAGATCTATTAAAAACAAGAACAACAACAACAACATAGGCCTACAAACAGCCTCATATATTTACACATGCAAAAGAATTCATTTCCAAAGTCATTTGAGTTAGGACTTTCTTTTTCACTGTGCACAAAGTTAGTTAAAGTTAAAGTCTGTCTCGAGCCTAAGGCTCATCAGGCCGGTGCTTATCCCCGTTTCTGTGGCGTTAAGCGACTGAGAGTCATAGACTCCCCCCTGGATAGGACGCCAGTCTATCGCGGGGTTAACCCCCAACACAAGGTTGGTACCCCTTTTACACCTGGGTGGGGTGAGAAAATAGCCGTAAAGTGCCTTTTCCAAGGGCACAACGCCATAGCCGAAAGCTGGGATCGAACCTGCAACCTTTAGATTACGAGTCCAACGCCCTAACCACTAGACTACAGCGGCGGCCACTGTGCAGAAAAGATTAGGTATTATTATCATCATGAACTATTTGCTGTCTCACCCCCCCCCCCCCCCCCCCCCCCCCCCCCCCCCTACGTGTCACACCTATGAATTATTAGGTAAAAGCGTTAAGAAGCAATAGGCTATAGACACCAAACGCTGCATTAATTTTGGGGGGTGGATGAAATCGCCTTCAAGCAAAACAGCACTGTTGAGAAAGGCATTGGGGGCAGAACGTGGTGACACCTAAGTCAAAGAAGAGTCGTCAAGCTATTATCATAACTGTAAATTGATATTTTGCACTTACTTCTGATCAACATCTGCTGCTTTTGCAGCTTCAAAGGGGGGAGAAAAAAAAACCTATTTTGGGGGGCATGTGCGCATTATAAGTTCACATCCAATTATTCCGTGCGTGGCTAGCAAAACCCCCAAAAAATAATTCGTGAATTAAAAGAATAAATAAAACAAAAAAACCCAACCCCAAACCCAAACTAATAACGTATCAAATCATTCGCGTGCATCGAAGTAACAGCCGATAAGTAAAAATACGGTATATATATATATAATATATATATATATATATATATATATATATATATATATATATATATATATATATATATTATATATATATATATATATAATATATATATATATATATATATGAATGTTTGTACAAAATTGGGATCAGAACACGCACGTACGACTACACCAGGCTAACACACACACAACACACACACACACACACACACACACACACACACACACACACACACACACACACACCACACACGCACGCACGCACGCATGCATGCACGCGCTCGCGTGCAACACACACACACACACACACACACACACACACACACACACACACACCACACACACACAAGAAAGAACAGGCAGAACATCTTGCGCACAGGTTAAATCCTGTTCCGCTTTTCGTAAGAGTAGGCCATTGTACCCTGGTGGAAACAGATGACATTTACAAAACTGCATACACACGGGGACTAGGGGTAAAAAAAGCACATGAGTGTTTGTTCCATTATCTGCGATATAAAAGAATTAGATAAAGAAAATGAAGAAAAAATAAACACACACACACACAGAGGGCAGGGTAAAAGCAAATTGAGTGAACTTAATATCTTCCCCTCAATAAAAGATCATTAATTTTGACTTGACTCGATTTGACTCGACTTGACTTCACACACACACACACACACACACACACACACACACACACACACACACACACACACACACACACACACCACACACACACAACTCATCACCCTCCTGTTATCTCTCTCACCCCCCCCCCCCCCCCCCCCCCCCCTCCCATTTTTAGCCACACAAAATAATATTATTATTGTCCACAGGACGATCAGTCAGTCAATTACAAACATAAATATAAACATAAATATAGCCTAGATCTGTCAATGTCAAAATTCACAGCACCGTGACTTCTTGTTGTTGTTATTGTATTAAATAACATCCCAGCGAAGATTTCCCATGTTAATTTTAGGGACAGGGTACGGTGATCCTGACAAAATACGCCTACAAGTAAACTCTCCACGCGATAGCCTAGTGGTCAGAACATTGCGCTCGCAATTTACGACCCGGGTTCGATTCCCCCGTTCGAGGAGAGTTTTCTCCTGGAGTTAACATCAGTGCTGACTCCACTCTCCTCCAAAGTCCTTCGGATAAGACTATAAACCCAGGCCCCATCTGCGAACGCACGCAGAACATCTTGCGCACACGTTAAATCTGTTCCGCTTTTCGTAAAAGTAGGCCATCGTGTGCCGGTGGGAACAGATGACATTTACAAAACTGCATACACACGGGGACTGGATGTAAAAAGCACCAGAGTGCTTATCCCATTATCCTCGGTATAAAAGAATAAAAATAAATACAGTAGTCCTACCCATATGGTATGGTAGCTATGACAGTGATTGTTTTTTTTCTGCTGTTTTGTGTGTGTGTGTGTGTGTGTGTGTGTGTGTGTGTGTGTGTGTTGTGTGTGTGTGTGGTGTGTGTGTGTGTGTGTGTGTGTGTGTCACTGTGTGTGTGTCACTCTGTGTGTGTGTGTGTGTGCGTGCGTGCGTGCGTGTGTGTGTGTGTGTGTGTGTGTGTGTGTGTGTGTGTGTGTGTGTGTGTGTGTGTGGTGTGTGTTTATTTTTTTTTTAAAGTTTATTCTTTTATATCGATGATAATGGAATAAGTACTCATGTGCTTTTTTTTCATCCAGTCCCCGTGTGTAGGCCTATGCAGTTTTGTAAATCTTGTCATCTGTTCCCACCGGCACACAATGGCCTACTCTTACGAAAAGCGGAACAGGATTAAACGTGTGCGCGAGATGTTCTGCGTGCGTTCGCACACGGGGCCTCGGTTTACAGTCTCATCCAAAAGACTTTTGGGGAGAGTGGAGTCAGCACTGATGTTAAATCCAAGGGGAAAAATCCCCTCGAACGGGAGTCGAACTCGGTCGTCAAATTGCCAGCGCAATGTGTGTGTGTGTGTGTGTGTGTGTGTGTGTGTGTGTGTGGGTGTGTTGTGTGTGTGTGTGTGGTGGTGGTGTGTGTGTGTGTGCGTGCGTGCGTGTGTGTGTGTGTACACGCACATGTGTGTGTGTGTGTGTGTGTGTGCGCGCGCGCGCGGTGTGTGTGTTTTAAACTTTCCACTCCTAGCTTTGAGGTTCACCAATGGTGAAATTTTTTTTACGCGTGCAACCGTTTGCCCATCTGTAAAGTAGCCTATCCACACTACGACTGCAGAGGCGATGTCTACACCACATGGGCACTGCTGATCGTCCGCATGCGTAGGCTTATATCTATGCACAAACGGAGTTAATTAAGGCACTGGCAGGTCTGCACTTGAAGTTGACCATGGAGATTGTAAAAATCCCCCAACTCTTTCTTCACCTCAGATATCGCTGCCGAGATTCGAACGCAACATTTCATGATCGAACCCAGGGATTGAAGTCCAGCGATCCTAACCACCTAGCCATTGTAGCGTCCGTGTCATAACTATTGTTCAGCGAGCTGGGTACACATTCTGGGTATAACCCCGAAGGTTTTTAAAGCTGGGGAACGCGCAAGAACAACAATGACAAAAGCAGCATCAACAAAAACAATAACAAAAACAACAACAGCAACAATAACCAGCTATTTATCCATCAAACAGCGATTACTATCGATCTACTTGCATTTCCAGAACTAATAATGAAAAAAATAAATGATTCCATAAAATTTATGCTAGTGAAGATCACGCAAAAAAAAACACACGACAGAAGATGGGTCAATAACTATTAGTCCTATCAGCAATACAGGCTTTACCTCAATATCAGGCTTTGAGCACAAAATGGGATGGGATAGCTAGTGGTCAGAACATTGCGCTCGCAATTTGGCGACCCGAGTTCGATTCCCGTTGGAGGGGATTTTTCCCCTGGAGTTAACATCAGTGCTGACTCTATTCTCCCCAAAAGTCCTTTGGATGAGACTCAAAACGTTAAATCCTATTCTGCTTATCGTAAGAGTAGGCCATCGTGTGCCGGTGGGAACAGATGACAATATTTACAAAACTGCATACACGGGGACTGGATGTAAAAAAGCACAAGGGTGCTTATCCCATTATCCTCGATATAAAAGAATAAAAGATAAATAAATAAAATAAGTAACTAGATCTAAATGATTCTTCTTCGTTGTCAAAAGCTCCGACAGCAAGTATTGATGTCTGACGAAACTATGAGCAAAAGTGCATTCGCTGCCGTTTTAAAAGCACCTGACAAGTCAGGCTAGATCGCATCCAACTTGGACATGGGAGATTATCATTATATTTCAAGTTTTTGTGTGGTTTTCTCTTCTTCTTTTTTTTTTTTTTTTGGGGGGGGGGGGGGGGGGTGAGTGCAGGAGAATGGATCAAGAAGGCTGAAAATATAACAAAAACGAAAGTGACAGAAAGAAAAGGAACAAGGCAGAAACAAAAGAGAAGGATAGAAAAGAGGGAATTCGTTAGCACAGAATTTCCAGAAGGTGGGGTTGTTATAAAATTTTTATACTGACAGGCCCTAGCATGCATCCCTACAGGGGGAGTATGAAATGAATCAAAGGTAGAGAGAAGCAGATAGGCAGAATAATTATGGAAGCAGGTGCATGAGATGCATGAGTGCTCTCACTTACAGCGGGCGCCCCCCCCCCCCCCCCCACCACACACACACACACACACACACACACACACACACACACACACACACACACACACACACACACACACAAGAGGAGGGGTGTGTGTGTGTGTGTGGCATGACTGTGAAAGAAAGGTATTTCCATGTATTGGTTCTTGGGATTGAGAGAGAGAGAGAGAGAGAGAGAGAGAGAGAGAGAGAGAGAGAGAGAGAGAGAGAGAGAGAGAGAGAGAGAGAGGAGAGGAGAGAGAGAGAGAGAATTTATTCTTTTATATCGAGGATAACAGAATAAGCAATCATGTGCTTTTTTTCATCCGGTCCCCGTGTGTATGCAGTTTTGTAAATATTGTCATCTGTTCCCACCGCACACGATGGCCTACTCTTACGAAAAGCGGAACAGAGAGAGAGAGAGAGAGAGAGAGAGAGAGAGAGAGAGAGAGAGAGAGAGAGAGAGAGAGAGAGAGAGATTAATTTAATTCTGTAATTCAAGGATAATGAATAGCACTTGTGTGGGTGTTTTTTTTATTGTTGTTGATTTGGGTTGTTTTTTTTCGTTCGTCGGCTAGAGCTCCGAGGTTCACCAATGATGAGATTTTGCGTATGCGACCGTTCTTGCCCACAACGAAGGTAGCCGCATTTCGACTTCGGGGATTTATTCCTGGGTATGTTCGTTTTTCCGTAACCCATCGAACACTACGACCTTCAAAAACAAACAAACATATATCTTTATCTTGAATACAATACTCACAAGTACAGATATTTTTCTATAATTATTTCTGCTACCCCACTCTCGTTTCTTGCTTGAAACCGTGTAGGTCTCCCAGCTTTCTTCTATTATTATATATATCAACTCGACTCGAAACGAGTGGTTGGCCTTCTAATCTACTCTTCAGCTCCTGAAGATCACAAATCAACTCCAAACATCCGGCTACAATCGACGTCTGCACATGAGCACGTCCGCCAGCAGACGTGATTTTAATCGATAACAAACAGCTGTACGCGTGTTTCATATGGTCATGTCCACTGGAAACCAGACTTGCTGGATGTAACGATCTTGGAGAATGTGGCCGCTAAACGTGTGGTTACTTTTGATCGCCATTGTGTGGCTTAACAGAGCGAATAGCGATGCCGGGGAAGGGGCTGGATCGAAAGCTGGAAACAATCTTGGGCTGTTCTCTCGTGATGACGATGTCATAGTGTTGAACCATGTTAATTTCAGGGATCGTGTCTATGGTAAAAGTATGGTTTGGATGATCGAATTTTACAACAGATGGTGCGGTCATTGTATCAACTTCGCTCCAACTTGGAAAAAACTTCGCTTCAGATTTGAAAGGTCTTGTGAACTTAAGTTAAAGTTTACTTTTCCCATCTTTTTCTTGTCTTACACGTATTCTAAGTTGTATGTTTTGTGTGATGATAACTAAGATAACAGATAATTTCAGAAGGAAAAGAAGATTATGCAATAAATCTATCTCAACCTTGAAGTAAACGAATCTTCACTTGTGTGTAGATAGTTTTCAGGCTGTTTTAGATTAAGATCTAAACATATTTTGTTACTTAAGGACGATAGACATAAGAACTAGGGGGACAGAAAGGTTGGAAACATGTTTTTTTTTTAAACGAACCCACAACAGACACCACACTTATACTCAACCCACACACACACGCACAACATAACAACAACATCACACACACACACACACACACATACACACACACACACACACACACACACACACACACACACACACACACACACACACACACACACACACACATATTAAGTCCTTCCGATGAGACTATAAACTGAGGCCCTGTTTGTGAACACATGCAGAACATCTTGTGCACACGTTAGATCCTGATCCGCTTATCGTAAGAGTAGGCCATTGTGTGCCGGTGAGAACAGATAACATTTAGTGATTTACAAAACTGTATACACACGGGGACTGGATGTAAAACACAAGATTGCTTATCCTCGATATAAAAGAATCAGTTAATCAATCAATCAATCAATCAATCAATCAATCAATCAATCAATCAATCAATCAATCAATCAAACACACACACACACACACACACACACACACACACACACACACACACACACATCAATTGACACACTCATAGTCATGCATAGTGACACAGTGATGATGTTGACCCACACTTCAAGTGATAATGTACAGTTTTACACCCCTTCTCTCTCCTACCCCTCCTCATCCTGATTGTCTCTCCAGTGGCAATATTATATATAGTGTGTGGTTGTGTGTATGGTTATGTGTGTGTCCCCAGAGATGCAGGTTCTGTATCACTGTATAATAAATTACAAAAACGTTATTGAAGGACAGTGAGTGAGCATCACAATAACTAGGGTGACATAAATCTTCCTCATCAGATTATTGATAAAACCTCAGTTGGTGCGGTCATTGCATCAATTATGCTCCAACGTGGAAGAAGTTTGCTTCGGATTTGAAAGGTGTTTTTTTGTGTGTGTGTGTGTGAATTTTTTTTTATTTTGAAGGACACATGAAATGCATTGATGTAGGGGTAGCTGCAAGTTGCAAGTTTACTTCTATTTTTTTTGTGTATTCTCTTTGTCGGGTTTGTCAACTTTGTGTTCAGTGAGTGTGTCTGGGAATGGCATGTTCTAAAATTTCTTTGAACTTGTTTCGGAAACAGACACACTCATTTGCCTGAATTGGTCAACAGACAGACCCACTGTACCATAGTGTCGGGTACTGTAGATGGGCCTTCTCACTCTCAGCCATGTAGGGGAAGTTCTAAAAACCCTGAATTCAAACATCCACAACATCGCAGCCTTGTTGAAGTTCTTTTCTATCTATAGACCCTTTAGTTTTATGGTTTTGTCCAAAAAAAACTAGAAATATTATATTATAACAGTACTTAATACTAGTTATAATACTAATAGTCCATGGATATGGAAAAGAAGAATGAAAGGAGACAGCTTACAAAAGTGGTCCTTTCTTTCTCATAACCCAGTGGATTGTATTTCTCATTTTCTGCCATGGTCTGAAATGACTGAAGGAATATCAATTATCAAATTAACTTGTGTGCTTTAAACTGTTACTGAGTTTCTTTTTATTTTTGGATAGTAAGTCAGTCCAAAAACAAGATCCATCCACTAAATACTTTGTTTTTAAGTGAATGGGTTGTCTTTTCTCGTTGCCTAGAACAGACTACTAATACTGTACTAGTAACATAGTCTAAAGCTAAAGGTTCCAACATTGCATTTGTGCAGTTTGGAGATAATATAATATTAATAATAATATGTACACATGTATACACACCTATTTTCAAGGTAAACAAAGAGAACTGACAAAATGAAAA
>CM060341.1:10286984-10289484 GCA_030674155.1 Stramonita haemastoma | reverse complement strand
GACTGAGCCTTTTGTCATCTAGGAGGTAATTAAGGTTTTGGAATGAAATATTGTGCAAGTGTAGTGTAAAAGGGTATCATTTTAAGGGTGTTGGAAACTAGTTATACCTGTTTACAACATCTTAATGGGAAAATAATTCAAAATATGAAAAAAAATCAGAACTAAAAGAAAGGTTTTTAAAAAAAGTGTTTAATTGTGTATTCAGGATTGTATATATTCAATTGTAAATTTGAAAGTTATGAAACAATTCCTATCACTGAAATGAAAAGTACCACTATGCAGTATGGGGATGTTGACTCCTGTCAGTATAAGTAGCATCCCCACCTTCAGAAAATTCTGTCCTGGGAATTCCCTCTTTTCTATCCCTCTCTTTGTTTCTGCCTTGCTCTTTTCTTCCTGTCACTTCCTTCTTGTCTATATATATATATAGTTTGCCTTTTAAAGTTCTTAGTCCATTCTCCTGCCTTTTTTCATGAAAGACTTTGGAGATAACAGTTCTCTCCCACACTGAAGTCGGATGTGCAGAGCTGGGCCTGACTTGTCAGGGGCTTAATGGCTGTCTGAGTGTTAAATTAGACAAAGAAGAAAAAAAAAGTCCCCAGTATATCCATGGAAGACGTGTACTTTTTGTTTCACCTCAGTCTATGGGGGGTGAGATAGCACATACGGAAAACATCTTCAGCACACGTTAAAGCTCATTCTACCTATCAGAATTAGAATAGTAGGCCATTTGTGCCAGTAAGGACGGATGACAGTTTTTCTTTTTAAAGACACGGCATGGACACTAGTGTCATGTTTAGACATCATCCCCAAAGTTGGGATGTGGCTATCTGGTGGGTGAAAGCAGTGGTATATATATAATGCGCTAAAAGCTTGCTAATGATGAACTACTGAGCTCTAGCCAAGAGGGAACCCCCCCCCGAGACATGAAACTCAAAAGAGATTCTTTAAGATAGCAGCAGTGCTTTAACTGTTTATTTATTTATTTATTTATTCTTTTATATCGAGGATAACAGAATAAGCAACATGTGCTTTTTTTCATCCGGTCCCCGTGTGTATGCAGTTTTTGTAAATATTGTCATCTGTTCCCACCGGCACACGATGGCCTACTCTTACGAAAAGCGGAACAGGATTTAACGTGTGCGCAAGATGTTCTGCGTGCGTTCGCACACGGGGCCTCGGTTTAAAGTCTCATCCGAAGGACTTTTTGGGGAGAGTGGAGTCAGCACTGATGTTAACTCCAGGAAGAAAATTTCCTCGACCAGGAAGAAAATTTCCTCGACCGTTTAAGCCAATTGAGACGGTGTGCTTGAAATAAATATCATAGCCATACTAGTGTGAGAAACTGTCTATGTCAGAAACACAAAGATCGCCAGACGGTCTCTAAAGGAGGAAATATGCATTACTTTAAAAAAAAAAAGTTTTGTGTAGATGACTGTGACAAAAATGGGACATTTCAGAGACATCTTTTAAAATAGCCTCTGTTAAAGACACAAAGATTTACTTGAGGATTCTCTAAGATGGAAAGGAAACATCATGGGTTTCTTTTTTCTCTCTTTAATTTCAAGTTTTGTCCAGATGGTAGGAAGATGGGACATTTTAGAGAGATCCACATTTTTTTTTATATTCTGTCTAGATAATGGCAAGATGCTTAGATGGGATGTTTTAGGGACTTTTGAGCTTTGTTTAAAATTAGAGACATTCTGTAATTTAGAGATGCAGTGATTCAGAGAGACATTCTGTAATTTAGAGATACAATGATTCAGAGAATTCTTTAAGATGGATATATATATATATATATATATATATATATATAATATATATATATATATATGATACATTAAAAAAGTTTTTATCTTATTTTTTCTTTCTTTTTTTTTTTTGTTCCTTGGCCAGAGCTCTGAGGTACACCAATGGTGAAATTTTGCATTATTATACAATTGTTTTTTTGCCCATCATGAAGGTAGCCACATTTCGACTTCAGGAATTTTTCATTTTTAGTTTTACTGAATTGGTGACAAAGCTACCTTCACACTGGAAGTCTTAAAAAAGCTTTATCATAACTAAACTACACTCTCATTTTTCTTCCTGCAGCTGTTTCCTCCGAGATTCGTTCCAAAGAACGGGACCAAGGACGACGTGATTTTGCTGAAGACTCATGAACCCCTGGGCATGAAGTCCGAGGTGCTGCGGTTTGTCTCGGAGCCTAAATTCCCTGTGCCTCCCACCTGGCCTCGTCTCTCTCCTCTCAGGTGAGAAACCTTGTGAATGAATGAATGAATAATCTTTGAAGGAATAATCTTTGTTTTCCTAGGGTAATAGAGTTAAGCACTCAGGTGAGAAACCTCGTGAATAAATGAATGAGTGAATAATCTTTGAATGAATAATCTTTATTTTCCAAGGGTAACAGAGTAAGAATTCAGGTGAGAAACCTTGTGAATGAATGAATGAATAATCTTTGAATGAATAACAGACTTAGTGAGATGCCCACCTGAGGTGG
>CM060341.1:10239484-10279484 GCA_030674155.1 Stramonita haemastoma | reverse complement strand
GTGTGAGGTTAAAAAGTTAAAGTCTGTCCCGAACCTAAGGATCATCAGGCCGGTGCTTATCCTGGTTTCTGTGGCGTTAAGCGACTGAGAGTCATAGACTCCCCCTGGATAGGACGCCAGTCTGTCGCAGGGTTAACCCCCAACACAAGGTTGGTATCTCTTTTACACCTGGGTAGGGTGAGAAAATAGCCGTAAAGTGCCTTTTCCAGGGCACAATGCCATAGCCGAAAGCTGGGATCGAACCTGCAACCTTTAGATTACGAGTCCAACGCCCTAACCACTAGACTACAGCGGCGGCTGTTGTTGAGTTTAAAGGTGTGAAAATTTATTTGACATAAAAGAGTGAAGTTAGGACATGGTTTAATTCCAGTGAATCCAAAAAAAAAAGAATTAAAGAAACACACGTGCTTGCACACACGCATGCACGCACACGCACACACACACACACACACTCACACACACACACACACACACACACACACACACACACACACACACACACACACACACACACACACACCTTTCTCTCTCTCTCTCACACACACTCTCTTCTTCGTCACACAGTCATAACAAGAGGACCCTGTATTTTACTCAAAACCAGTGCCTAGACCCCTTTTATGGTCTAGTGAAAGTTGGTAATTTGTAGTTTCAGTACAGTGGCACCCGTCTATTGCCCAAATGACCAACCACTACCAGTGCCTAGGCCACCTGTTATGGTCTAGTGAAAGTTGGTGATTTGTAGTTTATCATTGGACTCGAACCCTAGACCTCATGCTTGCTAGGGCTACAAGCAGTATGAAAAGAATGTATTATAATTGAATGGATCAATACAAGATTGGATGGGTGAGCTAGAGGGTGAGTTATTGAATCAATGAATGAAGGAATGAATGAAATGAAGGAAGGAAGGAAGGAATGTATGGAGGAATAATAAGTATGTGTATGAATGAATGAATGAATGAATGAATGAATAATGTTTTGCTTGTTTTTGATTTTGTTCCTTGGCTACAACTCGTGAGGTTTACCAATGGTGATATTTTTGCATACGCGACTGTTTGGCCACGATTAAGGTAGCCGCATTCCTACTTCAGGAAGAGCAATTTCTTTCTTTATTTATCTTTCTTTATTCTTTTATATCGAGGATAATGGAATAAGCATTCATGTGCTTTTTTTCACATCCAGTCCCTGTGTGCATGCAGTTTTGTAAATCTTGTCATCTGTTCCCACCATCACACAATGGCCTGCCTACTCTTACAAAAAGCGGAACAGGATTTAACGTGTGCGTAAGATGTTCTGCGTGCATTAGCATATGGAGCCTCAGTTTACAGTCTCATCCGAAAGACTTTTAGGGAGAGTGGAGTCAGCACTGACATTAACTCCAGGGGAAAAAAATATCCCCTCGAATGGGAATCAAACCTGGGTCATCAAATTGCAAGCACAGTATTCTGACCACTAGGCTATCCTGTCAGTCATTCGGATGAGACTATAAACCGAGGCCCCATGTGCGAATGCACACAGAACATCTTGCATATATGTTAAAACCCCGTTCCGCCTTTCGGAAGAGCAGGCCATCATGTGCCGGTAGGAGCGGATGACAAAATTATATTAAAAAAACCCAGCATGCACACTGGTGTTGTGTTTAGACACCATCCCTGAGGAAAAATCGGGGAGTTGGAGTCCCAGGGCAGCTTGGGGCTGTATATGGCAACATTCTGGTGGCTCCTGTGACAGTACTGGAACCATTCGTATTGGTCATTGCCTTTCCAATAGGTCATTCCAGTGGCATGGAGAGGGGGGGGGGGGGTCAACTGCATGGGTAACCGTTTGCCCTCCATACTTACTTACCCAAGCTTTGCACTCTAAAGACTATAGCGCAATTCCATAGTCTTCCGAGACTGATGAGTGCCTACTACTACTATATATAGGCTATCCCGTTTTCTTTCAGCAGTGGAGTACATCTTCAGGACTTGGAATCCGCGCTGCACTACACATTCCGTCAGGAGATCGCCATCTGCAAAACCATTGACGGAGCCAAGCTGGATGCTCTTCGCAACTTCGTCGCTGTCCTTGCCAAGGTGAGAGGGGAAATGTCAAGGTCGTTGTCATGCCCCACGGGCCTTATGGGTCATCTCAGTATCTTTTTATAGGATCCATGACTGGTGGGGTCAAGTTGTCAATTTTTATATTTTGATTGATTATAAAAACTATACTCAGTATTCTACCTTGTAATGAAATATCACGGCATAATTTTGTTTCCTTTTGCTTTTAAATGTGTTTTTAAAATACCCAAGCCCTCATTCTGACCACCTGTTACAATGCTAAACATGTCGATTTCTCATTTTGTCACGTCCTGCAGTGTACCAGTTGAATTTGTATGCACAACTTTTCATAGAATTGTCCAATTTTCAATCTGATTTTTGTATTGAAAAGACTTTTTACTGCAGATTAACAACATGTCAATAAATGAAAATTGACCTCTTGTGCAGTGCGACTCATTATGTGGTGGAGCGTCATATGTCTCCGGTTCCATAATTCTTATGTTGCAGGAACAGTGAAGCGATGAGGTAGATGAAACACAAGGCCTTCTCTAGTCAGTGACCTGGACTTACTTTTTTTTAATCTTCCTATAGTAATTATTAGTGGATGGGATAGCTCAGTGGTCAGAGTGCTCGCTTTCCCCCAGCCAGTGTTAAGCAGTGTCGAACATGGTTGCCAATTGGATGAGTGACCATTTGTGCACCTTGGCTTCAGTACAGCTCCCCCAGTTTCCCCAGCTGTAAATGGGTACCTGCCCTCTTTCGGGTCAGGGAAGGTAAAGTAGTGAAGGAGAGGAGATGGGCGCCGCCCTCAATATGCTGGCCCTAGAGAAGCTGAGGTATCTGACGCCTCGCTCCCCTATGACCACACAGGTTATGGGACACCTTTACTGTTCCCTTTTATAGTAATTAATGAAAGGTGTTATTTTATTTATTTTCTATTAAATTTTTTTTTTTTTACTTCCTTGGCTAGAGCTCCGAGGTTTACCAAAAGTGAGATTTTGTGCATGCAGTTGGTTATTTTTCACCATGAGGGCACACACAGACACAGACAGACACATACAGACACACATACACACAAAGACACACACACAGACACACACACAGACACACACACAGACACACACGCATGCATACACACACGCACACACACAGACAGACACACACACACACACTCACACACACCACACACACACACCACACACCACACACACATGCTCACACACACATATATATACACCTCTCTCTCTCTCTCTCTCTCTCTCTCTCTCTCTCTCTCTCTCTCTCTCTCTCTGTCTCTCTCTCTCTCTCTCTCTCTCTCTCTCTCTCTCTCCACATGTGTATTGTGGCCCAGTGGCCAATGTACATTAAACAAGTTCCGAGTTCCGAGTTCCGAGTTCCGAGTTCTCTCTCTGTCTCTCTCTGTCTCTCTCTGTCTCTCTCTGTCTCTCTCTCTCTCTCTCTCTCTCTCTCTCTCTCTCTCTCTCTCTCTCACACACACACACACACACACACACACACACACACACACACACACACACACACACACACACACACACACACACACACACACACCACACACACGCACACACACTCATATATACCCCCCCCCCCTCTCTCTCTCTCTCTCTCTCTCTCTCTCTCTCTCTCTCTCTCTCTCTCTCTCTCTCTCTCTCTCTCTCTCTTTACACACACACACACACACACACACACACATACACACACACACACACACACACACACACACACACACACACACACACACTATCTCTCTCTCTCTCTCTGTGTCTCTTTCTCTTCTCTGTCACACAATCACAACAAGAGGACCCTATAAATCAGGGAAAACTGATAAATGTTTTATTTCATACCTGCCCACCTGTGGCTCCTAAACAGTAAACATATCAGGCTAGTCAGTACTATCAGATCCAACTTGACCGTTTTATTATGTCAGTATACTGGAGTGGAATCCCCAACATGTTTTTTTTCTGTCAGACAAAATGAGATTGGAAAGTGTATGGGTAATATTGATATCTTGTCTCCATTGTTGTCATTATTGTGGGTAGGAGCTTCACATAACATCACAAGAGTTCGTAGTTTTTTCTCCTGTCACAAAAGTTCATTGTCTTTTCTCCTATCACCAGAGGTCGCTCTGAAAGTCTTTTCTCCTGTCATCAGGAGAGTTTCTCCTATCACCAGAGTTCATTGTCTTTTCTCCTGTCACAAGAGTTCATTGTCTTTTCTCCTATCATCACAAGAGTTCATTGTCTTTTCTCCTATCATCACGAGAATTCATTGTCTTTTCTCCTATCATCATTAGAGTTTGCTGTCTTTTCTCCTATCATGAGAGTTCATTGTCTTTACTCCTATCATGAGAGTTCATTGTCTTTACTCCTGTCATGAGAGTTCGTTGTCTTTTATCCTATCATCATTAGAGTTCGCTGTCTTTTCTCCTATCACCAGAGTTCAATGCCTTTTCTCCTATCATCATGAGAGTTTGTTGTCTTTTCTCCTATCATCATGAGAGTTTGTTGTCTTTTCTCCTATCATCACCAGAGTTCATTGTCTTTTCTCCTATCATCATGAGAGTTTATTGTCTTTTCTCCTATCATCATGAGAGTTTATTGTCTTTTCTCCTATCATGAAAGTTCGTTGTCTTTTCTCCTATCATCATGAGAGTTTGTTGTCTTTTCTCCTATCGTGAGAGTTCATGGTCTTTTCTCCTATCATCATGAGAGGTCGTTGTCTTTTCTTCTATCATCACCAGAGTTAATTGTCTTTTCTCCTATCATCATGAGAGTTGGTTGTCTTTTCTCCTATCATCACTAGAGTTCGTTGTCTTTTCTCTTATCATCATAAGAGTTCATTGTCTTTTCTCTTATCACGAGAGTTCGTTATCTTTTCTCCTATCATGAGAGTTTATTGTCTTTTCTCCTATCACCAGAGTTCATTGTCTTCTCCTATCATCATGAGAGTTCATTGTCTTCTCCTATCATCATGAGAGTTCATTGTCTTTTCTCCTATCATCATGAGAGTTCATTGTCTTTTCTCCTATCATCATGAGAGTTCATTGTCTTTTCTCCAATCGTGATAGTTAGTCTTTTCTCCTATCACAAGAGTTCATTGTTTTTCTCCTATAATGAGAATTCATTGTCTTGCTCTTCTATCTCTGCTGAGTTGGGTTTAAAATTTTTTTTTTTTTTTATCGCTGCTGAGCTCTGCGATCTCCTTTAGCCCTTCTAGTCAGTGCTCGTAAAAAAAGCAACACTTTTGGGGGGGGGGGGGGAGGCTAGTTTGGTTGGTTGTTTTTGTTTGGGTCGGGTTTTTTTTGGTTGTTTTTCAGCTAGAATTCTGAGGTTCACCAAAGGTGAGATATTGCATTATGCAACTGTTTTTGTTTACAATTAATTAAGGTAGCTGTATTCCGACTTAGGGGATGGCTAGTTTGGTGTAGTAGCGACATAAAACAATGGTAGTTATGGCAACAGTAAAGCAGTAAGCCCTTACTCATAGACATGTATTGATTGTAAGCACCTAAAAGGTTTTTTTTTTGGTTTTTTTTTAAACTTTTATCTTATTTTTCTATACAAGCATCACAATGTAAGAAACTTATACAAGTGAAGAATGAAAGAACCCCCCTCCCCCCCCCTCCCAATGAAATTTGGGAAAAAAACTGAAATCTGTTTAAAAAAAAAAAATTCCTTGGTTACAGCTCCAGGGTTCACTGAGGCTGAGATTTTGTTTGTGTGTCATTGAGGCAGCCACATTCTGACTTAGAATTGGGTCTAGAATTTTGACACACGACCTCATTAAAGGAAGTTCTATTTGAAGGATTTTCAGGGAAGTGGAGTCAGTACCAGTGATTTTTTAAGAAAAAATTATTTTATTTTATTTTATTTTATTTTTGTCAGTACCAGTGATAACTCCAGGGGGAAAAAATCTCCCCAAAAAATGTCTTAACAGGGACTTGAACCCATGATCTCAGTTATTGTCAGATCGTGTGTTCATCACTAACCACCAGGCTGTTTCCCCCCTTCCCTCAGTGGATTTTCCAATAACAATAGCAGCAGACACAAGGTGGCAAAGAGTTCCCAGCTTTTACTGAATGAAAAACGATAGAAACAAATGTTTATTTACATTCCATGACTTTTCATCCCCCCCCCCCCCCAAATTCCCATGAGGGGATGTTGGGTGCATGTCAGTATAAACTATCTCCACCTTCTGAAAATGTTGTGCAAGGAATTTCCTCTTTTCTATCCATCTCTTTTTTTCTGCCTTGTTCCTTTTCTTCCTGTCACCTCCTTCTTGTCTGTTTTCTGCCTTCTTGGTCCATTCTCCTGCCTTTTTTTCCGGGAAGACTTAAAAGATAAAAATTCTGTTCCATACCAAAGTCGGATGTGCAGGGCCTGACTTCTTCTTCTTCTTCTTCTTCTTCTATCCCGTAGTCTATTTAGACTGTAGGGGCACCACGGAAGACCTCGCAACCAGCTCTCTCCATTTCCCTCTGTCCTCGACCTTTCTCAGGGTGTCACTCAGCCTGAGGCCTGTCCACTCTCGGATGTTTTCCTCCCATCTCTTTCTCTGCCAGCCTCTCCTTCTCCTTCCTTGCACAGTTCCCTGCAGAATCGTCTTGGCAAGCCCTGTTGATCTTGCGACGTGCCCATACCACTTCAGTTTGCGTTTTTTGACTGTGGTCAGGAGATCTTCAAAGGGCCTGACTTGTCAGGCACTTAACGGCAGTATAACCCATTTTCGCTCATATGACAAAACAACAATAATGGCTGTCTCACAGCTGCCAGTTTCCCCCTCTTTTAGCTATTTTCAGCTGCTATCCCTCCCGTTCCATCCTAGCCAGCTGATGTTAATTAATTATAGCACGAATTGATTGCACTGAGTCTTGGTAAAAGGAAGTTAAAGTTAAAGTCTGTCCCGAGCCTAAGGCTCATCAGGCCGGTGCTTATCCCGGTTTCTGTGGCGTTAAGCGACTGAGAGTCATAGACTCCCCCCTGGATAGGACGCCAGTCTATCGCAGGGTTAACCCCCAACACAAGGTTGGTACCCCTTTTACACCTGGGTGGGGTGAGAAAATAGCCGTAAAGTGCCTTTTCCAAGGGCACAACGCCATTAGCCGAAAGCTGGGATCGAACCCGCAACCTTTAGATTACGAGTCCAACGCCCTAACCACTAGACTACAGCGGCGGCTTGGTAAAAGGAAGGGGCGCGTTAATTTTAGCCCTGTGCCCTGGATCCTTGATGACTGAGATATGCTGGATTTGCCTGCTGTGGTCTGAGCGTTGGATGAAGAAATCAGAAAATTATGACGATCTGTCGCCAACTTTCAAGTGGTACTTTTGCAGTTTTTTTTGTTTTTGTTTTTTTTAATAGTCCGGTTTTGTAATTTCCAGCATCGTGTTTTGTCTGTAAACATATTAAACAATAGTATTCTACAAAAAAATCTCCAATATTCGTGCCGTTGTTTGCAATATGTATAAACAACAGCATTCAGGAACCATAGCAACAACAAGCTTGTAGCTTATAGTGTGCTCAATTTAGCAATGAAAATTAACATGAAAATGACGGCCCTTGAGCTGCAATGTGCAAATCAACAACAAAAACAAAAAACATCAAATGTAATCTTTGCTATAAAAAGAAAAAGTAACTCAAAGAAATCTATCTATCTATAGATAAAACACATAAAAATAATGATAATAGAATATATTTCAAAAAGCAAAACAAAACATAAAACAAAACAGCAACAACAAAAACCAGAGAAGGATAGAGAGAATGAGAGACCAACCTATGAAAATTCCATCTACAAGGCCAAAAATACTGTACGTTAGTTATGATAATATGAGGTAATAATCTACATGAACAATGACAATTATTATCAAATAAATTGTGTACTATATCAGATTTTGTTAATTGCTATTCACCTTTCAAAGCTGTAGCATGTTTTCTGAACAATCATACAGACATTAGCGGAGAGCAAAAGAAAGTTAAATAAGGGCTTCAAACCTGTGCCGTGACTTTTCTTAGTTGGATACCATTATATGACAAAAAGTATTATAAAAATCGTTTTGAATCACATATAAATTGATGGACAACTTCAACAATAAAAATGTTTGTTTCCATATTGTTGCAGTTCTTTCCAGGACGACCGGAGGTGTCTCGCTTTTTGTGGAAACTGTCGGACCACCTGCACCAGGGGGGGAAACCGCTGACAGGGGAAAGCTGGGTGGAGCTGATTGACAGGTTACAGGTGAGCAGTAGGTATACCTGTAGGAGAAAGAGGGAGAGAGGGGGAGGGAAGGAGAGAGGGAGGGGGAGAGAGGGAGAGAGAGAGAGAGAGGGCAGGCAGGCAGGCAGGCAGGCAGGCAGGCAGGCAGGCAGGCAGGCAGGCAGGCAGGCAAGCAGGCAGGCAGGCAGGCAGGCAGGAGGGGGGGGGAGAAGAGAGAGGGAGGGATGGGGGGAGGGAGGGAGGGAGAGAGAGAGAGGGGGGCAAGAGAGAGGGGGAGGGAGAGAGAGGGGGGGGGAGAGAGGGGGGGGAGGAGAGAGGGGGGGCGGGGGAGGGAGGAGGGAGAGAGGGGAGGAGGGAGAGAGAGAGGAAGGAGAGAGAGGGGGGAGAGAGAGAGGGAGGGAGAGAGAGAGAGGGAGAGACTGGTTTATTATTTTCTTTATTCTTTTTTATCGAGGATAGTGGAATAAGCACTCTTGTGATTTTTTACATCCAGTCTGGGTGGAGCTCATTGACAGGTTATACAGGTGAGCAGTAGTAGGTCCTGTAGGAGAAAGAGGGAGAGAGGGGGAGGGAAGGAAAGAGAGAGGGAGGGAGGGATGGGGAGGGAGGGAGAGAGAGAGACAGACAGAGAGGGGAGGGAGGAGATAGAGAGAGAGACAGAGACAGACAGACAGACAGAGAGGGGAGGTAGGGAGAGAGGGAGGGAGAGAAAGAGGGAGAGAGATATATAGACAGAGACAGAGAGAGAGAGAGAGAGAGACAAAGATAGAGAGAGGGAGGGAGAGAGAGAGGGGGGGGAGGGGGAGAGAGACAGAGAGAGAGGGAGAGAGAGAGAGGGGGGGGGGGAGGGAGGGGGAGGAGAGACACTGACACTGACACAGTTTTATTGTCCATTCAGCATTACAGCCCTGTAGACAAGGGGGGATAACAAGTTTAGTTTTGTGTAACATAATTTTTTTTTTCAAACTTTATTTTAATTCATTTTTTTGTTACATAGTTATACAAAATGAAAAAACATAAACGTTTTTGTTGACAAGTGAAAGAGCAAAGAAAAAAGATAGAAACTAAGAAACTTAGAAAGAAAGAATGAATGAATGAACGAATGAACTAATTTTATTTGACAAAAGCTACAAGCCCATCAGTCAAAGGGGGCTAATTATAAATGTCATGTTAATAATGGATGGACAGAAAAGAAAACATGAATAATAACTTGAAATCCAGACAAATATCAACAAATATTTTTAGTTATTACTTATAGAATCTATTTGGTTCATAGTCTGCTTGCGTTTTTGTAGAGCCTGTGTTACATATATTGCTAAAGATATCATCTCGGACATATTATTTGAAGTTAACACTTTTTGTACACGACTAGTGGACCTGTTGGTTGGGATTGTCAAAAAAGTAACTTTTTGACGAATTTCTTGGTAAGTTCGACATGTAAACAAAAAGTGCAATTCGTCTTCTTCTTCTCCACATGCTGGACATGGATTGATGTCTGTCTCCTCTGTAATATACCATTGTCTACAGTTCAATAGACCACATAATCTCAGCCGAAATTTTAGTAGATTGCTTCGAAGCCTCTTATTAGTTAACGATATCAAATATTGTTCTGGACCAAACGCATCTTTAACCGTCTTAGCCCCGTTGCGGCCGCAGCCGCCCGTAACAGCACCTGCTGCTAGATTCCGTTGCGGCCATAGCCGCCCGTTGGTCCTGACCACGTGGGCAGTACTTTTCCATCACACACATACCTCGTGGTTCTCACACAATGTGTCTGAAATTTGGTGGGGCGATGCAGGGAAGGTTTCAGATGGTGCCAGTGATAAATTTAGACCACTAACAGTGTGTACTTGGGAGGGAAGGAAGAAAGCAAGGCTGGCGATAGAAACGCCTTTCACTCATAACGCGTGGCGAAAAAAAATGGCGTCTTCGTTGGTAGCAGACGATTCATCTAACTAACTAGACAATAAAATGAACGTGTTTGCATTGGAAGTAGAAAAAATTCAATGATAAATATTAAGTGAGTCAGAAATAAAAAGCTGACGGGGGAGAAGAGAAAGGAAATAACGCAGTTAGAGAGAAGAATGAACCCGACTACACGGCACATTCCTGCAAGCGTGGCGACCTGTGCTACCCACACGCTGTGGAGAAATTTGACGGGGGGGGGGGGAGGTCCGCAGTATAAACGCCAGAAAATGTGACGCCTTTTGTCTATTTTCTAGTTAATACCACACTTTTTATTTGAAACTCAACGGACAGATTTGCTGATGACGAAAATACCGAGAAGGAAAAGAAAATAGACCTCAAGTCTGCCAAGATGCCACAGGTGACAGCGATAGGTACACCCCCGACACATCCACATTTTGTGCTTTCTGTGATGTGATGTGTCCCTGTACCATCACTATGACTACTTTAAAGGCTATCACGATTAAAATTTTGTAGAATTACAGAAGTTCTGTGTTGTTTCATGTTTGTCACACCTGTGTGGTGACACTGGTGACAATGTGACACTTATGTACAATATTACACTTCTGTGCACTTAACAAACATGTGGTAAGACATAGACATCTGAAATGCAGTATATAGGTAAGATATTGATTGAATATTCCTTGTTTTCAAAAGACAAAAAACCAGTTAAACAAAAAGTATGCCTCATCAAGACATATAAAACAATAGGTGTTATGAGGACATTGTGTGACACATCCTTGAAGTACAATTGCACACAAACATTAATAAACACGTTAGCTAGGCATCAATTCTTTATTCAACACTTACATGTATGAATTTGTGTCTATTCCATATATATTTTGCTGGTTTATTGTATACAACACACTTTTACCTGTGATTGGTGACAAATAAGGTGACAACGACACGACATTTTGTGACCAGACATGTAAACTTGTCTTAAAATGCAAGTACAAAGATATATCTAGCTTGTGACAAAATTTCAGCTTGATAGCTTGTCATGCACACAGACAATTGTCTCAGGAGTAGACTATGTCTGTTTGGGGTAGAAAACTTTAAAAGAATTCAAAATCTACAGGCAGTTTAGCTCTGCAGAATTCAACAACAAGAGGGTTAAATGAGCTATACCAATGGTATTTTTCACTCGACATTAACTTTTCGTGCCAGTTTTGATGGAAACATGAAATAAGTCTATCTTTCAATTCTCTAACAAACATTTCTTCATAACCTACCCCCTGGCGTAGCCAAAACAATACCAAATCCATTTATCATCAAAAGATCTTTTACTTTAGTTGCCCAGTTTACTTTACCATTATTGTGTTGTATAAGTAACATCTCGTATGCTTGTCTGTTTATTCTGGACATAGGCAGCTTGATAAGTTTTAACCAGTATTTAACGCATTTCGTTATGGTTCTAATGTACAATGGATATCTACCCGTTTCGCCATATATAAGTGTATTTGATGCATATAATGGGATACATACAAACTTTTTCATTGCGAAAGTGTGCACTTTTTCAATCTGAGTAGTATCTTCCAAACCCCATACCTCTGCTGCATACGTCAGGGCAGGTTCGATTTGAGCATCAAACAGTTTCCAAAATAGAGTGCAATTAGCAGAAGCTAATCATCTCATTGATTTGATAATTTGCATAACTCCATTTTTGGCTTTTTGGCACATCATATCAAACATAGAGCTAATGCACAATTTTGTTGAAAATGTTACTCCTAGGTACTTGTAGTTATTTGTTACTTTAAGTTTTTGGTCCCCATAAGTCCATTTTTCTCTCACTCCCAAGTAGCCTCCCATTCTAAATACCATAGCCATCGTTTTTTCTGAATTTACTGTGAGACAAAGACGATCTGCTTCTGCTTTTAATTTGTTCAGTTGATTTTGCAGTCCTATAGGTGTGCTGGACAAAAGAATGACGTCATCTGCGAAAAGTAACAGGAATAATTCGACTGCACCTGGGATCATTTGTATTCCATGTTTTCCCGATTGTGCAACTTCTATGGCTAGCTCGTTTATAAAAATTGAAAACATTAATGGACTTAACAAACAACCTTGTTTAACACCTCTGGGACAGTCAAAGTAATCTGTGTAAGAAGATCTATTCTGTACACATGCGGTAACAGATGAATAGATACCCTTTATGGCCCTGTACATTTTCCTCTCAATTCCTGATTTCTGAAGTATAAACCATAGTACGTTCCTATCTACAGAATCGAACGCTTTTCTTAAATCTATGAATGCAACATACAACTTAGCATGCTTCTGTAAATATTTCTGCACAAGCCCATAGAGAGTAAAAATATGATCAACTGTGCTATATCCCTTTCTAAAGCCTGCTTGCTCTTCTATGATTTTTTCATTGGTTTCTACCCATTCAGAAAGTTTTTTATTCAAAATGCATGTGTATACTTTACTCATTAGAAAGAAAGAGAGAAACAAAGAAAGGAAGAGAGAGAAGAGAGAGTGATGAAGAGAGAGAGAGAGAGAGAGAGAGAGAGAGAGAGAGAGAGAGAGAGAAGAGAGAGAGAGAGAGAGAGAGAGAGAGAGAGAGAGGGGACAGAGAGAGAGGTCTCATAGGGATATAGAGTTCAGCAGAGTCAGAACATATGTGGGTTGATATATAATTATACACATATACATACATATGATTTATGTACACCCATATATATACACACATATACATCAAAACAAAATCAGGTGTGCGTGTGTATGTTTAGTATCAAAGTCTTTTTTTTTTTTTTCTTTCTCTTCTTGTGCGTTGGGCCTCCACTGGAGGGGTATTGAATGAGAGTGTATTTTACAAATGCTGACGGCTTTAACCACTGTTATCAACCAAAGGTTGATATGGAATCCATTTAGTAATAAACTTATTAAGAGAAAATTTTTTACGAGAAATATATTCCTCAGTACGATATCTGTATCTTAATGTATTAATAAATGCATGAAGTACAGGTCGACTATTATTCAATTTACAATGGTATATGTATTGTTTGGCCACCAGAAGAACAAAATAAAAACTGTCATCAATATTTATATTTCTGTCATACCCTAGTATAGCCAAGCACTCTGTTAAATGCTTTGTTGAGTTCTAGGCCTGTCCATTCGCTGATGTTGTCCTCCCATCTCTTCCTTGGTCTGCCTCTTTTTCTTCCTCCTTGGACAGTGCCTTGCAGTATTGTTTTTGCAAGTCCTTTCGATCTTATGACATGCCCATACCATTTAAGTTTACGCTTCTTTGTGATTGATGGAAGATTTTCGTAGGCACCAATGGTTTGCTGGATTCTGTTATGCACATCTTCATGCTTATGTGGTCTCTGTAGGAGATGCCAAGGAGTCTCGGGAAGCATCTCATCTCTACTGCCTGTACTCTTCTCTCCAAATCTTCATCAGGGTCCATGATTCACAGGCATACAGGAATGTGGATATGACAAGGGAGCCTATTAGTCTGATCTTGTCTGAAATATCTCTCAACAACAACCTTACTAGTTTTTTGTGTGTATGTCCACATACATGTCTGTATGTATGTATGTGCTATATAAATTCCATTTATTATTATTACTATTATTATGATGATGCAATGTGACACCAGAGCAAGGAAGCCTCACTGCCGGACAAAGCGAAGTGGGTGGGGTGTCTTGGCAGTCAGCCCCGTTTTCCGTGGTTACCCCTGCAGCATGTGGACCTTGTTCCACACTCTGACTGTGGCCGCTTACGAACACACAGGCTCTGGTCAGTTTGTCTGTCTGTCTGTTTTTTTCTGGTCAGTTTGGTTGTCTGTCTGTTTTTTCTGGTCAGTTTGTCTGTTTTTTCTGTTCAGTTTGAATGTTTGTCTGGTTGTTTTTTCTGGTCAGTTTGTCTGTCTGTTTTTTCTGGTCAGTTTGTCTGTCTGTCTGTTTTTTCTGGTCAGTTTGTCTGTTTTTTTCTGGTCAGTTTGTCTGTCTGTCTGTTTTTTCTGGTCAGTTTGGTTGTCTGTCTGTTTTTTTCTGGTCAGTTTGTCTGTCTGTCTGTTTTTTCTGGTCAGTTTGTCTGTCTGTCTGTTTTTGTCTGGTCAGTTTGTCTGTCTGTCTGTTTTTGTCTGGTCAGTTTGGTTGTCTGTCTGTTTTTTCTGGTCAGTTTGTCTGTCTGGTTTTTTTGGTCAGTTTGTCTGTTTTTTTCTGGTCAGTTTCTCTGTCTGTCTGTTTTTTCTGATCAGTTTGTCTGTCTGTTTTTTCTGGTCAGTTTGGTTGTCTGTTTTTGCTGGTCAGTTTGTCTGTCTGTCTGTTTTTTCTGATCAGTTTGATTTTCTGTTTTTGCTGGTCAGTTTGGTTGTCTGTCTGTTTTATTCTGGCCAGTTTGTCTGTCTGTCTGTTTTTTCTGGTCAGTTTGTCTGTCTGTCTGTTTTTTCTGGTCAGTTTGTCTGTCTGTTTTTTCTTGCCAGTTTGTCTGTCTGTCTGTTTTTTCTGGTCAGTTTGTCTGTCTGTCTGTTTTTTTCTGGTCAGTTTGTCTGTCTGTCTGTTTTTGCTGGTCAGTTTGGTTGTCTGTCTGTTTTTTCTGGTCAGTTTGTCTGTCTGTCTGTTTTTTTTCTGGTCAGTTTGTCTGTTTTTTCTGTTCAGTTTGGTTGTCTGTCTGTTTTTGCTGGTCAGTTTGGTTGTCTGTCTGTTTTTTCTGGTCAGTTTGGTTGTCTGTCTGTTTTTTGCTGGTCAGTTTGGTTGTCTGTCTGTTTTTTCTGGTCAGTTTGGTTGTCTGTCTGTTTTTTTCTGGTCAGTTTGGTTGTCTGTCTGTTTTTTTCTGGTCAGTTTGGTTGTCTGTCTGTTTTTTCTGGTCAAGTTTGAATGTCTTTCTGTTTTTTCTGGTCAGTTTGTCTGTCTGTTTTTTCTGGTCAGTTTGGTTGTCTGTCTGTTTTTTCTGGTCAGTTTGTCTGTCTGTTTTTTCTGGTCAGTTTGTCTGTTTTTTGTGGTCAGTTTGTCTGTTTTTTTCTGGTCAGTTTCTCTGTCTGTTTTTTTCTGGTCAGTTTGGTTGTCTGTCTGTTTTTTTCTGGTCAGTTTGGTTGTCTGTCTGTTTTTTTCTGGTCAGTTTGTCTGTCTGTTTTTTTCTGGTCAGTTTGTCTGTTTGTTTTTTCTCGTCAGTTTGGTTGTCTGTTTTTTTCTGGTCAGTTTGTCTGTCTGTTTTTTTCTGGTCAGTTTGTCTGTTTGTTTTTTCACGTCAGTTTGGTTGTCTGTTTTTTTTGTTTGGTTGGTGGATTGGTTGGTTGTTTTATTTGTATGTCTGTTTGTCTGGTTGTTTGTCTGTCTAGTTGTTTGTCTGTCTGTCTGTCTTCAGTTTGCTTCTTCTTTCTCCTTCCACTTATATTTAGGGAATGAAATGAAAAACAATACATCAGAAAAATAATGTGACACAGTTTATTTTTTTGTATGTATGTGATATATCACAGCTGTCTGTCAGTCTCCCCACTTTCAGCTCCTCTTAGCTGCTAATTAACCTATCCCATCCCAGTCCAGCTGTTGGGCCAGCTAGTGCTAGTTATAGCAGGAGCTGACCCCACTTGGATATGGTATTTATTTATTTAATCTTTTATATCGAGGATAATGGAATAAGCACTTATGTGCTTTTTTTTTTACATCCAGTCCCCGTGTGTATGCAGTTTTGTAAATCTTGTCATCTGTTCCCACTGGCACACAATGGCCTACTCTTACGAAAAGTGGAACAGGATTTGACGTGTGCGCAAGATGTTCTGCGTGCATTTGCACATGGGGCCTCGGTTTACAGTCTCATCCAAAAGACTTTTGGGGAGAGTGGAGTCAGCACTGATGTTAACTCCAGGGAAAAAATCCCCTCAAACGGGAGTCGAACTCAGGTCGTCAAATTGCGAGCGCAATGTTCTGACCACTAAGCTATCCGTCCCCCCATCTGTGTGTGTGTGTGTGTGTGTGTGTGTGTGTGTGTGTGTGTGTGTGTGTGTGTGTGTGTATGTGTGTGTGTGTGTGTGTGTGTGTGTGTGTGTGTGTGTATGTCTCTATGTGTGCGTGCGTGTGTGTGTGTGTGTGTGTGTGTGTGTGTGTGTGTGTGTGTGTATGTGTGTGTGTGGGGTCTGTCTGTCTGTCTGTCTGTCTCTGTCTCTCTCTCTCTCTCTATATGTCTGTGTGTGTGTGTGTGTATTAATGCGTGCATGTGTGTGTGTGTGTGTGTGTCTGTCTGTGTGTGTGTGTGCTTGTGTATGTGTGTGTCTTTGACTCTGTGTCTATGTCTGTCTCTCTGTGTATGTATTAATGCATGCATGTATGTATCATGTCCACAGCAGTGAACGCCCAAGAAGTCCCCTTAGCCATCCGCGCCTACATGCGGCATTTCTTCGGCTGCAAGGTGTGCTCGAACCATTTTGTGGCCATGGCGGCCACAGTGGAACAAGACATCCATCGGCCCCTGGACGCCGTTCTCTGGCTCTGGGGCGCCCACAACAAGGCCAACGGCCGTCTCCACGGCGACGCCTCGGAAGACCCCCACCACCCCAAAATCCAGTTCCCCTCCCCCGCGGATTGTCCGCGATGTCGTAGCGCACGTAACTCCAGCACCGACCCCTACCCCGGTTGGGATGCTTCGTCTGTGGCGTTGTTCCTCATTCGTGTGTACGGTAAAGATCATCTCATTCAGGACATCGCTCCAGACGAGAAGGAGAGGGGTGAGGAGGAGGAGGAGGGGAAGGAGATGGACTGGTGGGAAAGCAGCAACGGCAGATCGACCTCAAGAAACTGCGCAAGATCCACGCGCAGAAGAAGAAACGGCTGCTGGAGAAACGGATCGAGGAGAGGAACGCCCGACCGGGGAACGTTCCGGGGTCGACGGGAGATCGGGTGAAGAAGCGTCATCAGCACGTCGAGGTGGTGAAAGAAAGTTTCCGGGCCAGGAGCTTGGGTGAGGGTTGGGGGTTGAATAACGTGGATGTTGGGGTGTGTTTGGTGTTTTATGTCAGTTGCGCTGTTATTATTTTCGTGTTGTATTACCATTTCGTGGTGCAGAAGCGTTTCCGTTTGCCGTGTAAGAGTTTGCTGCCAGTGTAGGGTTTTTTTGTGTGTGTGGATGTCTTGTTTTTTGTTTTTGTGTTGTGTGGTGTGGTTTTGTTTTTTTTATGTTTTGTTTTGTGTTGTTTTGTTTTTTTTTTTTTTTTGGGGGGGGGTGATGGCCATTTTGATATAGGTCTTTGATTTCATTTGATTGGAGTTTTTTTTTATTCTGTCATTGTAAATGCTTTGTTATATTTAAATGTTGATGTTTTTTCTTTTGCGAACTTTTGGTTTTATCGATTGATAAAAGTTTTATTGTATTCACTTTTGTTGTTTAATCGTGAATTTGTTTTTTTTTATGGACTGGTGGTTTGTTTTTTTTATTCCTGGATTTGTGGAGCGTTGTTTTTCTGTTCAACAGATTTGATATTTTTTTTAAGAGTTTGTGTTTGTTTGGTGAATTTTTTGGGGGGAAGGGGGAGGGAAAACCTTTCACCCTGAAATTATGTGTATGCTTGTTTGTGTATTCAAAAAGTCATTTTGTGTTGAAGCTCAGCATTTTTGATTTTTTCGCTTCGCACTGAAAAAGGTGCCGACATATCAGAGTAACCGTGGACCAAGAGTGTAATGTCTCATCCTCCATTCTTTTGCCTTGACACCTGAATTGCATTTTGCGAAATAACTGCGGTAATGATTTAGAGAATTTTTTGTTCTCTATTTAATTTCTTCTTTTTTTGTTCTTTTTTTTTTTTTTTGGAGGAAGAGGGGTAATTGATGGAAAAAATTTTGTGAACAGAATTATCATTCATCGTTTATCAATTTTTCCTTTAAAAAAAAAAAGAAAAAAAATCAATTCACAGACATCAGTGTTTTTGCATTTATGTATAAACTGACAGTTTTGTGGTGGGATTGTTGGTTTTGTTGTTTTTTTTTTGGGGGGGGGGGAAGGGGGGATGCCCCCAGACACTTTGTGCAACATTAATCTTCTTTTAGAATGTGGGAAAAAAAAACCCACCCAAAAACCAGTGTGGTTAAAACAAGCAAATCAGTAAGTCTGTTTCTGTTACTTTGGCCATTTTCTGTCAAGGAGAGAAAAAAACATAGAAATCTTTTAAGACAAATGAAAACTTTAAAATGTTCATTTTTCTTCTTTTTTTTTGGTCAGGCTTTTGCATCTTTGTTTAAAAGATTGGAAAAGATATTTTTGCCAGACCTCTGGTCTCATTTGTGGAGTCCTTCTTTTCAAGCTGTTTGATGCATTTAAAAATAGCATTTGATTACAACAGAGAATTCTTGCACGATGGTCAACCCTCTTACATTTATTATGACCACTATTGGCACTCAAAAAAATTGTTCCTAAGGATTTGCTTTTGGCAATATCAGCTAAATTCCACCCCATTGCCCATTTCACCCCTTCTCTCTTCCTCCCTTCCTTCCCCCTTTTTCTACCCCCCCCCCCCTCCATGAACACACCACACCACACCACACCACACCACACCACACCACTTACACACACTCACACACACACTCTCTCTCTCTCTCTCTCTCTCTCTCTCTCTCTCTCTCTCTCTCACTCTCTCTCTCTCTCACTCTCTCTCTCTCTCTCTCTCTCTCTCTCTCTCTCTCTCTCTCTCTCTCTCTCTCTCTCTCTCTCTCTCTCTCTCTTTGTGTCCCCATCTTGCTTCTTGCTTTTCCTTTAAATATAGCCAGGGTAACTTTTTACCATGCTTTTATTTCAAGTTCTGCTTTTTGGTGTATGCATACATACACACTGTACATGAAGATTGTGAAAACAAAAGGACATCTTATCTGGTTGCTCCTATCTTTCTTCTGGAAGAGAAATGATAAGTCCCATGGAAAAAAAGCCTTCGGAATATTTGTATCATTAAAAATTTTCATTTTGTTGTTTTGTTTTATATGCTGATGTGACCAGTTTATGGTAATGGTATCTAGTATAAATGTCTTCTATATTGGGAGGGGAGGGAGTTAGTTGGTGGTTAGAGATTGCGTTGGGCTGAAAAAAAATTGGAAAAAAGTTATTATTCATGAATTTTTTCGTGGTTGTTATATCCTTGACAGAAATGTGACTGAATTTTTATCAGAGTTTTTGGGTGGTGAGTGTGGTGGATTGTCGCTTGTCAGAGTCCTTTGCTTGTGGTTCTTCTCCACTGTTGTGAATGTAGCTAAGAAAGTAAGGGCTGCCACACTGAATTGCTAGATGGAGGCTTTGTCTCAGGCTACCTTCACTTTCCCACCTTTTCCTAGTGTCTTTCTGCAGTAATGTTCGTTCATATTGCAATTTTTCTGTGTATTTTTTAAAATTTAAAAACATGAAAATGTTCGATATCTTTTTTTTTTAACACTTTTTTCCTACCCTGGGAATGATATTAAATAAAAGTAAAATAGCTGGCATCCTCTGTCAGTATTTAAAAAAACATTTTTTTACACTTTTTTCGTTACCTGGGAATGATATTAGATATAATTAGAATGGCAGGCATCCACTACACAGCCTGGTTTTATTTTGACCTTAAGATCTGTGGTTTTTTTGTTTTTTTTAAGACAAGATAGAAAATATGTGAACTGTATTTGTAGAGAAGGTCAAGAGAAGGAGGATGAGGACGGTTGAGATTGAATTTAATATGATTTACATGTCAGTGCTTTTATGAGAAATAACAGTTTGCTGAGTGTGTGTGTGTGTGTGTGTGTGTGAGGTGTGTGTGTCTGTGTGTGTCTGTGTGTGTCTGTGTGTGTCTGTGTGCGTCTGTGTGCGTGCATGCGTATGTGTTTGCATGCGTAGGATCCATGCACATGTGTATATGTGCGTAGGCAAATGTGCTTATGTATGTGTCTATGTGTGTGTGTGTTTATGTATTTGCATATATATATGTGCATAGGACATGCACTTGTGCTGCTTTCATGTATACATATGTTAAGTTTTCTTTAAAAAAAAAAAAAGTTCATGTCTGTGTATATTTGGCCGAGTGTATCTATCATCTACTTGTACAAATGTATGCATCATGCTTGGAGATTTTCAGTGTTTAGTTTTAATATGCAGGATGAACCATATTTTCTTCGCTTGCTTGATTTTGTGTATGTGTTGTTGTTTTTTCATATAAATTTTTGGGGAGGGGGGCGGAGGAGGGAGATGTTTTTCATGAGAACATTTTAAGCCAAATTGACAATTTTCTTTTTTTGGGGGGGGAAGGTGGGGGGGGGGGATCGTGAACTGTGATAAAACTCCATGTTATATGCAGGGTACTGTAGGTGATGCCCTGCACTTTAGTGCACTGCTACTGGTGTTGACACACATATTTATATTGGCTTCACACATTTCTGTTCCTTTGTGGTTTTGTTGTGGTCTTTGGCCTTCTAGTGCTGGGGATATCATACTGTCCCAGTGTTAGGCTGGAAATATCGTACTGTCCCAGTGCTAGGCTGGGAATATCGTACTGTCCCAGCGCTAGGCTGGGAATATTGTACTGTCCCAGTGCTAGACTGGGGATATTGTACTGTCCCAGTGCTAGGCTGGGAGTATCGTACTGTCCCAGTGCTAGGCTGGAAATATCGTACTGTCCCAGTGCTAGGCTATGAATATCTGGGAATATTGTACTGTCCCAGTGCTAGGCTATGAATATCTGGGAATATTGTACTGTCCCAGTGCTAGGCTATGAATATCTGGGAATATCGTACTGTCCCAGTGCTAGGCTATGATTATCTGGGAATATTGTACTGTCCCAGTGCTAGGCTGGGAATATTATACTGTCCCAGTGCTAGGCTGGGAATATTATACTGTCCCAGTGCTAGGCTGGGAATATCGTACTGTCCCAGTGCTAGGCTGGGAATATCGTACTGTCCCAGTGCTAGGCTGGGAATATTGTACTGTCCCAGTGCTAGGCTGGGAATACCGTACTGTCCCAGTGCTCAGTGGTCTTTGTTTCAAGCTGTAGTTGGTCTGCTGATTGATTTTAAGTAAGTGTTTATTCTTTTGGGTGGGTTTAAAAATTTTTTTTTTTCAAAAATGTCATGTGGTGTGTGTGTGTGTGTGTGTGTGTGTGTGTGTGTGTGTGTGTGTGTGTGTTGTGTGTGTGTGTGTGTGTTTATGTGTAGTTTTTGCTCGTAAATCACCTGACATTGGTACAGTTGTTTAATGCTGCGATTGAGGTGTTGTATTGTACTGTACTGTAATGTATTGTAATGTATCGTATTGGATTGTATTGTCTACCAATGTCAATCATAGTCGATTTCTCAGCCTGAAATTTGGGCCACTCTCCCAGGAGAGAATACGTGGCCACACAAGCAGCTCTGCACATTCATGCATTTTCCCGTCTGCTTGTGTATTTGTTGCCATATGATAGAGGCTTTTTTTCAACACAACTTTGCTCATAGACAACTCTCTTGATGTCACGGCTTCTTTTACACACGCTGAATGCCTGTTGGACATGCGACCTTGGTGTATTGTCGCATCCAAAAGACTAGAACCCAGACCACCTCTTAAGATGTAGTGGATAGGGGAAAAGTTCAGACTCACACAGGAATGGAACCCACATTTCTGACTTTGTTTTAGAAAGAAATGTTTTTAATTTATTTTATTCCTTTATACCAAGGATAATGGAAAAAGCACTTGTGTGCTTTTTTACATCCAGTCCCCGTGTGTAAGCAGTTTTGCAAATCTTGTCTTGTGTGCCAGTGGGAACAGATGACAAGATGTACAAAACTGCATACACATGGGGACAGGATGTAAAAAGAAAAAAGCACATGAGTGCTTATTCCATTATCCTCTATGTAAAAGAATAAATGTGACGCTCCACCACGGAATGAGTCGCTTAGCACATTACCCAATTTTGAGCTAGGAGCCTTTAAAGGCAGGTGAGGGTCAAGCTGTCAATTTGGAGATTTTGATTGATTATTAAACTGTATCGGTTTAGCTACCTTAAAGGAAATATCAAGGCATAATTTTTTTTTCTTTTGCTTTAAAACGTGTTTTGAAAATACCTAAGCCCTCATTCTGACAACCTATTATGAAAATAAACTTGCCCGTTTCTCATTTTGTCACATCCTGCAGTCTATCATTTCAATTTGTAATAACTTTGCACAGAATTGTCCGATTTTCAATCTGTTTTTTGTATTTGGTAGCCACTTAATTGCACATTAATGACATGTCATTAACTAAAAATTGACCTCTGGTGCATTCCGACCCATTATGTGGTGGAGCGTCACAAATTTAAAAAATGGGCAAAAAGGGTTACTTATGCAAAATCTCACTATTTGTGAATCTTTGAGTCCTAGCCAAAGAACGAAGGAGAGAAAAAAATGTAGCAGGCAAATGTTAAGGAAAAAAGAGAGATTCATCATTAGAAAATGCACTTTAATGGTAAGTTCTGCCTGGTATCTGTATGCAGATTCAGTCACCAGTCATTGGAGATGTATAATAAAGTTCTGCCTAGTATGAATATATAGTTTTTAGATAGTAACACGCACATAATTTATTTCCATGTGTAAAGAATTTGTTGGTTTGATTTGGTTGGTTTGGGTTTTTTTTTGGGGTGGGTGGGGGTGGGGGGTTGGTTGGGGTTTTTCTTCTTTTTTTTTTAATACAAATGTGTTCACGCACAGATATGAAATGTTTCGCATTTACGGATTGCGTGTGCAATGTATTGCATTTGTATACTAGTGTGAGAATGGTGTTAAAGGTTTTGGGTTCCTCTTTGTTATGGAATCATCTTATAGCAGTGCATGATTTATTTTCCGTTTTATGGTATTGCTGTGTTCTGCACAAAGTATGTCTGTCATGTGTATACTCAGAAATCCAGCAATTGACCAATGTGAACAAACCACACTCACGCACGCACGCACGCACGCACGCACGCACGCACGCACCACACACAACACACACACACACACACACACACACACACACACACACACATACACACACACACAACACACACACACAGCAAATGTGTTGCTTATTCAATGCTTGCGCGCACACACACATACACATACACACACACATGCGTTAGTTTGTTAAGGCATATCTTCATTTTTGACCTGGTAACTAGTACACCATTAGTAGTAATTAAAAGTTGTATGTCAAAATACAAGTGTTGGTGAGATTTTTGTTTTTAAAGTTAAGCAATATAAAGTGTATGTGTTTTAATGTGATAAGCAAGTTTCAGAGTATAAGAATGTGTTGTGGCAGTTATTGACTTTAATATATATATATAAATACAAACAAAAACACCCATCATCTTGAAGCATTATGTGATCTCTGTTGTACAAGAGAAGAAAAAAAAAAACCCATGCACAGTCCACACTGTTTTGTGTGCTTATGATGGTGGGGGGGGGGGGGGGGTGTGTGTGGAGGGATGAGTGAGAGAATAGCAGGAGCTTTGGTTTTTTATATGTGCCAGTCCCATATTCATAATTAACAGGATATTAACGATCTGTTTTTATGTGATATGACACAGTAGTCATTTTGACAGGCAATCGAGCGATAACGTCATTTATGTCTTTTATTAAACTGTGGCGTAAAATATGTATGGAGTTTGATCAGATTGGTGCATGTGTATTTCAGTGTGTAGGCATTGTGTGTTAGTTTTTTGTTGTGTCAAATGGTCTTTCTGGAAGGTATGTTGTGATTTTGTCAGTACTGTGCCTCTTCTGTGTCTTTTTGCTTTTGCTTCCTTCTTCTCTTTCTCTCTTGCTCTGTGTGTGTGTGTGTGTGTGTGTGTGTGTGTGTGTGTGTGTGTGTGTGTGTGTGTGTGTGTGTGTGTGTGTGTGTGTGTGTGTGTGTGTGTGTGTGTGTGTGTGGTGTGTGTGTGTGTGTGTGTCTTCCTTTTAACGTCTATCCACTAAAAAGTGATTTTAGACAAATGATTTGGAAGGAAAAAGGATTTAAATGTGTGTGTGTGTGTGTGTGTGTGTGTGTGTGTGTGTGTGTGTGTGTGTGTGTGTGTGTGTGTGTGTGTGTGTCTCTCTCTCTCTCTCTCTCTCTCTCTCTCTCTCTCTCTCTCTCTCTCTCTCTCTCTCTCTCTCTCTCTTTTCATTTTGGTTGTGCTCTTCATGGAAATGATTTTTTTTTCCACCATGGTAGGTTTGCCAGAATTCCATAGTTATGTGGGGTCTTTTTTTGGTTTTGTTTGGTTGTTTGTTTTTTTCTGGTTAATTATTTGGTGTCATTTTGATCACTGTTCTTCTCTGATCTTTTACTCTATGAATTTTCGAACCAGTATTTAATTAAACCACAGTGTAAGCTGCACAGGCTTTGTGTAATTACGTCTGTAATCCGGTAAGTTGTGAAATAAAACTTGGGGTATGGATTTTTGTTGTTGTCATCGTTGTCACTGCTGCTGCTACTGTTGTTGTTGTTAATGCTGCTTTCTTCACTTCTGTGGTGATGCAACTTATCCACTGCTAACAAGCCACTTGTTCTGGCCTTGCCTCCCTAGACTTTGTCATATATATGTGTGTGTGTGTGCGTGCATGCGTGCGTGTTTATTTTTTAATTTATTTTATTTTATAACGAGGATAATGGGATAAGCACTCTTGTGCTTTTTTACATCCAGTCCCCGTGTAGATGCAGTTTTGTAAATGTCATCTGTTCCCACATGCACATGATGGCCTACTCTTAGGAGAAGCAGAACAGGATTTAACATGTGCGCAAGATGTTCTGCGTGCGTTCACACACAGGGCCTCGGTTTATAGTCTCATATGAAGGACTTTTGGGGAAAGTGGAGTCAGCATTGATGTTAACTCCAGGAGAAAAATCTCCTCAAATGGGAATCGAACCCAAGTCGTCAAATTGCGAGCGCAATGTTCTGACCACTAGGCTATCCCGTGTGGTGTGTGTGTGTGTGTGTGTGTGTGTGTGTGTGTGTGTGTGTACTCTGTGTGTGTGTGTGTGTTTGCGCGTACATACATTCAAATTTGCTATTTTCTAAAACTGTTAATTGTCATTGATTGCTTGTGTATTGTATAAGTCGAATGCAAGCGCATTGATTTCTTTTTGCAAGATATAGCGCTATATAAATTCCATGTATTATTATTATTATTATTATTATTATTATTATTATTATTATCATTATTGTTGTTGTTGTTGTTATTATTATTATCATTATTATTATTCTTATCATCATCACCACCACCATCATCATTTAAAAATTTTTTTTTTAATTTAAAATATTATTAGTTGTATTAGTAATATTATTATCTACACGAGGGCTGGAAATCTACAGGGAGCTTATCAGTGTTAGGCCGCTGTGAGGACACCAGTCAGAAGGGCCCTGCCTGCTGCTGGGTCATTGCGATGGTGTTCACTCTGTGGTGTCTGTTGTAATGTGGTTTTCACAGGGTGTGTGGTACAGATTTTCCTGCAATGTGGTACAGATTTTCCTACAATGTGGTACAGATTTTCTGCAATGTGGTACAGATTTTCCTGCAACTTGAAACATGTTACTGTATTGATGTTGAAATCCTCTCATCACATGCCATTTATGGGTTGATTGGTTGTTTTTGTCTAGAGCACAAGGAATGGAAGTTAGTGAGTGTGTCAGAGTGTTGAAGGATACATTTTTCTTATACTTTAAAAATTGACCACGCTGGAGAAGGGTTGTAATGGAAGTGCACATGTTTGATTTTGTAGCTAGATAATGTTTGTGTGTTCAAGTCCTCCCTGGAGAGCCATGGCGAAGTTGTTGTGTGTGTAGACATGTAATTTAATTTTATATGTAAATGGTTACATACGTGTGACTAATTTGAATGAAAGCACTTTGATTTGTGTGCTTCACAAGATTCAGTGCTATATAAATCTCATATATTATTATTATCATTATCATTATTATTATTATTATAAGTGGCTTTGCAGCACACTGTGTGTGTGTGTGAGTGTGTGTGTGTATGTCTTTATATATATATATAATATGTGCTGTTCATACAAATATTCATTCTTTATTTGTATTCATGCGTTCCCTGGTCATGTCCATATTTTTGTGCACACGTGAAACGTGGACCATAACAGCAGACATTGAAAGAAGGATACAGGCAATGGAGATGAGATGCTTTCACAAACTCCTTGGCATTTCATACATAGATCACATCACTAATGAGGAAATGAAAACCAGAATTAAAAATGCCATCGGGCCATATGAAAAGCTCTTGATTTCAGTGAAAAAACTCAAACTAAAGTGGTACGGGCACGTCACACAAATATCTGGACTGGCCAAGACTGTCCTACAGGGAACAGTACAATGGGGGAGACGAAGAGGCAGACAGAGAAAACGATGGGAAGACAACATCAGAGAGTGGACTGGCCTTTTGTGGATTGATTTGCTACAAAAAGCAGAGCATCGCAAGGAATGGAGGAAGCTGGTTGCAAAATCTTCAGTAGTGCCCCAGTACCATGGTCTACATGGCTATGGGATAGGTGAAGGTGAAGGTGAAATATCAATGCTTTAGTTTTGTTTATACAGTCTTATGTAAATATTAATGCTTCATTTTTATTCGTACAAATATCAATGCTTTATTTGTATGTATTCATGCAAATGTCAATGCTTTATTTGTATGTTTTCATGCAAATATCAATACTTTATTTGTATGTGTTCATACAGATATTCATGCTTTATTTTTTATTTATTCATGAGACAAATGATGATGTAAGAATTAAGCTTTGTAAATGTACCTTGTTATGTTTTACTTACAGGTAAATACATTTTTGATAGATTTATTTTATTTTAAATCATGTAACCACATGTGCATAGATAGTAGTAATCAGGAAGAAAGAGTAACATTTTGTGTGTGTGTGTGTGTGTGTGTGTGTGTGTGTGTGTGTGTGTGTGTGTGTGTGTGTGTGTGTGTGTGTGTGTGTGCAACATGATTTCTCACTTCACATTGATTATATTTTTCAAAATGTGATCAGTGATTCTGAATGAGGACCCTAGGGTAACAACATATCAGGATTTATGTTCGACTGTGTTTGTTAACCCCTTTTCATGAGTGTTTGTTAGTCTTTTGGGGGGCAGGAAAGCTCAGTAGTCAGAGTGCTCGCTTTCCCCAGTCAAGTTAAGCAGCATTGAGTGTGGTTAACAGTTGGATGGGTGACCATTTGCACACCTTGGCTTCAGTACAGTCCCCCCCCAGTTCACCCAGCTGTAGATGGGTACCTGCCCTCTTTAGGGTCAGGGAAGATAAGGCAGTGAGGGAGAGGAGATGGGCACCGCCCTCAATATGCTGGCCCTAGAGAAGCTGAGGTCTCTGACGCCTTGCTCCCCTACAACCACTTAGGTTATGGGACACCTTTCCCTTTCCTTTATTCTTTTAGGAATCAAATATTGAAAGCACTGTGTGACGAATGCCATAGCTGAGTGGTTAAACCGTTCGACTTCAATGCCATGGGTTCATCAAGTCCTGGGTTCAAATCTCTGTGGCATATGGTGAATTAAGGGTGGGGATTTTTACGATCTCCCAGATCAATAATTCATGTCAGTGTTGAATGGGGTGGATATATATATAATATATATGTCAGGTGTAGGGTAGGAGTGGGGGGGGGGTGTATATGGAAGTGTGGGTGTGTTTAGAGTGTGTGTGTGTGCTGGGGGGGGTGGGGGGGTGCATATGTGGGTGCACGCACACATGTGGTGAAGTCAATAGTCTGAGCTGAGCCAGCCTATTCTCTTGCTGCTCATTATTTTAGAGTAATAATTATCAGATTTTTTGTATTCATCATAACTCAGTCCTAAGCCTTCCAGCAATAAAGGGTAATAGGTGTATCCAATCCATACCTCAATGATTTGCCTGCTTGTAACAACAGGTAAAAAAACTCTTATTCTTTTTCTTTATTGACAACAACTGTTGTTGTCTGTTAAATAAACGAAAATGCATTGTGCATGTGCTGTTGCCGTTAAGCGCCTGACAAGTCAGACCCAGCACATCCCGACTTCAGTGTGAAAAATGTTCAATACATTATGCAGATACAGTATAGGGTATAGTCAAAGAAAATACTTTGTGGGTATGATTATATACAGTGTTTTGAGCTTTTTGCAAAGTAAATATCACCTTTTATTAGATGATTATGCTTTGCTATTTATCAGTCAGTCTCCTCCCCACCCTCCCTTTTGTTGGTTTTTTTAAATTTAAAAAAAATTTTTTTTTACTCTTTTTGATTTTGTTAAAAAATTTCAAATCTTTTTTTTGGGGGGGGGGGGGGGGGGGGTTGTTTGTTTTTTTAAGAAGAGAAAAAGGGACTCACTATCTGATCCGTTTGTTGGTTGGTTGGTTTGTATTAATGAATATGGCAAGCTTTACTTCTTGTTGGGAGTCCCTGCTGTTATTATGCAATAAATTATTTTTGCCTTTCCACCATTTGTTTTTTGCGTATCTGGTCCTTGAAATGTTTTGCAGAGGTTTTTAAAAAATTCCCTTGCTTTTTTATATTTGTAATTGTGAACATGATAATGATATTATTTCATGTTTTTGTTTTCATTGTAAAAGAAGACTTTTTGTTATTATAAAGGAGGTAAAAGAGAAAGTCTCTACTCTGCAGATTTGAGGAATTGTGTTGATTGTTATTTGTCTGTTGCAAGATATTGGCTTATTTCTGCAATGTTTTACTTCAACGGCTGCATACACACACGCACACATGCACGCATGCACACACACATGCATGCACGCATGCACACACGCACGCATGCGCACGCGCACGCACCACACACCACACACACACACACACACACACACACACACACACACACACACACACACACACACACACACACCACACACACAGAGGTTTACTTACTTTGAAGGTTTATTTACTTTGATACTGCTACTGCCCACTTTGTGTTTGTAGTATCAATGCTTCAGCCTTGTGTGTGTGTGTGTGTGTGTGTGTGTGTGTGTGTGTGTGTGTGTGTGTGTGTGTGTGTGTGTGTGTGTGTGTGTGTGTGTGTGTGTGTAACAAGTAAAAGCACAATTATGCATTTTGTGTGTGTGTATGTGTGTGTGTGCCCTTTTAATGTTGTCTCTCCAAAAGTCATGAATCTAGTAATCTGATATCTGATTTGATATGAGGTAATAATCTGGAATTTTATCTCCCGCATTTAACCAGGACTTTTCCCAGTGTGATAGTATGCCCCACCTAAAAGTTCTGTATTTGAAATTTCTGCCTTTTTTCCCCTCTCTCTGAAATATTTATCCTTATTTTGAACCTTTCAAGTCAGTTGATGTATATCCTTTTAGAATAGGTTTCCCTCTGCAGTAGGCTTTTTGACATGACAAGGAGATGACAGCTGGCCCTGATACAGATATGGTTTTTGTGGTAAGCAAAACCTTAGAGGGGGGGGGGGGGGGGGAGGATAGCTAAGTGGTCAGAGCTCTCGCTTTCCCCCAGTCAAGTTATGCAGCGTCGAGCATGGTTACCAGTTGGATGGGTGACTGTTTATGTGCCTTGGCTTCAGTACAGTTCCCCCAGTTCACCCAGCTGTAAATGGGTACCTGCCCTCTTTAGTGTCAGGGAAGGTAAAGCAGCGAGGGAGAGGAGATGGGTGCTGCCCTCAACATGCTGGCCTCTAGAGAAGCTGAGGTCTATGACACCTCGCTCCCTTATGACTGCCTAGGTTATGGGACACCTTTACCTTTACAGACCTTAGACTGTATGAAATGAAATGGTGGAATGACAAACTTGTTTATTTGTATTTATGCTGCCTGTGGTGGTCTTTTTTTTTTTGTTAGGTTGTTTTGGGGGGTATTTCTTCAAAATTTAGATTTGCTAGTATACTTACTCGCTACTGTGTGTTTTCTTTTTCTTTTTTTTTCAATATTTTTGTTCCTCAGCTAGAGGTTTGAGGCACACCAATGATGAGATTTTTGTGTAGGCATGTGACCTGTTTTTTGCCGACCATTAAGGTAGCGGCAATCTGACTTAATAAGAGATGATATCTAAACATGACACCAGAGTGCATACTTTTCTTATTTTTTTTCTTCACAATTTATATTTGATAAAAAGTTCTTGATAGTTACTGTACCGTGCATTTTCTTGTTTTTTAAAGATATTTTTGTTCCTCAGCTTGACGCCTGAGCCGCACAACACAGATGATGAGATTTTTGTGTACGTATATATTACCTATTATTACCTATTATTACCTATTACCTGTTTTTTGCCGACCATTCAGGTAGTGGCAATCTGACTTAATAAGAGATGATATCTAAATATGACACCAGTTTGCATACTTTTCTCAGTTTTTTCTTCAAAATTTAAATTTGCTTAAAAAAAAAGTTACTGTACTGTGGGTTTCGGGTTTTAAAAATAAAAAAAAAATTTTTGTTCCTCAAGGTCTGAGGCGCACAACACCGATGATGAGATTTTTGTGTACGTATTGTGTACCATTTTTTGCCCACCATTAAGGTGTGTGGCAATCTGACTTAAAGAGATGATATCTAAAATGACACCAGTTGCATACTTTTTTTATTATATATTTTTGTTATCTATTCTATTTTTTTCTTACAACATATATTTACCTTCTCTGTTCAAAGGCAGAATGGGTTTCATGTGTGATCAAGGTAAATTCTGCTTGCGTTCGCACATGGTGCTTCGGTTTACAGTCTCGTCCAAAGGACTTTGTGAGAGTGGAGTCAGCAGAACCGATGTTATCCCCTTGAGCTAGGCAAGGCAAGGCAAGGCAAGGCAAATTCTTTTATTTTAGGATAATGAATAAGCACTCGTGTGCTTTTTTACATCCAGTCCCCGAGCAAGGGTGGTTTAGTGGAGATTTGAAACCAGCCTTGATCCCAAACTGTCACATGCGAGCGCAACACTAACCACTGGGCTATCCTGTGCCCACCTGGGGTTGAAGTTATTACCTGATATGATTAAAAAAAAAAACGTTGAGTGCGTGAATGGTTTGATGGGTTGGGATAGGGTGGGGTAGAAAAAAGTGTGTGGAATGTGAAGAGTGGAATGGATTCATGTCTTTTGGTAAATGAAGACTGGATTCTGTGAGATCTGTGAGAGAGATGAACATCTCCACTTTCAATTGCTGTCTACATGTTTATTGTCTGGACATTTTGTGTCTATCTTTTGGATGTGTAGCGTTTGTGTTGGATTGTGAAGATGAATCCATGACACGAGTCTGTATTGCTAGTCTGACTGGTTTAATGTGTAACTTATTTGTGTGAATCATCGTCAGCCGTAAAGCGGATTGTCATAACAGTTCTAGGATTATCTTTTTTTTTTTTTTTTTTAATGGTATGAACCGTTGATGATTGTTATAACATGTCTGTGATTGTCATTTGATTGTCAGGACATGTGTGCGATTGTCAGTATTTGTGTGGACCTGTGAAAAGGGAAACAACCGATCATTAATTAGACATAATCATGTTGGCCATTTTCAAAACATGGTACGATACGATGTGCACGGCTTCTGAAAGGAGCTTGTGGTTACTTTGCGTTGTGTACATTCACTGATTCAAGTATTAAAGTATTGGAAGAGGTTTCCTTGCTTGAAGTGTTGAATTTGTGACTGAAAGCTTCTTCTCTATCCTTTGAATTTTGAATGTTGTACATGACATGAAATCAGCTTTTGAGAGGGAAGACCAAATTTCATGTTTATTTATTTATTTATTCATTATTCATTTATACCACTTTGTGTCACAGCAGATTTCTCGGCATGAAATTCGGGCTGCTCTCTCTCCCCGGGGAGAGCGCGTATTGCCACAAGTGCAACGCCACCTATATTTTTTTTTCTTTTTCTGTCTGCAACTGAATTTGTTTCTTTATTAGAGTGGCTTTCTACAGAATTTTGCCTCTTTATGCTGTGGGTTCTTTTACGTGCGCTCAATAATGATGTGTAACACATGGGACCTTGGTTTATCATCTCATCTGAAAGACTACTCACTAGCACCCAGACCACCACTCATGGTCTAATGGATGGGGGAAAAGTTTTGGGTCCAAACGGGATTCGAACCTTCGCACACTCCAACCCAGACTTTTCAGTTTCTAGGCAGGTGTGTTACCTCCAGACTACCTATCCACCTAGGATTGTGTCCAGTAATTTCATGAAGAAAGCATGGATTCTGTCTCCCTTCCCTGCCTCCCCCCTGTCTCCCTATCTCCCCCCTCCACCTGCCATGGAGCTCTGAGGCTTCTTCTTCTTCTCTCGTTCGCTTTACACTGTCAGATGTGTCTGGGAAAAACAATGGCATGTCCTTTCCAGCTCCTCTCGTGGGCCGTACAGCTTGGTCTGTACGGTTATCTCCATCAGCCACACTTTCTTCCTCTGGTTACTGAATAGTGTACACCTTTGAAGGATGTGCTCGCCTGTCTGCTCTGAGGCTCACTTTGTTGAGATTTTGTGTATGTGACCGTTTGCCCACCATTAAGGTAGCCACATTCTGATTTCAGAGATGGTGTCGAAATTGTGCAAAAAAATATACTCATCCAAAGAACTTTCAAGGGAGTGGGGTCGGTACTGATGTTGACTCCTAGGAAGACAGGCACTTTTACCAAGTGATTCAGACCATTCAACTTCAATTTCATGGGAGAATAGACACCAGTGTGCAGATGTTTAAAAAAAAAATTCTGTTATCCATTCCTATCAGCACTCTGTGGCCTACTCTTCTGAAAGGCAGAACAGGTTTTGATATATGCGCAAGATGTTCAGCATACACAGGAACCTCGGTTTATAGCCTCATCCGAAGAACTTTCGAGGAAGTGGAGTCAGTACTGATGTTAACTCCAAGAAAAACTTAAAAAATAATAAATTAATAAATGAATTAAAAAAAAAAAAAACTCCAAGGGAGACAGGCACTTTAACCATGTGGTTCAGACCATTCAACTTCAATTTCATAGGGACAATGGACACCAGTGTGCAGATGTTTTTTTTACAAAAAATTCTGTTACCCATTCCTATCAGCACTCGGTGGCCTACTCTTCTGAAAGACAGAACAGGTTTTAATAATTATATAGGCAAAATGTTCAGCATACATGGGACCTCGGTTTTTAGCCTCATCCGAAGAACTTTTGAGGGATTGGATTTGGTACTGATGTTAACTCCAAGGGAGACATAAAATAATAATAATAATAATAAATTAATTTTTTTTTAACTCCAAGGGAGACAGGCACTGTAACCAAGTGGTTCAGATCATTCAACCTCAATCCCATGGGTCAATGAAGTCCTGGGTTTGAATCTTGCTGGCGGTGCCTGGTGAAAGGGAGGGGTGGTGGATTTTTATGATCTTCTAGGTTGACTTTATAGCGCAGACTTGCCAGTGCCTTTAACTCCATGTTATATACATGCAGAGGATAAAATGTGCGTGTTAAAAATCTTATAGTTCATGTCAGCATTCAGTGGGTTATGGAAACCTTAAACATACCCAGCATGCAACTTGTCTGATGAAATGAGCTGCTCTGAAGTTGGAAGGTGTTGGCTGAGGCCAGCGGGTAGACCTCCCACAGTGCTTCGAGCACAGGAGATTAGATACTACACACCCCATCCGGTCAGAAAATGCACTGGCACAGAGAGAGAGGGGGAGGGGAGAGAGAGAGAGAAGAGAGGGGGAGAGAGAGAGAGAGAGAGAGAGAGAGAGAACACTGAACACTGAACACTGAAATGATTTAATGTACATTGGCCTTGGACCACAATACATTGGCTGGGCTTGGGGTGTACCAATACGTTCTTCCATATCATTTATGAAGCAAATGCACAAATAAGACATGATTTATCACTGATGAAAAAAGAAAAGAAAAACACACATTTACTCTTTTTCCTGATTACAAACCTCAAATCAACCATAACCTTTTCACATAAAGACTATTGTGTTTGGGAAAATTCATGTATATTGAATACATAAAAAAAAACAAACAGTTATTCAATAAACTGCCTGAGACAACATTGTTTTCCTTTTGTTAATAGAATGAAAGATATATCTAGACAAACCATGCATGTGCTCATCATTTGCTACTCTGAGCAGATCTGGTAATGGTACATTTATACATTTGCTTAAAAACTTTTCTCTCAAGCTTGTGTACATGCAACATTCTAGTAGAAAGTGGGCTTCATTTTCAATTTTCGTTTTACAAAATGGACACAATCTGTCTCGAATATTATCACTGTATCTATACACATTATTATTAATAGGTAAAACGTTAAACCTTGCTTTCGTAATTGCTACACGGAAACAATAGGCATCTATGGAGTTTCAAATACTGCTCTTTTGCAAAAATACTTTTAAACAATCTGTAAATATCATATCTTTCTTTATCTCTTATAGTCCCATCCCATTCTTGAATGAAAATATCCACTAATCCTTGTTTAAACATACCTACAAAAGCTTTTACATCCCGACACTTTGTTGCATCCAAACAATGTTAAAACCTGTTTCACACAAAATTTCCCTTATTTTTGAAATCCAACAAGACTTACCATTCCTATCTAACTCTAACTGCATGCAGTTAGTATGAAATGGTATTCTATTTTGATTCAATTGCAATAGTTTTAACTCTGCCTAGGACGGTCCCAAGCCCGGCTGAAAAAGGAGGAGGGTTTGGCGTAGGGTTAGCTACCCCACCCTGTGAAAAAAACTCTAGCTACAGAAACGCCAAATAGCAATTTAACAGACATCGCGGACCTGGGGAGGGATGGACCTCCAGCTGGAAGGAGTATGAAGTCGGGCGGTGAAAGCCAGAATCATCTGGAAGCCGTCAGACCGAAGACCATCATCTCCACCAGGACCACCACATCCATCGGTACATGGAACGTCAGGACCATGTACGAGACGGGGAAGACAGCGCAAGTAGCCGCAGAGATGAGGAAATTCAACCTCACCATCCTAGGAATCAGCGAAGTCAGATGGACTGGTTCCGGGCAGAAGCGACTGACTTCCGAGGAGCTGCTGCTGTTCTCGGGGCACGAGCAGGAAGATGCTGCACACACCCAGGGAGTCGCCCTGATGCTTTCTAAGCCAGCACAGGGAGCGCTCATCGGGTGGGAGGCACACGGACCAAGGATCATGACAGCCTCTTTCCGTACAAAGAAGAAGAGGATCAACATGGACATTATCCAGTGCTACGCCCCAACGAACGACAGCGAGGAGAAGGACGACTTTTATAACAGATTGCAGACCATCATACAAGACAGACCGAAGAGAAACATCATCATCGTAATGGGCGACTTCAATGCCAAGATAGGTAGTGACAACCAGGGATACGAGGAGATCATGGGGCGGCATGGGCTAGGCGAGATGAACGACAACGGGGAGAGGTTCGCAGACCTGTTGCCACAAGCAACCTGGTCATCGGAGGAAGTGTTTTCCCGCACAGAAGGATACACAAGGCAACTTGGGTGTCGCCAGACCTGTCAACGGAGAACCAGATCGACCACATCTGCATCGTGAAGAAGTTTCGCCGCTCCCTGCAGGATGTACGCGTCAAGCAAGGAGCAGACGTCGCTTCTGATCACCATTTACTTGTTGCCCGATTGAAGCAGAAGCTGAAGAGAAATTGGACGGGGGGATCCAGTCAACGCCAGCGTTACAACACCACGGCGCTGAAGGACAACAGGAAGCAAGAAGAGTTCAAGGTCACTCTATCCAACAAGTTCCAAGTCCTAGGAGAGCTGCTTGAAGAGGAGACGATAGAAGAGAGGTGGCAGAGAGTGAGAGAGACAGTGACCTCAACATGTCAGGAAGTACTGGGCCCCAAATCATTCACACACAAGGAATGGATTTCAGCAGCTACCTAGAGAAAATAGAAGAAAGAAGAGAAAAGAAATTAGCCGTCAACAGCAGCAGGACACGATCAGCAAAAACAAAAGCCCAAGAGGAATACACAGAAGCAAATAGGGTTGTAAAGCGAAGCATTAAAGCAGATAAGCAAAACTACTTGGAGACATTGGCAAAAGAAGCAGAAGATGCAGCTCACCAGAACAGCACCAAGGACCTGTACTTCATCATCAAGAAGTTATCAGGGAAGTTTGCCAAGCCAGAGAGACCAGTAAAAGACAAGAACGGAGGAGTAATAGCTGATGACGAAGGACAGAAGAACAGGTGGATTGAGCACTTCCAGGAGTTACTCAACAGACCAGCCCTACAAACCCACCAGAGATACCAGACAGCCGCAAGCAACCTGCCGATCAAGTGTAGTGCTCCCACAAAGGAAGAGATCCGCAGCGCCATCAAGCAATTGAGGAATGGTAAGTCTGCAGGACCTGACAGCATCCCAGCAGAAGCCCTGAAAGCCGACGTCGAGACCAGTGTGGAGCTCCTCTACCCGCTCTTTGGCAAGATCTGGGAGGAAGAAGAAATACCAACGGAATGGAAAGAGGGTTACCTCATCAAACTCCCCAAGAAAGGCGACCTCAGTTCCTGCTCCAACTACAGAGGGATAAGCTGTTGTCCATCCCAGGAAAGGTGTTTAACCGCATCCTGCTGAACCGGATGAAGGACGCAGTAGACCCGCATCTCCGTGACCAACAAGCTGGCTTCCGAAAGGAAAGATCATGCACGGATCAAATTGCAACACTGCGCATAATCCTGGAACAGTCCCTGGAATGGAATTCGCCACTATACATCAACTTCATAGACTATGAGAAGGCTTTTGACAGCGTTGACAGACAGACCCTCTGGAGGCTACTGAGACACTATGGAGTGCCAGAGAAAATCACCAACATCAGGAAATCATATGAAGGAATGACCTGCAGAATAGTTCATGGCAGACAGCTCACCGACGCCTTTGAAGTAGATACCGGAGTAAGGCAAGGATGCTTACTATCTCCTTTCCTGTTCCTGCTGGCCATCGACTGGGTCATGAAAACCTCAGCGGACCAGAAACGTAATGGCATCCAATGGACACCCTGGAAACAGCTAGACGACCTTGACTTTGCGGATGACCTGGCCCTTCTCTCCCACACCCAGCAACAGATGCAGGAAAAGACCAACATCGTTGTGGAGAACTCAGCTAAACTGGCCTCAACATCAACAGAGGAAAGAGCAAGGTACTCAAGACAAATGCAGCCAATGCAACACCCATCACAGTCAAAGGAGAAGCGCTGGAAGAGGTGGAAAGCTTCACATACCTCAGCAGCATCGTGGACACACAGGGAGGAACAGACACAGACGTCAGAACCCGCATCGGTAAAGCAAGGGCAGCCTTCAAGCAGCTCAGAAACATCTGGGGATCAAGCGACATTAGCATCGCCACCAAGACCAGGCTCTTCAACACCATCATCAAGCCAATACTAATGTATGGAGCAGAGACCTGGAGAAACACCTGTCACCACCATGAAGAAAATCCAGGTCTTCACCAACAGCCTGCCTCAGGAAGATCCTCAAGATACGCTGGCCAGACAAGATCAGTAATGAAGAATTATGGCAAAGAACCAGAAAAACAGCCTGTTGAGAAAGAAATCCTACAGAGACGTTGGCGATGGATAGGACACACCCTACGGAAACCTGTATCCAGCATCACAAGACAAGCTCTCACCTGGAATCCACAAGGGAAAAGAAAGAGAGGGCGGCCTAGAAATACCTGGTGCCGGGACCTGGATGCAGATGCGAAAAAGATGGGCAAGACGTGGGGACAACTGGAACGCCTAGCCCAGAGCCGAGATGCCTGGAGACAGCTAGTTGGCGGCCTATGCCCCAGAAGGGACCACAGGCAGACATGACATGACATGACATGCAATAGTTTTAACCAGTACCTTATGGTATTTGTACATGAGTTGACATAAAGTGGATATCTACCTAAATCGCCGTATACTATATTGTTAGATGTTCTTACGGGTACTAGTAAAAATCTTTTACATGCCATGAAATGAATTTTCTCAATATGTTCTAATCTGTTTATGCCCCATATTTCTTATGAATACAATAAAATTGGCTGAATCTTAATATAAAAAATTTTGAAAAATGTACGAATATTCATTTCTTTATATCTATGAAAAACTTTGTTTAACTGAATCACTGCCTTTCTTCCCTTAGTGACTAAATGTTCTGTACCCCATTTACAGCTAATCTTTGTTGTACAACTGAATCCTAAATAACGATACTTATTCACAACTTCTAACCTAATACCATTGTAATACCATTGTTCTTGTTTTGAAAGAAAACCCCCCTTCCTAAAGACCATCACCTTAGTTTTATCAATATTCACACTCAACTGTAAATCATTACAGCAGTCTTTTAATATGTTTAATTGATATTGTAAACCTCCTGGGGTTGTTGACAATAGTGCAACATCATCTGCGAACAGCAAAATAAAGATATCCATAATATCAGGTAGTAACTGGACCCCATGCTTTCCTTTTTCAGTCATATCAATAGCTAGCTTGTTAATGAATACTGAAAACAATGTAGGACTAAGAAGGCAACCTTGCCTGACTCCTATTGGACATTAAAAAAAAAACTCCCATAATTGATTGTTTATTCGAATACACCATAATAATGAGTTATACATTGCTGACAGTGAAGCAAAGAATTTTCCTTTTACACCTTGACTTTTAATACAGTTCAAAAGTTTATCATGTTTAACCGAGTCAAAAGCTTTTCTGAAGTCGACAAAAGCAACATACAATTTTTTACCCTTCATGGACATACACTTTTCAACAATTGAATACAAAATAAAAATCTGGTCTATCCTAGAATATCTTTTCCTAAAACCTGCTTGGTTTTCACAAATCAAGTGATTATTTTCTAACCATGAATACAACCTTGTGTTTAGTATAGAAGTATAGCATTTAGATAAGACACTAAGTAATGATACTCCCCTATAATTGTCTACTAGCTCTGGATCCCCTTTCTTATAGATAGGAATGATAATGGCTTTAGACCAAATCGGTGGATATATACCTTTAAAGAATATAGTATTAAATAGCTTGAATATAAACTTTCTAACTTCACAAGTTCCATTTTTTAGCATTTCTGCTGTAATTTTATCAATCCCACATGCCTTACCAGACTTCGGTTTATATATAGCTGTACTTATTTCTTCTTCTGTAATCTCTCTGTTTAGTTCATGATCATTTTCTTCTACCAGATCTACTTCTGTATGCATACGTTGATTAGATATAACTTCATTACTTTGAAATACCTCTTTGAAGTAATTAATCCACTCTGTAGAACTTATGCTGTTAGTCACTCTATCTTTTTTAACACATCCCATACTTCGAAGCTCTTTCCAGAACAATGCTGAATTTGAATTATTGCTTGCTAGAGACTCTACCTTTTCTTTTCTAAATGTTTAGCGTTTGGTCTTTAATAATTGTCTATACTTTTTCCGTGCTGTAACATAAATTTGTCTGTCATTTTCATCTTTTGATTTTCTAAATAAATTCAACGCTCTTCTTGTCTCTTCTTAACCTGATGACACTCATCATCAAACCACCTTGACTGTTTGTTCTGACAAGTATGATGTCTGGTGAGCATACAACTGCTAGCCTCATTCAGGCATTGTGTAAATTTCTCCAGAGCATCATCTATGTCACTGTCAAGTAGGTTTAAAGCACTAATAATTCTATTCTGCATGGTGTGGCTGTTAAGTGTTTCAATAAACTCTTCTTTTTCATCACCTTTCCAAACATTTTTTTTTGCATTATGATCCTCTTGGTTAGTTTGTTCAGCAGTTTGTTTAGTCACATCAGTTTTCAAATCAATCCTCATAAAAAACAGGCAGATGATCTGACTCTGTAGTACTTTTTATGTCAACAGTTACAATATCAACAAAAGTATACCATTCACAAGACATAATAAAATAATCGACAGTGCTGGCTCCTGAGGATGAAATATATGTATACCCA